>CM059186.1:121526772-122144661 GCA_030323885.1 Branchipolynoe longqiensis | reverse complement strand
GACCTAAGCTCTATTTGCTGTTAATGTGGGTAAAGCTAGAAAGGACCTAGCTCTATTTGCTGTTAACATGGGTAAAGCTAGAAAGGACCTAGCTCTATTTGCTGTTAACATGGGTAAAGCTAGAAAGGACCTAGCTCTATTTGCTGTTAACATGGGTAAAGCTAGAAAGGACCTAGCTCTATTTGATGTTAACATGGGTATAGCTAGAAAGGACCTAACTCTATATGCTTTTAAAGATGGATAAAGGCAGTGTCAACATTCACACTGTCAGAAAGGTCCTAACTATGCTGTTAACACGGGTAAAGACGGTGTCAACATTCACGCTTCTAGAAAGTACCAAGCTCTATGAGCTGTTAACATGGGTAAAGGTAGTGTCAACATTCACACTGTTAAAAAGGACCTAACTCTGTTTGGTGTTAACATGGGTAAAGACGGTGTCAACATTCACACTTCTAGAAAGGACCTAGCTATATATACTGTTAACACGGGTAAAGATGGTGTCAAGATTTGCGCTTCTAGAAAGGATCTAGCTCTATATGCTGTTAACACCGGTAAAGGCAGTGTCAACATTTACGCTTCTAGAAAGGACCTAACTCTGTTTGCTGTTAACAATGGGTAAAGACGGTGTCAACAATCATGCTTCTAGAAAGGACCTCGCTCTATATACTGTTAAAATGGGTAAAACTAGAAAGGACCTAGCTCTATTGGCTGTTAACATGAGTAAAACTAGAAAGGACCTAGCTCTATTTGCTGTTAACATGGATAAAACTAGAAAGGACCTAGGTCTATATACTGTTAAAATGGGTAAAGATCGTCTCAACATTCACGCCTCTAGAAAGGACCTAGCTCTATATACTGTTAAAAAGGTGTAAAGACGGTGTCAACATTCATGCCTCTAGAAAGGACCTAGCTCTATATACTGTTAAAATGGGGAAAGACGGTGTCAACATTCACACCTCTAGAAAGGACCTAGCTCTATATAATGTTAAAATGGGTAAAGACGGTCTCAACATTCACACCTCTAGAAAGGACCTAGCTCTATATACTGTTAAAATGGGTAAAGACGGTGTCAACATTCATGCCTCTAGAAAGGACCAAGCTCTATATAATGTTAAAATGGGTAAAGACGGTCTCAACATTCACACCTCTAGAAAGGACCTAGCTCTATATACTGTTAAAATGGGTAAAGATGGTCTCAACATTCATGGCTCTAGAAAGGACCAAGCTCTATATACTGTTAAAATGGGTAAAGACGGTGTCAACATTCATGGTTCTAGAAAGGACCTAGCTCTATATACTGTTAAAATGGTTAAAGACAGTGTCAAGATTCATGCCTCTAGAAAGGACCTAGCTCTATATGCACATCAAGGTGATAATGTGTCTGCATACTGCAGTCTAACCTCGGGCGGGGAAGGCGGCGACTCAACCAAAGTACGGCAGGCATGCTTAATATTGCAAACAGGCCTGTGTGACCAGTGGGAATTTACCAAATATTGCCGAGTATCCCTCTGGCAATCTTAGAGGGAACGCGCTTTGCAAGTTTGTCTTATCTGGTGCTTCATGATGATAGCTTAGGTGGTGAACGCGACATTAACGAGTTAAAAGTTGGTACAGCAGAAAATGACAAAATATGCTTCTGGAGGGGGTGGGGTAAAGATGCTGACTCATCAGGGTTTTTTTGTCCGATTAAAATGAGAGGATTTATTCTTGTTGAATACGGGTACTAGCAACAAATTCAAGAGGACAATGTAATGCGACGAGACCACTTGTGTGTCTAGAAATGATGTGCTTTATCTCTGGCTGCCCACCTACAGTATTCAGTACAGTGACTCTTTAAGAGAGAGCTGTGGTTATTTACTGCAATGACACTTTAAATAGTTTGTCTTGTGCTTTCGCCCTCTAGCTTGCAGGATTGAAATAAATGGAATTCTACTTTTCACTAAAAATGAAAGAAGAAAAGAAAAAGAAGAAGAAAAAAAAGTATTTAATCAGGGCAGGTACATCAAATACTGCGGAAGCTTTTTAATTTTTGGATGTGTAGTTTGGAGGAGAAAGTTTTGAAAGGTATTTAAATTAGAGAGGCTCCTCCCTCCAAAGACTATCTTCATAGTGGGTAATCGTATATCAAGGATAGTGATTGAATCAAAGCCACTGAAATTGCCTGATATAATCTTAATATTTAAACATAGATCTGTTACTGCATGCGATGTATGATATGAAAGAAAGTGGCATGGGTAGAAACTGAAATCATAATGCCAAACAGTTAACTCTCATCAGTCTAACCCTGTTTAATCTGGAAATCTTGGTATCCGACCAGAATATTCATCGAATAGGTTTCCACCTTTGACTTTATCTCTCTAAAATCAGAATAGTTTCCCTCCCCGAAGAATCTCATTAATCTGACATTGGGTGCTGGGAGTAAAGTAATGTCGATGACTTCGCAACCAGTTTTCTCCAGTTTTACCTGTTCGCCAACACCCTCTGGGACTTGCCGAACCTCAGGCAATATCATTCCCTGATATTGTCTTCCCACCTCTTCCTTTATCCGCCTTGTTCCCCCCCCCCCCCCGACCCATTCCACTGTGCCTTGCAAGATAGTTTTAGCCAGACCTGATGAATGAGAAATATGGCCGTACCACTACAGTTTGTGTCTCTTTACAATTGTCAGGAGCTCTTCATGTGGTCCAATTGCCACGATAGCTGGGTGGTGGCCGGGTCTGGGTGGGAGGGGGGGGGGGGTCATGAAGGCAGCCAATGAGGAGCTATGTCAGGAGGGATCATGCGGGCTAGGAATGACTTGTGTGCATGAGTGTAATAGCCAATAAGGAGGCCGGTATCATCCACTCTTGTATATGTCTAAAAATATTATATAAGTGAATAAAACTAAGTATTCAGTCTTCTTCTGGCTGGTGCTGAGCTTGGATCGTGTGTTGTGTCTATTATGGGGCAAGCTCTGATTTGGACTCTCTAGAAGGTAGAAGGGAGGGAAGGGGAGTTCTGAACCGTAGGCCCTAAGTGGATATCGGGGCAGTATAGCCCCTTTGGCAATACAGCCAAATGTCATGGGAGGCAACTGTGAAAAGAGTCATAACTTTGTGTGCCACCTAGCGGGAATGGCCATTCATATCTTTTGAAACCCCGCATTAATGCGGGAACCCGCAAAGTCAGGATTTCATAATACACATACACCAACATCCACATCAACACACACTCCCACACATACACCAACATCAACATAACACTCACACACTTACGCCAACATCCACATCAACACACACTCCCACACATACACCAACATCCACATCAACATACACTCACGACCAGACGGGATGGCCGAATGAGTTAGAGTGTCCGGCTCCAGCTCCCGTGTTGGTAGATTGTGGGGTCATGGGTTCGAACCCTGGTCGAGTCAAACCGATGACTTAAAAATTGATACTTGTCGCTTCCTGGCCATTATTAGGATAGGGCAAGGACTGGTTGGCTCAGTGTCAGGATAATATGACTGAGTGGGATATCAGGTCATGGTGCTGGTGGCCTGGTCTTCCAGTGGGGCAGCACTATAAAGTCACCATGAGTGTACACTGTCACAAGTCGGTACCCGTCCTGATATGACCTTAGATGTTGCTAGGATTTAAAACAACAACAAACAAACATGCACTCACACACATACACCAACATCCACATCAACACACACTCACACACATACACCAACATCCACATCAACATAAACTCACACACATACACCAACATCCACATCAACCCACACTCACACACATACATCAACATCCACATCAACTCCCACTCATACACATACACCAACATCTACATCAACTCACACTCACACACATACACCAACATCTACATCAACATACACTCACACACATACACCAACATCCACATCAACTCCCACACATTCGCCAACATATACATCAACATACACTCACACATATACACCAACATCCACATCAACATATACTCACATACACCAACATCCACATCAACACACACTCCCACACATACACCAACATCCACATCAACTTGCCCATTGGTGACGCCCCCAGGTGGCGGTTACCTAGATGAGTATACCACTGGCTCGCCTGCGTCGGACCGCCGACTGCCTACACTACTCAGAGGCTTTGCCAGCCCCGAGTTGAGACTTAAGTGGATGTGGGTGGTCAGTCACGGTGCGCCGGCGCACGTCACGTGACTGAACGTGGCTCCGCGCATGCGGTCTGAGAAATCCCGTGTTGCGACATAGTAAGTTACACACGTAGTCGTTACGTCCAAACAAAGTATCCAGATGGGAGAAGTTGTCAACAAGACTGCTATGAAACTCTGACACCATAGGCTTCTTCCAACTCAGCATGTGTGTGTGCACGTATATATATATGTGTGAGTGAGTGAGTGAGTGAGTGAGTGAGTGAGTGAGTGAGTGAGTGAGTGAGTGAGTGAGTGAGTGAGCGAGTGAGCGAGCGTGTGTGTGTGCGTGTGTGTGTGTGGCGGTCTAGAATGGGCTTTTTGTTTTGGAATTTAAAAGAAAAGATTTTTTGGCAATAATTGCTTCTCAATTTGAAAGTGTTCCATATTGTTTGTGTTGGAATGGGGAGTAGATATGTATTCAGCAGACTATGCACTTTTTCACCGCCGAGGCACTGGTCTTCCGTCAATGTGCGTTGCAGATATTTACACTACATTTGTAGGTGCGTGCTGGGAGGTGCTTATGTGCATTCTTCCTCATTTTGTCCACAAAGTAACCCATTTTTTTCTTCAAATATAGTTCGCGATATTCAACGTTGCATTGGTTCCTGATTGCTGTGTTGTCCTGTCTCGGAAAGTGCATATAAAAGACCCCTTGCTCCTTATCGGAAAGTTGATTGATTGATTGGTGGTTGCTTTACGCCGTGTCGGCAGCATAGGCCATATTCACGGCGAGAAATGTTTGTTTTTTGTTCAAACCATCGCTTTTACATGTAAAAGCAGACAATCAATTATGCGCCAATAGACACTAATTAAATTAGAAAGCTCACAATCATATATCTGTGGTCAAGGGAAACAAATTCCCATAGAAAAAGAAAAGTTTCATTAATAATTAATAGAATCCATTTAGTAAACTATATAAGGTGGTACAGTCCAGCTGCCCTCAAAAAGGCTAAAATGTTTTTCTGTTTTACCTTAGTAAAAAGGTCATGCATACTGCCTGCAGTGTAGAACCGTTGGCGCTGGGCCAAAAAATCAACGCAACTTAGTAAAATGTGTTTGAGTGTCAGTGGGGACTGACACCCAATACATTCAGGGGAGGTTCCCCCTTGAGCAGAAAAGCATGTGTAAGCCACGAGTGGCCAACACGGCAGCGACTAAGGACCACTTGGTCCCGCCGACCTCCCGCATGAGTCTGTGGTGGCTTTCCCACAGATGGTTCAATTTCTTTAAGTTTATTGATGTTTTCATCCCACTCATGTTGCCATTTGGATTTTATGTGGGTGGCTATTAGTGGTTTCAGATCAGAGTGAGGGATCAGACACGGTTCAAGATCACAGTTCAGGGCCTTCTTCGCAGCCCGATCAGCTCGTTCGTTTCCTTGTATGCCAGCATGGCCAGGCACCCAGCACAGGTGGATATCATACCCATCTGTTGTCAGTTGGTTCATTTTATAAATGACCGTTGCTAGAATAGGGTGATTCGTTTTCAGTCCAGCAACAGCCAGGAGGCAAGAGAAGGAATCACTGTATATAACATAGTTCCTTATCGGAAAGAGTAGCCTATGTGGCGACAGCGGGTTTCCTCCAAAGAAATGTCAGAATGACCATATGTTTGACATCCAATAACTGATGATAAAAATCAATGTGCTCTTGAGGTGTAGTTCAATAAAACAAGCTTTACTCTTTTTTTGGTTCCTGATTGGTGTCACCGATCTCTGTAACTTATATCGCGAGTCGCGACCGGAACCACATCAAAATTCTCATGGAATTAGACCTACTAAATGGATGCCTGCCGAAAATAATGGAAAGTCTTGAAAAATCTTTAACTTCATTTACCCCCATTTCAAGGCCTTGAGAATCTTTGGATTTAACCTATTTTGGGTAATTAGTCTTGAAAAGCCTTGAATTCCATTAAATTGTCCCTACTGATCTAAATTAGTCTTAAATTGTGGGATTCTTTTCCTGAAATCCAAATAAAAATAGTCTTGAATTCCTATAGAAAAAAGCCAGCCTTGAAAAGCCTTGAAATAGCCTTAAATTCCATATCTTCATATGTGTACGGACCCTGAATAGGCCATATGGCGTAGGGAAATATCGAGGATGCAAGGGGTGGCGGTTTTGTGGGAGCGCCGATTTGCTGGCCATATTAAAGTTGCGCAGTCCGATAGATTTGAGATAGGCATATTTTGAGATAAATATACTATTACTATGGTAATTGCTATGATCTACCTCATTCTAGTTCGAAATAACTTTCATAATAAATGGCTAACTTTGGAAATATTGCAAGTGAAATATTGTAAAAGAAACTATGCTAAATTAATTATGGCGTGCACATTAAAATGCTGTAAACCATAGGCTTTCAGCAGCAACAGGTTCCAGGTTAATTTGATTTGGTATGTATTCCCTTCAAGGCAGCAACACATTTTTAGGTTGAATATCTGATGTAGGATCAAATCTAGATAAATGTTTTAGTTTAGAAAAGTTACTCTTTTTTTTTTAACTATGCAGCTTTAAGCTATAGGTTGGCTGGTTGTTGGAGTTTTACGTCTTGACAACATCTACGGTCATATCAGGATCCCGTGTTGGGAGGCCGTGGGTTCGAACCCTAGTCGAGTCAAACCGATGACTTAAAAATTGATACTTGTTGCTTCCTAGCCTGGCGCTCAGCATTATTAGGATAGGGCAAGGACTGGTTCGCTCAGTGTCAGGATAATGTGACTGAGGGGGATATCAGGTCATGTTGCTGGTGGCCTGGTCTTCCAGTGGGGCAGCACTATAAAGTCACCATGAGTGCGCACTGTCACAAGTCGGTACCCATCCTGATATGACCTTAGATGTTGCTAGGATGTAAAACAACTAACAAACAAACAAACATCATATCAGGACGGATACCGACTTGTGACAGTGCACATGCATGGTGACTTCATAGTTCTGTCCCACTGGGAGACCAGGCTGTCAGTACCATAACCTGATATCCCACTTGGTCACATTATCCTGATACAGCCAACCAGTCCTTGCCATATCCTAATAATGCCAAGTGCCTGGCTAGGAAGCGACAAGTATCAATTTTAAAGTTATTGATTTGACTCGACCAGGGTTCGAACCCTTTTTGTTTGTTTGTTTAACGACCCCAGCACAAAAAGTAAACCTGTGGGTTCGAATCCCACGATCTACCAAAACGGGAGACGGACGCGCAACTCATTCGGCCATCCCGTCTGGTTACTTTCAGCTATAAATAACGTACATCTGTGCGTTGGCACAGTTAATCAGACAGCGTCATCTCCAAACTGGGTCAGTGTAATGTGTGAGAAATTGATGTACTGATACTGATAGTGGCAGCACTATCCATCACCCATCTTCAGAATAGACTACATCACGGTTCCGACTGCGCATGCGCTGAAAACGGCCTTGGGAGCAAAGCAAAGGCGTACGGCCATTGAGTTTGCCTATACGCACATTGAAAAATGTAAGTTTTATTCAAAACTAATAGAAATCCCAAACCCTAACCTTATCAATTTAATATAATCTTTTTGTTAAACCTGTTTTCTACATGTGTTCCAAGCGGTTTGTGTCTAGGTGGTGTGGTTTTAGCAATATTTTACTTTTTCTGTGGAGATTACTCACTGCCATTGACAATGCATTCAGTACTCTGGCTGTGGCTCTAACACTAGTCTGAGTGCCTAGATCTTTCTCAATCTAAATGCACATGGCATAAGATGTGCTGATTATATTGATGTAAATGCAATGCTGGATAAAAGCTTAATATCTTAATTTATTATATATATATTTTTAGTTAGTATTCTATGTTTCAAAGAAGAGCTGAGATGAGCTGAAACTAGCACATTTCATTGCTGCACCCAGTGTATGAGCATGTGTCATGTGCTTTTGGGGGGGTTGTTTTGCTCTGACACATCCCACAATGCACCACGCCGCTGGAACCGTGATGTAGTCTATCGTCAGATACTGAGTACATTGATTCCTGTCTTTCTAAATTAAGGAGGGGGGGGGGGGGTTATAGATTTATCAAATCAGAACTAAATGGGAAGATAGCAGCTTTCCCATATATCTACCCATTTTCGTTTTTTCTTTCTGTTTACTCTATTTTGTGTTCTATGAAAAGATCATACATAGCTATGAAAAGATCATACATAACTAAATGGGAAGGTAGCAGCTTTCCCATATATCTACCCCTTTTCGTTTTTTCTTTCTTGTTACTCTATATTCTGTGCAATATTTCCAGCTGTGATATTATGTCCATTACCAAAAGAAATCAACAAAAGGATGATAGGGTATTGCCATATCCTCGGCCGTGACATAATGTCAATTAAAATATATACATATATAATGAAAAGATTATAGGGAATCTCTAGGTATTATATACCTCCATTTATATTGTGTATTTAATGAAGAGATTATAGGGAATTGCCATTTCTCCAGCCAATGTATGTCAAATTATATATATATATATATTTTTTTTATATATAACGAAAGAATTATAGGGAATCTCCAGCCATGATATAGTGTCCATTTTTTTAAAACTATTTAATGACAAGAATATAGGGAATTTCATATTTCCAGCCTGAATATGACATCCCTTTTTTTTCCTTTATTATTATTTTACTACGAAAAGATAAGAGGAGATGGAAATGACCGGTTACCCCCAGCCGTCGTATGGGTGGTGACCCCCGCCATGGCTCGGGTTTGATCAGAGCGCCTCCACGCTCCGTCAGACAAGGGATGCGAGCTGGCTGCCCCCGGGGCTCTCCCGCCCTCCCGCCCTCCCGCCCCCCGCCCACACCGGGTGTTTCGTGACGGGCGGGCAGCGGGGGACCCGCACCACATATCGACTTCAAACTGACCAACTTCTGCCGCAAGGGGTCGCTGAGGCGCGGTGAGCGCGTGATTTAATTAGAGGAATAGACGGGAATCCGCCGACGCCCTCCCCCCACCACTCACACACACACACACGCACACGCACAGACACACACATACACCATCGCGTTATCTCAACTGTCAAAGCTCCCCGAGGCGTTTTACCAACATGCTGCCCATGCAAGAAAAACACCCGCGTAACAGTTAGTCCGCCTCAGCCTCGAAAAGCGCTTACTTATTGTAACATGGTCAGCAAATGTAAATGTGATGTGCAATGCGTTATGCGAGTATAAATGCAGGGGTAACATGTTCATCCTATATTTCCTCGTGCGCATTGGTGGAGCGACCCCCCCCCTCCCAGCTGTCGGGTAATTGCCGGGCGGGCGCACACTCGCGTCACACTCTGGAGGAAAATTACATATAATGTAAGTGCATTGTCTGTATGTATGTAACTGTAAGCATGAAATGAAGTTATTGATGTAAACCATTGAACAGACTTCCAGGAGGACGGTGTCGTGGTCTGCACTGACTTCTCACTCCCAGAAGGAGTCACATAGACATGTGGGCATGGATAGGATGATTGCACCAGGAAGCCTAGGTGGTGTAATGGTTAGAATGCCGGCCCCGGAATGCCTAAAATATGGGTTCGAGTCCTACCCTAGGTACAATAGTTTCCGTTTGTATCACTCCCCGTGTCAAAAGAAAGAAAGAAAGAAAGAACGAAAGAAAGAAAGAACGAAAGAAAGAAAGAAAGAAAGAAAGAAAGAAAGAAAGAAAGAAAGAAAGGGAGAAGAATGAAGGAAAGAAGGAAGTAAAGATATAACGATATAATTTATCAAGATATAAAGAAATGTGGGGATATATCTTGACGCATTTTTTAGTAACTAAGAAAGAGACAAAGAGGGCACACAGGGATAAAGGCTTTGGAGATGTTGGGTCGGGCAAAGAAGTGGCAACATGTTTCTGCGGCTGACCTTGGGCCCTGAAGTCGGCGCGTGGACATCGACAGGCGGAGTTTCCGGCATCCAATTACAGCGGGAGCAGCGGGCGTGTGGACGTGGTGGGGTCCACTCAGCCGGCACTGTGACGGTCCACACCCGGGCTCACCCAGCCCCCGGGCTCACCCAGCCCCCGGGCTCACCCGGCCCCCGGGCTCACCCAGCCCCCGGCCTCACCCGGCCCCCAGCATCACCCAGACCCCGGGCACCCGCGACACCTCACCTCTCCCGTTTCCCCCCCCCCCTCTCCCCCCTCCCCCCTACCCCCTCCCTTCTCTCCCTCCCCTCCCATCTCCCCCATCCCATCTCCCCCATCCCATCTCCCCCTCCCATCCCATCTCCCTCCTCCCCCTCCACCTCCCCTCCCCTTCCCATCCTCATGCCCCTCCCACTCCTATCTCCTGTCTCCCCTCCTCCTCCTCCTACCCCTCCCCGTCCCTTCTCCCCTCTCCCACCTGCCCTCCCCTCCCCCCTCTCCCCATTGCTCTCCTTGCCGTATTCCTCACCCTCTCCTTCACCACAATGTCCTTACTACCCCTTCACCTTCCACTGCCCCCTCCCCCTTCACCCGTTCACCCTCTCCCACTGCTCCTACTACCCCTCTCCCTCTATCCCATCCCTTTTCTTCTCCCCCCCTCCTCCTTCACTTTCCCCTCCCTCGTTCGTTTACTCTTCCCTTCCCTCTCCCGCACCCCTCCTTTTGTGCCCTCCCCTTCCTCTCCCGCTCCCCCCTCCTCCTTCACTCTACTCCTCCCCGTCACATCCCCGTCCTCCGCCCCCTCCTTCCCTTGCCCCTCCCGCCGATTGCACCCCCCCCCCCCCACCTCGCCCTTGACACTGCGCCCTTCCCAGACCCTGATGGGTGCTTCCAATGACGGCTGTGAAGGTCGGAAGGGGAAGTAGGTGGTGCTGCGCGTGTGTGTGTGTGTGCGCGTGTGTGTGTGTCGGTGTGTGTCTGTGTGTGGTGGTGGTATTGGAGTCGTGGGTGTGGGTGTGGGGGGGTGGGATGAAAAACTCTTTTCACCTTCATACTGCCGATTACAATTCCCAATGATCAGAGTCGATATTCAATTCCCGTAGTCTCTGTCCAGCCGCTTCACCCCGCCTTCTTCACCCACGGGCTGGTTGTGTCCGTTTGACCACTGGTTGTCGCTATGCTTGGTTGGTTTTTGTTTTTAAGTCCTAGCAACATCTAAGGTCATTTCAGGACGGGTACCGACTTGTGACAGTGCGTTCATGGCGACTTTATAGTGCTGCCCCACTGGGAGACCAGGCCACCAGCACCATGGCCTGGGAGACCAGGCCACCAGCACCATGGCCTGATATCCCACTCAGTCACATTATCCTGACACTGAGCCAACCAGTCCTTGCCCTATCCTAATAATGTGCCTGGCTAGGAAGTGCCAAGTATCAATTTTTAAGTCATTGGTTTGACTCGACCAGGGTTCGAACCCACGGTCTACCAACGCGGGAGACGGACGCTCTAACTCATTCGGCCATCCCGTCTGGTCCTGTCGCTATGCTACACACATTGTGTAAGAACAAGCAGCTACGGAACGGTGTCTTACCATTTACCAGTACCACTCCTTACTACTTCCACCATTACTACTTTACCTGGTAGAGTGCGGGCCTCGTGTGCGGAAGGTCGGCAGTTCCGTTCCCGGTCGAGTCAAACAAATGACTTTAAAATTGATACTTGTTGCTTCCTAGCCTGGCGCTCAGCATTAATAGGATAGGGTAAGGACTGGTTTAGCTCAGTGTCAGGATAATGTGATTGAGTGGGGTATCGGGTCATGATGCCGGCGGCCTTGATTTCCCAGTGGGGCAGCACTATAAAGTCACCATGAGTGCGCACTGTCACAAGTCGGTACTCGTCCTGATGAAAGTTGGTCGGTTAAAGTTTCCTAACAGTTGCCATGGTTATTAATAATAAGACCGTGATTGCATAATGGGATGTTATTGCAATACTTATGAGTCCAATCACGGTGTTTGTTTGCCATCAAAATTAAAAACGTGTTTTTTCTGTAAATTGGCAATGAGGCATGGAAAGTTGGCCTAAAGTTTTAATGACAGACGCATCTTTAAATACAATGATTGCTATGCAAAATGCACTCCTTTTTTTGTCTTTTTTGTTTGTTTTAAAGACTAACTTTATTTTGGCAAATACCTGGATCCAGGCTTAATGCGTTGCATTCGGTTCTAACCCGAGAACACATGTGGAACCTGATGCAGGAAATTTCAACAGCGACGCCCCCGGCTCAAGTTCAAGGACCTTCTCCGTGTTCACTTTAGTCAAACTTGTTCAACCGAGGAGACATGCCTAGATTGTGATGTCATAGGTTGTACTATCCTAGGTTGTACTATCCTAGGTTGTACTATCATAGATTGTGATGTCATCTGGTCATAGGTTGCACTATCCTAGATTGTACTATCATAGATTGTGATATCATGCATTGTGATGTCATGGATTGTGATGTCATGGATTGTGATGTCATGCACTGTGATATCATAGATTGTAATATCATGGATTGTGATATAATAGATTGTCATATCATAGGTTGTACTATCATAGATTGTTATATCATAGATTGTGATGTCATAGGTTGTACTATCATAGATTGTGATATCATGCATTGTGATGTCATGCATTGTAATATCTTAGATTGTGATATCATAGATTGTAATATCATAAATTGTCATATCGTAGATCGTAATATCATAGATTGTAATATCATAGATCGGCATATCATAGAATGTAATATCATAGATTGCAATATCATAGATTGTCATATCATAGATCGTAATATCATAGATTGTAATATCATACATTGTCATATCATAGATTGTCATATCATGGATCGTAATATAATAGGTTGTAATATCATAGATCGTAATATCATAGATCATAATATCGTTGTAATATCATAGATTGTAATAACATAGATTGTAATATCATAGATTGTAATAGCATATATTGTAATAGCATATATTGTAATATAAATTGTAATATCATAGATTGTCATATCATTCATAGATTGTCAATGTCATATCATACTCATACATTATGATACATAGATTGTAATATAATAGATTGTAATATCAAATGGTGTAATGTCATAGATTGGCATATAATAGATTGTCATATCATTCATAGATTGGAATAGCATAAGTTGTAATATCATAGATTGTAATAGCATAGATGTCGACATCCTAGATGGAAATATAGATTGTAATGTCATAGATTGTACCAGTGGTCTTCCAGTAGGGCAGCACTATCGTAGTTGTAATGTTATAGATTGTCATAGCATAGATTGTAATAGCCTAAATTGTAATAACTAATACCATACTTACTTATAATTATCCTCTTCTGTTTATATATTTAGGCCTGATTTACATTTTGTGGCATGTCTATATATGACAGATTGTAATATGACAGGTTATAATAGCATTGATACTAATATCATAGATTGTAATATCATAGATTGTAATATCATAAATTGTCATATCATTGATTATAATATCATATATTGTGATATCATTGATTGTAAGGTAATAGGTCGTAATATCATAGATTGTAATAGCATAATTTGTAATATAGATTGTAATATAAAATATAGATTGTAATAAAAATTCCCCGACGCGAGTGATGTATTTAGGGTAGGCAGGTACCGAGTAGCGCCGGAGGTGGTGCCACCAGTCGCGAACATGGAGGAGGTAGTAGAGTATATAGTGTAATATTAATAATAATTAGCACATGATAATAGACTACATCACGACTCCAGCGGCGCGATGCATTGTGGGATGCATCAGAGCAAAACAAAGCCGCGAGAAGCACATGGCACATGCTAATACACTGGGTGCAGCTATGAAATGTGCTAGTTTCAGCTCATCTCAGCTCTTGTTTGAAACATAGAATACCAACTAAAAAAAATAATATAATAAATTATGATATTAATCTTTTATCCAGCATTGCATTTACATCAATATAACTAGCACATCTTATGCCATGTGCATTTAGATTTAGACAAATCTAGGCACTCAGGCTAGTGTTAGAGCCATAGCCAGAGTCAGTTTTATTTATTTTATTCATGTTTTTATTTATATTCTATGGTTAATGACATATGTAGAAATAGAAAATGAGTAGGGTTAATCAGATATTGGTTATATATTTCTTTGAAGCAAGTTTTTGTTGACACATTTGACATTTTAATATTTAGAACAAGAATTACTTCTGGCTAATCAATGGTGATGTAAACATCAGCATGTAAAGTGACTGAAATTGTATGTTTCTTAGCTCAAAATGCTTAATTATGGAGAGTTCTGTATGCAGGTATTGCAGGTATAGCAATACCTCAGGGAGTTTAATGCCCCTGCCCTGCAGAGTTGTAAACCACTGCCTTGTGGTACAGGTTCTTGACAGAACCGAAGGCTAAGGGAGCAAACCCTAAACAGAAAACCATGTCACTGTGGCAGCATTAAGGGCGGTTGATGTATGGAACTCCCAACATCTCCCGACCAGCCACTGCAGGGACAAATAGTTTTGCGCCTTTCTTGACATGTTCTTGCCGGTGTGAAACTCCCCGAGAGAGTGCCGCTGGTAACTTGCAAAAGCCAGCAGCACTTCCAACACCTTTGCAGGCAGCTTTTATGAAATGTACCATCAAGAGAAACCTGAAGCTGAGAGACATTAAGACCGTCTCATGGATGCAACTCTCACAGCAGAGAGCTAAATGGAGAGTGGCAGTCAAGTAATGAAAGCAGTCTTTGTCACATCACGACTGACAGCATGATGATGATGATGATGATGATGATGATGTGTCTTAAACATATTCATTATATTATTATATTGCATCCTTCCATCCATGTTTATGCCAAATTGTTATGTATTTCTATTTATTTTGAATAAAATGCCAGTTTTGCCCTACGCGTATCGGCAAACTCAATGGCCATATGCCTTTGCTTTGCTCCCAAGGCCATTTTCAGCGCATTCGCAGTCGGAACCGTGATGTCGTCTAGAATAACAAGGAGTTAATTCCCTTCCGCGGCTTTATACTTGCATAATGCGTTATACATCACATAATTGATTGTAGTATCATGGATTGTAATATAATAGATTGTAATATCATAGATTGTAATATCATAGATTGTCATATCATAGATTGTAATAACTAAAACGGGTGTGTCCCTTCTCGTTGACTTCTAACCCGAGACCGTAGTATGAGATGCGGCCGGCGGGTGGCGCCACCTGGGGGTAATTGGATTGGCGCATTGCTTGGGTGCTGTTCGATTTCCTGCCGCCAAAGGCGCGCTGCCCAGCACCATAAGGTCAACACCGGGCTGTCCTCAGCCAATCACATGCCGTGCCGTTCCCCATTAGCACCTAATTCATCTATCCTTTTCCCCATCTCCTTTTTTGTAACGCGTCATAAACTGGCCGTTGACAGTTTGGTCACTTATCGTCGCAAGCTTCTGGGGGACGGCAGCCATAGGATGTTTGTTGATTTGATTAGGGCGTGGCAGGCATTTGTTTTATTATAATTTGTTTGGTGCCATATTCTGATCTTCATTCCAATATCGTCTTCGATATATACCAGGCGCGGTGGCCGAATTGGGAGAACGCAGTCCTCGCGTGCTGGAAAATCGGGAGTTTGGTTCCCAGTCGAGTCAAACCAATGACTTATAAAATTGATACTTGTCCCTTCCTAGCCTGGCGCTCGGCATTAATAGGTTAGGGCAAGGACTGGTCAGCACAGTGTCAGGATAATTTAACTGAGTGGGATATCAGGTCATGGTGCTGGCAGCCTGATCTCCCAGTAGGGCAGTACTATAAAGTCACCATGAGTGTGCACTGTCACAATTTGGTACCCATCCTGATATGACCTTAGATGTTGCAAGGATGTAAAACTCCAACAACCAACCAATCGTCTTCGATAAGCTTCTGGGGGATGCGAGCCATGTGGATGCATTGATTTGAGTAGGGTGCGGCAAGCATCGAATCCACGGGTTGCCTACCCTGGTCGAGTCAAACCAGTGACTTAATAATTGATACTTGTTGCTTCCTAGCCAGGCGCTTGGCATTATTAGGATAGGGTAAGGACTGGTTGGCTTAGTGTCAGGATAATGTGACTGAGTGGGGATATCAGGTCATGCTGCTGGCGGCCTGGTCTTCCAGTAGGGCAGCACTATGGAGTTGAAATGGGTGCGCACTGCCACAAGTCGGTACCCGTCCTGATATGACCTTAGATGTTGCCAGGATGTAAAACCCCAACAACCAACCTAATTCTTTGTGAAACAAGTCCGGGCAATCTGGCAATCCGTCCTGATATGACCTTAGATGTTGCCAGGATGTAAAACCCCAACAACCAACCAACCTAATTATTTGTGAAACAAGTCCAGGCAATCTGGCATTGCTTTGGCCCACCTCCCCAACCTCTCTCACCACCCTTACCTCCCCTCCCCCACCTCCCCTACCTCCCCAACCTCTCCCACCACCCTTACCTCCCCTCCCCCACCTCTCCCACCTCACCTCCCTCACCTCTCCTCACTCCCCCCCCCCCCGCCCCCCACACACACACTGGCCGTAAACATGGCGGGCGCGTCTCGTCTTGTTGTTGCCCGCCGTCAGCTAGCTGCCATCATGTGTTTAATGCCTGGTACACACCTACCGTATAGGATTCGAGCACTATAACTGTGCGACTCGACTCGACCCGACCTGCTTAAAACTGAAAACGGGCCGATTCATTTTTCGAATCGTGAATCGCAATCGTAATCGGCCGGTTTTAGCCCTAAAACTGAGGTTTTATGCGCGAATCGCAATCGCTAGGTGTGCGCGGGGAGCGCACACCTAGCGATTTTTGTGTGCGAAATGGGCAGTTTTAGATCGTATACGGGAGGTGGGTGCGCACAAACGGTAGGTGTGTACCAAGCATAACCGGATTCTGTATATGTTGTATAACTGGTGTTCGGTACCGGTTATGTAATGAATCGCTAATGCCCGCTTAGCTACACATCTGTCTATCGGTCTGTTCTCCGTCTGCCTGCCTTCGTAATCAGACGTCCTGACATTGAGAGCAGATGAGTGTAATAATTTACCTGTCTTTAAAATGTCTGTAGAATGCTAATTTGGTGGAAAGTCTTCCGAGCACTTACACATTTGATGTCATACTATATAACATTAAACATGTAAGTATAGTAAAAACCTCTCTAACCGACCATCTCCACAGATCGACCACTACCCTATATCGATCGCTTTATTTGGGCCCCAACAATACCATTGTAACCATATTCTAACTCTCTAAACCGACCACCTGCCTAAATGGACCACTTAAAGTCGGTCCCAAGGTTGGTCGATTTAGAGAGGTGTTAATGTGCTCTTTAATGTACTGTAGTCTACTTAAAGCGAAGCGTTATCTACACCTAATGCCATCGAACATGAATGGCAGTTTACTAAGATTCTACCAGTACAGGAAATTCCTATCTGCCTACACGGTTTCAACATGTTGACGAATTGATTTATGTTATGAGGTAATACATCCTGTATATATGTGTTATATAATTTACTATATGTGTATTTTGTTAGAAAAATGCCTCCTGTTTGTGAGGCACAAGTGGGGCACCCACATGCATTTACTCCCGTACAGAGGTGGGGAGGGGGGGTGGGGGGGGCACTCCCCCAATGCTCAGTAAGCTGGTAAGGAGGAATATAATAATAATACATTGTCCCCTACAATTTATACTCGTATTATTTGTTTTACATCACATAATATATATATATGTATATAATAAATATAAGTATATTATATGTATGTATATAATAAATAACAAATTTATATACATATCAAAATATTATGTTATATTATTCATTATCTGTGTGGTTCTGTATATGTATATATATGCATATATATAAAATGATATTATTGGGACCCAAATAAAGTGATCGATATAGGGGAGTGGTCGATCTGTGGAGGTGGTTGGTTATGCAGGTTTTACTGTGTATATATACATATCTGTGATTATATCTCCTTTTGTAAACACATCAAAACCATCCAATTATGCAACTCTAACTGATTGCGCTTGTATAGCCATCACTCACTGCTCATTCCAACCTTGACGTGTGATCTTGGTTATTTCAGATTGACCTTGACCGCCCGTTGGAGAACCAAGGTCCGTTCGATGTGCTCCTTCTGAAGATCACTGACCAGATCGCGCTGTGTGGCCTGGGTGACGAGAAAACGCGCGCCGAGGTGCAGCGTCTGCAGGTATGCTCAGCCTTCAGTTGTCGTCTGCTCTTTCTATTTGCTGCCAATCAATTGAATAAAACTGGTTATAATTCACTGAAAGTTGTCTGTTTTGACACACTGCGCAGTAGTTGAGGCTCAGTGTAGCCTGCTGTTACCTCACACCCCAGTCACACTACAGCTTGCGACCACTTTAGAGCAAAGAACCCACAGTCACAAGTGACGTCCAGACGTCGGCAACCATTGTTTTGGTCGCAAGGACGTCACTGGTGAGTGTGGGTTCTTTGGTCTAAGGTAGTCGCAAAGTAGTCACAAGTTATAGTGTGACTGGGGCTTTAGTACGCTTAGCCTGCAGTTATCGTCTGCTCTTGCCATAAATTTGCTGTCAATCAATTGAACTAAAACTGGTTATAATTCACTGAAAGTTGTCTGTTTTGACACACTGCACAGTAGTTGAGGCTAAGTGAGGTCTGCTGTTACCTTATAGCCCAATCACACTACTCCTGACGACCACTTTGCAAATACAAAAAAGGGGTGGTCACAAAGAGGTCGCAAAATGGTTGAAAAGTGGTCGCAAAGTGGTCCTCAGTAGTCACTGACCTCCTTGCAGGCCATTTTGGTCGCAAGGAGGTTGCAGCTAGTGCACTAAAAACCTCTTTGCGACCAAAATGATCGCTGAGAGACTGGCGACCATTGTTTTGACCGCAAGGAGGTCGATCGCATAAAGGTTGGGTCTTTGGTTCAAAGAGGTCGCAGAGTGGTCGCAAGCTGTAGTGTGACTGGGACTTTAGTGATAATAAACTGCATCCATTGTATCCAAATGTAAGATCATCGTACAAAATGTTGTGGTGCACAAATGGCCTGCTAGTGGTGAGAGGGATATTGGAATATTATTATGACCACTGTCAACTCCCCTACCCGCTCCCCTACCCTCCATCCCCTCTCCTCTACCTCTTACCCCGCCTGCTACTACCACACTCCATCACTGTACTGTATTGAGTTTAAGATTGTACTAACTGGCTAGAAAGCTACGTTAAAGCACTAGAACATCTGCACCATCTTCTGTCCGTCAAACAGTCATCACAAACTCTCAGATCATCCCGTCAGATATTATTACATGTCCCCGTGTCTAGTCACAAATGATATGGCGATTGTGCCTTCAGTGTGGCAGATCCCGCTTGATAGAAAGGTTTGCCGGAGCATGTAAGAAAGGCTGCATCTCTTGATGAATTTTAATCTCTCCACAAGACTTTGTTTAATGTCGCTTCATAGAATAAATTTAATTTCTCCCCTCCTACTATTGTAACCAAATTGTAAATACGTCATATCGTGGTTCTACTGTACACCGCCTTTGACTGGCTTCTGTTGGAGAGGGTGCACTATTAAATTGATATTATTATTACTATTATCTTTTTTTTCTTCTTTTTTTTGTGATGAATTTATTTACCCTGCTCATAACGGATAAGTGTGTTAATACTTGTTTTCACTGCTGGGAAACCAGAATTTACACTTTTTGAAATTATAGTCAAAATCACCTATCCCGTCCTCTACTTATCCTAATAATGATGAGCGCCTGGCTAGGAAGTGAAAAATATCAATTTGTAAGTCATTGGTTTGACTCGACCAGGGTTCCTATGGGTTCGAATCCCACGATCTACCAAAACGGGAGAAGGACGCTCAACTCATTCGGCCTTCCCGTCTGGTCTCTAGGCTTAACTAGTTTGTATCTAGGCTTAACTACATCCAGAGACTGCAACCTCGTTCGGTTCATTCCACTTGGCCATGTTTCTTACCTGTTTTTTTCCAAAATAGTCCCATTTCCACTGTCACTCGAGTCGGCCACTTTAAAGTTAAGTTAATCATTAAACCCCATAGGGAAAGTGAACTTTGAAAGTTGCTTCTGAGCATTCATTGAGGATCCCACATCGCCGACATTAAGTGGATAATGAATGACTCATTGAACATTTTATCTCCCCTCCCCCCCAGACGAGTGCAATGCCTAATCGAAGGCCACTGTTGGCAGATTCATGAACAGTCCCAACTCTTCGGTTTCCCATTGAAGCCAATGTTCTAACGCAGTCACCGGGCGCGTTTGTATAATCGGTAGAGTGCGGGCTTCGCGTGCAGAAGGTCAGAAGGTCGGGAGTTCGGTTCCTAGTTGAGTCAAACCAATGACTTTAAAATTGATACTTGTCGCTTCCTAGCCTGGCGCTTGGCATTGATAGGATAGGGCAAGGACTGTGTAGCTCAGTGTCGAGATAATGTGACTGAGTGGGATATCGGGCCATGGTGCTGGCAGCCTGCTTTCCCAGTGAGGTAGCACTATAAAGTCACCATGAGTGCGCACTACCACAAGTCAGTACCCGTCTAGATATGATCTTGGATGCTTCGGGGATGTAAAACTCCTACAAATAGACAAAACTTCTAATGCAGTTGCCATCTGCTCTTCCTTGGTATTATTTAGCTTAATATACTTTTTTTTTTTGCAGCACATGCACAATGAGTTTATGTTAGTTCTGCCACTGCCGTCAGAGGGTGTGTTGGTCGTGGAAATCATTGATGCGATCTTTTCTGCAGAACATGCTTCCTAGCCAGGCGCTCGGCATTATTAGGACAGGGCAAGGACTGGTGTACTCAGGGTCAGGATAATGTGACTGAGTGGGATGCCAGGTCATGGTGCTGGCAGCTAGGTTTCCCAGTGGGTCAGCACTATAAAGTCACCATGAGTGCGCACTGTCACAAGTCGGTACCTGTCCTGATAAGACCTTAGTTTGATGTGTCCAGGACGTAAAACTCCAACAACCAACCAACAAACAACCAACTAAATCATAGTTTTTAATACCGAAATTGGTAATTCCTCTGGTTAGTGCAGATCTAGTGGGAAAGAAATAGTTGGTGTCTTATAGCTGGGTAAGGGCTTGACGTGTGTGTTTAAAGAAAGGAAAAATGTGTATTTCCTGGCTGAAAATATTACTTTTAAGGCCCTTAATGCTTACATTACACCAGGTTCCAGGAACGCTGCCCCATGTGTCCTACCGGGGCTCTGCTCCGGACGCCGTTGGGGTATCGGTGTAATTGACCGTTGTGTTTTAATAAAGCAGTGTAGATTATATTCTGGTTTTGATATTGTAATGTATTAGCTTATTGTGTGTGCCATTGTGTTACACCTCCCATGTGGAAGGTCGGAAGTTCCATTCCCGGTTGAGTCAAACCGGTGACTTACCAAATTGATACTTGTCGCTTCCTAGCCACACGCTCGGCATTATTAGGATAGGGCAAGGACTCGTTGGTTTGGTGTCAGGATAATGTGACTGAGTGGGATATCAGGTCATGGTGCTGGTGGCCTGGTCTGACAGTGGGGCAACACTATAACATCACCATGAGTGTGCACTGTCACAAGTCGGTACCCATCCTAATATGACCTTAGATGTTGCTAGGACGTAACACTCCAACAACCAACCAACCATTATATAAAGCTCCTACTTTACCTACACCTATGTAGCTGGAACATCGACAGATCATCATGAAATGAAACCCATGGCAAGAAGAAATAGTTTTGTTTATGAAAGTCAGCATACATTTATGTAAAAAGCATGCAATTTACGAAGAATTTAACCTGTTTCAAGTTCGGGTTTCGTCAAATTAATGGTTGTTGATGAAACTAAGCATTTATGTAAAAGCATCCAGTTTACAAAGAATTAAATTTCTTTCATTTAGAACTTTTATTCAAAATTAATGATTGTTGGTGAGAGTAAGCATCGCTTTATGTAAAAGCATGCAGTTTACAAAGAATTTAATGTGTTTCAAGTTTAACTTTCAACCAAAAGTAGGATTACACCATGCCAGCTGCCATTAAAAGTGTCTACTGCAAGCTTTAGCCTGCCGTCCAATAAGGACGCCTCAACCGGTGACGTCACTACCAAATTTTCAATAGATAGCAGACAGTGTTTCCCACACTGATTGGAGCGTCACCAGTGGACGAAGTGCGAACTAAAGTTGAAAAAGAGCCAGACATTATATTTCAGGCACACCTATCTATTGTGAAGCGTGATAGATATCGCCATAAATATCATATTGGCAATATCGTGCAGCTGTGTAGTGACTAATTGATAAAGGCTGCCATTAATCGCAGTATCGTTATACAATATCAGTTATTTGATTCATATCCTTGAATAATGCCGTATATGTATTCGCCTCTTGAATGTGAGAAAAGAAGCGTTACATTAATTTCAACCAATCAGAATATTACATTATTTTTCCGCTGGTGTTTTCTTTTACTGGGACGCTGAAGTATTTAGAGGCGAGAGTTGGTGAAGTGAGCTTTTAATTTCGACAGCAGATATTAAAATTGTGCAATACACGAAATACAAACCTGCCAATTTCGTGGAGTACATGAGTTGTGCGTCGAGTGACTCAGTTCTTTTGTTATTTGTCTACATGCTGCGCACAGGGAAATAATCGAAATGAGAAATGTTGTATTGTATGGTGACATTACACGTCAAATGGGATCCGCCTTCCTTATTATAATCGTTAATATGTGCATGTACATAAAAAGAAGCACCAAATTGCAGTGACGGTCTCGGTGGTCGTGGACAATCAAAAAAATTTTTCATCTATCTGGGTGTTTTTTTTTAGAAACTTGAAATGCGCCATGAGCGAATTGGATATGTCTGTGTGGGATTTGTCCATGCAGGAGACGGGCTTTAGCCAATCAGAGAGCAGTACTCTACTGCTGGGCTTTAGCCAATCAGGTTTTAGCCAATCGGAGAGCAGTACTGTAACTACGTTTTAGCCAATCGAAGAGCAGTACTCTGCAACTGGGTTTTAGCCAATCAGAGAGCAGTACTCTGCAGCTGGGGTTTAGCCAATCAGAGAACAGTACTCTGCAGCTGGGTTTTAGCCAATCAGAGAGCAGTATTCTTCAGCTGGGGTTTAGCCAATCAGAGAGCAGTACTCTGCAGCTGGGTTTTAGCCAATCAGAGAGCAGTACTCTGCAGCTGGGGTTTAGCCAATCAGAGAGCAGTACGCTGCAGCTGTTCCTGCATGAGGGTAGTACTGCTGCCCACCTAGAGAGAGTTGGCTTGTGAATTAGTGTTGTCTGTTATGATACAGACAGGTAGCTAATGTAGTAGTCTGCACTGACCTCTCAGGCAAGGACCAGACATGGTGGCCGAATAGGTAGAGTACACGCTTCCCGTGTGGAAGGTCGGGAGTTCTATTCCGGGACGAATCAAACCAATGACTTATAAAATTGATACTTGTCACTTCCTAGCCTGGCACTCAGCATTATTAGGATAGTGTCAGGAAAATGTGATTGAGTGGGATATCAGGTGATGGTGCCAGCAGTCTGGCCTCCCAGTGGGGCAGCACTATAAAAGGTTTACATGAATGGCGCACTATCACGAGTCGGTGCCCATCCTGATCTGACCATTGATGTTACTAGGGAATAAATCCAAACAAACAAACAAACAAAAACTCAGGCAAGGAACTACATAGTTTCTATGCTGGCCCAAATTATTAGTTAATGCACTAGTATCTAAGTTGGAATTATACGATCAAATGTAGGTAAGCGTTGAGATTTGGACCAAAATATGCTTAATTGGACCGTGTAACTTTAATCAAGAAAGTAGATGACATCAGTACAAAGTCATGCATTGATAATAAGTCATAGTCACCGATGAATAAAGTACATGAAGATTCAAACAGTTAAATAAGACAGTATAGCCTCCCAGCTTCCCGACTTTGAGCATCCTTCCACCACATCCCAAATATTTGAATAGCAGTAAAAAGTAATAGCCAACAATAAAATAAATAAAATAAAAATGCAATAATTTATGTTTCTGCATCAGCAAGAAAAGCCATTTACATCATGATTATGCATATGATGTATAATCACAGTGAATGATATATTATGTAAATATATATTTGTATACACAAATATATCTAAATGATGTACAACAGTCCCCACAGGACCTCCACAAGTGGCAACTGGAAGTATGTGAGTGTGCCATAGACCAGCATATAACCCCATGGTTGACTGGAGGTGCCCTATTGTTTGGGATTCATGGCTATACCAACACAGTACTATCAAAGTATCATGGGCAGTTCTGGCCTGTAGCCATTTGTTGTAACTAATGAATTATTTCCTAATATTCACGGCTAATTTACTCAATCCTGTCCCAACTAAATGTCCTGGAAATATTCAATAAATATTGGATAAAATGTGTTGCTTTCTAGTGATGTATTCCAATATGGAAACATCCCAAAACTCAGTGTGTCACAGCCAAAACTCAGGGATGAAAGATCTCCGCGATTCCGCGGATTTTCGGGATTTTTCAATTCCGCATCACCATCAGCGTATACTAATATGTGGTGCTGAGACCGCAGCACTATCAGTGTACACTACTAATATTAATAAATGCTCCAATCGCTGCAGCACCAGCGTACACTACTAATACATGCTTCAAATGGTGCAGCACTATCAGATTATACCAATATATATGAAACCCGACTTCCGGGAATTTTCCGCGATTCCCTGACAATGCTAAGCCTATGGGAGAATATAAGCATTTCCGCTTTTCCCCCCAGAGAGCACTTTCATCCCTGCAAAACTGTCAAACTGCACATTAATCATATATAAAATTTGACCTTGGTAATTAACTCGGTGGTCAAATGACCACCATAGGTAAAACGAGGTAAGCTCTCCAACCTGATGAAATTCAAACAGTCAAATAGGACAAATGAACAAAGTACATGAAGATTCAAACAGTCAAATAGGACATTGAAGATTCAAGCAGTCAAATAGGACAAATGAACAAATTACATGAAGATTCAAGCAGTCAAATAGGACAAATGAACAAAGTACATGAAGATTCAAACAGTCAAATAGGACAAATGAACAAAGTACATGAAGATTCAAGCAGTCAAATAGGACAAATGAACAAAGTACATGAAGATTCAAGCAGTCAAATAGGACAAATGAACAAAGTACATGAAATCAAACGGTCAAATAGGACAAATGAACAAGGTACATGAAGATTCAAATAGTCAAATAGGACAAATGAACAAGGTACATGAATATTCAAACAGTCAAATAGGACAAATGAACATCGTGTAACAGGGTCATTTAATCAAAACAAGTTTGTTACGCGTGTAGCTGATCATTACCTTTTCAAGGGCATATGTGCGCCATATCATAAGTATGATAAGTGAAATGAGTGTGAATTTATGAGATTTGTAATTAGTTGACCATGTGATTGATTGGGTGTATATATATAATCTAATCAATCAGAGCTATGGCTGGGCGGAAATTGAGTTGTGACTATGAAGGCAGCCTCTGATGCACTGAGTGAGAAGTTGGCTGGAGAAGGTGAGGAGGGGGGGGGGGGCTGGGCGAAGGGAGTCTGATTGGCTGATGATGGTTGGACGAGCCAATCAGGGAAGGGTGAGCATTAGTGCAATTGGCCGACCGCGGAGGCGGGCTTCGTGCTTTGTTGCTCTCTACACCACAAGTTGGTTGATTTTGGAGTTTTAGGTCCTGGCAACATCTAAGGTCATATCAGGATGGGTAATATTTTAGATGGTGCGCTTAACCAACATTGTTATAATCATGTCTATTCATTGGACAGTTATCACCTTTTTAAAGTTTGTTCGTTTGTTGTTGTTTTACGTCCTAGCAACATTTAAGGTAATATCAGAACGGGCATCGACTTGTGACAGTGCGCACTTATGGCAACTTTATAGTGCTGCCCCAGTGGGATATCAGGATGACCCTGACTCGATATCCCACTCAGTCACATTATCCTGACACTGAGCAAACCAGTCCTTGCCCTATCCTATTAACCTTGAGTGCCAAGCTAAGAAGCGACAAGTATCAATTTTGTAAGTCACACCCCTAAGTAATGACGGCGAATGAGCAGCTCCTTCACCCCTCCAACCCCCTACCAGCTCATTCAACTGTATTGTCTGTGTGTCTTTGTGAGTTAAATGTAGACGTTTTCAGAACTATGTGAACGCACACCCGGAGTTGGTGGTGCTGGACCCGGTGGAGAATGTGCGCAAACTGCTCGACCGCCACACTCAGTACAAGATGGCGACCAAGGCCAACTCCAAGGCGAACCGACTCAGCATGGAAGACGGTGAGTGGACATTGGTCCATTTATGTAGGTTTTGTTTTTTTTACTGCAAAGAATGTCCAAAATTATCTCAAGTTTAAAATAATATTTTAATGTCTGATGGTATCTTCTTTTTTGTTACTACTGTGTTTCGGATCAGTAACCTAATAGCAGCTCTTTTAAGGTTTCTGAACTTGAGGTATTTTATTTATACTGCAAGACAGAGTTTGCACCAATTCAATTAACATCGCTAATTGTGGTAATAAAGTGAAGCTTTTCATACATGGAAGGAAGGTTGGTTTTATATTATGAATGATGTTGCTCCACACTGCGGTGAAAGAACACATGAAAATGAACAAAGCCTTTTTTAAAGGAACAATCGTTTTAATAATCCTCATAGACGTAAAACGCCAACAAACAAACAAAACAAATCTTTATATCTGGATATTTAGATGAGTGTTAATCCATGGCTATAGCCAGTTATGGCTCTGTTACTGACTTATCCGACACTCGCGCATTCTTGATTCTAAAAAGAGGTTAGTTGCACAACTGATCTTAGCAGAGCCCTATAAGCACCATGGTTTTCTGTTGTGTCGCTGAATGCAAAAGCAGATCAGGTACAAAAGTATTATTTCAATAATTAATTTCTAACAAGGATAACAAACCAACAAAGTTTCTTCACATGGATGGTACTATGTGGGCATGATTTCTGCACCGATGGTTTAGTGGTAAGTTAAAGCTATATAGTCTCATGTAAACTTCAAATTTCAAAACCAAAACAATTATCTAGATTTGATTCTGCATATCTACCTTAGTACTGATGCACTTATTAAACATTTGCCGCCATACAGAAGGTAACACTGAGGCAATTGAATATAACCTGTAACTAAAGAAGGTTTTGGCGTCAGAGTTTTGGCATGCTTGCCAAAATTAATTTTGCATGATTGCACTCCAGATATCTCCAAAGTTAGCCATTTAAAATAAAATTGTACTTCAAATTAAAGTAAAGTAGATTATAACGAGCAATCTGATATATTTATCTCAGAAAATGATAGAAACTCAAAACCATCGGACAATGCAAATTTAAGGCTATTGTAGATCTCTCAGCGGTGCGTGGGAAAGGTTTCCCAGTAATTACAGCTGCGCTGGTGAATATCTCTGCACCTCCAGTGGGTCACTAGGTATTTAGTTCAATCGCAGATCTCTCAGCACTGATCTTGATTTCATTTGAAAGCGAGTCTACATGTACTTGTCAGTGGCGCCTTGCAAGTGTGAGATTGATCGGTAAGGAGTTTGACACCTGAAGTAATCTAAGAAGAGTATTAACAGATCATGGTAATCATGGTTAATAGGCAATTCAACTTCAAGGGTATGAGGAGCTCAAACCCCATAATGCCGACTGTCCTGAAACAGGCGTCAGAATTCGACATTAGATGTGCCAACAACGTTGTGTTCCAAATGCTTATATTTTCAGGGATGAAAGTTCTCCGCGATTTCGCGGATTTCCGCGATTTTTTATGTTTATCGATTAACGTTAAACAAAATGCCAAGGATGTATATGACAACAATTGGGTAGCTTGAATCCCGTTCTTATACGACCTTAGATGTTGCTAGAACGTAAAACCCAAACAAGAGTTAGGCATGGGTGATGATACAGTCACAACAAGGAGAGTTGAAACTTTACTTATGGCATTTTCCCGCGATTCGCTGACAGTGCTAATCCTATGGGGGAAATCCGCGTTTTCGCGGAAACTCGTTATCGGCGTTTCCAAGTTTGTTTGCAGGGGACCACTTTCATCCCTGTATCTTATATCGGTATTGATGAATATTTTGCTATGACTTTTCCCCCTTTTTTTGCAGACGCACTGTACTTTACGCCAACATTCGTTGAACTAACATCACTTGACGTTGAAACAAACCGAACACTACTTCACCAAGCCGGCATTACCTACCCATTCAGTAAGTGGCTACTCGTGCAAACACTCAGAATAATTCACAAAATGTGGAGCAACTCTGTGAGGTATTGCAAGTCAATGTTATATTAGATACTGTAGTAAACATTGTCAGATTAATTCTCAAAGTGCAGTGAAAGCCTATGCTCGTTTTCATATGATGTGGGGAGAGCTCTGTGTGTATGCGTTTGCGTTAGTGTATGTGTACCTGTCTGTCTGTATGCATGTGTGTTTGTGTGTGTATGTCTGTATGTGTCTGTGCCTCTGTTTGTGTGCCTATTTTTGAGTGTCTATGTGTGTATGTCTGTATGTGTGTGCATGTGTCTGTGTGCCTCTGCTTGTGTGCCATATATGTTGTGTATGTATGCATGTGTATGCCTCTGTGTGTTATCTGTGTCTGTAGTTGTGTCTGTGTGCCTGTCTGTGTGTTTGTGTGTGCATGTCTATGTGTGCCTGTGCTTGTGTGCTTGTATGTGTGTGTTCATGTGTCTGAATGTGCCTCTGTTGGTGTGCCTATATGTTGATTTTACCTCGGTAAACAGCCTCAGGCTAGCCTCAGGCTAGGGAGAGGTAAGCACGTCCGGTACCAGCAATTAGCATATACAACTCACGACTGGATAACGTGTCGTTGGGTTGCTCTGGCAAAATTAGTCTACATACAAGCAAATACGCAGTAAGTATAATAAAAACTGTGGTTAGCTTAATTATGATGCATTAGAGCATCAATATGGAAAGTTTAGACTTTCGTTGGTCCAATTTGGACGAGTTATTTGGTTATAAACAACCAAGGATAGAACACTCGAGTGGGTTTCGCGAAGGAACCAAACCGGTCATTAGCGGTTATGTCAACACCCGGGTCACCGTGTGACTATGGGTAGAGATGTGGGTTTCGCCCTATCTCATGTGGAAATTCTCTCGTACTCTAATAGAGAGTAATGTTGGAGATGCTCCTGGGTTTCTTTTATAGACTCCCCTAGACAAAACTTTTTCAGGCGTTTCTCCGAGTTTCGTAGCATTTTCTCCAACTTGTTGACGTAGTAGTCACAGGTGGGAGAAGTGTGCGGAACAGAGGGATGGGCGGGCCGATACACTGGTCCCGACCCCGCGTAAGGTTTGGGCTTGACCCACAACCCACGCACAAATTTAGCTTATTACGCCTGTGTTATAACGGTATAAACACGTTCTTTAACACCAATAGATGTCCAAATGAGTTTGAAACAACCATATTGTGACATATATATATACCGGGACTGATCAAAAATGTTTGTTTCAGTTCCCGATGGCCACGAAGCGGAGTAAGCGCGGTGCAGCAGCAGCCGAGGGGCGTGTTCCGAGTGGAGTGGACGAGGAGTACGACTCCTCACCCGTGTTGTCGGCAGGGCCGTCGACACAGCCCCGGGTGCATATCCTCTCCGACCCGGACGAGGACGCAGTGCCTGATGTGCCTGCGCCTCCAGATTGGGAGGCTCGCTTTGCAAGATTGGAAAGCCACATCTTGACTGCCAAATCGCCTGTGTCTCGGAAGCGGCGTAGGCCGAGTGTCCAAGAGGATTCATTTGAGGATTTCTTGGACACAGACTCGGCGGTGGAGCTTAAGGCTCCTCCTCCTCCTTCTCCTAAACGGAGGAAGAAGAAGAAACAGGTGATTTCTTCGGGTGATGATTTCACCAAGGAGCGGGCAGAGTCTGGTTTGCGCAAAAAGTGGAAGACTAAGTCCAAAAAGAAGAAGAGGAAGAGGAAATATTCTTCTTCTGAGTCGTCCACTGAGTCTACTTCTACGGAATCAGACTATGAAGGGGTCTATGCGGACATTGGCACTAAAGTGGCTAAGAAGGTGGAGAAGCCAAAGGCTAAGCGGGTTAAAACCACTACGCTTATGCGCGAGACCGTGAATGGTCATTTTCGCACGTTCAAACCGGCGGAGGTTATCTCCAAGTTAGGAGATGAGTTAACAGGCATAAAGGGTGTTCCCAACTCCATCATTAAAGAGATGGATCGGGATGTCAATATGACGGATGACCGTAAGAAGTTTGAGGATGTGTTGCACACAGTGCATAAGGCAGTGTTGGCTACCCTAACAGCTATTGTTCCTGTGGCTAATAGGATGCAGAGTGAAAATAAGTTCTCGTCTTTGGCTAAGACAATGGACAAAGGCATTGCAGTACTAGCGGCGGCAGGTAATTACCTGTCGTTTCGAAGATATGAAAATGTCTTCAAGTCAGTTTGCACAGATGCTGGCAAAGAAGTGGCTCGCTCTAAGAAGGTTACCGATAATGAGGGGAAGGAGTTTACGCTCTATCTTGCTCCAGAGCCGATTAAAGGGAAACCTTTAGATAATACCAAGATGTTTGGTGGTCAACTACAATACCTCTATAAAGAGGTAGAGACTGCAGCCAAGAGTGGCAAAAACATGGATGGCAAGAAGAAACAGGAAGTTCCTCGTTTCAAAAAGTCACGAGGGGATTTTCGTCCACGACGGTTCACCAGAGGAACCAGACCGAGTTCAAATTTCGGTCAAGGGTTTCGGGCCGGGGCGCTCGCCCAGGCTGGACCGACAACACCGTACGGCCAATAGGTCGAGGGTTCAACTCGTCGAGACCTTTCCCCAGGGGCGGGTCCAAGTAGAGGTCCAAACACAAACTTTACAAGTCCCTGCAGCCTCTAAAAACACACAAACTGTAAGCAACTTTGTGGCTGGTAATATTAGTAATCATATTTGTGAGTGGCACAAAATTACTAGTGACCAAGAAATTATAGAAATAGTTAGGGGTGTTCAAATTCCTTTTACACAAATTCCTGTACAAAGTATAATACCTTTTCCATATAACATTCAACCAGTTGAACGAGACGCACTAACTAAACAGGTACATAAATTCTTTGAGAAAGGAATTATACAAAAAGTGACACACTGTTCAGGACAGTTTATTTCAAACAATTTCTCGAGACCGAAGCCTAATGGTGATGTTCGAATGATCCTGGATTTAACAATCCTTAATAAAAGGGTGGAATATCGACATTTTAAAATGTTCTCTCTAGATACGGCACGGGATCTGATTACACCAGATGCGTGGATGGCTAGTGTTGATTTACAGGATGCATATTATACGCTTCCCATAATGGAAAAATACCGAAAATTTCTTCGATTTATTTGGGATAACCAACTCTATGAGTTTACCTGTATGCCGAATGGCTTAGCTTGTGCGCCACGTTTATTTACTAAATTGCTTAAACCTGTTTTCTCGGTAATGGCGAGGAAGGGTCATATAATGTTTCCATACATAGATGATTCTTTTATTATAGCATCAACACAAATTGGTTGTGTGAATGCAGTTTTGGATTTATGTGCATTACTCACTAAATTGGGGTTTTATGTACATCAACAAAAGTCAGTGTTTAAACCAACAAAACAACTTAAATGTTTAGGGTTTATTCTGGATACACAGTCCCTTACAGTGTCGATAACAGAACAAAAACTAATTAAGTTTATGACTATAGCGACTCAGCTTATTAAGTTATCAAAGCCAAAAATTAGACAGGTTGCTGTTCTTATTGGCATAATGACCTCATATGCACCTGCGGTGTTATATGGGAAGGCCCATATTAAGTCGCTAGAAATAGATAAAAATTTAGCGTTAACACGAACTAAAGGCAATTTTGAGCGAAAGATGTTTATTTCGCAAGAAGGGTTACAGGATATTGGATGGTGGATGCAACATATAGCAAGTTCACCAAATCCAATCCGCATGGCGGAACCTAATACAGTAATTACTACTGATGCTTCGTTAGAAGGTTGGGGAGCTCATCGAGATGGGGTCACAACAGGAGGTAGATGGCTTGATGATGAAAAATCAGACTATATTAATGCACTAGAATTGCGTGCTATTTATCTGGCCTTACGTAGTTTAGTAAAGATAAATAAATCACAGGTTAGAATACTAACTGATAATACTACTGCCATGGCATATATTCGTAACATGGGTGGAACCAAAGTCTTGCAATCAGTTATCTAAACTGATTTGGAACTGGGCACAGGCTCAACAAGTCTGGCTGACTGTAGCGCATATTCCAGGGTCACAAAATACACTTGCAGATTATAAAAGTAGAAATTTCCATGACCATTTAGAGTGGTCTCTCTCTACACATTTGTTTAACTTCGTTTGTGAAAAATGGGGTACACCTGAAGTTGACTTATTTGCATCACGAAATAATAACAAGTTACCCTGTTATGTTTCTTGGCATCCTGAACCGGATGCTTGGAAAGTAGATGCGTTTGCTATTACCTGGGAAAATAATTATTTTTATATTTTCCCACCATTTAGCATTATCAGCCGAGTAGTGAGAAAAATCGGCTTGGAAGGGACACATGCGATACTGGTGGTGCCCGATTGGGACACGCAACCTTGGCTGCCAGCAGTTTCACAACTGGCAAAAGATCGTATACGATTCCCAAGAAAACTCGGGAATCTGACGCACCACGGACCGCTAGTGGTTCACGGCGACGTGTCAACGACGCCCCTATTGGCATTCCTTTTCTAAGGAAGCAGCTACAGCAATTTGGATTGGACAGAATTACTGAGGATAGGATAGTATCGGATGCCTGGAGGCCAGGAACTGTCAAAATGTATACAACCTATTTAAAGAAATGGGGTGTACATTGTTTGTTAATGAAAGTTAAGCCAACAAATCCAAAGATTTCACAAGTAGCTCGGTTTCTTCGTTCTCTAGAGGATGAAGGACTTTCCTTTGGATCGATTAATGCGGCGAGGTGTGCGTTATCAATTATATTACCTAGAATTGATGGCGAAACAGTTGGAAAACATCATGTTTTTTGTTATTTACTTCGTTCAATTTATCAAAGGAATCCTCCAAAACCAAAGTATAGTCGGTTTTGGGATGTTTCTATAGTATTTAAGTTGTTTCAGGCTTGGCCTCACAACTCGTGGTTAGATATAAAACAGTTAGGTTTTAAGGTCGCGGTCCTGTTATTGTTAGTAACCGGACACAGAGGACAGACGATTGTTGCTTTATCCTTAACTGGATTAGAAATAGACAAGCAACAAGCTACGTTTGATTTAGAAAAATTGCTTAAATCGAACACGTTAGGTGACCCTTTATCAACGGTTCACTTAGACTGTTTTCCGAATGATCGGAAATTATGTGTTGTGTCGGCCATACGGGCTTATATATACAAGACAAAGGATTTACGTGCATCACAACAACTATTAGTGAGCTTTATAAAGCCACATAAGGCGATTTCACGAGACACACTTGCCAGATGGACAATTACGGTGTTGAAATTGGCTGGAGTGGATACGAGTAAATACTCTTCCCACTCAACTAGAGGAGCCATGGTCTCCAAGGCACGGGTGCTTGGTATTTCTGTGAAAAGAATACTAGCGCATGCAGGCTGGAAGACGGCTAAGTCGTTTGCAAAACATTATAATAAACGACTAGAAAAGCCTACCGGCGTTGCAAAGCGTCTTCTCGCCAACTAACAAGAATAGGTGAGAACAAAAATTTAGAATGTTATAATAATAAGAAAGAATGATATTAAGGATAAAAATGAATTATGTAAAGGTCTCCCTAGCCTGAGGCTAGCCTGAGGCTGTTTACCGAGGTAAAATAGTATAGTTATACGAGTCTTACCTTGGTACAGATGATGGATAACTGTTGTTTTAACGAGGTATAAGCCTCGGATAGATGTGGGCTAGGGCCCTCCCGCCACACCCTGCCACATCTATTCCGTTGGTGTACCTTTTCGGTAAAGTAATAGTATCCATTGTTTGAAAGTCATTTTTATCCTCAATAAGTAGGTTAAGATTGCTGGTACCGGACGTGCTTACCTCTCCCTAGCCCACATCTATCCGAGGCTTATACCTCGGTAAAACAACAGTTATCCATCATCTGTACCAAGGTAAGACTCGTATAACTATACTATATATGCGTCTACCTCTGCATGATGTGTGTGCCTGTATGTCTGTTTTATGTCTATATGAGTGTGCCTCTGTGTGCTTGTGTCCTTGTGCCTCTGTTTGTGTGCCTATATGTGTGTCTGTATGTGTGTATATATCTATGTGCATGTGGTTGTGTATATATGTGTATTGAAGAAGGAGGCGGGGGTGTAACAATGACTGTGGCTAAATACGGACTGAGACAACAAGGGGCGATATCGATGTTGTCGTTAGTGATAATGGCTCATTCTCAGTGTGTGTGTGTGTGGGGGGGGGGGGGGAGTGAGAAGGACAGATGCACACTTTAGTGAGAGTCTCTTCCTCATGCGCAGACAACAGGGGGGCGGACGGTGGTGACAAGGCGGTCTAGGCGCGGCATACGCCTCACCTTGTGGCATTTGTCTCCACGTTTGAGGGTTTTTTATCCTCCAAATCAATTGACATTTGAAGAGACCACAAGTTACAGCCGACCTTAAAAATCATTAGATTAGCACCGGTTTAATGTGCTAATTGCCGGATGATTAGGTGCAAATGAACTCGGCCAAAAGGTTGCAACTAGCCGTGTGGGGTGGGGTGGGGTGGGGGTGGGGTGCGGTGTGTGGGGTGTGTGGGTAGGTGTAGTGGGCACCCAGTTCTCGTCACCCTCTTCCGGCCACCCGCTGTCAGCGTCTGAGTCGATAGCATACAGATGTGTGGGGGGAGGGGGTCACACTTGTTGTTTTCGCATTTTTGGTAGTTGGTTGGTTGTTGGAATTTCACATCCTGGCAACATCTAAGGTCATATCAGGACGGGTGCCGACTTGTGACAGTGCACACTCAAGGCGACTTTTATAGTGCTGCCCCACTGGGAAATCATGCCACCAGCACCATGACCTGATATCCCACTCAGTGACATTATCCTGATACTGAGCTAACCAGTCCTTGCCCTATCCTATTAATGCAAAGCACCAAGCTAGGAAGTGTCAAGTATCCTTTTTGTAAGTCATTGGTTTGACTCGACCTGAGGTCGACAGCTGTATATGGTTGACGGTTCCAAGGTTTGAGATAGGAAAACAAGCCTCATTATAATCGCATAGCAGTTTAGTGCTCATAATTAACAGTGTAACACCCTCATGTAGAATGAACTAATTCACTGCATAGTTCCGTTATCTCGAGAGGCACTGCCATAATTCGCAGCCTACGGGGTTTACCTATCATACCTTACCTAGTGCCACTTACCGATCCCTTACTCATTTGGAAATATCTTATAGGATGTCTACAGCGCCTTGTGTTCCCAGGTGGTCACTCATGCAAGTACTGACAAAATCCATCCTACTTATAGCTGCATAGGTCGATGAAGTATCAAATTTTCAAAACCAAAAGAAAATTATTTAAATGTTATTCTACTTATTGAGCATGTATCACCACATAGAAGGGAATACTGAGTCAATGTAATAGAACCTGTTCCTGCAGAAGCCTATGTTGTCAGAGTTTTGGCATGTTTGCCAAAACTCATTTTACATGTTTATTCTTCACATATCTCAAAGGCTATCCATTTAAAATAAAAGTTACTTAAAACTAAAGTAATGTATATTATGACAATCAGTTTAATATATTTATCTCAGAAAAGTGACAGAAACTCAAAACCATCGGACTGTGCAACTTAGGTTGCCCTTAACCGTGAACACACCTAGTTAGTAGATACTGAGTGAATATGTAAGCTGCTGGCCACCTGAGAAAAAGCCTCAAATGCATATTTAAACTTCTTTTTTTTTTAAATTGTTATTCCTGTGAACAGTTTACTCATCAGGGAGCGGGACGTAGCTCAGGTGGGAGAGTGTCCACCTGTGAAGTTGTCGGTCATCGGATCGCTCCTTTTCAGTGGATCCATTTGCAGTTTGGGCTATTTTCCATTCCAATCAATGGTCCACAACTGCTTCATGAAAAGCTGTAGTATGTGCTGTCCTGTCTGTGGGAAAGTGCATATAAAAGACTTGTTGCTGCTTATCGGAAAGAGTAGCCTATGTGGCTGCAGTGGGGTTCCTCCAAAAGAAATATGTCAGAATGACCTTATGTTTGATGTCCAATAACCGATGATAAAAATCAATGTGCTATTTGAGACATCGTTAAATAAAACAAGAAAAGAAAAGTTAACTCTTCAGTGATGATGCACTAGTGTTCTGCCATGTAACTTAATTGGAGGTAGGCAAGGTGATGTTAGTTTAATACTGGCAGTTGTGTTGTAATATTGAGCCATTTACAACGATCCTGGCGGTTGTTGGTTGGTTGTTGGTGGGGGCTTTTTTTTATTTTTTTTAAATTTGTTTTGGTTTTTGAGAGGTTCTTTTCTTTTTTGGGGGCGGGGGGAGGGTTATTATCGTTATTAGTTATCTCTGTTTTAATTGAATGGATGGAATTCATGAACTAGTGGCGAGGTACCAGGTGTGGTTTTGGCTATTTAGGGGGTGGGGTTAGATTTTTAGCAGGTCGATCCTGGACATAGTTGGGTCGGCGTTTGCTGCCTTGTTTAATCTGTTCAAGTCTGTTTATAAGTGGAGATTTGCTATTGATATTTCATATATCGACTTAAAGCACATGAGAAAATAGTTATGAGCAGGGTAAATAAATTCATTTACACTTTTCTTTTTTTTTCTTTTTAAAACAACCTCTGTAACCTCCACTTGCTCCTAATGGCCCTGTCACACTACGACGTTTCTCTCCAACGCGCGTCGACGTGTGTCATTTTTTAAAGAAATGTCGGTACACTTCGGGAAACGTTCGGGGGACGTTATGCGAACATCGATGCACGTCGTACACTATCCTGGACGTTGACAGTTTCCGGAGGACGTTGGCGAGCGTAGCAGGTCGCTAGATGTTTTAAGCATATAAAAAAAACGTGACGACCGACAACGTGCATGAACGTCTGGGTACTCACGTTCTGAGAACGTTAGGAGAACATCAATACGCGTCATAAGCGCGTTACAAGAACGCTGGTCGAATGTCGATGAACGTTGGCAATTTTTCGCAAAACTGTGTGTCTGTTTTTGTTTCTGTGTCTTTGTGTGTGTATGTGTGTGTGTATGTGTATGTGTGTGTGTATGTGTGTCTGTTTCTGTGTGTATGTGTGTCGGTGTATGTGTGTGTCTGTGTGTGTATGTTTGTCTGTATGTGTGTCTGTTTCTGTGTGTGTGTCTGTGTGTGTGTCTGTGTATGTGTGTCTGTTTCTGTGTGTCTGTGTGTGTGTCTGTGTATCTGTGTGTGTATCTGTGTGTGTCTGTATGTGTGTGTGTATATGTGTGTCTGTGTGTGTATCTGTGTGTGTATGTATGTGTGTCTGTCTGTGTCATACACATACACATCATCATCATCATCATCATCATGCTGTCGGTCGCGATGCGACAAAGACTGCTTTCATTACTTGACTGCCGCTCTCCATTTAGCTCTCTGCTGTGAGAGTTGCGTCCATGAGTCGGTCTTTTCATGAAAGCTGCCTGCAAAAGTGTTGAAGTGCTGCTGGCTTTTGCAAGTTACCAGCGGCACTCTCTCGGGGAGCAAATAGAGGTTTCACACCGGCAAGAACATGTCAAGACAGGCGCAAAACTATTTGTCCCTGCAGTGGCTGGTCGGGAGATGTTGGGAGTTCCATACATCAACCGCCCTTAATGCTGCCACAGTGACATGGTTTTCTGTTTAGGGTTTGCTCCCTTAGCCTTCGGTTCTGTCAAGGACCTGTACCACAAGGCAGTGGTTTAGAACTCTGCAAGGCAGGGGCGTCAAACTCCCTGAGGTATTGCTATACCTGCATACCTACACATACACACAGATACACATACACACACAGACAGACAGACACACACACAGACACACACATACACACACATACACACACAGATACACACACAGACACACAGAAACAGACACACATACACACACAGACAGACACACACAGACAGACACACACAGACAGACACACACAGACAGACACACAGACAGACAGACACACACATACACACACAGATACACACACAGACACACAGAAACAGACACATACACACACAGACACACAGAAACACACATACAGACACACGCGTCGAAACCCGTTGGCCGCGCGCTAATAACACGCTGCGCTGCGTCAAGTTTTCTCCCAAAACCGCCGAAAAGTTGGACGTGTCTCGACGCGTAGAAGTTATTTTGCGCGCTGGCGGCACTCCGGTGAGAAGTGTCGTAGTGTGACAGGGCCATAAGGGACAGTCCCTAAATATCGGTGATGTTCACAATCCTAACAATGTTAGGATTAGGTTTGACACCCACCTTCCTCTCATTCCCCTAATCCTAGCACAAAAACACAAATAAAATGTGCCCGATGTTATAACTGCAGGGTCCGGACGGGGCCTGCAAAGTCTTCAAAAGTCTGGAACTTCATTTGACCCATTTCAAGGCATTCAAAAGCCTTGAATTTAACCTATTTAATCTTGAAAATCTTTGAATTCCATTAAACTGTCACCACTGATCTAAATTAGTCTGAAATCATCATTCGCCATTGTTGTTTTTTCCTAAAAATCCAAATGAAAAAAGTCTTGAATTCCTATTTTTTTTAAACAGACTTGAAAAGCCTTGAAATACCCTTGAATTCCATATCTTCACATGTGTACAGACCCTGTAACTGAAAAAGCAATCCGAACATGGCTTTTACCACGTTCCACACCCAACGCCCTTTCGAACATTGTTCGCATTGTGAAGATCATTGATAATGATGGCCTGCCTGTAAACCAACCGTACATTCCTGACCATTTCAGTGTGCAAACCGAGCATGGCCCATGGATTTAGCTTCTCGCACCAAATGTCAATCATCTTCAACGAGGCGGGGCTGGCCGATGTGAAACCGCCATGCGTGGCGCAGACCTTCGTCAACCACAACGCTGTCCTCTACAAGATCTTCGTCATCGGCGACCAGTACTTCATCGTTGAGAGGCCTTCGCTCAAGAATTTCAAAGCTGGAGGTAACTATAGCGAAGACAGGGTAGCCATTGGTTAGTAGACAGCAAAAATCAGCCACATATGCTTAGATCAGCTGAAAGTGAATTGAAATGTTGTTCAATGGGGGACCTCCGACTTTTTAGTTCAAATTCCTGCCGTTCGCGTCGCCACTGAACGAGTGGGCCTGAACTGCACACTGTAATAATGCAAACTCAATGGCTATGAGCAATCTTCATACAGAAAAAGTGAAATATCTCTAAAACTACACGACCTAGAAGCAACCCGCTTGGAAGACATATAGAAAAGATATTCAACGAATAGATTATATTAAATTTATATGGTTAGGGTTCTACATATCTATTAATTTTGAACAAAATAGGCGTTTGCACTGCGCGTACCAGCAAACTCAATGCATTGTCAATGGCCGTGAGCAATCTTCTTTCAGAAAAAGTGAAATATCTCTAAAACCACACCACCTAGACACAAACCGCTTGGTACACATATAGAAAACATATTCAACGAATATATTATATTAAATTTATAAGGTTAGGGTTCTCCATTTGTATTAATTTGGAATAAAATAGACTTTTTGCACTGCACGTACCAGCAAACTCAATGCATTGTCAATGGCAATATCTCTAAAACCACACCACTTAGAAACAAACTGTTTGGTACACATATAGAAAACATATTCACCGAATAAATTATATTAAATTTATATGGTTAGGGTTGTGCATTTCTATTAATTTTGAATGAAATAGACGTTTTTCACTGCGCGTACCGACAAACTCAATGCATTGTCAATGGCAGTGAGCAATCTTCATACAGAAAAAGTTTAATATCTCTAAAACCACACCACCTAGAAGCAACCCGCTTGGGGCACATATAGAAAATATATTCAACGAATAGATTATATTAAATTTATAAGGTTAGAGTTCTGCATTTCTATTCATTTTGAATAAAAATTGACGTTTTGCACTGCGCGTACCGGCGAACTCAGTGCATTGTCAATGGCCGTTTAGGACCACTGGTACCGATGCGCCATCTTGTGTCAACAAATGAACTACCCCGGATGTCCCCCATTGTCCTGGAGGGCGGATTGAATTAAACTGAATCTTATCTTACCATAAAAATATGGTAGGGTGTTTTCTGGTTGCCATTCCCCAAGGGGGTAAGCTTCCTGCCTGTATACCCGCCCTGATATGACCTTAGATGTTGCCAGGAAGTAAAACTCCAACCACCCACCAATTCTGCCTGTATACCTGATTGCATCTCTGCAAACTAACAATAAGGAACTAGAAAAGCATCTAAACAATTTGACAGTTTAGCAATAACATCAGCTTTAAGGAAACAGTGATTTCAGAACCAATCTAATTTTCACAGAGAAGACACTATCACTTGATTTTAATTTTTATGAAGCAGTAATTGTGGCCCTGTACTTGCAGACCAAAAGACCATTTTCTTCGACAGCCATGATGTTTCTAAAGCCGACTCCTCCTCCTTCCTCAATAAGGTAAGTTTTGTCGCTGAGTGAGTTTGTTTGGGTGGAGAGGCGGAAATAGGGTATGGGTGGGTGATGGGGGAGGAGAGGGGGTTTGCGGTGGGAGGCTGGTGGGGGGGGGGGGGAGTATTTTCCCCTGCAACTCGCAAAGGTTATCTGAACTTTTTGTTAATTTTCTTCGCCGTTGCCATTAATCATTATGTTTTATTTGATGTGGTCATGGGCAATAAAATATTAAACATTTGCATGCGTTTGTGCCGAAGAAGTGAGTTTCTAATTCAGTTTCATCGCCCGGATGCACGCAGTTGCGTAGTAACGAGGATCATTCTCACCGGGGCAAAAGGATTTAACAGTAACACCCGTTGGTTCTATTTCTTCTGTTTTTCCTTTTTATTGGGGGAGAGGGAGTAGGGTTATGACTTTAGTATACCTACACATGGTTGGTGTTTTAGAATATATGGTTTGACGGAGGGACACGGGGGTTGATTATTATTTTTGGCCTAGGCTTTTTTTTAAACACCAGTTCAAATGAAAACCAAGATGGCGGATTTACACTTTTTCTCCCCGGTTCCAATGAAGACCAAAATGGCGATTTTTCTTCCTTTTTTCTAAAAGCAACAATAACAACAATATAAAAAAGAAATGTTAAATCACAATTTTGCACAAAACCATGTAGAATATAATACTGTAAAGCACTTGGGGTGGCTTAACCCTTTAAGGTCGGAAGCACACAAATGCGGCCGCAAGTTACATGTGTTTACAGGCCGCGAGCACCTGAATGCGCCCACCATATCATATCTCATAACCAATAATTCCAAGGAGGCTAAATTTGGTATCATTTGAAAGAGACATCAATATACTTTCATATAGAATCAACTTGATTTTCAGTGATTTTTTTTTATATATATCAATTTAATTACACGAACATCACATATTATTCAACAATTCGGTCCGGACTCTAAGGACTTAACAATTGAAATCTCTTTAGAGCTGAAAGGGTTAATCGGTTGTTACTGTGTTCTGGCCTTGTACTATCGGGGGATTGGACTGGTGCATTACCATGAGGTGCTAGTACAAGGCTCGTGTACACCTACCGAGAACTAGCAGTATGCTAGTCACGGGCATATTACCGCCATTCGCCTAATAAGGGCCACGTGTAGATGGTGATGAATGCCCACCAGGGGGCTCTTGTGGGTATTCCGCCACTCTGATGGATGTTGTCTGTAATATGCATAGTTCGCCAACCAGTGACCTTTAGTCTCTTCACTAAGGTCGATATAGTAAGGATTGTCTACAATCTGAATAGCTTTACACATTTTTTTAATGTTTATGTACAATGTCCGATTTATTAGAGTTTAGTTTGGGTTTTACATCCTAGCAAGATTTATGGTCATATAGATGTCCAGACTTATAACCGTTGTTTGTTGTTTGTTTGTTGTTGTTTTACGTCCTAGCAATATCTAAGGTCATATCAGGACAGGTACCGACTTGTGACAGTGCGCACTCATGGCAACTTTATAGTGCTGCCCCACTGGGAGACGAGGCTGCCAGCACCATGACCTGATATCCCACTCAGTCACATTATCCTGACACCGAGCCAACCAGTCCTTGCCCTATCCTATTCATGCCGAGTGCCAGGCTAGGAGGCGACAAGTATCAATTTTAAAGTCATTGGTTTGACTCGACCGGGAATCAAACTCCTGACCTTCCGCATGCGAGGCCCGTGCTCTATCGATTAGACCACCATGCCCGGTCTTATAACCGTGTGCACTCATGATGACTATTATAGTTCTGCCCAACTGGGAGGCTGGGCCACCGGTACTATGACCCGATATCCACTCAGTCACATTATGCTGATACTGAGCTAATCATTCCTTTCCCTATTCTAGTAATGCCAAGTGCCAGGCCAGGTAGTGTAAGGATGTGATTAAGAACCGGCTACACACGTTGACGCCCCGTTGCTTAAAGCTGCATAGTCCGATGAAGCATCAAATTTTCAAAATCAAAACAATTATCTAGATTTGAGTCTACATATCTAACTTAGATACTGATGCACTTATTAAGTATTTGTTGCCACATAGACGGGAACACTGAGTCAATTTAATAGAACCTATTACTGCAGAAGCCTATGGTATCAGAGTTTTGGCGTGCTTGCCAAAATTATTTTCACACGTTTGAATTTCAAATACCTCAAAAGGTAGCCATTTCAATTAAAAGTTACTTCAAACTAAAGTAAGGTAGATTATAATGATTAATTTAATATATTTATCTCAGAAACTCAAAACCATCGGACCATGCAACTTTAATGACTTTATTACCGTCCCTCCCAGTCTGCGCTGGTTGCTCGTTCGCTGGTCCCGGCGTGTCGTGTCTTAGTACATACATAACAGGTAGCAAGAAGTATCCATTTTTGTAAGTCATTGGTTTGACTATGTCGGGGTTCGAACCCACGACCTCACATGACACTTGCCAATGCTCTTACCGACTCGGCCATCCGGTCTATGGTTAAAAAAACTTCCTTTCAGTTTAGCAAGACTGCACCACCAGTTTTAGCATTTGGATGATGCTGTGTTTTGAAAACGAAAATATGAGGGTATTTATCATATGTACGGGTTATAATTCCGTAAGATGTACATATTGATTATAAATAGGCCCCTACTATATTATTTCACCTAGGAGAGGTGACTGATCATTACGGAACGATCACCTGTATGTCATCTGCGTAGATATACATAGTAGGCTAAGTTATCATATACAGGTTAGGAAAAAACTTGAAAATTAAAAAAAAACTAATATAGAAACTACTAACACCCAAAACCGCAAAGGTTGGCCCGAGAAAGATCAGGTAAAGACTCCTGAGTGCGGGACCAGACCAATCCAGTATCACAGCTGTCCAGCGTTGAAAACAAGCACCCTCACGGGAGCTTATACGTTATGGGCAGAATAAAAAACTTGTCACAAAAAAAACCATTAATAATTAATTGTCAATGTGTAGGAGGTTGGAGGATCAGTCAAACCAAAGACTTTTTCCTAGATTAATACTACATAGTCTGACACTTCACATGACTAGAATGGCTGCCTGGTTGGCTCATTTGTGTCCGGATCATGTGACCATGTGACTGGGTGGAATATCGGGTCGTGGTATCGGGTTGCTCGGTAGCTCAGTGGCACATCACTATTAAGTCACCATCAGCACGCGTCGGTACTCATCCTGATATGACCTGGAATGTTTCTAGAAGACAAAACCCCCCAAATAAATCAAACAAATTGATATCCGAGAAAGCTTATGCGCTGGCAGCGGTGACTGCGCGTCTCCACCAGGTGGCGCCACACAGAATAGAGGTCGCCGCTAAGGCCAAATAAACAAATTTAAAGTTGGTGATCGTCCTTTTGAAATAAAAATCAGGGTCAGGCGGGTGTTTTTATTTTATTTTATATTTTTTTTCTCATTATTTCACTGGTCTCATCGCATTCCCCCTACCCCGTCCATTCTCTCCGCCACCTTCATTCGCATTCCCTCCCCTCCTCCCCATCAAACACCGTCCCTCTCCCAACCTCCTCCAATCTCGACCCTGCTCCCTCCCCTTCCCAGTTCCCTTCCTATCACTCGTCAAATCCCTCTCCATTCCTTTCCCCCACTGCCCTGTCCATTCCCCCCTCTTCACTCCCCTTTCTATTTCTCACTCCATCCACCCCACTTTCCACTCCCCTTTCCATTTCTCACTCCACCCACCCTCTCCATTTAACAGGGTTTTAAAAAAATTATTTTTATTTTAAAATTAGGGGCGGGAAATTTTTCAGGCACGGGCAGGGACGATCACCAATATTCTTTTTATATTTGGCCTAAATGCTATAAATAGCGCGTTAAATGAACACTTCCTGTTGACAGTTGGATGATGTGGACTTGAGCGAGGACCAGGTGCGACCAGAACACCAGCGGATAGTCCAGCTCACACAGGCGGTGCAGGCCAAGTTCAAGCTTGACCTCTTCGGCATCGACGTCATCATTGAGAACACCACCGGCAAGTATGCCGTCATCGACATCAATGCATTCCCAGGTACGCGGCTTCTGATTCGAGTGTCGCAGATATGCCTGCCTGGAGCATTGCATTATGCAGTTACTCCCGCAGTCCTGTGTCAGGGCTGCTAGACAACCTTATACAGTAAAACCTCTCTAAATCGACTGACCATGGGAGCGACTTTAAATGGTCCATTTAGGGAGGTGGTCGGTTTAGGGAGTTTTTTTTATCATTACAATGGTATTGTATGGCCGATAGTTTGGGACCCAAATAAAGCGATCGATATAGGGGAGTGGTCAATCTGTGGAGGTGGTTGGTTAGAGAGGTTTTACTGTAGTCATAGAAAATGTGTCAGAAGGCTGGGTTATGGAAATAATAACCACATCAATTCACATTCTAATATGATAAATATATTATTCAAGACCTTATTAATCATAGCCCGCTACTTTTGGAGTGAAGATTTGATAATGTCATGTAGCTTAAAGTTGCATAGTCCGATGGTTTGGAGTTTCTGTCGTTTTTCTGAGATAAATACGTTAAATTGATTGTTACAATCTACCTTACTTTAGGCTGAAGTAACTTTTATTTTAGATGGTAAACTTTTGAGATATGTGATGCACAGGCATGTAAAATTAGTTTTAGCAAGCATGCAAAAACTATGACACCATAGGCTTCAGCAATAACAGGTTCTATTAAATTGACTTGGTATTCCCTTCTATATGGCAACAAATGTTTAATAAGTGCCTGAGTATCTAAGTTAGATATGTAGAATAAATTCTGGATAACTGTTTTGGTTTTGAAAATTTGATACTTCATCGGACTATACAGCTTTAATAGACTTTAAAAATCTAATTGAGCGCATCCAGTGGGCACCATCTTGGATTGTTTTGCCTTCTCTCCCAGTTCATCAATTCTATGCCATTATAGATAAGTGTTTCATACTGGAACCAGCGCGTCTACAGCTTGTTTATAGTTCATTCATACCAAAGCAGTTTTTTCGCAGATTTAAACATGGTTATTGTTCACCTGGGTGGGCGTGAATAATTGATATAGACATTCTGCTGACAATGTGACATATTCCTAAGCCACTCAAATCTAAATGTGTTTCTCTAAACTTTGGGGGGTTGTTTTCTTGATGGTGGTGGGGTGGGGACTATGAAATGACATCATCTGACCTGGCTCCTCGCCTTGTATCTTCCTGTTGCAGGATACGATGGGGTGCCTGACTTCTTCCAGGTACTCCTGCGTCTCATCCAGCGTAGTCTTCACCCTGGCCACCAGGGGCCGTTCCACTCCATTCCCGCGGCCCGCCCGGCCTCCTGTGGTGACTGCGCGTCTCACAAGGCGGCGCCACGGGACAGTGTCGCCTCCTATCGGACAGTGACCCACATCAATGGTTACTCGGAGCAGGGCGGCTGTTGCAGTGGCGACCAGCACCACCACCAGCACCACCACAACGTCAAGGAAACGCCCGCCAAGGCCGTGACGTCACTGCCGAATGGGCTCACCCTGCATGGGCGGAACCACAAGTGTGCGGACGGGGTAAAAATGACAGCTGACGTCATCACGCCGCCGTAGTTCAAGTCACATCCACCAGGGGGGCGGGTGGCGCTGTGCAAATGGACGATTCCACGTGGGGGCAGCACTGTGTGGCGGTGGCGACCATGCTGATATGAATTATGTTATGAAGATTACGCAATCAGAGCCACATGGCTTAGCGGTGTGTGTGAAGCGGTGCGTTGTTACTTGCGTACATTGACTTTGTGGGCTCTCTGTTAGTGGGTTCGGAGAAGTTAATTTGTCGTGTCGAAGGCTTTTAGCCAAGAGAACAGAAGCCTCTGCGGAGGTTATCTTTGTGGTACTGTTACTGTCATAGGCAGATGGGTGTGGAAAGAGCGAGTGGGAATAAAGCTAAGATTCCATATACAGTATAAGCCCGTTAAACCAAACTTGAAGGGACCCTAGAAATTTGTTTGAATTAACCGATCATTGGTTTAACCGAGCTTTGGCTTCGGCTTCGACTTTGAGGCCGAGAAAGTTCGGGGGTGGGAGATTGGGGATGGTGTGAAATGGGGTGGGGTGGGAGTTGGAGAGTGGGAGATGGGAGTGGGATGGGAAATGGGGGTGGCGTGGGGTTTGGAGGTGGGAGGTGAAGGGTCGTGGAAGATAGGGATGCATGGGGTATGGTGGTGGGGTAGGATTTGGTGGTGGGGGTGCGTGGGAGATGGTGGGGTAGGATTTGTGTGTGTGGGGGGGGCGGTGCATGGGAGATAGGGTGCAATGCAGATGGGGGGTGGGGGTGGGTGGAAGATGGGGGTCGGGTGGGTGGAAGATGGGGGGGGGGGAGATGGGGTGCGGGTGGGTGGGAGATGGGGGTGCGTGTGGGTGGGAGGGGTCTCAGATGACCTTATGAAATTTTGGTTTAACCATAACGGAAGTGCCCTGGGGTCCGAAATTTTGTTTGATTTAGCAGATAATTTGGATTAACCGACTTTGGTTTCACCAAATTTTGTATGTGATAAATGGTAGTATTTTGCCGGTCCGGTGAAAAAAGTTTGGATTAACCGATCGTTTGGTTTAACCAAGCTTGGTTTAGCGGGGTTATACTGTATGTGGTATGCGAAGGCAACAAAAAATGGAAAAGCGTGGTGATGCTTCCATATGTCCAGATGAGGAAGCAAATGCGAATACAGCAAACTGGATCATTCAATGGACCGATCAGTGTGAATATGAATGGCATGCCGCATACTGCATATATGGAATCTCAGTTTTAGGCATAGTTTGGTTTTATGAGTAAGTAGGGGGGTGAGTGAGTGAGTGAGTGGGTGAGTTAATGAGTGAGTGAGTTAGTTAGTTGCTGATGGGTCAGTGACTGAATCAGTGAATAGTCACTATTCTTATCGAGGCAAATTTTTTTTTAATGATCACTATCAGGAAGGAATTTGTGCTGGGAGGAGTAAGCAAGTTTTATTTCCGTTTTGTTACGAATTCCTGAATATACTTTGATAATGGTCAGAATGCAAACTAATTTTTCTTATAAAAATGTTAGATTGGTTGTTGGAGTTTTATGTCCTGGCAACACCTAAGGTCATAGCAGGACGGGTACTGACTTGTGACTTGCACATTCATGGCAACTTTATAGTGCTGCCCCACTGGAAAATCAGGCTGCCAGCACCATGACCTCATATCCACTCAGTCACATTATCCTGACACTGAGCCAACCAGACCTTCCCCTATCCTAATAATGCTGAGTGCCTGACTTTGAAGCGACAATTATACATTTTTATGTCATTGGTTTGACTCAACCAGGGTTAAAACCCATAAAATCCCATGGTCTACCAAACCATGAGAAGGATGCTCAACTCATTCGGCCATTCCGTCTGGTAGGCATGTTACATTGGAAGCTTTTAATAAGAAGTCTGCCAGTAATAAAAGATGGTGAGTCAATAAGAAAACAGCAAATGCCACCAGGTGTGGTGGCTAAATCGGTAGAGCGCCAGCCTCGAGTGTGGAAAGGTCGGGAGTTGGGTTCCCGGTCGAGTCAAACCAATGACTTATCAAATTAATACTTGTCGCTTCCTAGCCTTGTGCTTGGCATTTAATAGCGAATGGTAGACAGGAAGTGTGAACATTTATTTGTCTCTCTTTTTTCTTTTTTTTTTGGTACATTAGTTGTCCCAAGCAGGGGAAATCCCAGTCACAGACGACTGGTCTTCCCCACCCCACTGCTGGTCGATAGAAAGCCCGACCCTACACTTTTACCGACCCAAGGGATTTTTAACCTCCCACACCACATAGACATGGTATGAGAGCAACCGGCCTTTGATGACGCTGTAAGTTATACACAGCGGTGGAAATCCAAATTGGCAGAGCTGAGGGCACGGGGAATCGAACCGCCGACCCTAAGATTAGGAGTCTGACCTAGAAAAAAGTCAGAGACTCTAACCACTCCGCCACAGAGAACGGGACAGAGAATAGGATAGGGCAAGGACTGGTTAGCTCAGTGTCAGGATAATGTGACTGAGTGCAATATCGGGTGATGGTGCTGGCAGCCTGATTTCCCAGTGGGGCAGCACTATAAGGTTTCCATGAGTGTGCACTGTCACAAGTTGGTACCCATCCTTATATGATCTTAGATGTTGCCATGACGTAAAACTCTAACAACCAATCAACCATCAGGGAATGCCCGAGACTAAGTATGCCGGTTCGCGCTACGTACACTGCTAAGTTGAGAGTAGCTTTACGATGATTGTCATATAATCCTGATAATGCTGCATATCTTAGTGTAGTCTGGTGTAGTCTCCATTTAAATACCTAGTATCCGTGTCGTCGTGGTCAGTGTGGGTTGGCCCATGTGGTCGCAGTTAGTTGGGCCCCACAGGTGTCCCATGTGTTCATACTATTTGGGTTGTTTCTATTGGTCTAGACAGGGGTGTGGTGTACATATAGACATAGAACCCCTCAACCCCCCCCCCCCCCCCCAACCCCTACCAGCACCACCAAGTGATGTTATAGATGTATTATAGGATTATATTTTTCTATCAGTTCTTACGAGATAGTACGAAGTGATGTGCTTGAGCATTGCATTTTGTTTCTGGGAAGAAATGTTGATAACAACACTTTGTATTGCATTGCGAGAAGAACAAATATATTACGCTATGAATTGTAACATGGAAATGATATATTTAAGAGGACTAACTTTTCTGACCATTTAATGTATAATCAATGTATATAAACAAATGGACATATATTTTTAATCTTAACCCATTAAAGCATCAGATACTTCATCAAATGGCAGCAATCCATGTTGCATACTTAAAGCTTCACATTCTTCAGGTATTTGAACATTCAAGCAACAATTTGTAAATGGAAGGCGACCTACATTGTCGACCGAAAACACGCCCACGCACACTGCACTCACATTCCGCGAGGTTCTTATGCATTTTGCTGTGACATTTTGCTTGTTTCCGTTTTCTTTCCTGTGATTTGTTGCCGGTCTGTAGTGTCTGACACACGTGATATACAGTTGGGTTTGCAAGCTTATTTTGGCTTTTTTTCTGGCTTTTTTTTTTGCCCCCGAAAAAGAAAGTTTATCCGGTCTTTACTATTAATATGATGAGCATATATATATTATATATACATATATTATATATATATAATATACATATATTATATATATATAATATATATATGTATATATATATATGATTATATATGTGTATATATATTTATATATATATATATATATACATGTATAGTGAAACGCTGTTATAACGCACCCCGATTTAACTTAAATTCAGATATAACATGATTTTTTTTAAATAAAAATTTATTGACAAGGTATTTACTCTGCCCATAACGTATAAGCTCCCGCGAGCATGCTTGTTTTCAACGCTGGACAGCTGATGATTCATTGAACCCAGAATTCTTTAATTCAATGGTAGTTCAGTAAACTGAACCGCGATTTAATGCAACCCCGCTTTTTATGGACCCCAACGGTCGCGCTATAACGGGGTCTCACTGTACATATATGTGTATACATATATATATATACATATGCTAAATTCCTCCAGTGTGTGTGGTGCGAGGGGGGCCCTGCCCACCAATTACCCTGACACCTGAGAGGTGTGCGGGGGGCCACCACTGATGCGCCAAGGAGGAATAGATATATACAGTATATGTTCCCCTTGCATTTATACTCGTATAATGCGTTATATATCACATATATACACCCAGATCTCCTTCTTTAACAGAAAAAAGGTTCAATGTTTATCAGGTATTGTACTATTGCTACATCTTGTTTTTTTTGGGGGGGGTTTAAAAAAAAAAAAAGTTGACGTTTGTCCAAGTCTTGTTACTACTGCTACACAGTGCTTTCTTCTTTCTTTTCTTTTTAAGAGAAAGCTTTTACATTCATCATGCCATAATGCCGTTTGCTGCACACTTCTCAGAGAGCGGTGGGCCGAGGACCGTCTGTGAGTGTGTCTGGTTCGGTGTGTGCTCATATTGTTAGCTGGCTGGTTGTTGGAGTTTTACGTCCTGCCAACATCTAAGGTCATATCTAGCTAGCGGCTTCAGTAAGATGTTACATGTACGACACGTGGGTCCATGCAGTGTGTTATGCTAATATTAATAACACTCTTTAAGTTTCTCGCCTTGAATATATTATTAGCTGTCATTTATGTGACACGTGACACCCCAACATATGTGTTAGGTTGTGCAGTAAAGGTAATCCCATTTTGGAGTCTAGTCTAAGAAACAAAGACCACATGTTCCAATCCCCCCGATGATGAGCGTGTATACATACACTAAAGAGTGTAATCTGTTTGAGTTTTATGTTCTAGCAACATCGACGGTAATATCTTGTGACAGTGCACATTCATGGCGGTTTTATAGTGCTGCCCAACTCGGAGACCAGGCTGCTGGCACCACGAGCCAATATTTCAGTCAATGGCGTCCTGATACTGCACAAACCAGTCCTTGCCCTATCCTAGTAATGGCGAGCACCGGGATAGGTTGCGACAGGTGTCAATGTTGTAAGTCAGTTTGACTCAGCTGGGATTTACTGTAATCTAATGAACAAAGCACTTAAAGCTGCATAGTCCGATGAAAAATTCAAATTTTCAAAAGCAAGTCAATTATCTAGATTTGATTCTACATATCTAACTTAGATACTGGTGCATTTATTAAACATTTGGTGCCACATAGAAGGGAATACTGGGGCAATGTAATACAATCTGGTGCTGCAGAAGTCTATGGTGTCAGAGTTTGCCAACATTATTTTGTGCATGTTTGACTTCAGAAATCTTTTTAAAAAGTGGTCATTTAAAAAATAAGTTACTTCAAACTAAAGTAAGATAGATTATATCAATCAACCTAATAGATGTATCTCATAAAATGACAGAAACTCAAAACATTGGACTATGCAACTTTAAAACGGAATTAAAAGCATCGCTAAGATCCATAATGGCCGGTGCACACCTACCGTTTTTCCGCACCCACCTACCGTATACGATCTAAAACTGCCCAAAAATCGCTAGGTGTGCGCCCCCCCGCGCACACCTACCGATTGCGATTCGCGCATAAAACTCAGTTTTTAGTGCTAAAAGCGGCCGTTTACGATTGCGATTCGCGATTCGAAAAACGAATCGGCCCGTTTTCAGTTTTAAGCGGGTCGGGTCGAGTCGCGAGTTTTAGTGCGCGAATCGTAAACGGTAGGTGTGCACTGGCCATAAGACAGTGGCACGATTGACAGAGGGAGAGAACAAAATCAATTTTATAAAAATGCTCCAATGTCTTGTTAGATGTGTACATACTGTTATTGTTTCACTCAAAATAGATACGTACCTTGGTGTCTATTCCAATATCATATATATACGGTATATCACTGTATGTTGGGTGTATACATACAGCCATATATATATATATATATATATATATATATATATATATATATACAGATGAACCTCGATCCAACAGACACCGATGCAACGGATTCCGGATCCAACAGACACAATCCGCTAGAGTGAATATCTGAACATTTGCGCACTTTAAGAGAACTAGTTATTTTCTGAACCCCAGCCTTCCACCAGCAATACTTCAGTAGCCACCACCAGTGCTTCAGATTTCCTTGGCTTTGAGTCTGAAGACTCTGACTCAGAGTAATAGCTACTCTGAGTCCCACTATACGATCACGGCAAAATAAACTCATCTCTCCACCATGGTTTCATACCCCCCGGAAAATTTTGGCGCTGCAATGGACAAACGGGTTTAACGGACAACTGCTCCCTCCTATTAGTCTGTTGGATCGAGGTTCATCTGTGTGTGTGTGTATATATATATATATATATATATATATATATATATATATATATATATATATATATATAAAGGTTTATTGCACAATAGGGATTTTAGGCATGGGGAGTGGGGGGTAGTTTAGTTGTGTTAATACGGTCGTAGATATCCCCTGGCCAGCCAGTGTCCAAAACCCACATTGTACAATAAGCGGTTTACTAAATGTTTGCATATTTTCAAATTATAAAAAATGTGAATCTAGAAGGGTGGGAGAGTTCGCTCTAAGTCATAGTATTGATCTTTGAAAAATAATGGTGTCGTTTTTTTCATTTGCATACTTACACTTTATTTCCAATGAATATCGTATAGAAAATCGTTATATTGAATCAAGTCAGTTATTTAGTATATATGCACGCATGCATCTATGTGTATAGAGAGAGACATATATAGCTATACATATGTGGAAGGTGGTATTCCGTTTTGTTGCCTTCTCGCGCTTACCCGAATCAATGTTTTTTTTGTTTTTTTTTAAATGTTTAAATGTAAACCAATAAGAAAAGACCCCCGCCCCTTTACCTCTTTTTGCGCATTCAGAACCAGAAAAGGTATTGCAGTCAAACCTCTCTAAAACGACCGACCATGCGACCGACTTTAAATGGTCCATTTAGGGAGGTGGTCGGTTTAGGGAGGTTTTTTTATCGTTCCAATGGTATTGTATGGGCGATCGTTTGGGACCCAAATAAATCGATCGATATAGGGGAGTGGTCGATCTGTGGAGGTGGGCGGTTAGAGAGGTTTTACTATAGTCATGTCAGTTGATTGCCCAATGGGGTATTCGCTGTAACGAACTTCACGTGAACTACTTTATTAGCAACATCACCAATATGGCTTACCATTATTCTCCGTCGACTGTCTCTGATTATCACAGTAAGTTTCAGTAACAATGCTGAATCAAATTTGAAAATAAAAATTTGCATGAAAATAAACTAAATTAAAATCACTACCCAGGACTTGGCCAGTAGGTTGTTTTATTGCAATAGGGGGTGGCAGTGGGGAACTTTGGAAATGGTCCAAATAGGTGTGGTGTACTGTGTGCATGTTTCTTTAACATATTCACCACACACACACACACACCCCTCCCCCCACCCCCACTGGAGCGGGTCGTAGCTCAGGCAGTAGAGTGTCCACCTGTGAAAGTTTGGGTCATCCGATCGAATCCTGCTCAGTGTATTTGCAGTTTGGGCTATTTTCCGTTCCAACCAGTAGTCCACAACTGGTTCATCAGAGGCTGTGGTATGTGCTATCATGTCTGTGGGAAAGTGCATATAAAAGATCCCTTGCTGCTTATCGGAAAGAATAGCCTATGTGGCGGCAGGAGGTTTCCTATATATATACACAGTAAAACCTCTCTAAATCCACCAAACATGGGACCAACTTTAAATGGTCCATTTAGGGAGTTGTTATCATTACAATGGTATTGTATGGGCGATCGTTTGGGACTCAAAATATAGCAATTCATATAAGGAAGTGATCGATATGTGGAGTTGGGTGGTTAGAGAGGTTTTACTGTGTATACATACATACATACATACATACATACATACATACATACATACATACATACATACATACATACATACATACATACATACACATACATACATACATACACACACACATACATACATACATACATACATACATACATACATACACACATACATACATACATACACACACCTACAGCAACTCAGGATCAACTTGACCTTCAATAAGGCTTGTTGCGAATTACGTCACAAATGGGCATGAATTTTCAAATGTGCAGTCGGTCAAACAAGCTGCAAATATTATATTCAGTAATACAAGATAACTGCAACAAGCCTGTCGCGAATGATATCACACATAGGCATGGCAATGAAAGCATGCAGAAGGCCAGATTAGCAGGCTCAGCAGTCTATATATAATCGTGCCCTGTTGCTAACTTCCTACAGTATGTATAAGATATGATAAGTTATGCACACTTGTATGGCGTATTTGAAGAGCAGCATTGTGTTAGGTATGGCAGTGAGACATTATAGGTTAATGCATAACTATGAAGGTAGTCTCTCTATGATAATACTTCTCACTAATCCCTCTGGACGGACACTGAGTTACTCCACTCAGTGCACCAGCTGTAATTAACCATTGCGAAATTATGTAAACTTGATCATAATATATTGCATGCTTTAGAATACACATTAAATACTCAGAGAAGAGCTCCAATGGGGGACTATATATATATATATGTATATATGTACACATTTATATACATATATGTACATATATATAATACATATATATATATACACATATAAATATGTATGTATACATATACATGTAGGTTATATATATATATGTTATATATATATATATATATATATAATATATATATATATATATATATATATATATATATATAAAGGGCATAGACAAGGTACACATGACGAGGTCAGGAATGAGCGCATATACTTTGTTTGGGATATGTGCTGGTTTTTTTAAAGAGAATATATAATCTCTGTCTATTAAGTTTGTGCATATATGACTGTATATACATAGGCATGTATAATATATATGTATCAGATTATGTAAATGTGGGTCACGAGTTCATTGAAGCTGGTCACATGGTGCCCTAGGAGGCTGGTGGCACAGTTATACTGCCATCTGCCATTACGACTGTCATGTGCCATCACAATACTGTCATGTCCTAGTACGGAACTGTCACGTGTGGTCATGGTATGGTCATATGCTGTCAAAACACTGTCATATCCTATCATGGCACTGTCATGTGTCATCGTGATACTGTCATGGTATGTCATGGCACTGCCATGTACCATCACAACACTGTCATGTTCCATTATGACACTGTCATGTGTCATCATGGTATGGTCATGTGCTGTCATGGCACTGTCATGTGTCATCACATTACTGTCATGGTATGTCACAGAACTGCCATGTACCATGACAAGACTGTCCTGGGCTGTCATGGTACAGTCATGTGCTGTCATGGCACTGCCATGTCCTATCACAGCACTGTCATGTGTCATCACGGCACTGTAAATAGTATGTCACGTAACTGCCATGTATCATCATGACAATGCCATGTGCTGTCATAGTACTGTCATGTATTGTCATGGCACTGCCATGTCCTATCATGGCACTCATGTGTTATAACGGAACTGTCATTTGCTTCACAGCACTGTAATGTGTCATCACGGTACGGTCATGTGCTCTCATGGCACTGTCATATCCTATCACGGAACTGTCATGTGTCATCATGGCACTGTCATGGTATGTCATGGCACTACCATGTACAGTCACAATAATGCCATGTGCTGTCATGGTACGGTCATGTGCTATCACAGCACTGTCATGTATCGATCTGACATGGGTGCAAATGGTATCAGTTCTGCGCATCTGCTTGAGTTTAATGCTTGAATTTGCTGTCAACCCATCGTGACCTAAGGATAAGGAAGTGTCAATCTGCTTCATGACAGTGTCCACATCGGACGTTAACGTACAGCTTTACCTGTTTGAGTAGAAATGGTATAGAGAGCTACTCGTGGTGCGCGATGAGTTCAGACTCTTCATGAGAGGTGCGTGGCATATACCCTGACCCTGACCAGATCTGCACTCTGACAAATGTTCTCTAGCACAGCTTTGCACGTGGTTCTCGTTTATATAACCAAATATCTGCTTGGAGATTGACAAGCCTGTAGGAAGGAAGGCTGGGAGTGTTAGTTTACAATTTGAACTGCAATATTACTACTATGTAAACCACAACATGCTGTCATACTACCGTATTCTCACAGGTTAACGCCCTGGGCGTTTAAATTGGCAAATCACTGAAGTGTGGGGGGGGGGGGGGGCATTTACTCACACATGGGCGTTTAAGGGGTGGGCATTTACGAAATGTTGGCCATGTGGGGAGTGGGCGTTAACCCACACATGGGCGTTAACCTGTGAGAATAAGGTATAGGTTTTAGATTCTCTCTAAACCTAATCAGAATGTTTTATTGCCACACATTAATAGGTTTCCTGTTTATACACTTTGAATGGTTCTGCGATTTCCAAATATAGTAAGTCCCTTATTTTTACTATATTCCCCTATTTTTCGCGAATTTAATAGTTTAATCATTGTATCTCGATTCGGCAGGAAGAGCTAGATTTGGCCTTTACTGAAGGTGTTGCGTAAAGTGTATCGCGCATAAATTGATGTGCACATTAAAGTTGCTTGGTCTGATGATTTGTACCTATCATTTTATGAGATATACATATTAAGTTAATTGTTATAATCTACCTTACATTACCTTGACTTAACTTTGTTTTAGAATGGCTAACTTTGGAGATATTTGCAGTTAAACATGCCAAATTAATTTTGGTGTGCTTCTCAACTCTGACCCCCATTGGTTTCAGCGGTAACAGGTTCTAGTAAATAGTCATATTATGGCTTTATATGCAGCAACAAATACTTAATAAATGCAGCAGTATCTAAGTTGGATTTGCAGGTTCAAATCTAGAATTGTATGTTTTTATCGGACTATGCAACTTTAACGAAAGAAGGATTTTGTTGTAATCTAGTCAAATGAAAAAGACACTTTTAAAATTTGTTTGCAAGCAGACTGTGAAATTATACACTAAAAGTCCCCGGCCTTATAACACTCCAACAACATATGTGGTGTTTTAAAATGTGTGTGCGTGTGTGAGAGAAAGAGAGAGAGACAGAGAGTGACAGACAGACAGAGCGAAAAAACCGTTGCTAGCATATGCTTGAAAGCCTCTGGCAGAGTGCAGTTCTGACGCCACCAGCCTATAAAGCCCGCATGTACCGAGGGACTGGACTGGCCGCATGTGCTGACTTGGCTGGTACCGTTCTAGGTGTGCGTTGTGGAGAGCCTGGCTATAGTTGTCCAGATGGTTCAACTGTGACCACCAATATATTGCATAGACCTGTGAAGCCGTTGTTATTGACCCTGATTGGCTGTGACCTGAACTCTGAAATGTGCGCTAAGTTGCTCTCGCAGCATTTACTCGATGCCAAATGTGACATCACAATTCCATGTATTATGTTATATAGCGTTCCAGGCTGTTTCTATGATTAAATGAATACAATGAATGGTTAGTTGTATATTTGTTAATTTGTTCATTTGTCATTCCGGTAGCTTCCATGCATAAAGATATAGATGCATAATTCACCGAAACCAGTGCAGTTGGATCGATCGATCGATGTTGGAGTTTTACGCCCTGGCAACATCTAAGGTCATCAGAACGGATACCAACTTATGACAGTGCGCACTCATGGCTACTTCATAGTGCTGCCGCACTGGGAGACTAGGCCACCAGCACCATGACCTAATATCCCACTCAGTCACATTATCCTGACACTCAGCTAACCAGTCCTTGCCCTATCCTAATAATGCAGAGTACCAGGCTAGGAAGCGACAAGTATCAATTTTAAGTCATTGGTTTGACTCAACCAGGGTTCGAAACTGTGGGTTCGAATCCCACGATCTATCAAAACGGGAGACGGATGGTCAACTCATTCGGCCATTCCGTCTGGTCCTAGCGGAGTTGGATATAAGCGATTTGTTAATAGGTGGTGTGGTTTTAGAGATAATTCACTTGTTCTGTATTTTCTGTATGAAGATTGCTCACGACCATTGACAATGCCTTGAGTTTGAGTCTATGCACACGGCTGAACATGGCACACGGCTGAAAACGCCACACCACCGGGCGACTTGGGTCACCCAAGTCGTCAGAATTTCAAATCGAACACCGCGAGTGGAGTAAGCAAATATACGTGCCGTATGCAAAACTACCTGACCCCAGTAACCTCTTCGCTGGGGGTGGCTAGGAGCGATGACATCACATTTGTGGTGGTACCGTCCTGCAGGATAACAGCTACCAGTACCAGTCATACATGGTTTCTTTTGGTAATAACCTAGATTAGTGAAATAGAAATATAACTAAAAAATGCCATCATAAAATACTTTAAATCCTATTTTGCTGTAGTTATATTGTTTTTTGTTTTTTTTAAAGTTTTGGATTAAGCCACAATTTTTCCCACCCCGAACGTGGCGAAGCGTATTTGATTATTCGACCTGAGTCTGTAGGATGTGCGCAAGCGCCAAAAAGTGTCTCAGGTGACCCGAGTTGAGATATACAGTAGAATGATATATATCGGTGTATATCTTACTCTTAGAGTGAGTCAGAATTGATGTATATATACAATTGTAATATGTACATACAATTCTAATTATATAAATGTACACATTGTATATATAATATACAATTTAAAAACGCCTAATTTAAACAATATTAACCCTAAGTTTAATTCTAAGTTATTTATACTCGCATAATAAACTATGTAGCACACATATACATTTTACAGATAAGAGAGAGGGGCGAGTGGTGCTTTTTACCTACATGCTTGCGTTTCTCCCTACTGGAGCACCTCACTATATAGATTAGCAGTGTCGGTGACTGGAGAAGGGGAGTTGGAGCGGGGAGCGGGGGAGGGGAGTGCCCGTACCCACCTCAACCACCTCTATCTAGCCGCACCTGGAACCTGCGCCAACTAGTATCATCCCCAACACAAGTCGGTGCGAACCTCGCTCCCCTCGATCGCCACCAGAGACCGTCCGCTGCGCTCGCTGCACCCCGGCCTGGCCTCCCCTGCCCACGGCGACACACCGGCCCAGCACGCGGCCTATACCGAGACGGCGGCGGCTTCTTCCCCCAACACTGCCCGTCTCTTCTCGTGCTATTCCCCGACCAGCATCGTCTACCTGACCGACGGACGTCACCATGCCCTCTACACTGGGCTACTGGAAGATCCGAGGGGTAGGTAGGGAGGGAGGGAGTGGCAGGCTGGCTGACTTGTGCAAGAGAGTTTTGTGTGTGTAGGCCTACACATAGTCATAGAGGAGCATCAGCAGTACGGCCGGAGGAAGGGGGGGGGGGGGGGGGGGGGGGGGAGTCGGGAGTCAGGAACATTAGCAGTACGGCCGGAGAAGGGGGGGGGGGGGGGGGCGGGAGTCACTCCACAAGTGGACCGGTGTGGCGTTTTCAGCCGTGCGCCGTGTTCAGCCGTGCGCCGTGTTCAGCCGTGCGCATAGACTCAAACTCAAGGCATTGTCAATGGTCGTGAGCAATCTTCATACAGAAAATACAGAAAAAGTAAAATATCTCTAAAACCACACCACCTATTAACAAATCGCTTGGTACACATATAGAACACATCTTTACCAAAACGATTATATTACATTTATAAGGTTAGTGTTCTTGATTTCTATTAATTTTGAATAAAACTAATGTTTTGCACTGCGCCGTACCGTCAAACTCAAGCCATTGTCAATGGTGGTGAGCTTATCTTCATACAGAAAATTCCAGGAAAAGTGAAATATCTTTAAAAACCACACCACCTAGAAAACAAATCGCTTGGTTACACATATAGAGAAAACATCTTTACCAAAAACATTATATTAAATTTATAAGGTTAGTGACTCACGACCATTGACAATGCCTTGAGTTTGAGTCTATGCGCACGGCTGAACACGGTGCACGGCTGAAAACGCCACACCGGCAGTAGATACAACTTAAAGATTCACCATGTAGGCATACTTGCCTAGGGTCAATCTTTTATCTAGACCGGTAGTTGTGGGGTTAGTTAGATAAAAAGGTTCACCCTGTACTGTTCTGTATGGGTTAATACTAGTTTATCTAGGGATTAGTGTGGAAGGATGGGTGGAGTGATGGATGGGTGGAATGTCAACTTAGTGGTTTTTTAAAGTTGCATAGCCTGATGGTTTTGAGTTTCTGTAATTTTCTGAGATACATATATTAGGCTGACTGCTATAATCTACATTAGGCCTACTTTACTTTGAAGTAATCTTTATTTTAAATGGCTTACTGAGATATTGGAAGTGCAAATATGCCAGATTAGTTTTGGCAAGCTTCCTGAAACTCTGACACCACTCAGTATTCCCTTCTATATGTCGACAAATGTTTAGTAAGTGTACCAATATCTAGACCCCCCCAAGTTAGATGTGTAAAATCAAATCTAGATAATTGTTTTGACTTTAAAATGTTGTTGTTTTCATCGGACTATGCAGCTTTAAACAAGAGTGTGGAATGGGTGCTGGTTGGAAGAGGTACCAGTTTAGTACAGTATAACCCCGTTAAACCAAACTTGAAGGGACCCTACAAATTTGTTTGGATTAACCGATCATTGGTTTAACTGGACTTTGACTTGGCTTTGGCAAAAACGCGGATGCATTATGAATGTAATATACAATGTATGTGGACACTTTAACTATAGTTTTTTATGTTTATACAGTATAACCCCGTTAAACCAAGTTCAGCTAAACCAAACAATCGGTTAATCCAAACTTTTTCGGTGGCCCGGCAAAATACTACCATTTATCATATTAAAGTCTCAGATGACCTTATAACCACATGAAAGTTTGGTTTAACCGTACCGGAAGTGGCCTGGGGCCCGACAATTTTGTTTGGATTAACCAATACTTTGGATTAACCGACTTTGGTTTAACCAACTGTTTTATATGACAAATGGTAGTATTTTGCTGGGCCGCCAAAAAACGTTTGGATTAACCGATCGTTTGGTTTAACCGAGCTTGGTTTAACGGGGTTGTACTGTAGTTAGGTACCAGTTTAGGCATTGTGTAGGATTACATTGACACCCGAAAGGACGTCGTTTCACCGATTCTCAAACAAACTACAGAAGGGTGCACTATATATATATATATATATATATAAATATATATATATATATATATGCGCGTGCGTGTGAGTGTATATATATAAAGTGAGGAGTTGATCAAGTAAATGCCTGTTTTGTGGTGTGTTAGAAGAAGGGTTTGTTTTGTTGCTTGTCCACTAGTTTGGCAGCTGTGCCAGTTTGGTAGGTTCTAGAAGTAGACTACTGTCTGGGATGTGAATGCCGGATTGGGACAGGGCGCGGTAGCCTAATTGGTAGAGCGCGGGCTCACGTGCTAAAGGTCGGAAGTTTGGTACCCAGTCAAGTCGAACCAATGACTTTGAAATTGGTACTTGTCGCTTCCTAGCCTGGCACTCGGTATTAATAGGATAGGACAAGGACTGGTTAGCTCAGTGTCACTGTCAGGATAATGTGACTGAGTGGGATATCGGGTCATGGTGCTGGTGGCCTGATTTCCCAGTGGGGGCAGCACTATAAAGTCACCATGAGTGCACACTGTCACAAGTCGGTACTGGTCCTGATATGACCTTAGATGTTGCTAGGACGTAAAAACAACAACCAACAACAACAACCGGATTGGGCGGAGTGTTTCTGTTTTTTTTTTTTTTTTTTTTTTTTTTTTTTTTTTTTTTTTTTTTTTTGTGTTTTTTTTTTTTATTTTTTTTTTTTTTTTTTTTTTTTTTTTGTTTGCCGGCGGGGGGCGGTTTGTGCGGTGTGTTTCTTGCTTTAGTGTGGTTATGGAAGTATTTAGATAAGTATTTGGACAATATATTTAGAATATTAGATTGCAAAATACAGTAAAACCTCTCTAATGGACCACCTCCACAGATTGACCACTCCCCTATATCGATCGCTTATTTGGGTCCCAAATGATTGATTTCCCAATCCAATATCATTGTAACTATAAAACAACATCTCTAAGCTGATCACCTCCCTAAATGAACCAATTAACGTCGGTCCAATGGTCAGTCGATTTATAGTGGTTTTACTGTGGTTATTTCCATGGGCAAACATGGAATTGGGAAATGCAACTCCAATGGTGAGCTCCTACTGGCTTTGTGCTCTGAGTTCGAACTGATAGTGACAAACACCATGTTTAAGCAGAAGGATGAATGCAAGACCACTTGGATGCATCCTCATTCCAGACACTGGCATATGATCGACTTCATCATCACAAGGTGTTGGGATAAGATGGACATCCACAGTACTCGAGCCATGCATGGAGCTAACTGCTGGACCGATCACCAGATGCTGAGGTAAAAAGTGGCATTCAGAATACGACAAAAGCACAACAGGAAAGGGACAAGTAAACCGACCAAGCTGAACACAGCAAAACTAAGTACCATCTTTCACAGAGAGAGCTTCGTGCGGGAGATGGACAGCGCTCTCGCCCAATGGGAGGAGAAGGAAAGCTCAACACCAGATGAGGAATGGGCAGCTTTGCAGCAGGTCATATACAACACAGCTAAAACATATCTCGGCAAGCCAGACAGAAAACACCAGGACTGGTTCGACCCCAACAATCAGGAGCTACAGAATCTTATGAGCAGAAGAGACCAAGCCCACCAGAGAGTGTTGCAGACCAGGAGCACTACAAAGATGCCTGCAGATTGCTACAAAAATGCACCAGTGCACTGAAGTCAGACTGGTGGGAAATGAAGGCAGAGGAGCTGCAGAGAGCTGCAGACAGAAACAACATGAAGGGCTTCTACCGAGAGGAGGATACAATGGACTGAAGGAAGTGTGGGGACCTGGGAAGAAGGGACCTGTTCACCTGAAATCAACAGATGGAATGGAGACCTTTTTTGACTGCAAGAGAGTTGTGCCAAGATGGAGTGAACACTTCCAAAAGCTACTCAACGTCCCTGGTGACATAGATCATGAAGCTCTAGGCAACATCCAGCAGTGCATTACCAAAACATGCCTCGATGAGATTCCAACCATGGATGAGATGGTTAGAGCGATCGCCAGCCTGAAAGATGGCAAAGCACCTGGGGGTGATGGAATTCCTGCTGAAGTATGGAAGCACGGAGGAGACAATCTGTTCAACAGACTGCACCAACTAATCACCAATGCCTGGGAGGAGGATTCTGTACCCCAAGAATGGAAGGGTGCCAGCATTGTAACCATCTAGAAGAAAGGTGATCGAACGGACTGTGGGAACTATAAAGGAATCTCTCTTCTTTCCATAGCAGGCAAGATCTTCGCCAGAATCCTCCTCAAGAGACTATCTATTCACAAAACACCTGATGTAGTTCCGGAGTCACAGTGTGGCTTCAGAGGTAACCGGAGCACCGTGGATATGATATTTTGTCTCCGACAGCTACAAGAAAAGTGCATTGAGCAGGACCGACCACTGTACATGGTATTTGTCAATTTCACTAAGGCGTTTGATACAGTCGGGAGGACAGGGCTATGGCAGCTACTGAGGAAGTATGGATGCCCAGAGAAGTTCACAACTATGATTGAGGCTCTATATACAGGAATGATGGCGAATGTTAGTGTTGGAGGGGAAGTCTCGGAATCATTTGGGGTTACCAATGGGGTCAAACAAGGTTGTGTACTGGCACCCATGCTCTTCTCCATCTTCCTATCAGCAATGCTCGACGAGGCTTTCCGAGGCATGGGGGATGACATCTATATACAGTCCAGACAGAGTGCTGACCTATTCAATGTCGCACACTTCAGAGCGAAGACCAAGACTACTCGGATACTGGTGAGAGAGCAGATGACAGTGCACTGGTTGCCCACTCTGCTGAAGAGATCCAGAAAATAGTGGATGCTTTCTCTGATGCATCAAAGAAGATTGGCCTGAAGATTAACATCAAGAAGATGGAGGTGCTGTACCAACCCAACTCTACAAGAACCCGAGAGGAGGATATCATGGTTGACGGAAACACGCTGAACTCTGTTCCAGAATTCACCTACCTCGGGAGCACTATATCAAGTGATGGACGCATTGATGCTGAAATACAGAGGAGGATGGCCAAGGCTAGTGCATCTTTCGGCCGACTATGCTAGAGACCCCTGGAGCACCACCATGTGTCCATGCGGGTCAAAGGCAAGATCTACCGTGCAATCATGCTATCCACCCTACTATACGGAGCCGAGGCAGTGTACAGACGACAGGTGAAAAAGCTGCATGCCTTCATGATGCGACATCTGCGTTCAATCATGAGGCTAACCTGGAAGGACAAAGTGACAAATAAGGAAATACTCAAATGGATGGGGCTGCCCTCCATGGAAGATCTTCTGATCAAAAAGAATCTCCGGTGGACTGGACACCTCATGAGGATGTCATCAGACAGGCTACCAAAGCAGATCCTCTACTCTCAACTGTCTTCTGGTTACAGAAAGAGAGGGCGCCCTCGTCTCCGGTTCAAGGATACCATCAAGAGAAACCTGAAGCTGAGAGACATTAAGACAGACTCATGGACATCACTCTCACAGTAGAGAGCTAAATGGAGAGCGGCAGTCAAGTAATGAAAGCAGTCTTTGTTGCATCACGACTGACAGCATGATGATTTCCATAACCCAGACTGTGGTGTGGTTATTTCCATAACCCAGACTTCAGACGCTTTTTCTAATGGGTTGTTTAGTAGTCCTGTCATGAAGGCAGTGCTGCGGGAGTGATCAGGCTAATCCTACTGCTGTCAAGTTGTGTTCGATTGATAGACTAGTTCGTCATTCCAGCCGCGCGTTGCATTGTGGGATGCCTAAAAACAAAACAAACCTGTGAGAAGCACATGACACACGCTAATACACTGGGTGCAGCTATGAAATGTGCTAGATTCAGCTCATCTTAGCTCTTGTTTGAAATATAGAATACCAACTAAAAAAATATATATAATAAATTAAGATGTTACTCTTTTATCTAGCATTGCATTTACACCAATCTAATCAGCATGTCTTATGCCAGCTGCATTTAGATCTAGACAAATCTGGTCACTCAGACCAGTGTTAGAGCCATAGCCAGAGTCAGTTTTACTTATTTTATTTGTTGTTATTTATATCCTATGGCTAATGACATATGTACAGCTAGGAAATGAGTAGGGTTAATCAGACATTGGTTATATATTTCTCTGAAACAAGTTTCTGTTGACATATTTGTCATTTTTATATTAGAACAAGAATTAATAACGGTGATATGGATATCAGCTTAAAAGTGACTTGTTTTGTGTGGAATTGTATGTTTCTTAGCTCAAAATTCTTAACTATGACTAGTTTTGTCTTAAATATATTCATTATATCATTATATTGCATGTGTGCATCCACAGCTCCGTACAAGCCTAGAGCCTTGTTCACACCCACAACTTTAGGCCGAACTAGATAAGGTGAACTAGATGAGGCGAACTAGTGTTGTGTCCACACACGGAGCGGATTAAGGCGGAAATTGATATCTGCGCATGAGCAAGTCCATACTAACCAGCGCCAGTTTCGGTTAATCGACGTCGGCAGAGAGAGTGTGGGTTCGACCTAGATCTGTTTCGGCTGAATTGTATTGTTTTGGAACGGTCAAAACTTCGGCTGGGCAGTGAAACCCTAAAAATAAATGCTGAAAAAAATATCTGTGCACCTCTAGCCGGTTCATAGACCAAATTATATTGTACAGTGTGACGTGCTTAATCCGCTTCAAGTAAACCGCTACCGTTCACACAAGCAAGATGGACCGACCCAAGCTAGTTCACTTCTTTTAAACCACCTCGTGATGCGAACTAGATGAGGCGAACTAGATGAGGCGACTCAGCCTTAATCCGCCTCAGAATCGGGTTCACACGGCCAATGTGAGCCGACTTAGATGAGGCGGACTAAATGAGGCGACCTAACGCCGAGGTGTGAACACGGCTTAAGATATGTAAATATGAGTTGGCTAGTCTAGTTATAAGAGTAGAACAAAATAAAATACATATATGCCAAGAAAATCAAAAAAACAATAACATAGGCTACTAACTATACCAACCAATTATCTATCTGCTACTGAAATGCAGGCAATCAAATAACTTATCAGCAGCTACTGTGTGGTAAGATAACACCAACACTACAATTGGCCAGCATTGAAAAGAAGCCTGGCTACTCGGGCTTATATGCTATGGACAGTATAAATACAGCCTCAATAAAAAAAATTAAAAACTTAAAATATTTATGCTAAATTGCTATGTATTTTTAATAATTTTGAATCAAATAAAAGGTTGGCCCTACGCGTATTGGCAAACTCAATGGCCAGACACCTTTGTTTTGCTCTCGATGCTGTTTTCAGCCCAGGCGCAGTCGGAATGACGATCTCGTCTATTGATTAGTTGGTATCTTGACTCCGTGCGGGCAGCATAGGCCATTATCACGGCGATGTTGCGCTAGAACAGTGGTTTCTCACAGAAAAGGGAGAGGGATGGTGGTCGTGAGAGGGGGGACGAGACCAGTACACATTTCTAGGCCTACATCCAGGAAGGTGCAGTATGTATTGGTGGGTGGTATTTATATTTAAGTCATATTAGTTGTGTGTGTGACCTGCTATCACTCAGGAGGGAGCGGGACGTAGCTCAGGTGGTAGAATGTCCACCTGTGAAGGTGTGGGTCATCCGGTCGGTCCTGCTCAGTGGACCCGTTTGCAGTTTGGGTTATTTTCCGTTCCAGCCAGTGGTCTACAACTGATTCATCAAAGGTTGTGGTATATGCTGTCCTGTCTGTGGGAAACTGCATATTAAAAAAAACCTTGCTGCTTATAGGAAAGAGTAGCCTATGTGGCAGCAGTGGGTTTCCTCCAAAGAAATATGTCGGAATGATCATATGTTTGATGTAACAAAAGCCGATGATATGAAAATCAATGTACTCGAGAGGTGTCGTTAAATAAAACAAGCTTTCCTTTTTGCTATCCTTCAGTGCCGGATTTACCTACAGACTTATCCTAATGATCCAGACGGGGTGGCCGAATGAGTTGAGCATCCGTCTCCCGTTTTGGTAGATCATGGGATTCTAACCTACGGGTCCAGTCAAACCAATGACTTAAATATTGATACTTGATAGATGTTGCCAGGACGTAAAACTGCAACATGTAACCAACCAACCTATTGGCTTGCCAGGCTGAAGCCTAGGGCCTCAAAATCCAGTGGGGCTCCGTGGTCGGGGCATAATATTGTTGACAGTGTCATAAACCTTTGTGAGAGGAGTCTAGGCTCTCTCTTCGTCTAAATCTGGCACTGTCTGCTTGTTATACACGGATAGATAGGGGAGGGAGACTAATGCCTAGTACACACCTCCCGTATAGGATTCGCGCACTAAAACTCGCGACTCGACCCGACACGCTTAAAACTGAAAACGGGCCGATTCGTTTTTCGAATCGCGAATCGCAATCGTAAACGGCCGCTTTTAGCACTAAAAACTGAGTTTTATGCGCGAATCGCAATCGCTAGGTGTGCGCGGGGGGGGGCTCACACCTAGCGATTTTTGTGCGCGAAACGGGCAGTTTTTTCGATCGTAAACGGGAGGTGTGCGCACACAAACGGTAGGTGTGTACCAGGCATAAAGCGAGGTAGACGTCCAAAAGCTGCTCGTGACAGCAGGTGGTAGGCGGGGCCGGGGCGCACCGCTTTGCAGGCCGGGAGATGGAGGAGTAGCGGCGGGAGGGGGGCTCGCACAGGCCATACAGCGTGCATTACCCCTCCACACACACACACACACACACACACAGACACAGACACAGACACAGACACACGCTATACACGTCCTCCACCAAGGCACACCTCGTGTCGACCGGTACGGGGGGGGGGGGGCGGGCGCGAGAAAATAGAAATAATAATAGACGAGATCACGGTTCCGAGTGCCCATGCGCTGAAAACGGCGTTGGGAGCAAAGCAAAGGCGTACAGCCATTGAGTTTGCCAATACGCGTAGGGCAAAACTTCCATTTTATTCAAAATTAATAGAAATACATAACAATTTGGCACAAACATGAGTAGGACGGAAGGATGCAATAATAATATAATGAATATGTTTAAGACACAACTCTCCATAATTAAGCATTTTGAGCTAAGAAACATACGCTGTCAGTCACTTTACAGGCTGATTACATCACCATTGATTAGCCATAGGTAATTCTTGTTCTAAATATTAAAATGTCAAATGTGTCAATAAAAACTTGTTTCAAAGAAATATATAACCAATAGCTGATTAACCCTACTCATTTTATATTTCTACATATGTCATTAACCATAGGATATAAATAAAAACATGAATAAAATAAGTAAAACTGACTCTGGCTATGGCTCTAACACTAGTCTGAGTGCCCAGATTTGTCTAAATCTAAATGCACATGGCATAAGATGTGCTGATTATATTGATGTAAATGCAATGCTGGATAAAAGATTAATATCTTAATTTATTATATATATATATTTTAGTTGGTGTTCTATGTTTCAAACAAGAGCTGAGATGAGCTGAAATTAGCACATTTCATAACTGCACCCAGTGTATTAGCATGTACCATGTGCTTCTCACGGGTTTGTTTTGCTCTGACACATCCCACAATGCACTGCGCGACTGGAACGGTGATGTAGTCTATTATAAGCCGGTATCGGTGGTAGCCAGCCGAGACTCAGCATTAAATGTCACCACCACCCATGTGCAGGGACAACATCTTGGGGGGCTTCTCTTACTAAGGATTTGGTAGGTCGTGGGATTCGGACCCACGGGTTCAAACCCTGGTTGTGTCAAACCAATGACTTAAAAATTGATACTTGTCACTTCCTAGCCATTATTAGGATAGGGTAAGGACTGGTATGGCTCAGTGTCAAGATAATGTGACTGAGTGGGATATCAGGTCATGGTGCTTGCGGCCTGGTCTCCCAGTGGGGCAGCACTAGAAGTCCCCATGTGTGCGCACTGTCACAAGTCAGTCCTCGTCTTGATATAACCTTAGATGTTGCCAGAATGTAAACCAATTTACCAAGGACTATCCACACACAAAATAACAAAATACACCACACGTTAGAGTTTGAGTTTGGTCAGGTTTTACGTCCTTGCAACATTTTATGTTCAAATCAGGAAGGATACTGACTTGTGACAGTACACACTCGTTGCAACTTTATAGTGCTGTCATACTGGGATATCGGCCTGCCATCATCATGACCCCATTTTGCACTCAGTCACATTATCCTGATAATGTGTCCTTCCCCTATCCTAGTAATCCCAAACGCCAGGGCAGTATCAGATCAGTAGAGCGATTCCTCTGGTGTGTGTGGGGGGCGAAGGGGGTGGATCACCAGACTGGATGGCTGATGGTTAGAACGTCCGCTTCTCATTTATATAAACATTACATTTTTACAGTGAAATTTAATTTGACTAAATCTAGGATTCCATATACTCAATATGCGAATGTGTACAAGGTATGCGGTGACTTTTCACTGTTTGTATTGGAAATGGCACACTCAGTTCACATTCACACCAATCGCCACATGGAGTGATCCAGGTAACCGTTTACGCAAATCACATTCACAATCAGACATATGAAATCAAAGCTATTTACATGTTTTCCATTTCATGTCGCATCCACACTCAGATACTAGACATATCTCTAGTCGGATATCAGGTCACAATATTACTTTCACAGTACCCCAGTGGAGCAGCACAATAACATTGCTATGAGTGTAGATTGTTACAAGCCGGGACCTGTTCTGAGACGTTCTCAGATGTTAATAGGATGTAAAACCCTCATGAACTAAGCACATCCACGGTTGGCCATAGAAATATAAGAATCTATATTTGTATGGTTTGGCGAAGGAAACTAAAATATTAGGAAGCATTGGTAATTTTGTCATTGATTTAATTATTTGTAATATTATACATACAGACGGATACAACCAACAACCAGACACATTGCATTTGGCTGAGTATGCATTATGATCAGTATGGAAAGGTAGCATTGGTTACCAGGAGCTTTATAAACTAGAATTTAGGTCAGACAACCAAAACATGTATCCAAAAATACATTCCCCGAACCGACTCGGTCTTAGCGATTAAAAAATAAACAACTCACAACATATAGACACTCCTAGCAATTTAGCATTCGCATAATATGCACATATTAAAAATAGTCTACCTATTTACAAAATATGAGCATACATATTTACATATACACATGCATGCATACAACAAAACAAGAACCAGGGTTAAGAAAGGTTTATAATATCCCATGGCATAGGTATAACTGACTGTCATCATCAACATGGTGTCGGTTGCGATGCGACAAAGACTGCTTTCATTACTTGACTGCCGCTCTCCATTTAGCTCTCTGCTGTGAGAGTTGCGTCCATGAGTCGATCTTAATGTCTCTCAGCTTCAGGTTTCTCTTGATAGTATCCTTGAACCGGAGACGAGGGCGCCCTCTCTTTCTGTAACCAGAAGACAGTTGAGAATAGAGGATCTGCTTTGGTAGCCTGTCTGATGACATCCTCATGAGGTGTCCAGTCCACCGGAGATTCTTTTTGATCAGAAGATCTTCCGTAGAGGGCAGCCCCGTCCGTTTGAGTATTTGGCACTGACTGTACCAGATGCAAAAGCGCGGGGGGGGGGGGGGGGGGGGTCTGTAAGACAAGTGATGCATCGGCGCTCACTGCTCTAGTTACAAAAGCTGCCGTAGTGGCGCCACAATCCATATCTGTCTCGCATAATTGACAGAATTGAATACCACAGATACCAACCATTTGTCGAAATAATAATCACAATATGACGCTTATCTTCCGCATATTCATATAAGACATTATGCATCACATATACTGATATGCATACATAATGAGTGTTTAGGGTCTTAGGCTCTACTAACCACATCTGAGCTGGTATCGGGACGCTACCAACTTGTGGCAATGCATACTCATGGCGACTTTATAGCGCTGCCCCCTGTAGTACAGTGCCACCAGCACTGTGACTCCATGTTACACTCAGTCACCTAATCTAAGTCAACCAGTTCTTACCTGATCTTTGGGCTATACCCTCCGATGTTCCTAGGACATGAAACCCAAATAAACCAAACCAGCTAACTATCTAGCTATGTCTAGAGAGTCGATTTATATTACCGGCCATGAAGTTAGTATTATATATTGATAATAAGTTGTTCTTCCTGTTATTCCTGCTTTCACTATGCACACTGGGTCATATGTATTAAAAGATTCACCCGTACTACAGTAGCATGTGTAGGGGTGAAGAACAGCCCTATATACAAAAGGGGAGAAAATGTGGGTAAATGAAATGACATAAATTATTAATCAAAAAAGCAAAATATATTCTACACATACCTTGATATATTTACCCTCAACTTTTGAACTGATTAGTAGATTAGTCCAGTAGGTCAATGAACTTTAAAATTTGAAATTGGCACAGCCTGTGATATATGCGTAATAGACGTCTAGACCTGTGGTTAATATATGTTAAAGATATGCAGAGTTGGGGACAAAGAGATATGCAAATGAGATGACGTCATGGAAAGTTTAGCCGGCGGGTCAAGTGTGCCCTACGCCGTGAATAAACTATTCAGTAACCAGAAGTCAAAGTGTTCAGACGTTGTACTTTCACATGGTGTCAGATGAGGAAGGATGCCGCCCTCAAATACTTTGCCGGGATTGCAGCCGCCTGGTCAGCTTGTCCTCAGCAATAACGCACGATCGAACTGGAAAACATGGATCAGAGCATATGATATATACACCACGGCGGCAGGTGTCATATTGAAAGGAGAACGAGTGCAATGCTGCATCTTCCTTCACGTTGCTGGCGAGGAAGCGCAAAAGGTATTTGCCAATATGACTTTTGCTTTCGCCGATCAAGACAAGATCAAACCGTTAACTGAAGCATTTCGAGTTTATTGTGTCGGTAAAAGCAGTATAATTATCACACGATACAAGTTTAATTCGCATAATCAAGCGTCAGAAAATATGGCGACGTACATCACAGCGTTAAGGGACAAAGTCAAAGACTGTAAATACGGAGCGGTGGAGGAGTCGAATTGTGGCTGGCGTAAGAAATGTAAATTTGCGGAACAAATTGCTTCAAACTACTGAGTTAACGTTGACAAAGTGCATAAGTATGTGTGAAATGAGTGAGTTCAGTTCAGATCTGTTGGAGGACACCAAATCAGACGTGGAAAGTAAAGACATAGATTTCATTCGGAATTATGCTAATGTGCGTACCGGTGCACCGGCGGTCCGGTCAGCGGCGACGCCATCTTGGAAATCGCCATCTTGGAAATCGCCATCTTGGATTGCCGGCGGCGCCGGTGCAGGAGATTTCAAGATCCCCTGCCAGAACTGTGGTTATGAGCACCGCCGGGGAGTCTGCCCAGCGAAAGGAAAGGTGTGCATTGCCTGCAAGAAGATCGGGCACTTCGGGAAGGTCTGTAGGAGCAGGCTCGGGAGAGTCAACGAGCTTCACGTCGAAGCGCCCGACCCTCACAATGCTGAGCAAGACCCGGATCCGGCGGAAGTCAATGTACTGGCAACGGATCTGTTTGTGGGCGCCGTCGATCGCGGTGCTGGTCGGGATGCCGAGCTGTGGCATGCAATCGTTCGGGTGAACGGTTGTCCTGTCAAGTTCAAGCTTGACACTGGGTCGGAGGCAAACGTGCTTCCGAGGTTCGTCTTCGACAGGATCGCTCCGGGGAGGCTGGCGAACACCAGATGTTCGTTGGTGACGTTCTCCGGTCACCGGATCATGCCGGATGGAGAGGCACTGCTTGATGTCAACGACAGTGTGCTTCGGTTCCAGGTGGTGCCAGATTGCCAGCCCATCCTGGGCAAGCAGGCTTGTGTGATGTTGAACCTGCTGGCACGTGTGGATGAGGTGCACAGGGCCATACCGATGAACAGTGCCGAACCGACGAACATTGGCAAACCGACGAACGTGGCCAAACCAACGAACATTGCCATACCGACGAACAGTTCCAGCGCAGGGGCAGAGAAGCTGCTAAGCGAATACAAAGACGTATTTCAGGGTTTGGGGTTGATCAAAGCAAAGGCTATCATTCATGTCGATAAGTCTATTCAACCTGTCATAGATCCGCCTAGACGGATTCCGTTTGCAATTCAAAGTAAGGTACGCAGTGAGCTTGATCGTATGGTAAAGTTAGGGGTTATAGTGGAACAGGATGAACCTACCGAGTGGGTTAATTCTATCATGATCGTAAAAAAAACTAATAAAATTAGAATCTGTCTGGATCCGACTAAATTAAACAAAGCGATAAAAAGAGGGCCGTTCCCAACCAAAACTATTGATGAGATTATTGCCAAAACGGCTGATGCTAAGTATTTTTCAGTTTTGGATGCGAAGACAGGGTATTGGCAGATAGAATTGGATGAGGAAAGTTCACGTTTGTGCACGTTCAATACTCCGTGGGGCCGATACAGGTACACACGCTTGCCTTTTGGCATCAAAACAGCGGGCAACATTTTTATTCAGGAGATGCACCGTGTCATGGGCGACATACCCGGTATCGGGATAGTCACGGACGATATTTTGGTATATGGGTCAACGGTTCAGGAACATAACGAGCGGCTCTGAGCTGTTTTGGACCGAGCTAGGTCGGTTAATCTTAAATTAAATGATGCTAAATCGTTGCTATGTAAAACTACAGTAAAGTATGTAGGTCATCAACTTACCCAGCAGGGTGTAAAGCCTGATCCAGACAGAATACAAGCAATAGTAGACATGCTAGAGCCGCGTGACAAACAAAGCGTCCAAAGGTTCCTGGGCATGGTTGGATATGTGCATAAGTTCATACCCAACATGTCCGAGATAGCTAAACCACTACGCACGCTCCTAGCCAAGGACGTGGCATGGCACTGGCAAGCCGAGCAGCAAGGTGCGTTCGAGAAATTGAAAGAGAAGTTAAGAACTGCTCCTGTATTGACATATTACAATGTTAAGAAGCCTATTGTAATTCAGGTAGATGCTTGTCAGTCAGGTTTGGGAGCCGTGTTGATGCAAGATGGTAAACCAATCGCACTCGCATCTCGTGCGCTTAATGCAGCGCAGTGTGGATATGCCACTATTGAAAAAGAAATGCTCGCCATATGTTTCAGATGCCAACGGTTTCATGAGTATATATTTGGCAAGGAAGTTCAAATTCAGACAGACCACAAGCCGTTGGTAGCCATAATGCAAAAACCAATACATAAGCTGTCGGCTAAAATGCAAAGAATGCGATTGCAGAATTACAATATTCAGTTATGTCATGTGAAGGGCTCTTTGATGTTTTTTGCAGACACGTTGTCCAGGGCGCATACCGCCAAAGTAGGTCATGATAGCCTGTTCGATGACACATTCTGCGTTGCTGCAGTGGACGTGCAGTCGTCGAGTCTGTTGAGTAAAATTGTAGCTGAGTATGAAAAAGATGTATCTATGTCTATGTTGATCTCACACATTGAAGATGGGTGGGACACTACACGTATACAGACACCACCGTGTCTGAGACAGTACATTCTGTACAAGCATGAGTTAACAGTTGAAAATAATCTTGTAATGAAAGGCAATCGGGTGGTGGTTCCTCCAGCTCTTCGTGGTGAAATGATAGAGGCGTTGCATGAGACGCATTTGGGGGTGACTAAGTCCAAGCAGTTGTCGCGGGACTGTATGTTTTGGCCAAATATTAACAAGCAAATCGAGGATAAATTCAGTCGGTGTGACACTTGTCAAAACAACCGAAAAAATTTGCATAACGAGCCATTGATAAATCACCCGATCGCCTGTCAGCCATATGACAAAGTGGGGGCCGATTTATTTGAGTTAAATCATAGGAATTACCTGATAACTGTAGATTACTACACCAAGTTTCCAGAGGTAACGCTTTTGGGCGATACGTCGTCTGTCACTGTTATTGAAGCGTTAAAAGACAACTTTGCAAGGCACGCTATTCCTAGTAAGGTAGTGTCAGATAACGGTCCACAGTTCAAGAGCCATGAGTAGAGGGAGTTTGCACTGCATTACGGGTTCAAGGCCGTGTATTCCAGTCCACAGTATCCGCGTAGCAACGGTCAGGTTGAACGGTTCGTACAAACAGTTATGGACATGTTAAAGAAGTGTGAGAAAACTGGAGCTGATTTTCAGTTAGCATTGCTGAATTATCGCAATACTCCGTTGCCTGTCCTGAATGTATCTCCAGCGCAGTTGCTCATGAGCAGAAGGTTGAGAGGCAGATTACCTATGGCAAAGGGTATTTTGGTGCCTGAAACGCAGGATCCTAAGAAAAGGCAGACAGCTCAGCGGCAGGGCAGTCAGAAAGCGTTTCATGACCGGAAGTGCGGTAAGGCGCACAAGCCCATGAAAGTTGGAGATAAGATAAAGTACAAAAATAATGCTGGGGAATAGAAAAAACGTGTTATTTTGGGACGGACTGGGGTGTCCGGGAGAGAATATCAGATTTTAAATGAGTCAGGCAACATGTTATATCGTAACCGAGTGCAAATCATTGGAGCGCCAGTGGAGGGGCGACCCGAGTTAGTCGTGCAGACGCAATCTGGGTCAGCATCAACGACGCAATCTGGGTCAGTGTCAACGCCGAATGTAAACAGTACGGTTAATCTAAGTAGGTCAGGTCGGCTGATAAGGCTGGCGAGCAGGTTAGATCTATAGTAGGTCAGTGTGCTTCCGACGGTTGCAGGATTAACATGTGCATGTACAGTTAAGTTTATTTCAGATTTTGTTTACTGTTGATACATATGGACAATATGAGATATCAGGCATTACGGCCCGATTGTGAGGACTTAAGTGCATTGTGCACTCGGACATTTGCAAGTTAAGTGCGCATATATTTGATATTGTATATTTTGTGTTTCTTCATTGTTATTTTGTAACATTTCATGTTTCAGAAATACTTTGAGGGGGGGTGTGATATATGCGGTAATAGACGTCTAGACCTGTGGTTAATATATGTTAACGATATGCAGAGTTGGGGACAAAGAGATATGCAAATGAGATGACGTCATGGAAAGTTTAGCCGGCGGGTCAAGCGTGCCCTACGCCGTGAATAAACTATTCAGTAACCAGAAGTCAAAGTGTTCAGACGTTGTACTTTCACACAGCCTACATGTCAACATGGTAGCCATTGGCAGGAAGTTGAGAGGTTCCTGGGTAATAATCCAATCTATGTCTGGAAGCAGTCACTTTCATTGGCTGAGGTAGTCAGGTGGTACAACCAGTTCATGCAAACATGGAGGATTGACTTCATGGAATATATTGCTTCAAACTTTTGGTGTCATTATGCCTTGATATTATGTGGTTTGAACACTCTTGAGAGTATATCTTGAGGGAAAGCATATGCAATCAGATTGTAAGTGTAAATATTGGATTTTAATCAACATAGGGTAGGAATGCCAAACTAAGACCATCAAAAGTGAGACACATTTTCTCCAACTTTTACATAGGGTTATAACTGAGTCAGGGGTGAATCTTTTATCTATGTTTCATGGTGAGGATATGGAATGGGCAGGGTTTGTTGTGTCATTGTATGCGGCCATTGAGCCATGCCCTTTATCGAGCTAGGCTAATCCAAAGTAAAGCTTGTTTTATTTAACGACGCCTCTAGAGCACATTGCTTTTTGTACCATCAGCTATTGGACCTCAAACATATGGTCATTTTGACATATTTCTTTGGAGGAAACCCACTGCTGCCACATAGGCTACTCTTTCCGATAAGCAGCAAGGGGTCTTTTATGTGCACTTTCCCACAGACAGGACAGCACATATCACAGCCTTTGATGAACCAGTTGTGGACCACTGGTTGGAACTGAAAATAATCCAAACTGCAAATGGGTCCACTGAGAAGGATCAATCGGATGACTGACAGCTTCACAGATGGACACGCTATACCGCCTGAGCTACGTCCCTCTCCTACTAGTCCTATGCTAATCCATACATAGTGAATATACAGGTCCTAACTGTGGGTGTGGCCGAGCTGGAGATAAGATCTAATGTTCCCCAATTAATGTCCTACAGTTGGTAAGAACTGTTGATTTAGCCTTCAAGGTGCAGGCTCGGCTCCCGCCGGAACAGTCTGCACGGCATCCTTAATCATGCCGGCTATGGGGTGCGGAATGTTTAAAAAAAGAAACCCGCAAAGATACGCGGACAAACGTACACATCCTGTCTGAGCACAATTTGCAGGTGTGATTCTTTTCTCTCACTTGGAAAAAAACACGTGGGGAAACCCCACAAAACGAGCGAAATCAATACTAGTTTCATGGATCGGGGGGCGGGGGGGGGGGGGGGGTGTGTGTGCCCACATACAGATTTGAAATACCTGGTGTCCTAGATTGTGGCCACAACTATTGCATTGTTTATGGTTTTATTAAAGCTGAATAGTCCGATGAAGCATTACATTTTCAAAACAAAAACATTCACCTAGATTTTATTCTACATATCTAACTTAGATATTGGTGCACTTATTAAACATGTGTTGCCACACAGAAGGGCACACTGAGTCAATTTAACAACTTGTTACTGCATAAGCCTATGGTGAGAGTTTTGGCATGCTTGCCAAAATCAATTTAGGATGTTTGCACTTCAAATATCTCAAAAGTTAGCCATTCAAAATGAAAACTACTTCAAACTAAAGTAAGGTAGGTTACAACAACCAATTAAATATATTTATCTCAGAAAAATGGCAGAAATTCAAAACCATCGGACTATGCAACTTTAAGCACTTGTTGCTGTTGCTATGCCCTGAAGACAACCAACACAGCAACATTGCCAACTCGTGGCAACCCGGAACCCGGAAAATTAGCAGAGCATGGCTCTATATCTGTGGGCATCGTGAAAATGGGTATTTCACGTTCCGCCTAATGCCTATTTTACGCAAGTGCATGCCCACCACACCGCCGAGTGATATACAATCACTTCGCCAGGCTAGACTAACACATATATGGAGATTCACCGACTCTTAAAACTGGTTGAGATTGGTGATCATTAAAGCCCCAGTCACACCTACCCGGGTCAGGGGCCGGACGAGCCCTGGACCGTGATCCGGCATGGTCCATGGCGATCCGGCATGATCCATGGCTCATCCGTGGCTGATCCTTGGCGATCCATGGCTGGTCCAGCCTCATCCGGGGTCTGCCCCGGATGTTTTAAAATGTTTAAAACATCCGGGGCGGTCCAGGGTTGTCCGGGACTAGTCCATGGATACACCGGGTAGTCAGGGGGTGGTCCAGCTCAGTCCGGAGCGATCTGGCCTCTGGTCTAGAGCTAGTCCATGACTCGTCCGGGTACATGTGACCGCGGGGCCAAAAATGACCATAATAGCGATTTTATCTGGGGCTATCTGGGCGACTGGTCCGGGGGTGGTCCGGCTAAAAATCCAGGGCTCGTCCGGGTAGGTGTGACTGGGGCTTTATTGGTCCATGGGCATCCCTATAGCCTCTGAGGCTGCTGTCTGGGGAGCGGGGTGTTTTACATCCTGGCAACATCTAAGGTCATAACAGAAAAATTATCAGAAAAAGGACTGTATTCAGATGAATAAAAATGGTTAAAAAAAAAAAAGCAGTGAAGGTATAATGTTAAATGTTACTTGGCACCCCATGGGCTCAGCGAACCCCTGAGTGCACCAACACTCAGACAGACACACAGGTACTTACTGTATCTACATGTGTGATATGTCCATGGCTCGCTGGCATGTTCACTGTATAGTTTGTTTGTTGTTCTTTTATGTCCTGGCAACATCTAAGGTCATATCAGGACGGGTACTAACTTGTGACAGTGAGCACTCATGGCGGCTTTATAGTGCTGCCACACTGGGAAACCAGGCCACCAGCACCATGACCTGATATCCCACTCAGTCACATTATCCTGATACTGAGCGAACCAGTCCTTGCCCTATCCTAATAATGCCTATCGCCAGGCTAGGAAGCAACAAGTATCAATTTTTAAGTAATTGGTTTGACTCGACTAGGATTCCATCCCACAAACTCATGGGTTCGGATTTCACGATCTCCCAAAACAGGAGACGGACGCTCTACTCATTCGGCCACCCCGTGCGGTGTTCACTGTATAAGTAGTACACGAGAAAATGAGAAAAAATTCCCTAATAGACTTATGCTACTCTTACATTTAAAAAAAGTAAAATATGTATTCAATGAAACACGGAGGTGTACATAAAGCACAAGCTCTGAGTATTAATAATTACTACAATTACTGCAAATACCACAAGCTCTGAGTATTAGTAATTACTGCAAATACCACAAGCTGTGAGTACTAATAATCACTACAATTACTGCAAATAGCACAAGCTCTGAGACTAATAATTACTACCATTACTGCATCTAACACAAGCTCTGAGTATTAGTAATTATTGCACCTAACACAAACTCTGAGTACTAGTAATTACTACCATTACTGCATCTAACACAAGCTCTGAGTACTAGTAATTACTGAAAATATCACAAGCTCTGAGTAGTAATAATCACTACAATTACAGCAAATATCACAAGCTCTGAAACCAATATTTACTACCATTACTGCATCTAACACAAGCTCTGAGTACTAGTAATGACTGCAAAGATCACAAACTCTGAGTACTAATAATCACTACAATTACTGCAAATAGCACAAGCTCTGAAACTAATAATTACTAACATTACTGCTTCTAACATAAACTCTGAGTACTAGTAATTATTGCATCTAACACAAGCTCTGAGTACTAGTAATTACTACCATTACTGCATCGAACACAATCTCTGAGTATTAGTAATTACTGCATATATCACAAGTTCTGAGTACTAGTTCTTACTGCATATAACACAAGTTCCGAGGACCAGTAATTACTGCATCTAACACAAGCTCTGAGTACTAATAATTACTACCATTACTGCATCTAACACAAGCTCTGAGTACTAGTAATTACTACATATAACGCAAGCTCTGGGTACTAGTAATTACTACATCTAACACAATCTCTGAGGAGTAGTAATTACTGTATACAACACAAGCTCTGAGGACTAGTAATTACTGCATATAGCACAAGCTCTGAGGACTAGTAATTACTGCATATAACACAAGTTGTGAGTACTCGCAATTACTGCATATAGCAATAGCTCTGAGACTAATAATCACTAACTACCTTTACTGCATATATGTATAGCTAACTAGTGTATGTAACACAAACTGTAATAATTACTGCATATAGCATTAGCTCTGAGAACTAATAATTAGTACATATAGCACAAGTTCTGAGTACTAATAATTACTGCTTATATTACGAGGTCTGAGCGCGAATAATCACTACAATTACTGCCTATTTCAAACGCTCTGGATAATAATATTCCCGACCTTATTGCATATAGCATGGACTCTGAGTATTAATAATCATTACCATTACTGCACTATATGAGGCAGCACTATAAAGTCGCCGTAAAACAACAAACAAAAACGAATTACAATATACGACTGCAGAACCGGCCTATACACCCAGTGTGGCGGTTTCAGTTCTCAACCAGACTCAGTTCTCAACATCGCTTCTGCGCATGCGTCAAAGCATCTGCGCATGCATCAAAGCATCGTCTGCGCAAGTGTCAACATCAGCCCGATTCAAACCCTCGCCGATCGCCGCAAATCGCTGCCTCATACTGTCACTATAGTGTCAGTGCCACTAACCTTATAAATTTAATATAATCCTTTCGGTAAATATGTTTTCTATATGTGTACCAAGCGGTTTGTCTCTACACTATGTGGCGTTCACTCTACACTATGTGGTGTGGTTTTAGAGATATCTCACTTTTTCTGTATGAAGATTGCTCACGACCATTGACAATGCCTTGAGTTTGCCCGTATGCGCAGTGCAAAACATTATTCAAAATTAATAGAAATCCAGAACACTAACCATATCAATTTAATATAATCTTGTTGGTAAACATGTTTTCTATATGTGTACCAAGCGATTTGTTTCTAGGTGGTTTGGTTTTAGAGATATCTCACTTTTTCTGTATGAAGATCGCTCACCACCATTGAGAATGCACAGACGCTGCTGTTAGATTTTGACGCATGCGCAGAAGCGATGTTGAGAACTGAATCTGGTTGAGAACTGAAACTGTGACACTGGCACCCAGCCCTGCCCCTGCGCTCTGTCAAACACCAACCTCGCCCCAGGGGTGTGCAAGGCACTGGTTGCACTCGGTTCTTAAGGGGCTGTTGCATTATGACGTATTGCGCCGACGTATGTGATTTTGTCGGGATCCGTTAGGCGCTCGTTGGTGTACATCAATGTACATCAATGTTCGTTGAGATACAGCGTCACGCGTCAGGGGGTCGGCAAAGTTTTGTGCATGCACAAAACTTTCGATGTACAACAATGTTCGACAACGTGTGGATTTTACTTTGGCCGTACGTTATGTATACTTTAGGCGTATGTCGATGTACGTTAGACATATGTTAAACAAACATTCACTACGTTGACCTACGTTAAAGGCAGTGGGAATGTACAGTCCGCGTACTGACAATGTATGGATAACATAGTCTAACATACGTTTAGCGCTTCTCCAGCGTGTCTTCACGTATGTAACGTATGATGCGTAGTTCTGGCGATCAAATAACATATATAATATTCACATTCATTATATGCATCGTAATGTGACGGCCTTTAGTTTCCTCGTCTGGTGGCTCCACCCTCCCCTCCACTCACACACACATACACACACACATACGCTCACATTCTTCCTCTACCTGCTCTCTCCGCTCCGCCAATCGGTGGGTTGTTGTTTTATGTCCTAGCAATATCTAAGGTCATATCAGGACAGGTACCGACTTGTGACAGTGCACACTCATGGCGACTTTATAGTGCTGCCCCATGGGGAAACCAGGCCACCAGCACCATGACCTAATATCCCACTCAGTCACATTATCCTGACACTGAGCCAACCAGTCTTTGCCCTATCCTAATAATGGCGAGTGCCAGGCTAGGAAACGACAACTATCAATTTTTAAGTCATTGGTTTGACTCGACCAGGATTCGAACCCATGAACTCATGGTTTCGGATCTCCCAATCACCCAAAACAGGAGACGGACGCTCTACTGATCCGGACAAAGGAAGACCGAGACAGGTATGGGAAGAAGGGGGTTTATTTGAAAATGACACAGGGTACAAGTCTAATGTTATATGACAGTGTTCATGACTCAGTCCACCTGATCTATGTCGGCGGAAGGAGATGGACGACCCTGGGAGGAGGTAGGCCCGGGAGCCGACCCCCACGCAGTGCAGTTAATAAAGAGGGTGGGTGGGCGTGGTAAAATCCATACAGGAGGAGTCTGGAGCCCGAATGCAGGTCAAGCGAGGGAGGAGGGAGGAGGAGGAGGGAGCATACGTTGCTTGGAGAGGTGAGCGTCTCGGGCTTCCCGCCGGATCAACCACAATTCGGAAATTATGGGCCGATCCGGACAAAGGAAGACCGAGACAGGTATGACCCCACTCAACTCTACACACAGCCTCCTCCTCCGCCTCCTCTCCCAAACCCCGGCGCCCGACACTACCTCCGCCCCAGTCCCAGCACCCCACACACTCTCAGCGGTAGCTCCCGCCCTCCCCCCACCCCCCGACTCAGTCCACCTGATCTATGTCGGCGGAAGGAGATGGACGACCCTGGGAGGAGGTAGGCCCGGGAGCCGACCCAAAACACAAGGCCAAGGCTCTCGGGGCGTCGGCTGGCACATGCTTGGGGATGTATGCATGTATCGCCTCGGACTCCCAGGTTCCCTGTGCCATTATTGCTGAGAGGTCCACCCCCCTCGAAGCGCAGGCCTGAGCCGCGCCTCTGCGGAGGCCGAGCAGGGTATATGCGGCGGCTCCGGGGACGGCGGCCCCACCGCGGGCGGCCCGGCGGAGGGGGGGGTGACGTCGCATAGAGTCAGGGGGGTGGCGCCCTGCCAAGCGCGGACCGGGCAGATGGGCGACCCGGCGATGGCGGGCACGAAGATGGAGACGCCCCACGCCGGGGGCAACACAAGGGTTACCCACGCTCCTGCTCAGTCATGTTGACGTGGGTGACATTATGGATGTGGGTGACATCGCCGAGGAGAGAGACGCGGGTGGCATCATGGACATGGGTGATGTCTCCGGCATCACTTTGGCTTGGGTGACGTGGGTGACCTTTTGAACGTGGGTGACATCACCGACGAGAGTGATGCGGGTGGCGTCATGGACATGGGTGATGTCGTTGGCGTCGTTTTGGCTTGGGTGACAAGCGTGACCTTTTGAACGTGGGTGAGATCACCGGCGAGAGTGATGCGGGTGGGCGACGTGGGTGACCTTTTGAACGTGGGTGGCATCACCAACGGGAGTGGTGCGGATGGCCTCATGGGCATGGGTGACGTTGGCGTCATTTTGGCTTCGGTTACGTGGGTGACCTTTTGAACGTGGGTGACATCACCGACGAGAGTGATGCGGTTGGCGTCATGGACATGGGTGTCATCGTTGGCGTCATTCTTTGGCTTGGGTGAGGTGGGTGACCTTGTGGATGTGGGTGACATCCTTGCTTAGAGTGATGTGGGTGCCGTCATGGACATCGGTGACGTCTTGGACATGGGTGTTGCCATGGACGTGGGTTACATCGTGGTCGTAGTGACCTCATGGACATGAGTGACACGCAAGATGACTTCGGCGTGGAGACCTTGCGGGCCTTGCAGTATATGTGTGCAGGACTGGGGCGACGTGACCGTTACATCACGCAGTGATAGCCTGGGTGAGAGTCGAAAATAGTATGGTCACTGGCATGTTTGATGTGGTTGACGTGGGTGTTGTTTCTATGATGCGATATCAATGTCAGTGTTCACACAGAATCACATCCCTGATGTTTATGGACTCAGTGTCGGTACGTGTGTTGGCCTAGCAGACAGCAAGTTGTCCATGCCACAGAGGCATCACATGGCTGATATTATAGACTCAGTGTCAGTATGTGCATTGGCCTAGCGGGCATCAAGTCATGATGACCACACAGGTAGCCAATCACTGCTGCCTAAGCAAATCTCTGATCACCGATGTTTGCACAGATTTTTCAATCGTGAACGTTTACACAGCGGAAGGCTAGCTCCCCACGCTGGTGGCCAGTGCCCACTCAAGGCCCCGTGTTGGGCCCCAGGAGCCAGCTTCAGCAGCATGTGGGGCATCCCCGTAGAAGTGACGCACTGGGTGGGGCTTCCCCCATGCAGGGGAATCCTTGGGCACCATGCCCATGCAGGACACGCGTTGGACCTCGGGGACCAGCTTCAGCATCGGTTGGGAGTATCCCCGCGAAGTGACGCCACGTGTGGGGTCTCCCCCACAGGGTAATCCCTACATATGGGAGGCAGCCGAGTAGCGGGAGCCAGGTGGCTTCGCTGTCCCAAGGACACTACCGCAGCAGCAATGTGCACATCAACACAGAGTTGTCGCTGCTGTTTATGTTAGTGATGCTTCATTAAGTGTATGTTGCGGGCAGAGTCAGCGTCATTAGGGCATCACCTCTGTGATTTGTCGGGGCCACTTGGGCATAGCGTGACAGGCATTAATCACCAAGGTTTACAGATTTGTATGCATTAGGATAGTTGTGTGATGCTGCTCATTCCAACGGCCCAGCAGAGAAAAGATCGTCAGTGTTAGAACTGACATCAAATTGCTAGCGCATACAGCATCAGCGTCAGTATGTGATATTAAATCGCCGATGTTTATGTTTCCAATTTCAGCAATATTAGCCCTGTGCCCGCTGTCAGCGTGCACAGGTCACTCACATTGAGTCCGGGGGTGGAGGAGGTGTCAGTCAGTGTCGTCGGGAGGAGGGTTACTGGCTGGTGGGTAGCTGCTGGCTTTGGTCTAACCATGCACTTCCTCCCTGGTGGAACCGTTTTCCATGACATTCGCACAGGTGCCAGGTCGCTCGGCCAAACAGTAGGGAGTGAGCCGGCACCCAATGAGTGTCAGATCCAAGGGAGTCAGGTTCGAATCCCTCCATCCTCCTGTGTGGTGTAGTTGCCTCGGGTAGTGTCATGGCAGTGAACAGCGCCGTACAACCACGCATGTTTAATTATAAAATATCCATGTTTAGCTCGAAAAACGCCACTAAATGCATGAATCATTTGTATGATGAACTTGTAAAAACCAAGTCGCCGCAAAATTTGTGTCCTTCAGCATTCTTGGGTTTCAACACGATAACGACGCTAAATACAATAGCGATAATCGAGCCGGTAGAGCGACAACAATCAACCAATGGCGACTGTCAAATCTGGCATACCGGAAAATACAGCGGTTTAACGCTGATAAATCTGTCACAAATTCCTGTTTGATGAACTTGTAAGAACCAATCTACACAAGAATCCGTATCCTCCAGCATTCCCGGGCTTCAGCAGGGCAATGACGCTAAAAACAATAGTGTTATTCAAGCAGGAAGGGTCCGACCACAGTAAAACAATGGCGACCGTGATATGCTATCTCACGGACCGGAAAATTCAACGGTTTAGAGCAGATAATTCTGTTCATATATTTGCCTAGACCAGTTGCCAACCAGCCCACCACAGTCGCCAATCGAATTCACTTGGGAACCCCCTCAGTTGGTTATAATTATGGTGTCCCAATGCAATAAAGGCTGTTCAGCTGTCAAGCTGTCAGAAGACAGAGCCGGAGCTGTCATCACACATGGGGCGATAATACAGCTAGTCGGCGCCCGGTTGACGAAATACGGGTGACAACTTACTTGGTTTGTTTTGCCAATGTTCCGTCTGTCTAAAGTGTATTCTCCTAAACCAACCACTACCTTTTAGACGTGTCCACCTTTGCCAGAATATCCGAGTAGATGGTATTCATTGGCTTGGCGTGGTTTCCCTGCAGAGTGGTCAAGTGTTTGAGGAGTGTCAGTGCCTCCTCGTAACTCACGCCACTGTAGTAATGAATGCCGCAGTTCCATGCCTTTGTCATCAGCCACAGTGTCTCCATCTCTGGGTACTGATCCTGTCTTCGTTGCCCGTGCCTTGCTGTCTGCCGTCGCGACGGCGAGACGTACCGCCTCCTCGGCCGTTGGGCGGGTGCCCCTGCCATAGTTGTCTTCGTCGTGTTTTGTTGTCGGTGGTATGCGGCATGCCGGCCGGGGCCGTGAATGTCGTCTCGGCGCTAGGAGCGGTGACGGGGCGTGGGTGGGGACGGCTGGCGGTGCGGTAGGCCGCGGGGATGCGCCGCCATCTTGCGAGTCGAGAGACTCACTCGGGTCGGCCCGCGGCGTGGCGGTTGCTTTCCTAGTGGCGCGCTGTGCTGGGCGGCCTAGGTGCTACGGCTCTTCGGGTTCTCTGCATCTTCCTGGTTGATGTGGGTGCCTTTTTGACTTCTTTAATGCTTTGTGACATGGGTGAATCATGGGTGGAAGCGGGCATGTAAGATGTAAAATCCATACAGGAGGAGTCTGGAGCCCGAATGCAGGTCAAGCGAGGGAGGAGGGAGGAGGAGGAGGGAGCATACGTTGCTTGGAGAGGTGAGCGTCTCGGGCTTCCCGCCGGATCAACCACAATTCGGAAATTATGGGCCCATTCAGCCACCCCGTTTTGTCCCAATCGGTGTGACACTCAAACGCCACTAAGACAGTTTGTGCATTGGAAATAGTTCACGCATGGTAGGGTGGGTGTGTGGGTGTGGTATTATGGTGGGGCAGGAGGGGGGTCGCTAATCGAAAGGATCGCTGAAGATAAGTACCATTGTATGTTTGAGGGGCTTGAAAAAAAAGTATTTAGTCGGTTGTGCCTGCTGCGTTGTAGTCAGTAGGGTCCTTATTCAGAACATCGGATCCTATCAGATACCAGCTTTCAGACCGTCTAATCAGAGGGTTTGTTTGTTATAGTTCCAAGGCCCAAAATAGCCCTCCCCATGACAAGACAAACTGGGAAAATTGGCAAACTCTGTGAATCTTAGCTTTCTGTTTTTGACAGTCTACATGCTTCTCTAGTGCTTCTAATAATTGTGAATTAAAAGATTACAGACCCATGACCCATATTCCAATCCCAGATTCGAGCATTATTTTGCTTTAATATAGATTACAGACCCAAATATTCTTGAAAAACAACGGTTAATCTGTATGCCCTATTTGCCTACTTAATCTGGTATTTCAATTTTTTTTAAAGTTGCATGTGCAGGAAATATATTTATTACAATGTAAAATATTTGTTATTACAATTTCCTTGCATAATTTACTTGCAGTGATTATTCAGAAACACATATAAGGGAAATGTAAAAAGTAAAGCACCAAAGTGGATTTGAACTCCCAACCTACAAATTACAATACCTAAACTGGGCACGGTGGCCGAATCGGTAGAGCGCAGGCCTCGTGTGCAGGAAATCGGGAGTCTGGTTCCTGGTCGAGTCAAACCAATGACTTATAAAAGTAATACTTGTTACTTCCTAGCCTGGCACTCAGCATTAATAGGATAGGGCAAGGATGGGTTAGCTCAGTGTCAGGATAATGTGACTGAGTGGGATAGTGGGTTATGGTGCCAGTGGTCTGATTTCCAAGTGGGGCAGTGCTATAAAATCACCATGAGTGTGCACTGTCAGAAGTCGGTACCCATCCTGATATGACCTTAGTTGTTGCCAGGACGCCAAACTCCAAAAACCAACCTACACCCTAACCACTAGACTACAGAATAAACGTATACATTGTTGTCTCAGTTCAGGCTCTCTCTGAATGTTATGTGTATATATATATTTATATATATATATATATGTATATATATATATATGCATACACATATATATATATATATTACATAAAGTATGTGTCTTGAAAGAAGCAATAGAACTAGCCTCTGGTTAGAGGGCTTTGAGAAGTCTAAACTGGGTCACTTGGCAAGTGACCCTCATAAAACAAAAACTGAGTCAGAAAAGAGTTTGGATGCCACATGCTCATTCTAGGTCACTGCACCACCAAGTGACCAAGTCCAGTCCTAATCATGCCTCAAATTGGAACTATTTGCAGTTTGTTTGTCGTTTCAGTGGGCTATGCTAGGCGGTTCTACTAGTGCTCAGCATTACGAGGATAGGGCAAGGAGTGAGTGGAATGAGGGAGACAAATTGTCATCAGTAAATTGGCTGCGAGTGAAATTTCCTCGCGTCAATCAATGAATGTAGTGATAAAAAGAAGAAAAGTCCAGGAGTGGCTCATTTCTTCGTCTAGGCTTTCTGGTTACCAGGGAGACGTCGGCGTCCCTGACCTAGTTCATGTGACTCGTGGAGCTCCGCGCCCAACTCACTCCGGCCCAAAAACGCGCACACAGGCGCCACACACTTGCGGCTAAATTTAGCGAGTGCCGATTTGCTGGTTCCCGATGCGTTCACTCTACACTATATTGCACTAGTGGTGCTAGAAAGAAGCACAACAACAGAGAAGCTTCTGTGTCTATTTTAGGCCAAAGTTCGAGCAGGGTATCCGGTTACCCTGGCACACCTATCAGTTACCACGCAACGAAATGCATCGGCAGTGAGTGAATGGGTGGGTGAGTGAGTGAATGGGTGGGTGGGTGAGTGGGTGGGTGAGGCAGTGAGTGAGTGAGTGAGTGAGTTAGTTAGTTAGTTAGTGAGTTTTACATGGTCATATGCATCGTCAGAGTGAGTTAGATAGCGAGTAAGTTTTACAGGGCCATATGCAGAGTCAGAGTGAGTGAATGGGTGGGTGGGTGAGGCAGTGAGTGAGTGAGTTAGTTAGTTAGTGAGTACGTTTTACATGATCATATGCATCGTCAGAGTGAGTTAGTTAGCGAGTAAGTTGTACATGGTCATATGCATCGTCAGAGTGAGTTAGTTAGCGAGTAAGTTGTACATGGTCATATGTATCGGCAGAGTGAGTTAGTTAGCGAGTAAGTTTTACAAGGCCATATAAATCCATTGTCAGAGTGAGTCAGTGAGTGAGTGAATGAGTTTGCGAGTAACTTTTACAAGGCCATATGCATCGTCAGAGTGAGTGAATAGACTAGATCACCATTCCAGCGGCGCGGTGCATTGTGGGATGCGTGGAAGAAAAACAAACCCTGGCGAAGCACATGGCTGGGTGCAGCTATGAAATGTGCTAGTTTCAGCTCATCTCAGCTCCTGTTTGAAACATAGAATACCAACTATATATATAGATATATATATAATATTATATATATATATATATATATATATATATATATATAGTATAACCCCATTAAACCAAGCTTGGTTAAACCAAACGATCGGTTAATCCACACTTTTTTCCACGGCCCGGCAAAATACTACCATTTATCATATAAAAAAGTTGGTTAATCCAAATTATCGGTTAATCCAAACAAAATTGTCGGTCCCAGGCCACTTCCGGTATGGTTAAACCAAACTTTCATGTGGTTATAAGGTCATCTGAGACCCCACCGCATCTTACACCACGCTTGTTTGGATAAGTGTTAGCAATAGTGTGTGTGGGGGGGGGGGGGGGGGGTAGGGTGGTAGAGCCGGACAGGAAGTGAGTGTTGTGGGGGCAGTAGTGAGGGGGGGGGGGGTGCGGGAGGGAGTGGGGAGTAGGTGGCGAGCCGGACGGACAAAGTGAGTGTGTGTGTGCAGTAGTGTGTGTGTGGGGGGGGGGGGAGTAGGTGGTGAGCCGGAAGGGGAAAGTGAATGTATGTGTGGGGAGTAGTGTGGGTGTGTGTCTGGGGGGGGGGGGGGGTGCGCGGGAAGGACGGGGGATTAGGGTGGCGAGCTGGACAGGGAAAGTGAGTGTGTGTGTGGGCAGTAGTGAGTGTGTGTGTGGGGGGTGGGGGGCTGGAGTCAAAGTCAAACTCGAAGCCAAAGCTCGGTTAAACCAATGATGGGTTAATCCAAACAAATTTCTAGGGTCCCTTCAAGTTTGGTTTAACAGGGTTATACTGTATATTTTATTATACCGATTGGGCCCACTCTGACTACCTCATTCCCCTGCTCATGACTGGTGGCGCCACCTCCGGCACTCCCCCGCATCTGCTAACATGGGGAATATATATATGTATGTAAATCACCTCAGGTTAGAGCGTATGTATGTATGTATGTATGTATGTATGTATGTATGTATGTGTGTATGTATGTATGTATGTATGTATGTATGTATGCATACACATGATCCAAAGAAAAAAGGAAACCAAATCTACATTAATATAAAAATATTAATGTATTTATGTTAAGTTATACCCCAGTCACACGAGAGCCAGCGTTCGCTGCCAACCTCCCTACGCCCAAAAGGACCCCAACCACCCAGCGTTCCATTCGATACACTGATTCAAATACGCTGTGGGCGCCATGTCGGCGCCATGTCAGGGCTGACCACATGGTGACTGCAGCATCGCATGTGTTAGCACCAACCCAGGGCGGCGCCAGGGCGGCGCCAGGGCGGCGCCAGGGCGGCAACCATTTTGAATGGCGCCGCCGGAACAGGGCGTAAGGAGGTTGCACGTGCAGCAGCAGCAACCTCCTTGCGTCCAAAATTCCCGAAATGGACGCCGGGAGGTTGGCGTCCTCACGGCGACAGCACTCAATCAGGGCGTAGGGAGGGCACAAGGAGGAAGTTTTGACATCGCGAATAGATCGTTAGCGAACGCAGGCCTCGTGTGACTGGGGTATTATGTAATACATTTAATAGTTTAAAAGATTTTAAAGCCATACCTAGGTTTTTAAAGTTGCATAGTCCGATGGTTTTGTGTTTCTCTAATTTTCTGCGATAAATACATCTGGTTGATCGTTATAATCTACCTTACTTTAATTTGAAGTAACTTTTATTTAAAATGCCTAACTTTGGGATATTTGAAGTGCAAACATGCAACATTAAGGGCAAGCACACCAAAACTCTTACACCATAGGCGTCTGAGGTGACAGGTTCAGTTAAATTGCCTCAGTATTCCTTTCTATGAGGTAACAAATGCTTAATAAATATACCAGTATCTAAGTTAGATATGTTGAATCAAATCTAGATAATTGTTTTAGTTTTAAAAATTTGATGTTTTCATCGGACTATGCAGCTCCAAATAATTTCTGACCACATATATAATTGTGTAAATCACCTCAGGTTAGAGCTTATGCATGTATGTTCGTATGTATATTGCCATTCATATTGTATGATCCAAAGAAAAAAGGAAACCAAATCTGCATTAATAACATATTACTGTATACATTTTAAGTTATGTAATATATTTAATAATTTAAAAGATGGTAAAACTTACCATACCAGTGTTTTTACATGACTGTCTCCTCGTCCTCTGGTTGTCTGCGTCACCACAGTCCTGTCCTTTGTTTGCTGCAGCTTGCCCAGGGAGTGGGACATAGCTCAGGTGGTAGCGTGTCCACCTGTGAAGGTGTTGGTCAACCTATCGACCCTGCTCAATGGACCCATTTCCAGTATGGGCTATTTTCTGTTCCAACCAGTGATCCACAACTGGTTCATCAAAGGATGTGGTATGTGGTGTCCTGTCTGTGGGAAAGTGCATATAAAAGACCCATTGCTGCTTATCGGAAAGAGTAGCCTGTGTGGTGGCAGTTTCGGCCAAAGAAATATGTAACATTCACCATATGTATGATGTCCAATAGCCGATGATACAAAAATCAATGTGCTCTAGAGGTGTCGTTAAATAAAACAAGCTTCACTTTACTTTTGCTGCAGCTGGCCCAGCCCATCCGCCTACTACTGCAACAGGCAGGCGTCGCCTATGAAGAGACCTTCTACGAGGTGGGCGAAGGTGAGGGAGCAAGCAGCTCATGACAACTTCCGGTCGGCCACAGGAGTGAGCCGTGCCAGACCAAAGACTTGTCCCTACTAGTCGATACCTTGACTGACACACATGATGTACAAGGGGATAGGGCAAAGACAATGAGAAAATACATTTTCTGCTGCTGAGATGTAAAACCCCAACAAACAACACTTATTATTATTATAAAATATATATGCATATAATAAGTATAATTATATATATAATTCTTTTGTAAACACACATGCACCTTATATACAAGTAGAATAAGGATTTAGCTTCTACAATATTTAAAGTTGTATAGTCCGATGGTTTTGAGTTTTTGCTATTTGTTTAGATAAAAATATTAGATTAATTGTTATAATCTACTTTACTTTAGTTTGAAGCAACTTTGATTAAATAAATAGCTAGTTAGTTGAAGTGAAAATATGCTAAATTAATTTGGGCGTGCATATCAAATTTCATACACCATAGGCTTCATGAGTAAATTGACTTCTATACAGCAACACATGCTTAATAAGTGCACCAGTATATAAGTTAGATACATAGAAGTTAGATACATAGAATCAGCTCCAGCTTTAAGCAGTTATTACTCGATATCGTATTTGACTGACCAACACTAATAGCCACAGCTTATTAGAGAAAAAGTTGTTTCAAGTTATATAAATTATGGCCAGTGTACTTCAATATAATAAAACCAAAAATAATTGTGAATAAGTAAATTTGTGATTGTCATATTACTTCCATTTTAAAGTTGCATTATCCGATGGTTTAGAGTTTCTGCCATTCAGTTTAGATAACTATATTAGTTTTATTATGATTATAATATACTTTACTTTAGTTGTATGTAACTTTTATTTTAAAGAATTTGTTTTTGAGATATTTGATGTGAAAACCTTTCAAATTATTATTTTTTTAAATATAAAGGTGCTGATCATCGGCTTTGGTCAGCCGTTTTTTTAAAGCAGATCAACATAGCACAGCAGCACTCAACTGTAATAAATGTGTAATGAGTGCACAAGTGTCTAAGTTATACCCCAGTCACACTACTGCTTGCGACCACAAAGAAGGGGGCAGTCACAAAGAGGTCACAAAAGAGGTTGCTAAGTGGTCCTCAGTAGTCCTCGGTCTCCTCGCAAAAGCAGTTGCAGCTACTGCACTAAAAACCTTCTATTGACCAACACGGTATTCCAGAGGTCCACAACCATTGTTTTAGTCACAAGGAGGTCCAAGGTGAGTTCTTTGGTCCAAAGTTGTCACAAGCTATAGTGTGACTGGAGATTTAAATATGTAGGACAAATCTAGGAAACGGTTTGTGTTTTAAAGGATTCTTGCTTTCATCGGAGTATGCGGCCTTAAACAATGGAGTATGTGCATGTTTAATATCCATGCCCGTATTAGTGTTGTGCCATCTGCATGCTCATCATTCCTTTAACTGTGTTTTATCGCCAGGCCCCGAATATAGCCGAGACGAGTGGACAGACGTGAAGGATACTCTCGGATTGGACTGTCCTGTGGTGAGTTGGCGGTGTGTTCACATACATGTAGGATAAGCCGGATCGGAGTGTTCAATTCAATCAAGTTTATTTCAACATCCTCATTATAGACAGTTACAATTTCCATCAAACTTAATTTCAGTGGAAGAAGAAATGAAGAATAAAAGAAGCACAATGCTTACGATATACATTCCCCTTGAGGAGAAAAGAACAAGAAAAGACTTATATAACACAGTATATAATGGTTTTACCCCCCACCCCCAATACCCACGCAACAAATATAAAATTGTATACTATTCTTTTAATTAGAAATTTGGACAATCTGCTAAAACATCTATATGAGTTAATGAACATGTTCTTAATAATATTTCTGAATCTTACAAAAGAGTTAATTTCATGCATATGTTGATCAAGATGGTTCCATAATTTTACACCATTGAGTGTTGTGGACCATATTTTGGACCTTGCTTCCTGTAGACTATAACAATCAATTTAATATATTTATCTAAAAAAGTGACAGAAACCCCAAACCATGGGACTATGCAACTTTTAAATACGTTGATGCGTGTTGTGCTTGAATGATTGGTATAGACTTGTCTATTTCCTCTGTCTTTTTTTTTTTTTTAAATTGAGGCTGTATTTATACTGTCCATAGCATATAAGCCTGGGTACCCAGGCTTGTTTTCAATGCTGGCCAGTTGTAGTGTTGGTATTATCTTACCACACAGTGGCTGCTGATAAGGTATTTTGATTGCCTGCATTTCAGTAGCAGAGATAATTGGTTGGTATGGTTAATAGCCTATGTTAGTTTTTTTTGGATTTTCTTGGCATATATGTATTTATTTTTTCTACTCTTATTACTAGACTAGCCTACTCCTATTTACATATCATAGGCTTGTACGTAGCTGTGTAGTGTGTTATCTGGCTACTTTTGGCATGGTTGGTTACCTTCCATTGGGCGTCCCGCTGGTGGGCCGTGACATATCACATGCCCCTTTGCAGTGCAGCTTAGTGGGGGTTTCCTAGCCTTATTTTGCACAGATATTTTTTGTAAGTTTTTAGGTCAGGAATTTGTCGTTCCTTTACCATTTGGGCATTCCACACCTTGGCAGCCATTTTCAGCGTATACGTTGTAATCCCCCCCCCCCCCCCCCCCCCCCCCCCCCCCCCCCCCCCCCCCCCCCCCCATCCCCACCCCCCCCCCCCCCCCCCCCCCCCCACGACCCCTCTCCCCCCCCCCCCCCCCCCCCCCCCCCCACCCCCCCCCCCCCCCCACCCCCCCCCCCCCCCACATGAGCTTTTATTTGGCCTTCTGGTCTGTGCTTTAGGTAGTGCGTGCATTATATGCTCTAGTAAGCCCTTTTTGTGGTTTTGTTAGAAGTTTAATTAATCACGCGAACGAAGGAGCCTTGTTATGGCAATTTTATTGAATCGTAAGACATGGAAAAAAGCAAGGGTAGTAAGTATCGGATTCATTCGCGTTTTAGGTAAAGTTCGACTTCAGGCCCTCAAACCCTCCCGGTTGGCACTGTTTGTTTGCGATGGGTTGGGTGGGCGGCTGATGAGGCGGCTGAGTTGCTGGTGGCCCTGCCGGTGTTGAGTTCGTCCTGGACTGCTCCGGAATTGGTAGTGCCAGGCAGCAGTGAGCTGCTCGTTTATATAGGCCAGGCAGGGTGTGGGTTACTCGGCCAGGCGCGAAGATTCGTGGACGTCAGGAGTCCCTCGCGTTGGTAGTTCTGGCTGTCTTCCGGCAGGGTTTTTAGTTTGATGACGTCTAAGTTCAGATGGCGCCACCGTCGGGGGGTAGAGGCGGTTGGGGGGAGGGGGAGAGGGAGTGGGTCGGTTAGTGGGGGTGGGCTGTCGGGCCATAGGTTGTGGGTGAGGATGGCGTGGGTGTAGGGTTATGGGGAGAAGGGGAGGGGTCATAGGGGGAGGAAGGAAGTAGGGCTCCTGGTGCACGTGGTAAATTATCCATGTGGTTGATAGATCATCCTGAAACATTACTAATCACCGCGAAAAGAGGAGCCCATGTTATGGAATTTTATTGTATCAAAGACAGATGTAATAAGCAAGTATAAGTAATATCGGATCAATTACGGTTTTAGGTAAAGATTCGACTCAGGCTCTAACCATATATGAGTGCCAGGAGGGCCTGGTGTCGCTGTGGGGGGAAGGCCGCCTTCGGAACGTATGTGTGATACTGCCGAGGATCGGCCCTGTGTTCCCCAGCTGCCAGGGACTTCGGCGGGAGGGAGCGGCGGCCCTGGGCACAGGGCCTGTGCTCCTCTTCGGCGGTTGTGGAGGGTGTAGGCTTTCCGGGCATGTGGAAAAGAAAGCGGACGGGCTCTGAGAGCGGCCAGGAGTGTGGGAGCGGTTGAGCGGTTGGGATCCCATGGTGGGAGCCCGATAAAACGCTGGGTCGTGCGGGGCGGGCCGGGCAGCGTCTTCTGTAGGCCCGCAACGCGCTCGGTACCGGGGCAGATGGCCTGTGGTGCTCGTTTCATGCGGAGTATGATGGAGATGTCCTTGCCGTCGCGAGCCGATCTGGTGTTCCTGGTGGACCGGCACGGGTATGTGTCCAGTATAGGTGGGTTCACTGCGTCATGGATATCGGTGGGTCTTGGATGGTGTGGCCCTGCGGACTCCGCCCTTCCTGGCCAAGTGACGAGCAGGTTGCCTTGCGGGGGTCGCTTTGCTAGTGGTCGTCGCGGCGTTGGTTGGTGGTTTGCTTTTTGACCTTTGGTCGCGTTGTCTTGTTTGGTCCACGGCCCCGTGCCTGCAGGCCTTCTCGGAATAAAGAGTTGGTTGCGATGCGATTGGGTCCGGTCATCGGGTGGCGCGGGGCTGGGGAATAGAAAGCAAGTGGTACTATCCCCAGAGCTCCTATTTCAGCATCGGGCTTATGCACGCGGTGTTCTGATTGTTCGGACCGAAGTCGGTTTAAGCTAAGGCGGCGGCAGATGGTGGTCCGCGCTTTCTTCCCGTGCCGGCGCTGTCGAAGGGCGCCCTGCTAGAGGGCGTCTAGCGAGATTCAACGCTTTGCCTGGCTTGTGGGTGGATCTCGTAGCTGGCTCGGTGTTGTGGGTCGGTTTGAGTGCACGTCGTTGCGCGATGTCCTCGTCTGCCTGGGCCCGTGTGGTCAAGAGGTAAGTAAGGCGTCTGGTTGTATGGTTCACCCATCGGTTGTTGTTTTGTGGGGTGGCGGCGACTGGTGGGGCGAGGACTGGTGTTGCTGCTGTGGCGGCCGCCGAAACCCGTGCCGTTTTGGTTCCTTCCATCGTGGTGACTGTCTGCGTCCGATTAAGTCGTGGAGCCAGGCAGTGGTGGTTTGGGGTGCTGTATTCTTTTTCCGTCCTTTGTCCGGATGGTGGGGCGGTCTCCTGCGCTGGTACTATGGCCGGTGCCGGTTAGTGGTTGCGAAATGCTTAGTGGTAGTGGTGGCTGGTTGGCTCCGTTTGATTCTTCGGGGGTAGTGGAGGGCTGAGGCCGCGATGGATCGTCGTGTTCTGGGGAGGCTGGCTCCGTGAGGTCGGAAGTTATTTTTTCGTTGGGCTGTGAGGCGGTTTCGTCTGGTCGCGCCGGGTCGCCGGGGGTTGTTGAGGTGATGGTTGTGTTATGTGTGGAGTGTGTGCTGGATGCGCGTTTGGCGGGCGGGTTGCGCCTGTCTTGCTGTGGATTGTGTGAGTCTGTTGCGGCCTGTTGGTGATGGTTCGGCGGCGGGTTCAGGTGTACTCCGCTTAGTGGTGTTCGTTTATTGGTGGTCTGTCTGGGGGTGGTTCTTGCGGATCCTTGTGTTGTATCCGTTTTTTCGGCCTGGTTGGGGCCGTTTAGCAAAAATCCTGTTTTTCTGCCGTGTTTTCGGTGGTTGCGCCTTGCGTTCGTCTCTCGAGTTGCCGCTTTTTGTTGTTACATTCTGTTTCCTTATGTGGGTTAGCCCTGCGGTACTTATTTACGCACCATGCGCATAGGTGGGCGAATCGTTCTGCCCTGGTTCCGTGTGAGCTGGTGAACCCGCAGTCTTTGTCCGTGTTCCAGCGATGGCATGGTCGGCCATCGGATTCGTAGCTGAATTCGGGCCGCCTATATTGTTGATAGCTTGGTGTTGAGGTGGTGTCTGTTCTGTGGTTCTGGCTGTCGTCGGTGCATGGGGGAGGCATCCGTTGAACCCTTCTGGCTGTTGTGGAGTGTTTCTGTGCCTGTATGCTTCTCAGCCCGGTGAGGCATGCGTCTCGCTGTATGTCCTTTATCGCTGTGGGGTCTCTCCATGCTCTCGGGAGCCTGCCATCGTCGATCATATTAAAGATCCTTTCGGACCAAGCGAGACAGGTCTCCCACTCCCATTCTGCCGCCATTTCCACTATCTGCTCGACGTGGTCTGCGAGTGGGTCTATCCAGCTTGTGGGGACCGTGGAATCCTTCGCCATCCTGTGTATGGCGGACAGGTATTCGAACCAGGTGCTCTCACCCTGCCCCACCTTCCCTTTCTGTTCTGCTCTAATTATGAAAGTGTGGGGAAGTAGTGGTTTCCTACCTCTAGGCTGCTTGGTGTAGCCGTTCCCTTGCGTGATGATCTCGTCCATTATCTTTTGGTGTGCTCGTTCATCTTCGGATGACGGGGAGCGCCTGGATGTGCGGGGTATACGTTCTCTCCCTCGGGTTATGTCGCTGTCTCTCCGATCGTTGTGCCTCTTGCGTGTGGTGGAGGAGGGGCACCATGCTCGTCCGTGTTCTGGTGAGGAGGATGGTTCTCGGTTGCGGTTGCGGTGGTTGGTGTGGTGGCCGGAGTTGTGTCGGCTGGTTGATGTTTGTGACGAGGATGCTGAGGATTCCCGGCTGTGGGAGCGTTTCCTTTTCTGTTTTGATGTCTCAATGGCTGTGACCCTCTCCATCATCGTCCTGTTCAGTTCAGCCTGTTGTGATAGTGTCTCGGTCAGCGTTCGTTGTAGGGCGGCCATCTGTGTAGCTGGATCAGTCAGCTCTTTTTCAGTGGCTGGTGTTGGTGCCTTGACTATTGGAGCTTGGATGGCTGTGGTGCGGGGCCTGCCTCGTGTGCGTGGTGTTGGTGCTGCGCCCGCCCTGGCGGTCGGTGGTGCCGTGTCGGTCTGTGCTGGCGCATGAGGGGTGTCCGCATGGTCAGATGCGTCTGTGTTGCGCCTCGTGTGTTTAGTTGTGCGCGGCATCCTTGTTTTGGTGTGTAGTAGCGAGCAGGATGGGTGTGTGCCTGGTGTGATTTTACGTTATGCAGCGGTGGCGCCGTTCGTCTGACTCTCATATCAGGCGCTGTGTTTTGTTCACGGCGTATGTGTTCACAAGGTTTGCCGTCGGGTGAGTCGAGCAGCTCGCCGGCCCTGGGTGATGCAGAGGTGGCGCTGTTCGTCTGGCTTTGGTGCCAGGCGGTTTGTTGTTGTTCGCGGCGTATTTGAGCACACGTGGTGCCGTAGTGTGGGTCGATCAGCTCATGGGCGTGGCGGAGATGTATGCAGCCATCGCTTTGACTGGTGTAGGTTGTAGACGTTCGTCCGGCTGTGGTGCCAGGTGGTTTGTTGTTTGCAGTGTGCGTCGTGTCGAGCGGTGCAGCGACGGTAGGGCCGAGTAGCTCGTGATAGGGTAGGTTGGTGCTTACTTGGTGGTTGGCGAGCAGGGGTGGCTTGGGTGGAGAGCGAGCCGGGTGGCGATTGTAGAGCGAGCCGGGTGGTTGTTTGGAGAGCAAGCCCGGTGGCTGTTTGGAGAGCGAGCCGGATGGCTGGGCTGGAGCTGAGTTGGAGGGCAGTGGCGATAGTGTGCGAATAGTGTGCGAGTAGCTCAGACCGGGTCGGATGGTGCTTACTTGGCGGTTGTGGCGGCAGGGTGGCGCAGGCGCAGCTTGAGTGAGCAGGTGGAGCTTGTTTATCCGGCTGCACGGCAGTTGGTGCGCGTAGAGGTGGTGCTGTTCATCTGGCTGCGGTGCCAGGCGGTTTGTTTGTGTTCGCGGTGTGTTGTCCGCAGGCGCCGCAGTGGCGGTAGTGGTGCCGGGGCCGTGCTTGCTTGGTGGTTGGTCGTTCCCGGACGGTGCAGTGTGTGTAGCGGGTGGTTACTTAGCTGGCGTGGCAGCTGGGTGGGAGCCGTGTGATGTAGAGTTTGGGGGCTGTTGGTTGGCTGGGTGCAGTCTGTGTGATGTCTTCGCGGTGCGTCGTGCCGGGCAGTGCAGTGGCGGTAGCAGGTCGAGTGGCTCGTGAGCAAGTCGGTTGGTGCTTACTTGGTAGTTGGTCGTCCCCGGGCGGTGCAGTGTGTGTAGCGGCCGGTTACTTGGCTGGCGTGGCGGGCGGGTGGGAGACGTGTGATGTAGAGTTTGGCTGTGTGGAGGACAGGCCGGTTGGCTGTAGACGTTTGTCTGGCTGTGGTACCAGGCGGTTTGTTGTTTTCTGTGCTGTGCCGTTTGTGGTGCCGGGTGGTTTGTGTAAGGCTGTCCAGCCGGTCGCTTGCTTGAGGTGATGCGAAGGAGTGGAGCCCGGGGTGATGTAGAGGTGGTGCTGTTTGTCTGGCTGCGGTGCCAGGCGGTTTTGTTGTTTTCGGTGCAGGGCGTTCGCGGTGCCAGGTGGCTCGTGTGAGGCTGTACGGCTGGTCGCTTACTTGAGGGGAGGCGGTGGAGTGGCACGTGGGGTGATGTAGATGTGGTGCTGTTCGTCTGGCTGCGGTGTCAGGCAGTTTGTTTTGTTCACAGTGTGTTGTCTATGGGCGGTACAGTGGCGGTAGTGGAAGCAGGGGGTGGTACCCGGGTTGATGTAGGGTGGAGCCGTCGTGTTTGCCGTGGTCTGTTTGGAGGACAAGCCAGTTGGCTGTTTGTAGAGCGAGCCGGGCGGCTGAGTGTAGAGCTGAGTTGCGGTGGCCTGGTGTTGTTCGTCTGACTGCCCGGTTGGTAGTGCCAGGAGCAGTGAGCTGCTCGTTTATATAGGCCAGGCAGGGTGTGGGTCTCGCCAGGCGAGATCGTGACGTCAGAGTCTCGCGTGGTAGTTCTGGCTGTCTCCGGCAGGGTTTTTAGTTTGTGACGTCTAGTTCAGATGGCGCCACCGTCGGGGTAGAGGGGTAGGGGGGAGAGGGAGTGGGGGTGGCTGTCGGGTAGGGTAGGGGTGAGGAGGCGTGGGTAGTGGTATGGGGGAGAGGGGGTCATAGGGGAGGAAGGGTAGGGCTCCTCGTGCACGTGTAAATTATCCATGTTGGTAGACCATCATGAACAATGTTTTGACTATAGCTATATGCTAATGTTTTCAAATGAATTATTCTCCTATTTTCTAGTAATTTCACTTTGGTTCTTTTGTGTATGTCATAGGTGGGGTCCAGCTTGTCTACAGATTTTTAGGGCTCTGTTCTGCAGTATTTGCAGTTTTGTTAGTAGTTCTTTTCTCTCACCCATGTAGTTTACATCTCCATAGTCAAAATAGGGGAGCACCATGCCCTTGCTCAGCATTGTTCTGAATGTATCTTCAGCTGCCCTATCTACTAGATGGAGACGCCAAAATTAGCAATGCCGGTGCTATACTCAGGTACATAGGGCGGAAGCACGATCTAGGTGAGTCCTAATTTACTAATATTACAGCTGCATAGTCCGATGAAGGCATATATAGCAATTTCGAAATCAAAGCACTTACCGAGACTTTATCCGACATATCCAATTTAAATACGTGTGTAAGTATTAACGTTGCATAGTCCGATGAAAGCATCACATTTTCAAAACCAAAACACTGACCTAGATTTGATTCTACAAATATAACTTAGAAGTTAGATACTGATGCACTTGCTAAATTTGTCACATCAGAAAGGAATACCAAGTCAATTTAATAGAATTTGGTGTCCGAGTTTTGCATGCTTGCCAAAATTAATTTGGCATGTTTGCACTTCAAATATTTCAAAAGTTAACCATTTAAAAATAAAGGTTACTTCAACCTAAAGTAAGATATAGTATAATCATCAACCTAATATATTTATCTCAGAAAATGACAAACACCTAAAATCATCGGACTATGTAACTTTAAGCAATTACAGTTGCATAAAAGGGTATGCCCTTCTGAGTAAATTGAATAGAACCTGTTACTGTTGAAGCCTGTGGTGTCAGAATTTCAATATGCACATGAAAATTAAGTTGGCTCGTTTTCACCTCAAATATTTCAAAGTTAAACCTTTAAAATACTAGTTATTTAAAGCTATAATAGAATAGTTTATTATGATCAATCTAACATTGTTGTTGTTTGTTGGAGCTTTACGTCCTGGTAACATCTACGGTCATATCAACACGGATCAATCTAATATCTAAAAAATATATATGGCAGAAACTCAAAATTTTTACTGTAACTTTAATAATATTGTCGGTACACTGGTTGTCTCCATAATCATTACAAATGACTAAATGACGGTCCATTTGTATTAGAATGCCGTCTGAGTATTTCTTGATCTTGTTATATATGGGAAATTAATAGTGCTCTGTGGATTAAAAAGGTTAGACAACTGTCATGCAGCCAATAGTCGTTCAGAATACTGGTCACGTGAGCAAAAAGACTCGTTGTTCAGTTGGCGATAGTGTTGTCATTGTACGTCTAGATTGAGTATTGTAGTAGATACATATAAACATATACAGTTAAACACTTAAGTATAGTTTTTCCCACACAAAATGAGTAACTCTTTTGCAGTTTTATTAAAACGCCATAGTCTATCGAAAACATCAAATTTTCGAAAATAAACCACTAACCTAGATTTGATCCTACATAGGGCATACCCTCTAGAGCTGTGTTTACACGGGCAAGTTAAAATGCTTCATATAAAACCACTTGTCTAGATCGATTTACATTTGCCATGTAAACGCGACGCTGTGGCGTTTTAGGGCTGAATCGATTCATATTATTCGCTTTATATAAACCACTTAGCGAGGTCGTTTATATGAATCAATCTAGCTTAGCGAGGTCGTTTATATGAATCGATCTCGACTGCGCATGCGTCACACGCATGCGCAGTCGAGACCTTAGTTTGTTGACTTTCCGGTCGATCAAAAGCGCATATTATAGAATTTAGTCTAGGAAACCGCTAGCTGTGCACAGATATTTTTTTCATCATATATTTTTAGGGTTTCACTGCCCAGCAGAAGTTTTGACCGTTCCAAACCAATACGATTCAGTCCATACAGATCTAGGTCGAACCCACACTCTCTCGTGGTGACGTCGACGAACCCAAACTGGCGCTGGTTAGTCTGGACTTGCTCATGCGCAGATATCGATTTCCGCCTTCAAACTAGTTGCGTGTAAACGCGCCACTACATCGCTTCATATAAATCGCTTTGTCTAAATCGTTTTACATTTGCCCGTGCAAACACAGCTTTAGATAGGCCTACTGATGCACTTATTAAGCATTTATTGAATTATAGACGATAGTACAAAGCAATTGAATTGAACCTGTTACTGCTGAAGCTTAGGCCTATAGTGTCCATCATTTCGACGTGCATGGCAAAATTAAATTACTATATTTTATTTTCGCGGACTTTGCCACGTTGATGTCAACTTTTCTATTGGAATTCCTATAATGTAGGTAGGTCTACGTGTTCATCTTGTAGGAGGTACAACAGAGAAGGAGAAGATTCGAGTGGACATCATAGCTGAAGAACTAAACGAATTCAGGGCTGGGCTCATACGGCTCTGCTATTTGGATTATGTAGGCCAATTTTACTTGGTTCAGTTAGGTGATATTTGAATTGTATTTCTACTAGTGTAGATTCTACACTTTTCAAGTACGTGTTACAAAATACCTACTATATCCTCATTTATAGTTTAGTTGATCAGACCCAACACATTCTTTTTCTTCTTCTGCAAGACATGCACTACTTATAATAGAGAAAAGTTGTCTTTGAAAAAGAATCTAGTACCCTATTCCTGATGACAAACATAATTCTTCTTCATTTTATTTAGTATATTCTTCATATTATTTTGTATATTTTATCCTTTGTGTTCCAGCTATGGTTCGGGGTCCAATTACATTCTAACGCTTTCAAAATCATATTTAATTTTTTAGGTTAGCAGGTCATTTGCTTTTTGATAGATACTTAATTTCTACCCTCACATAGTGTAGGAATGTCGAAAGAGTCTACTTATTAGCGCTACCTAGGGGCCTAGTCCTACCCCACCCACTGTCCACATAACCTTTTAAAGTCGCTGGCTATACCTCACCCAGATACAAACGAATTCAGCATCAAAAGCTCTCCAAGCATACCTTTGCTTAGTTTGTTCAGTTCATGCCACTGAACATATGGGAGGAGAGTTGAGGTCTGTGATGTATGAATGACATCATAGGTGAGATTCCCTCATCACATGACCTAGAGGGGTTCCCCACACACAGGGGAAGCCATGGCAACCACCAAGATGGCAGCCACAGAAAGCTCTCAATTCAACTTTTAAAGTGTATTAATCTACATGATTTAATCAATTATTCACACAAAAAGTAGCTGCTTATGATAAATTAACATTTGAACTTTATATTTATCATTTTAGATTGCTATTTCTAACATTTTCTTCTCTATATGCTTGTCTGAAAGTGTCAGTGCTGCTGGACTAAATAAAACACAACAGAAGCAACCAATGTCAGCACTCTCCTCCCACATATGTAATTGCATAAACTGAAAACTGGCAAACGTATGCTTGGAGTGCATTTGTCGGAGTACGGGTAGTGTCTCAGCGACCTATATCTGGTCCCTTTAATAATGGGAGGGCCCAAAATGCACCCTCAAGTTACACCTGCATAGAGGATGGGAGCGCCCGACTGTGCCAGCTATATCGCATGTCATATCTCATAACCAGTAATACCAAGGAGGCTAAATTTGGTATCATTTTAAAGAGAAATCAATTCACTTTGATATAAAATATAGGCAAAGTATATATGTGTATATTGGTGCATAAGCAAAGTGTTGCCTTCCAACTGTATAAGATATCTAAAATCAACTTGATTTTCAATGGTTTTTGAGATATATCGTTTTAATTACATTAACATCACATACTCAGATTTTTCAACAATTCGGTCAGGACTCCAGGGACTTAGCAATTGAAATCTGTTTAGGGCTGAAAGGTTGGGAACAGATCATTGCGTGATCCCCTCCACTCCAGCCCCCTACCCTCCCCATGCATGTTAAATTAAAGTTGAACTTTTCAAGTCTGTGTGACTGTGTGAACATCAATTGTCCCCAATAACTTCTAAACTCTGAATTTACGGTCTCCACTATAGTCATGTAGTGTAAAGAAATGTTATTAGATATAACATTACTGGAAATATTTCATAGGATCATTGGGCAAGAAACAAATTAAGATAACAGAAAGATTGCCCTTGTACAAGATGGATCTGTATAGTTCCCAGTAAGGAGACTACATATACTAATCTGACCCCTAGTGCATATTTGTGGAATATTTACACAAAGTCGCCATCTGGTGCGCTATTTTGCTAGTACCCAACTTATTTTTAGTTCATTAAATAATAGTGACATTATATTGTTATGATGCATTATATACATTTTGTATTTCTTTTTTTATTTCAGAAAATGCTGAGGCCAAAGTATAAGAAGGATCTCCCGAAAAAGTTAAAACCATTTTCTGTTTTCCTAGGGAGAAACGACTTCCTTGCTGGTTCGCATGTAAGTACCAACAATATTTATTTAATAATATCATAGCTCTACGGTGTAAATAGTTCTTGAATAAGTTAGTTTGGTCAATGTTAATTAACTACATTTATTCATGGTAACAAAATGATGATTGTAATCTGACATCCTTAGCTGGGTGTTGTCAGTTTGGCTGAAACTTAATTTGTGTGATTGACAAAACAGAATATGTAGATAAAGTTTACTTTTGTATGGTAAATATGGCATCTAGATCTAAATGCAGCGAATGTCAACAAGAATGGGCTTGTGGGGCTTACACAGTGACTGCTGAACACTACACGTTCTGTGAACCGGCAGGAACCATCATAAATAATGAAAACATCAAAGTAGCTCTTATTCTAGTCTAAGCTTTTCCAGATGTAAATGCAGGTATTAAATGTGTTGAGAAGTTGCTTCAAGGTAATGCATTTATTAAGCTGACACTAAATGGAAGACACTGCTTTCTAAAATGTGCTACAAGATTTAGTACTTATATTCTCCTGTAGTTTTGTGCTGGCGTCTGTGGTTTAGGGTACTATCCAATGTATTAGGTCTGGCATCCTACCCCAATGACAAGTTCTTGCCACTGCCACCAGAGTGCGGGTTAGTGAAGGAAGAAAATCGTCTATATCACATGGCCAATAGACGCTTTCCACCACCAAACTACCCTCTGATGGCATGCTTTGTAGAAATGGTTGATATGACGTTGGTAACAGCAGTTTACTTTCAGTCACTAAAAGTTAAGCCTCATCAATACTTAGGCGCGTGAATCCATGAAGTACCACAAACACCCCGATGTAGGCTTATAGTATATCAAATCAGTAGCAAACGAGCATACAATTTGTATAATATATATATACTTTGGATTGATTAAATCGTGTATTAACACATTGATTTTTATTGTATGTATATGCTTGATTTACATTTGTTATTTATATATATTTTATTTTTTACAGATTTCATTCGTCGACTTTATCCTGTACGAGTTACTAGATGTCCACAATATCATGTTTCCAGAATGCCTAGAGAAGTTCGACAACTTACACAAATTCTTAAAACGGATACAAGTAAGTTCAACTTGTAGTTCAAGCTGCACAATAGTGATTTTGAGTTTCTGTTGTATTCTTCAGATAAGGAAATATTAGGTTCAGAATTATAATCTACTTTTCTTTAGCTAGAAGTAATCTTTGTATTAAAGGGCTAACGTTGGAGATGTCTGAGCAAAAAAAAAAAGTTGGTATAATCCGAGGTGATTAATCGATGTCGGCCACAGGTATTTTTAGTTAAATAAAATAACAAATGTGCAGAGAATATAGCACTAAAACTGACCCCCTTCCCCTTCTTTATTTTCTACAGGAACTTCCAAAGATAAGCGCGTATTTAGCATCCGCCAAATGTCTCCACTCACCAATCAACAACAAGATGGCGAAGTGCTTTAACGAGTAGTCAAATCCACCGAGAGAACACAAGGCCACAGCCACCCTCACATCCCGTCCCCGTCCAGAAAATGCGCACGTCTTACTAACGAAAATTTCCTCAAACCAGAGAACCCACCACCCACCCACGGCCCAAAGAAAGAGGTACATGTTACTAATGAAAACTTCCTTAGACCAGAGAAATATCCCCCTGCCCCCTCACTTAATCTGTGGTGGAGTGGTTAGAGTGTCTGACTTTTTTCTAGGTCAGACTCCTAATCTGAGGGTCGGCGGTTCGATTCCCCGTGCCCCCAGCTCTGCCAATTTGGATTTTCACCGCTATGTATAACTTACAGCGTCATCAAAGGCCGGTTGCTCTCATACCATGTCTATGTGGTGAGGGAGGTTAAAAATCCCTTGGGTCGGTAAAAGTGTAGGCTCGGGCTTTCTATCGACCAGCAGTGGAATGAGGAAGACCAGTCGTCTATGACTGAAATTTCCTCTGCTTAAACAACTAATGGACCCCAAAAAAACTTCCTTAAGCCTGAGAAACATCCATACTTGTCAACATTTGAAAATTCTCATGGGGGGAGACTATATGCGAAATCAGTTTTTACGCCATTCGCGCACACGTTCAACAACACATAACAGAAGTTTATCAGTATCAAAATTGTATTGCACCATAAAACATGAAAAAATTTAATTAAGAGTTGTAAAGAACTGCATGTATCGGCATAATCTCATATACCACTTGCCAAATATATAATTTCTGATCAGTGGGGTCTTTGAATGGGAATTGTCCTATCATCTTCACCACTGTCACATTATAAAACTTCCTGGCTCCCCAAAAAGCGGGAGATTGGGCTTAAACTGGGTCGTAATGCGAAGCATTACGCTTGATGCGATGAAAGGAAGAGTCCCTCCCCTCCCCCCGCCTGCCCCCGCCCTGCGGCGCAGCATTCGCACCTCGCGCGACGCCCGCTGCTCACCCTCGCCCTCCCCCGGCCCTGAGCGTTCACGCCTTCCTTGCCACTGCTCACTTTCCCCCTTATAAGGCCGCCCGCCGCCTCCCTCAGCCATTCGCCTCCAGTCTCCACCACGCAGCCCTTCTTCTACTTTGGCACTCCAGCCCGGCTATACTCCACCTCGGACCTCTGCTCCTCTGCCGACCTGACATCATGCCCGGGCGCGGAAAGGGAAAAGGCCGGAAGGGCTCCAAGGCGTCCGGCATGGCCACGCCAGGACCCTCCTCGGGCTCCCCGGGAGGCTCCGTCCCGTCTACGGCCCCGGCGTCGCCCGCAGCGCCCTCGGGCCAGCCCAGCAGCGAGACGGCCCTCCTCATCGAGGCCATCTCCCGCCTCACCAGCCGCATGGACACCCTCGAGACGGGGCAGGCCCGGGCGGCCCCGAGGAGCCCCCCGCCCACGCCGAGGCGGGAGCCCGCCTACAGCCTGCCGCACGTCCCGACGCCTCGGGCACACGCCGCAGCCGGGAGCCGGCCGCCGCCTCCACCTCAAGCGACTCAGCCCGGAGGCCTGCACCCCCAGTATGAGGGGTACACCCGCGCCCACGCCAGCTCAGCACCGCCGCCCACCTACCGCCAGGATCCCGTGGAACACACCCCAGCATCCGCGGCCGACGCGGTGCGCGAGATACTGGCCTCCGCCGAGGCGCAGCACACCGTACGCCGCAGAGGTATCCCATCTGATTATGTGTTTCCCTGCGACCTCGTGGAGAGGGGGGGGGGGCGCAAGGCGGTGAAGCTCGGAGAGGCGACCAAGGACGAGTACAACCTCGCCCTCCTCTCCATGGTCAATCACCCCTCCTTCCCAGACCACTCCCTCCAGGGCCTACACCACCATCACCTGACCGTCATGAGGGACATCCTTATCCACCCCTGGCCAACCGTCCGCCGGTACTCGGAGACCATTTTTTCCTGGATCGCAGACGGAAGGCTCCCCCAGGGGTGGCATGACCCTGTGGCCCTCAACATGCTCAGGGTCGACTCCCTCACCACCCCCGCCCAGCAGCCTGCCACAGCCGCCCACACTCGCCCAACAGACCCATCCAGAACCCGCCAACAGCCCCGCCCCCAGCCCGAGGCCCGGATCACCTTCAACAGAGACCTCCACGGGGCCCCATGCAACGCTTGGAACCGGGACCCCGCATCCTGCACCCAAGCCGGCCCTGGGGAGGGTCACGGCCAGGGGGGCGCCAAGCAGCGGCACATGTGCGCTTACTGCGCCAATGTGCGCAAAATGTTAACTGCGCACAGTGAGGACGTCTGTAATTCTAAGCGCAACCGTGAGCGCGCGATGCCCGCCGCCTCGGTGGATTTTTAGTCCGCCGGTGCCCCCCGGCTGGCCCGGAGGCCCTTAACCGGCCCACTACTGCTCAGTCCAGCCCCGCCGACATCCACTACCCAACCAGCCCCCACGTCACCACCCCCGGCCTCGGACCGCCGCTCCTCCTCGAGCCGATCCCTCCGGCCAAACACAGCGCCGCCCCGGGCACCACCAGTGTCCCCGAGGCCCAGCCCGCCAACCTCACCGGAGCCGCTCCTGCCAGCACTGCCTCCACCACCCGGGATCCCCTTCCCGCCCACGAGGCCCTCGCCGCCTCCCTACACCGGCTGTCTACCAGCATCGTCGACCCAGACCTCCCCCTCACCTTAGGCGACACCGCCTTCCTCAGCCCCCCCCCCGACCCCTCCCCCCCCCCCCCCTCCCTCCCCCCACCCAGCAGGACTTCGCTAAGCCCCTCCCCCGCCCCCACCGCACCTCCTCGCCCGACCGCCACCCTGCCCACGCCCCCGCCCCGACCCTCGACGAACCCACCGTCGACGTGATCAACCCCCACCTCCAGGACACCCTCCCAGCCGCCCCTTCCTGCGGCCCTACCCCCACCCAGTACCGCTCCACCCTCCTTTCCTCCTGGCCCCACACCTCCGGCGAGGCGTGGGCCCGCTACCCCGCATTTAACCATGCCTACACAACCCTCCGGAAAGCGGGCCTTCCTAACTTTTTGGCCGCCCGCATTCCCCTCCCCTCGGGCCTCCACATCCCCGCCTGGCGCACCCACCTCCGCCACTACCCTGACCCCGCCGTCCTCGACTTCCTCGAGTTCGGCTTTCCCGCCAACTACTCCGCCTCTACCCTCCCCCACCCCTCCTTCTCCAATCACCGCGAGTCCCCCGAGTACCTCTCTCACGTCCGAGACTTCGTCGACACGGAGCTGGCCCTCGGCGCCCTGATCGGCCCCTTCACCGTCCCTCCCTTCACCCCTTGGACCCAGGTCTCCCCCATGATGACCCGCCCCAAGGCCGACTCGGGCAAGAGGTGGGTCATCGTCGACCTCTCCTACCCCCCGGGGGCGAGCGTGAACTCGGGCATCCCCCGGCGCGAGTTCCTCGGGGAACCCCACACCTACACCCTCCCCTCCGTCGCCGACGTAGGCCGCCGCCTCATCGACCAGGGCCACGGGGCCTACGTCTGGACCGCCGACATCTCCCGGGCCTACCGCCAGCTCCGTGCCGACCCCCTCTCCTGCCCCTTGTTCGGCATCTGCCTCGACGGCAACACATACATAGACCTTGCCCTCCCCTTCGGGTGCCGCACCTCGGGCGCTGCCTGCGTCCGCGTCACCGCTGCAGTGGCCTGGATCATCCGGCGCGAGGGTTTCCATGCCCTCGTCTACGTCGACGACTTCATAGGGTGCGAGGGCTCCTACCTGAGGGCGTGCCAGGCCTTCGACGCCTTCCTCGCCCTCACCGCTGCCCTCGGCCTCGACGTAGAACCCGGAAAGTGCCATCCTCCCGCTGTCCGCCTCATCTGGCTAGGGTTCGCCCTCGACAGCGAGACGATGACCATCCGGGTCGCCCCGGCCAAAATCCAGGCCCTCATCGACGACTGCGACGCTCGCATCGCCCAGCCCACCCTCGGGAAACAACAGCTGCAAAGTCTCCTGGGCCGCCTCAACCACGTGAGCGGCTGCGTGCTCCCCGGCCGGAAGTTCATGGCCCGGCTCCTCGGGGCGCTCCGCAGCTGCTTCGGCGCCGCCTCCATCACCCTCGCCTCCATCACCCTCTGAGGTGGTTTGCCGCTTATGGACGAATCTCCAACGGCATCCACCTTCTCCGAGCCCCGGAGGGCCGCCGCTGGGTGATAGAGTGCGACTCCTGTCTCACCGGGGGCGGTGCCCACTCCCCCACGCACTACTACGCCCGAGGGTACTCCTCGGGGTTCCGGGCGCGCTTCCCCTTCATCCACGAGCTCGAGGCGGTCAACCTCGTCGTCGCCCTCCACTCTCTCCTCCCGGAGGACATCGCGGGGGCGACGGTGGTGGTCTACACCGACAACATGGCTTCGGCCACCGCCCTCGAGTCGGGACGCGCCCGAGACCCCACCCTCGGGACCTGCGCACGGGAGCTCTGGTTGCTGGCGGCCTCAGGTTCTTTTCACCTTCACATCGCCCACAAGCCCGGGGTGGACCTCCTCCTGGCCGACGCCCTAAGCCGCGCCCACCTCGCCGGCCCTTGGGCCGAAACGGCCCGGAACGAGGTGGCCCACCTCGGGCTCGCCCCCACCGCTGCATCTCATGACGCTTTTCCTTTTCACCCTGGTCTATAGGATACCCGCTCGCTGAGGTCGCTGACGTCGCCCGCCACCGCCTCGCAGCCCTCGCCCCGGCGACCTGGAGGAACCGCCGTCGCCAGGCTGAGGACTTCGTGAGCTTCACTGTTGCCCGAGGTGTGGATCCCCTCGCCCCGTCGGCCTTCGACGTCGCCGCCTTCAACGCCTCCCTCTTCGCCCGCGCCCTCGCCCCAGCCTCCGTCAAGAACGCCGTCTCGGGAGCCCGGACCTGGGTGGAGGGCCTCACCTCGGGCTTCGACGCCCGCCTCCCCAAGGAGGTCTGCCGGGGGGGCGAGCGCGCCTCCGCCCACGTGCCGCGTCAAGCCCCTCCCCTCACGCCGCCCCAGCTGACGCTCGTCATCACCCACCTCGCCCGCGCAGGGCCCGCCTCGCTTGCTCCTCGGGCCGCCCTCCTCCTCGGGTACTTCGGCATGCTACGCCAGTCTAACCTCCTGGCTCCGAGCCCCGAGGGGTGGGGCGGCCCCCCACACCCTCACCCGCGCTGATGTCCGCCCCGCGCCCGGGGGCCTCCGGCTCCTAATAAAGAGCTCCAAGACTATCTCGGGGCCCTCGGGCGCGGTGGCCCTCTTCATCCCTGCCATCCCCGGATCGTCTCTATGCCCAGTCTCGGCCTGGCAGCTCGCCCTCGCCCAGTCTCCCGCGCCCGGGGACGCGCCGGCCTTCATGATGCCCTCCGGCCGGCCGCTCGACCCACGCACCCTCACCGGACTCCTGAGGGGCGCCCTCAAGGCCCAAGGCGTTCCCGGCCCCGAGGCCTTCACCCTCCACAGCCTCCGCCGGGGCGCCGCCCAGGCCTGCCAGTGCGCCGGGGTGCCCCTCCCCGACATTATGGCCCAGGGGACCTGGACCTCCGAGGCGGTACACTCCTATGTTCATCGCCTTGGGGAGGGTCACGTCTTGGTGGAGGGCTCTTCGGCGCACCCCCCTTCATAGACCCTCAGGACCTCCTCCTCGGGCCGTTCCCCAGGACACTTACTTCTCATCCTGATTCTTGATATGTACTTTAGTAATACCTACCCTGTATATCTTCTCTCTTTGTTTTGATTTGGTTGCTGTATATTGCTTGTTCATATGTTGCCCGAGGCGTCTCAATAAACGCCTCAGTTTCCCACTCCCGAGTCCTGTCTTCCTTTTCGCGCATCGGTCGTAATGCGAAGCATTACGCTTGATGCGATGAAAGGAAGAGTCCCTCCCCTCCCCCGCCTGCCCCCGCCCTGCGGCGCAGCATTCGCACCTCGCGCGACGCCCGCTGCTCACCCTCGCCCTCCCCCGGCCCTGAGCGTTCACGCCTTCCTTGCCACTGCTCACTTTCCCCCTTATAAGGCCGCCCGCCGCCTCCCTCAGCCATTCGCCTCCAGTCTCCACCACGCAGCCCTTCTTCTCCGCCCACCCACCCAACTATCTTCCTCTAACTCCTTCCCGTAAGGTGGAGGGCTCTTCGGCGCACCCCCCTTCATAGACCCTCAGGACCTCCTCCTCGGGCCGTTCCCTCGGACACTTACTTCTCATCCTGATTCTTGATATGTACTTTAGTAATACCTACCCTGTATATCTTCTCTCTTTGTTTTGATTTGGTTGCTGTATATTGCTTGTTCATATGTTGCCCGAGGCGTCTCAATAAACGCCTCAGTTTCCCACTCCCGAGTCCTGTCTTCCTTTTCGCGCATCAATACCCAATCAGGAGGTCAGGAGAGGTACATAAAATCGGGTGGCTCCCGCCCAAATCAGGAGACTTGACAGGTATGAACATCCCCTCCACTCCAATACACGTTTGCTCACAACCCCCACAGAACAAGCACGTCTTACTAATGAAAACTTCCTTAAACCAAAAGAAACAATTTCCTCCCTCGCATCCACATTTGCAGCCCCCCCCCCCCGGCCCCCCACTCAGAGAACAAACACGTCTTACTAACGAAAACTTCCCTAAACCCGAGAAACATCCCCTCCTCTCCCGGCCACATTTACATGCTTCCCAGAGAACAAGCACATCTTACTAACGAAAACTTCCTTAAATCAGAGAACCCCCCCTACTCTCCCATCCACGTTTGCACCCCCCCCCCCACCGCCCAGATAAAGAGGCATGTCTTACTAACGAAAACTTAGCCAGAGAAACATTCCCTCCCCTCCCGAGCCGTATTTGTATTTGAAGTTAATCGAATAAAACAAGACTCCTCATTAAGAATTAATTCATATGAAACAAAAATCAATGAAAGAACTTTAGAGAGAGGATGGATCAAAAGATTATATATATTTATATATATAATTAAATCAATGCATGAATTTGGTTAGTCGGAAAGTTTCCACACCATCCTCTCTTAACCGAACTGAATTCGGGTGGACAGACTGGCGTTCCCAACTTTCCTAGTTTCAGCTCCACCACTAGGAGCGTTGTTTTTGTCCGGGACTGCGGAAGTCCTTAGAATCGAGACGGGTCGACAATTATTGGGCGTAATTGATTAATCAACTCGGGTCACCGAGCCACTTTTTGCCGCATGCGCACATCCTACAGACTCGGGTCGAATAATCGAATATGCTTCTCCACGCTCGGGGTGGAAATTTTTTTTTAAATAACCGATATAACTACAGCAAAATAGGATTTAAAGTAGTTCATGATGGCATAGTTTAGTTATATTTTCATTTCATTAATCAAAGTTATTACCCCAAAAAAACATGTAAGATTGGTACTGGTAGCTGTTATCCTGCAGGACGGTACCAGCGCAAATGTGATGTCATCACTCCTATCCACCCCAGCTAAGAGGTGGGTTACTGGGTTCGGGTTATTTTGCACATGGCACGTGTATTTGTTGACTCCACTCGCTGCGTTCGATTTGAAATTCTGACTACTCAGGTAACCCCCGAGTCACGTTAATCGATTACGGTGTGGCGTACTCAGACGTGTCCCGTGCTCAGCCGTGTCCATCGCTTCTGTGCATGTGTCAGAATCTAATAAACATGGCCGTAATCGATTAACACGACCCAGGCTACTCGGGTCATCCGAGTGGTCAGAATTTCAAATAGAACACGGCGAGTGGAGTCGACAAATACACGTGCCATGTGCAAAAAAAGAATAACTTAGATTAATGAAATGGAAATATAGCTAAACTAGGCCATCATAGAATACTTTAAATCCTATTTTGCTGTAGTTTTATCGGTTATTAAAAAAAAAAGAAAAAATTGTCCACCCGAGCGCGGAGAAGCGTATTCGATTATTCGACTCGAGTTTGTAGGATGTGCGCATGCGCCAATAAGTGGCTCGGGTGACCTGAGTTGATGCGAAATCCACGGATGCGCAGAAGCAACTGTACACGGCTGAGCACGGGACACGTCTGAGTCTGCCACACCGGCCATTGTGACCACGCGTTCATTCACAGGGACAATAAACCAAGGTCTTTCATATCTATGTTTGGTTTCTTCGTCTATTGTTTCAATATGACTTCTCTAAAAGATAGGCAACTTTGCATGTCTCGCTGTGAATGTGGCCTATGATGCCAACACGGCGTAAAGCAACCATCAATCAATCAATCATTAAACATTCAATGCCGATTTAAAGTTGCATAGTCCGATGAAAGTTTCATTTCTAAACCCATTTACCCATTTTTCTTCGCCCTCGGCATCCAACAAATAGCTTATCGGTGCAGTCATAAAACATATATTGCTGCATAAAAAGGAATACTTCAATTTAATAGAATGTGTCATTGCTTAAGCCTTTTAGGTCGAGCATTTTGTTGTGCTCACCGAAATTAAGTTTGTACTTGCAATATCTCCTCAGTTAAAAGAGTGCCTTCAAAGTGAAATATATAATTACAAACCTACTGTATTTATCTGAAAATTATTATAATTAACTGGTAGTTGAGATTGACATGTTAAGTTGGTGCAGTCATTATACTTAATGCATGTTGTACCGTAGTGAAGAGAATATCGCAGTGGCTAGTTCGGTCATCCAATGTGGTCAGCATAGCTACGGCACAAACACCATTTGTATACGGTTCACAATCCCTTAACCCAAATTCAAAAAGTTTTTTCCCCCGTACAAGTATATTTAGTCTATGTTTCCCTCCACGTGTGAGTATTCATGTTTCTATTACCTATATTCTGAAATTCGAAACATAAATGATCTCGAGATTTTGGCTAGGGGATTGCGGACCTATGTATATATATATATATTTAAATATGCTGGATTCATGTGAAGAATTCAGACGAGTTTGTGTGGAATTCTTTCCACATGTCCATTTCTCAACATTTCTGATTTGTATTTGAACACTGGGCTGTCAGAGTGATCCATCTAAGGGGGGGGGGGGGGGGCTGTCCACAGTTGTCAACATTTTCAAAGTACTACTCCCATCCTCCCTCCCCTCCAAAGTAGTACACATCAATATTTTACTCCAGACCCAGATAGCTAGCCAGATGAGTTGAACGCCGACCTGTCGTTTTGGTATGTCATGGGTTCGAAGTCTGGTCGAGTCAAACCAATAAACTTAAAAATTGATATTTATTGTTACTTGGCCTGGCATTCGGCATTGCTAGTATAGGGCAAGGAGCAGTGGAATGCAAAGACCAATTGTCCAAGATTCAAAATTCCCCAGCTTTATCAACTAATTACAATGACTGAAAAAATATGAACATTTTTAAACTATAAAAGTGATACTTTACTGTCGCCCCCCCCCCCCCTCCCCCACTGTTGTACGGTTTGTACGACCGTGAAAATGTTGACATTTTTGGACCGCCCCTAAGCGCAAAGGTTTTATGGCTGACTACTAATCACTCCCTTGACACCAAACACCTTAAAAATACAATTTGTTTTGAAAGATTAAGGATTTAAATTAAATGCGCAAGTTTTTTTCCCAGATTACTTACACATACAGATGGTTAGTTACCTACAGCTGACATGTATCTTAATTTTTTTTTAAACACAGTATAATCGACATCAAAATAAAAAGTAAAGATTTGCATTGACGTGAGTTCATTATTTACGATTAACTTAACAGTGAATGCTCCAAACTATAATTCCACTTTTTTTTAAACGTGCAATAGTTAATATTAAAACAGGAACTTACTTACATTTCGGTTCGATCCCCAAAGGAATTTATCAAAAGAAAATTATCCTCATTTATTAATAAAACAAGAAAACAAAGGCACTTATCTACTTGTATAATACAACAATAATAAAGACCAGCTTTTATTGTCGTTCAAGATGTTTACTGGTCCACGTACATCCTTGTATCGATATCCATGTGACCCCTACAAACCCCCATCGGATTTCAACGTATATATACACACAAAAGATCTTTGAATAACCGCTTGGATTCCAACATGTATACACACACAAAGGACCTTTGAATGAACACAGATTCCATGTATAGACGCACAGGACCTTTGAATGAACACTTGGATTCCATGTCCCGGTATATACACACACATGGGACCTTTGAACACTCAGCTTTCAACATGTAAACACACACACAAAGGACCTTTGAATGAACACTCGGATTCCATGTCCCGGTATATATACACACATGGGACCTTTGAACACTCAGCTTTCAACATGTATACACACACAAAGGACCTTTGAATGAACACTGATATATCCAACACATTGGAATTCAACATGTGTGTACACACACAGATACATACACCCCCTTTGAATGAACCTGCACATATCAATTACTCCAACATCTATATATACATATGCACAAATGATATTTGATTAAATGAAGATATTTATTCAATGACTGCTTCGAAACAGGCACATACATACAAAACCTAGCAGGGCTAATCCAATTAAGTCCCCCACCCTCCCCATCTAAAAGCGTTTTTGGCAATGTAACACCGTGTCACCAACAACACAACATGTCATACAGGACGATAATTTCTTTTGAAGGAAACTGGCAAATCTAATGGCAGAATTCGTCTTATTTCAAACCATAGCAACTAGGATATGCTTGATTTATCGCTTTAATAGGGGTCCTTCATAATTTTATCAACATTTATCACGAGTGTACTAACCATACGTTGGCAGTGGGTTAGACCCACAATACGCTTTCTAAAGATTAAGTCGATAATTGTGATGGACCCCTAACCAATAAAAACACATTTTAAATCACTACATACTTTATGCACTTGTGTATAAGCACTGTCACTATTTCAAAGTGGTGCAGGCATAATCGTGTGCTTTAGAATCTTTTACATTATTATCTGGTAATCTAAATCTTGGCGTGCGAGGGACTGGTAAACAAACAGAATATCACCTTACTCATGTCTGGGGCTGGCCTTTAATTGACAGACACGTGTGATTCTGTAGCACCAAATCCTTGGAAACATGAACTAAGCTATCACAATGTCTCCCAAGAAGTCATCATTATCGGTTTTTATCACAGCTTATCGATGGAACCTCCACAAATTAAGTTATTACACGCATGAACAAAAGAATCATCACGAAGGTTTTCGTTATTAATGTAATTAAAAATATAGTATACATATACATAATTGTCAGCACACATAATGGTAGAGGTCTGTAAACAAGTTGTGAGCAAGCTCTAAGAATCCTAACCGGCATCTTGGGTAGAAGTGTACAACACCTACATGTTTATGTAATAGCGTTTTTAAATGAACGATGGTCATTGTAAGTAGATAATTCAAGATAGGAATACTGACATCCGTTCAAAGCAATGTATATCTTCAGCAGTGATTAATGGGGGAACCTTAATGATATATTATACATATATATACATAACGCATTTTCGGAACCAAATCTCTTGCAAATAAACTGTGTACTAATTATGTACTTCAACAAGTGCGCATACATATAGTTTTAAAACATATTGCACTTGAAATGAGACTCAAGAATGAACTTAAATTTAATCACAGAATGCCAGTACCGTTGCAAACTTTACCATAAATTTAGGATGCTGGAGATACAACACACATCATTCCTGCTATCAGCAATACTCCGCTGCCGAGTTGCTTACTGAGGTCCTGTGCGAGCTTGTCCTCTCCCCGGATGCTTAACTTCCGGTATTCGGAAGATGAAGTAAGAACTGGAAATTTTTGTTATGAATGTCGCTGTGGCTGCCTTTCTTGGTGATACAGAAAGTTAACTTATTGTTTCATCTATCTGTCTGCCGCTACAGTTATACTCTACACCCAGCTATCGTCTACACCCAGCATTGTGGCACCCTCCATATACCTGATAGACTATTGGTATCAGTGCCGAGACTCTCTATACGAGACGCTCCTGGAGCCATGTGCATCTCTCTTCCTATAATCTCGATTGTGTGGACTTCGTCCATCTCTCCTTCTAAATTCTTGATTATTCCTACATCTGAAATCCTGACTATCGCGACCTTTTGTCTCTCTTTGTCTGTGGTCCTGATCTTTATCAACGCTTCGCTCGTCTCTCTTTCGATAATCTTTTTCTTCGCTATGAGAACTTGGCCTCTCTTGACTTCTATGGTCTTGGCTTTTCCTTCTCAGTGATTGTCGGCAATCTTCATCATGCACACTTTTTTCATTTCTCTTTCTATCATAGGGACTTCTTGATCTTGAGCGATGTGAATCTGAATGGTGACCATGTTGTACAGAATGTGAAACCGAACCTTCCCTTCGTGGTTCCTCTCTCCATGGACTTGATTCCCTACTGCCTTTGGCATGCTTACCCAGACTCTCACCCCATGTTCGCTGTGGTTTGTAGCGTTTCAAGAAGGACTGCCAGGGATTCCCATCACCATCATGTACTTTTTCTCTTATGAACTGCTGCCATAGGTTTTCAGATTTTTGAGTATTCTCAAAACCACTGTCAGAATGGTCCTGACAGGTAGCAGGGCATCGTTCTTTTCTTGGGTCGCTATTATCAAACCGTTCATAGGCTTCATGAGAAGTGACATTTGGTATGCCCTGACCCACCCCAGGAAGTTTTTTCGACATTGACTGTTCAGCTTGGAAAGCAGCTCTCATTCTAGCATATTGAGTCTCGTCATTGCTAGCTCCACAGGCTTCACCATCCAGAAGATAACTTGAATCAGGTACATTAGGTGGCATTTCTGAGTTATGAAATTCTTCTGAAATCTTATTCCGTGCTTCGAAGACATCATTAGCCAGGGACTGCCTAACCGAGGCAATCAAGGCATCTACTTCAGCACTTGAGATTTTATCCCGCACAGTGGGCGATGACTCCGTCACCTTGAGTTTTGAGTCTGCAGTCATTAGAGGTTCATTATTGTCTGGGAGAGTGGCGGCTGCTTCATTACCACTAGTTGAATCAGGCATTTCATTTCCAAGCTCCTGTGTGGCTGTCAACATGGTTTCAGACGGTACCTTTCCTTTCTCTACGTTAGGCACAGGTGTAGTTGTGAGGGTGGACTTTGTCCTCTCTTTCTCTTTCATTTCAACTGTTTCGACTGTGTTCTGTTTTTTCAAAGTCTTATCAATGACAGGATGCAGACACCTGGCTTTCTCTGTTTTATTCGCCTTTAAAATCATTTTCCCAGCAATGGAATCACTGCTTAATGGACATGCGGAATTGCTTCCTGCCAGAGTGCCACTTGTGGAATCTGGCATTACATTCACTGACCTCTCAGTATCTGCAGGCAAATCAACAGATTGTCTCTTTTTATGAATGTCATGTGGGACCCTTTTCGCATTCGCTTTGACAGCCCCTGGAGGCTGCTCAGGTGTTTGTGCTGAGGTAGTATCAGTGGTGATACGTGACGTATCTAAAGATTTATTATCTGCCAGAATCTTTGTCAGATCACTTTTCTTTTTCAGAACTTGTTGCAATAATTCCTGTCTTCTTTCAACGGCGGATTTTTCACACTTAACCTCATCATCAAATTCTACTTCCGGTTTCTGTTGAACTGACTGCGACTTTGATATGCTTGTCCTTTCTTTCAATGGTTCTTTTGCTACCACACCGTTATTATCCGAACCCTCATTCAGTGCCGTAGAACCTTTTTTTGATGAATGGGTGGCATTTACTTCAGTTTTACATACATTCCTATTTAGTAATCCAACACATTTCACTTTGGAATTCTTTAGATCACTTGTACTGCAGGTTGGTTCAGTTTGTACTGGTTTCTTTGTTCCCTTCTTACCTGCTGAACACTTCCCATCTTTTATATTCTTTGTGCAACTAGCCGACGATAAAGCATCAGCAAATGACCAGTCCTGAGTAATAACACTTTTAGCTTTTGGGGACCCTAGCACTGTTCTTCGGCGATCTACCTCTACCGATTTAATCTTTTCTTTTGGCGAAATAATTGCAGACACTTTCACTAGTTCATTTGGACTGGTTTTGATCAAACACTGTTCTTCTGATACTGACTTTTTCCTACAGCTCGAGCTTTCTTTAATTCCAATGTTGGTTGATTGCTGCTTGGTGGCTTTGTGAACATCAGAACGCCCTCTGGTCTCAACTATTACACCAGTCGTACACTGCTGCCGTTTAGCCATTGGATTTTTGCAACCCTTATGTTTGTCTGAACGCTTACTCCCTTCTAAGATTGCATGGGATGACTGTTGATCTTTGGCTTTAGGCCTCTTGGTTCCACACACTCTCCTCTCAGCCTTGGGTGACTCCTGCTGTGCTCTGTCTGTAGGTTTTATCTTCCCATTAGAACTTTTCCTTGATGTTGGTAATGTCGATTTCTGAGGAATTGTTACAGAGTTAGTCCCTTTGATTTGAGAACCCATGGGAGTTTCAGTCGAATGATGTTCCTTTGAATCAGTAGTGTCGATAGAAGGCCTTCTGGAACCACTCCAAGATTTCGGACACAGCTTCTCATGGTCCTTTACAGAACTTTCCTTTGATAGTTCCGGCTCTACACCTTTAGAAATTCTGGAAATTTGTGTTTTGTTCCTTCCTGCAGAAGCATGTCTCGTAAGCAGACTATCACTACCCACACTTGGCAAAATGCTGGGTTCCACCATTCCACATTCTGTCTTCTCATTGGTCATTTTGTGCTCCTTAATGGAAGTGCTCCCAATACATTTAGAAAATTCAGTCGATGAAACAGCATGACTAATGGAATCCAGCTTTTTTACACTGTCAGTCATTAGCAAAGTAGATTTTTGCATATCCTGTGATTTTTCAGTATCTACCAATGTATCAATCACATTTTTCTCTGTTGTGCCATCAAGTGTACTTTTCTCTTCAGTGTCAGCAGGAGTTTCAGGTATATCTATTACAAGGTCCGAAAACTCGACAGCATCGTCTCCACATATATCCATTTGAGGGGTAAGCTGTAGAGAGGATTGAAGCTCAACATTAGGCATGTCAAGACCTGTCTTTTGAGATATCTCACTTATACTTGGTTTCTCTTGTGAGCTGCTATCTAACACTGAACCACAAAGATTGTCTCTAAGTTTTACCACTTTACCATCTGTTTTCTCAAACGTATCACTAGGAGTTTGGCAACTTACTGGACTCACATGCTTAGTCTTAGTGGGATTCAAATTGGCTCGCATCACATCATGATAGTCGACATTATGGCTACTACTTGCTAAATCAGTTTGCGGTGTATGAGAATTGGGCTTCACTTCGAGAGTGCGATAATCCTTATCACCCATAGACAGATTCACACATGGTACAAGACTTTGGCCATGAGCTGCATTCTGGCTGCTAAGCGAAATGCTTCCGTCCTTTGCCAACTTCTGACATCGTTTCTGCAACCATGGTGGTGTCTCTATTGAGAATGGTAGCGCTGGGCAGTTGGTTATGTTCCCTGAAGTCACTGGACAAGGGGGCTTTTGAGAAGTAGCGTGTACGGGCCGTGACCATGGAGGCTTTTCCCCTGTGATCTTTGCTTCACTGATTGTCCAAGAGGGAGGTTTCTCTTCTTGCTCTGTTTTAGCCCTTCCTGGAGTTTCATTGGGTCCCACTGATCTGAATACAGTTTGACCGCACTGTACTGGAACATTAGGGCTCTGCAGTTCATATCGATTCGGTGACCGGAGAACCTCACGTGGCAGGCCCTGAAATAAAAGAGAAACACGTGTACTTCCTTCAAGGTGCCTAAAAACAACTGTATGGAGTAGGTGATTTTACTATGTGACATCCAAGTTCTCCTAGGTTCTGTGCACGCCAAAAACCACAAAAACAAAGAATAACACATGAGCGAAGATGTGGAGACCTTATGAGAGCTTATGTATCTGGGTCAGTGAATTAACTATGTTGTAACAAATGTATGGGATTCTGAACACAAGATGAGAGGCATAGTGAAATCAGCACAAGATAGACTGCCCTATAAAACAGGTTTCATGTTAGTTCCTCTCTAGTGAGGTGAGCAGATGGCTAGCGTGTCCTACATTTATTAAGCGCCCGCAATGTTAAGAGAAAACAGACAGATTTAAATAAGTTCAATTCCTAGACATCATATCACCAATAAACAACATGCAAATTAGAATCTTGTTCCCTACCTCTAAATATACTGTGAACATTCCCACTTCTAAGTGAGGTGTGCAGTTTCCTACTTCTAAAGTATGTACCTGTACATGGTTCCATCACTAATGAGATGTATATACAAGGATGTAAGTGGTCTCTGGGGAAAAAAAGCGGAAATGCTGATATTCTCCCATAGGCTTAGCATTGTCAGGAAATAGCTGAAAATTCCCCGAAGTCGGGCTTCATACATATTGGTATACGCTGATAGTGCTGCGGCATTTGAAGCACGTATTAGTAGTATACGCTGATAGTGCTGCGCCATTTGAAGCATGTATTAGTAGTATACGCTGACCCTGCTGCGGCGTTTGAAACAATTAGTACGCTGCTAGTGCTGCGGCGTTTGAAGCCATTAGTATGCTGCTAGTGCTGCTGCGTTTGCACCACATATTAGTATACGCTGATGGTGCTGCAGCGTGAAACAACGTATTGGTTGGTTGGTTGTTGGAGTTTTTACGTCGTGGCAACATCTAAGGTCATATCAGGATGGGCGCAACATATTAGTATACACTTATAGCTACAGGAAAAATCCCGGATATCCGCGAAATCGCGGAGATCTTTCATCCCTGTATATACATTATCATATTATCCTGATACTCAGCTAACCAGTCCTTGCCCTATCCTGGTAATTCTGCTGGCTGATTCATTAGGGGAAGTTCCCTACTTCTAAAATATCTGTGTACCTGTGCATGGTTCCATCACTAATGAGATATATATATTTATATATATTTATATATACATTATCACATTATCCTAATACTGAGCTAACTAGTCCTTGCCCTATCCTGGTAATACTGAGAGTCAGACTAGGTGGCGACAAGTATCAATTTTGTAAGTCATTGGTTTCACTTGGTCGGGTTTCAAACTCCCGAGCTTCCAGACGGGAAAGAACGAGGAAAGTTTGTTTTTATTTAACAACGCCTCTAGAGCGCATTGATTTTTATCATCGGCTATAGGACGTCAAACACATGGTCATTCTGACATATTTCTTTGGAGGAAACCATATGCACTTTCCTACACACAGGACAGCACATACCTCAGGCTTTAATTAACCAGTTGTGGACCACTGGTTGGAACGGAAATAGCTCAAACTGCAAATGTGTCCACTGAGCAGGATCGAACAGATGACCAACACCTTCACTCTACCACTTGAGCTACGTCCCGCTCCCTTCCGCACGGGAAGCCTGCACTCTACTGATATGGTCACTGTGTCCAGTAATATTCAAAAAGCAAACAAAAACATAGAAATATTGTTGTCATGTTCTAACCATATAAGAAAGGATAAATAAAAAAAATTAGGGAAAGCTGTTATTTCAATAGATTTGTAATTACTGAAAGTTCAGCAACAGTTTGAGCCAACAACTGGCAAAGTGATTGTATTCATAATCTTAGTGCCCCTTGAAGTTAAGTATCTTACATATCAATAGGGACCATTAAAGTTTAATGCTTAATTTATTACACAGGAATACAATTGCTTTAAAAATAGATGAACTACTTTTTAAACATACCAGAACTTTACAAAGAAGATTGATATGTGCATCCAATTCAGCAATCTTGGTGTCGATGAACTTTATACGATCTTTGGTGCATGGGTTACTGTTTTTTTTGTAGTCGTTGTAAAAGGTATCACGCCATTTTCTGTGGAGAAAAGAACATACACGATCACATTTCATGCTATTGTGCATAATTTAGGGTGTTTCAAACTGTTTTAGATATTAAAAGAAAATGCGAGCGATAGTGGTGCTCGTCCCCACCTCGGCGGCTGCTCGCAGTGGGTTTGCCACACTGTGCGCAAACCCAAGTCGACCAGGCCGCTGCCATCAGTGGTTTGGGCAATAGTAGCGTTCGGTGGTCGAGACGCTACTGGCACTCCGTTAGTAATATTAATATAATATATTTATATAGCACGATAATACTAAACCATCCCCAGTGGTCAAAGCTTTAAAGGCCGAAATCTCAGCAGTAAGACAAACCAGTCGGTTGTTAATTAAGACTGGTCCTTTCCTATTATTTGGGGTAGGTGTCTTATTCCAGGCGGCCACATGGTTTTGTCTCTAGTGGTGATTTTTATGGCCTACTTCTGTGCTATATAATCAGGAAACTTATTTAGTGGAACCAGGGGGTTTCCGGCTAATTTGTGGCTGCATATAAACACTCAATTATAAATACTGAATGAACAGTTACTATGGCAACTGATCTGTCAAGCACTAGCTCTACTGGTGTTTTAGCTCTTTGAATTGAAATTGTGTACAATACTCTTTCTACACACAAAACTAATTGTATGTACTGAAAGATCATGGAGCTCAAACAGACAAGGAGCGAATAACCAGTTACTTCTATGGTAATTTTTAATATACATTGGCAGATATGGCCGAGACCAGTTAAGTTTGAAAGCAGAAGGGGAGTGTCAGATTGCTGCCATGGGTTTAATACAAAATCGGAATTCGACTGTTAAAATTACCTACTACTCACCTATAGTAGCAAAGTTCATCATAATATTTCCTTGCCGATATCCTTAAATCCTTTGACTTGCAGAGCATGGTGAGGATTTTATATCTCTGATCTTTTACAAAGGCGTAATTGCCTTGTAATGTCCTAAACCTTGCTGAATCAAGGACATCTGTACTCCTCCATTGAGCATTCAAAGCCATGTAATCCAGCTGCAAGAAAAACAGGGTTCATATTAAAGACTACGACCATTATGTATAAACAATGTTAACATTTCTATGGAAAATAACATAAATCTAGTACTCTCAGAGATGAAAGTGGTCGCAGAAGGGAAAAGGGAGGAAAATCGATGGTGTGTGGATGATAGCATGGTTAAAAAAAAATTAATTTAAAGACGAGTGAAACACTCGCCAAGGATAGTCTGTACTGATTGGTCAGTGGAATGGAGCTAGAACAGTGCTAGCAGAGAACGAGGTGAAACCTGACTTCCAGCTTTTTTCCACGATTCCCTGAGACTTTCCATGTTTTCGCAGATATCAAACCTCACTGTACAGGGACCTATTTAAATATCTCAAATATAATTACTAGCATTTTGTGGCATTTAAGTAATTGCTGGAGAAAATAGAATACTGTTTAAAATACCAATGAATTTTCTTTGTATATAGAAATAACACAAATCGTCGATATCCGCTAAATCCCAGAAACCAGTCATCGCTCTACTTTATATCGTTGTTTGTGCGTTATGGGGCTGTCACACTATGGCGTATGGCGGTGGCGTATGCATAATGTGGCGCAATAATTTGAAAATGAGAATAGGTCGAGATACGCCAACCTTTTTGCACTCCAGCGACATATGAAATGTACGCGTAGCGTATGCCTGGCGTATCCCCACCGTATATCAACATATGCAAAGCATATGACGATGTATACTCGGCGTCTTTTGACGGTTGGAGGTGACAGGACCAGCATATGAGTAACCTATGCCGACGTACCCCTAACCTATGCCAGCGTATGCATAGCGTACGTCTAGTGTATGAGCCATACGCTGCCAATTTTGAGCATGCACAATTTTTTTTGGACGGGCGGGGCGTAAATACGGCATATGACAAGCGTATGCCCAACCTATGCATAGCCTATCATGGTGTGTGGGTCGAAACGCTGTAGTGTGACAGCCCCATAACAGAACGTTGTGAGTACGCCAGAGTCACCCGGAGGGTGTCGGTGCAACATACGCCTAACCTATGCCGACGTACCCCTAACCTATGCATAACCTATGCCGGCATATGCATAGCGTACATCTAGCGTATGACCCATTGTTGGACGGACGGGCGTAAGACGAGCATATACGCCGTATGCCCAACCTATGACGGCGTATGGGTCGAAAACCGCATATGCCAGCATAGCCAACGCCATACGCCGTAGTGTGACAGCGCCATTAGTGATTAGAGCTTGCTTTTGTGAGGCAAGTGCTATGGACATTTGGAATTACCATTCATGAATTAAAATTGCTTAAAGTTCCCCCACCACCAACCCCCACCCCCACAATCCTAGTTAGATGGATACTTTCCATTCTCTCTTCCTACTAGCCACTTTCTTTACACAAAAGGTTTTTTTAAAAGTAGACAGCATCCATTCATAACTGAATGTGGCGAATTCTTCGGTTACATTACAAATTTTATATAGATCAAACAGCCAACATTTATTAGATTTTTTTCTTGAAGATTTATACTGCATTTCATGGATAAGTCTGAATAGACTTGTTTTCACCATTAGACAGTTTGTTGATCGAAAGCCCGAGCCTACATTTTTACCGACCTAAGGGATTTTTGACCTCCCACACCACATAGGCATGGTATGAGAGCAACTGGCCTTTGTTGACGCTGTAAGTTATACACAGCGGTGGAAATCCAAATTGGCAGAGGTGGGGGCACGGGGAATCGAACCACTGACCTTTAGATTAGGATTCTGACCTAGAAAAAACAACCCTAACCACTCCACCACAGAGAACACCACATAAACAGTGCTTCTAAAAAAACGACTTCACTTCACTTGCTTTGCAGTACATAATTTGTTAAAACAAAAGAAGTTTTTTTGTTGTTTTTAAAAAAAAATATTGAGGCTGTATTTATTCTGTCCATAGCATGTAAGCCTGGGTACCCAGGCTTGTTTTCAATGCTGGCCAGCTGTAGTGTTGGTGTTGTCTTACCAAACAGTAACTGCTGATAAGTTATTTGATTGTCTGCATTTCAGTAGCAGATAGATAGTCTGTTGGTGCGTTTAGTAGTCTATGTTAGTTTTTTTGGGCCCTCTTGGCGTTGTATTTTTGTTCTATTCTTATTACTATGTTAGTTGTTTTCTTAAGGTTCTATGTTAGTGTTTTGGGGTTTTCTTGGGAAGAGTTTTCCGCTTTTTTCTACTTAATTCTATACTAGCCTATTTTATTTACATGTCCATAGGCTTGTACGTAATAGGTGGTTGAGTTATGTTTGTTTGAAATTGATTTGATTTATATTGTTGTTGGATATGTTATCTGGCTTTTATATTTACGGTTATCCCACCCTGGGCTGTCCAGTTGGTGGGCCGTGACATATCACCTGCCCCCTTGTGGTGCAGTTCAGTTGGGGTTCCCAGTCTTTATTTTGCACAGATATTTTTTGTACGTTTTTAGGTCAGGGATTTGTCTTTCTTTCACCGTTTGCGCATTCCATGCCTTGGCAGCCATTTCCAGTGTGCTCCTTTCATGGGCTTTGATCTGGCTTCTGGTCTGTCTTAGTAGTGGTGCCTTGCTTGCTCTGGTGTCCCTTAGTGGTTGGGTTAGACGCTTAATGTCTTGGCTATATCCATATGCTAATGTTTTTAGGTGGATTATCCTTCTGTTTTCTAGTAGCTTTACTTTAGTTCTTTTGTGTAGGTCATAAGTGGGGTGTAGTTTGTCTACTTTCAGGCATATTTTCAAGGCCCTATTTTGTAGTATCTGTAATTTTTTTAGTAGCTCTTTTTTAGCACCCATGTAGATTACATCCCCATAGTCAAAGTAGGGGAGTACCATGCCTTTGAAGATTTTTATTGACATATCTTGTGTCATATAGTTTCTTAGTTTAGCAAATAGCCATAGTTTGTGATTTACTTTTTGTATGATTTTTGTTAAACACAGATTGTAGTTTAGCTGGCTATCCAGTTCTAGGCCTAGGTATTTGTAGTGATTTACACTTTCCAGTGTTTGGTTTCCTAGTGTGCATTGTAGGTTTCTTCCTGTGATTGCTGTATGTGAGAAGAGTACTGTTTTAGATTTATTTGCATTGATGGTTATTTTATTGGATTCACACCAGCTGTGTTTTATATAAAGGGTAAACATAATAATTGTGGAGTTCTGAACAGAACACCCGAAATCTTTTAGTTTATGTATTTGAATTTAAATCATAAGATATAATCATGTTTATAATGATAATAATACTAATCGTCAAAATTACCATTTTGTATAATTTCAGGATATCACTCCATGAACATTCTTACCTTTAGAGAAGACAGGGCCTCATAATTGTCATTCAAGAGCTTCGTCATCAAGACCAATGGTATTCTCGTCTGTGTCTGCAATGGTTCCACCTCATCGGTTAGGAGAAGACTAGTAGGAACAGGCTGATTTGGTTGTCCTTTCACTTTCCCCCGTACCTTGTCCAGTTCCCTTTTGATGATATCTTCATCTATGTACAAGCCGATAATGAATGGGTCAAGGTTTTGAGTTTCCTTTTCAAGCTTCTTTAAAATGTCAGGTTTCGGATTTGAGGCTAGCTTCCTTTTGATAACCGCCATATCTGCTATTAACTCCTTACGCTTCATGCAGACGTTTTCTATGTTATCTTGCAGATAACCAACTCTGAAGAGAATTTCTTCCGGTGTCATCACCTGCTCAATGGGTATGCTTGCCGAGCTGTTGTGTCCGCCTTCTGTCACAGATGAAGGGTCTCTTTCCACGGTCGCTGAACCAGATTTGGAGGTATGCCTGTGCAGAACTTGATCGTTTTTATACACATTCTCCAAAATCTTTCTAATATCATTTGTGTTAAGATCTGGTATTGCCAGAGGGATTTCCTTCGCAGTCGCTTGGACAACTTTCTCAAGATTACCAGCTGTGCTAGGATTGAACTGCCCCGATTCATCAATTGAAGCACTATTTCTCCTCTGTGCTACCCGTGCAAAGTATGTGTTGATATCTAACTTCTGCTTCTTTGGTTTTTTATTTAATGTTTTAGCTTCAAGTTGATCAGGATTCACGGAATTACTGACGCATTCTGTTTGTGCATTAATGTCCTGCCCTTCAACTTCTTTTTCACTGTGTGCCTTAATATCCTCTGCGTTGATTTTTCGAGGATGACAGGTGACCTGCAGTCTACTTTTCTCACTTTCTTCAACTTCCGTACTGGTTTCAATTTCCTTTTCATTAATCTTTGCACTGGTATCACATTCGCTTTCTTTAATTTCTGGACTGGTTTCAATTTCTCCCTCTTCAACTTCCAGGCGGGCTTCAATTTCTTTTCCCTTCACATTGATGGAAATATCTACATCTTTGGAGGAGCTATCTTTAGATTCATCACAAGTCTTCATGGTTGAGTGTCCAGCATCTGTTATCACTGAGGGTTTCGTGGAAGCAATAACCCTTTCTAGAACATTGCCAACCTTTGAATCCTCTGGGGATTGACTTATCTTATCAATTTCTTGAATCCACTGATCTACATTTCCTAAGTTTCTTACTTCTTCTTCCCCATATCCATTGAATAAATTTGTTTCTTCCTTTTTAGGAACAGTTGTGGGAATTAGCATATTTTGTATTACTTCAGAATCAGTGTAAAGCATACTTTTGGACCTCTTCCTCTTGTGATTTTCCTCAGAGTGTTCCCTGGGTCTCTTGCTGTTCTGCTTTACTACCACCTTATTGGTGGCTACGTGGTCTGTGTCTTGCTTCTCCGATCTACCCTTTTTCCCCACTTCACCATCGCTCTCGGAATCTGATGACAGGATGCGTTTTCTCCTGGATCTATTTAATCTAGTCTTGTGTATTTCCTCTTCTTCACTGAGAATAGCTTCCACGGGTCCCTCAGTTTTTCCTGTTTCCACTAGAGTAGCACCGTGTAATGTATGAGGTGGTTCATTTCTATGTTTCTTACTCTTCTTGCTCTTAGCCGGTCCTTTATTCTTCCCACTGGTACTTGACGCTTTCGTACTATTTTCTTCCCTTTGCTTGCTAACAGTGCTGGGTGCTGCGTCTTTATCTTCTTCCTCTAGGCCTTCCAAGGCATGAAGTATTTTCCACCTTTCATCCTGCAAGTCTACTAGTCCGTCATCACGCGGAGTATTTTGGAAGCTGGAAGCCAAAGTTACTTGATCTTCTGAATCAGCTAGTGTTGGACCCCCTGTTGGACAGGGTATTTTCTTTTCATCTGCTGCTATATCCTCATCATAATCAAAATCGTCCAATTCAATAGGTAAGGTAGATTTTGATGCAACAATAGCAGTTTTCTTATTTGAATTTTGTAAACCTGTATCTGATTTACTTTTATTAATTGGACATAGAACAGCAATAGTGGCTTTTAGTGATTCTGCTTCAGCTTCTGTTTTTGCAAGTAGAAGCCTAGACTGAAGAAGCGCCAGAAAAGCTGTATCATTAGTCACTAATTCCATAGGGCCCTCTAAGCCAGCAGGCTTTTTGTCCTCCTTGACTGGCACTTCTTCTGGTGCTTCATTTTTCTTTAAAGGTCCCTCAGCAGGTGCATCAAGAATGCCTGGGATTTCTGGTTTATACATCGTTCTCTCGACATAAGTAGGATCTTTTCGTATCAATGGAATTTGTGGGTCGAAAAATGATTTTGTTGTTTCTGGTACTTGATTTTCCTTTACACGACAAACCTTTTTTTCACCTTTTTTCCTGTTTCCTTCAGAAATTTTCTTTCCTTCAGCCAAAGACAGACTCATCTCTAGGTGATAACCAAGCTCCTCATTAGGAACTCCAATAGGATTTTCCTGGATAAATGCTGCAAGGCTCCTACCTCGTCGAACTGGTAAAATTCTGCATTGCTTATTTTTCTTCCGTCGTGGCATCATGTACTCAGTACCTGATGAGGAAGTACCATCATCTTTGGAACTTGAGGATTTAGTTTGTAATGATTGTTTACCTCTTTTAACTGGTGCTTTGCATTTCTTTTTACCAACATTAGGTATTTTTATTTCGGATACTATGACGGGTGAAGTTTTAGCCTTTTGTGCTGCCTCAGTTATTTTTGCAGATTCAACTTCCACAATGGGTTCGAGAATGTTGGTCTTCTTGGTCAATTCTAATGTCATAGATATGGACTTTTCGCCTTGGTTTTCTATGCTGGCTTCATGCTCTGAATCGGGAAGAGCTGTTGAAACAGTTTTATTTGTATCCTTCTTGCCTGATGTAGCAGAGGGTGTATCATAAGCACAAAGGCTATCCATTGATCCTGGGAGTGTTGTCGTTGTAAATGAAAGACAATTTGTCGTGCTAGGAACAAAACTTGGATGTGATAACTTTACCCCGTGTCTTAAGGGTAACATGGATCCTTTGCTTACACTTTTCCTTGCAGTAAGCAATTTTCGCATCTTAGGACTCCATGTTGGTATCGCTTTTATTTTCAATTTAGACGGCTTTGGTTTTGGGAGTGCATAGCCATCATCAGATAGGTGTACTGGTGATGGTGGTTGAACTGCTGCATAGTGTCTCTGTGTATTCTTCACATCCATAAGTTTAACCACAGGTTGATAAGTTGGGTCCTTCTCAGCTGCTTCCCATGCAATACGTTCATACACCCCATTCGGATAGATTGAGACGGGTGTGAAGTCAATATCAGTATCAAATTCAGTAAAGTCTTCTGCTGTGGGGTCTGTTGGTTGGAAGTCTGTCAGGCTCAATCTTAGGGAATGTGAAGAATCCAAGTCTCCAAGATAGGAACGCTGCCTTATTTCATCAGTACTTACTGTCCGTACTGTTCCATGCACTATCTTATCAGCAGATTTTGCTTTGTGTTTTGGTGGTCTTTCCTTCACATTTTTAGAGACCAGTGTGTTGCTACTTTTTTGTTTGTTCTTTAAAATATTTCCTGCTGACTTCTTTGTTGACAGTTTTCCGCTCACCTTTGATTTGGATGGTGAGCTGCGATCATTACTAACAGTTCCCATGCCATCATGTGAGTTGACGCCACAGTCCTTTGAAACGTTGTGTGGCTGATCAAGTATATGAGGAGCTGGAGGTTGAAAATTGGGCTGTACGTCAATGAGAAGTGCCTCTGACAGTATCATGGTTCCATTAATCTCCACACCATCATTTTTAAATATGGTTTTTAACTCAGTCTCCCCGTCTTCCTCCTGCTTCACGATTGCACAAGACTTTGATACACTTGACAGGGGAGAAACAGTAGCAGGGTGAGCAGCTTCAGCATCTGTCGACTGGACTGTTGTCAGTTCAGACTGAGAAGACTTTTTATCACTCTGTAATCCAGTACATGTTCCTGAGTGATCTGTTGAACCATCAAGTAGTTCAGATTGAGAAGTGCACATGTTGGGCTCAGACCGTTTTACTGGTGGCAAACTACTTGCTTCTTTCGTGCCCTCTGGTGAGGTCTCCGCTTTATGTACAGAAGAACTTGAGCGATCACTAGACCTTTGAAGAGAGGTACCACCCTGTTCATTGCCGTCCTCTGAATCTTTTGCATGTGATCCTGATGACGTAGATACAATTTTAAGTGTAGTCTCAGATATCATTGCTGTCATATCACCATCATCTTCATCATCGAGACTGTCTAAATCCCAGCTTTGGTTTGCAGATAGGTTCATTTCTGCTTGTCGCTTCGCTAACTCACTCTCCAGTACCATTTCTCCAACAACTTCTATAGATCCATCCTCAGTTGTGCGTACATAATGATGGAGGACTTTTTTGGGTTCATTATCTGCATTCTCTTTTGTTGGGGTTTTCTGTTTGTCATTTTCCTTTAAATTCGGGCCTTCTACTGCAACCGGCATTGGCTTCACTTCTGAGACCACAGGAGGCAGATCAGGAAGTCCAGGGCTGTTTGAAATAAAGTAAACAGCAAGATTAGAATTAAGTAATGAATCAAAGATTTAACAGGAAGCACAGAATACATATTGTATACACCTTAGTTATTTAGATAGTAGGCACCCTTTTAGTTTAAAACGGTTCTTAAAAAAGGGGGTGTATATAATCTACACAGGCAACCGGTGGGTTTTGGTTTGTTTCGGTTTGAATTACACCTCATTGAAAATGATGCTCTATTATAGTTTATATAGAGAACAAATCTCACCCAATCACTCAACTAAAGAGAGGGTGCAAAAGGTAATATGTAAATCTTAGATAGCTCCAGTTTAACAAACTAATTACTTTTAGGGAACAAGTAACGTTATAGAAATACATATATAACTCGGTCACAATCTCACATGTTTAATTTATGAGTAAAGGTATAAACGAATGACAGAAAATCTTTCACTACTAATCTATCGTACTACTCATTTCTTTTCATCTCAATCAACAAGTGCATTTTACTTTTAGCTCAATATAAAGTACTTGATATTGGGTTGGAAAAGACATTCGTAATGTAAGCTTGCTTTAATTACATAAATTAAGTAGTAAATTAAAAGTTACTACAGTAAAACCTCTCCAAATAGACCAACTATGGGACCGACTTTAAATGGTCCATTTAGGGAAATGGTCAGCTTAGGGAGGCATTTTGTTACAATGGGCGATTGTTTGGGACCCAAATGAAGCGATCGATATAGGGGAGTGGTCGATCTGTGAGGTGGTTGGTTAGAGAGGTTTTACTGTATTCTTATGGAAGATCATGAATGCGTGGGAGGTAAGAAGGAAACTTCAAGGGCCCTATGTACTATTTAATTACGAATTCCTTTATTATTAAAAATTATTTGATCACTAACCTCGATGCCATTCTTTGAGACACATGCTGGGGGGCCACTGCTGCTTCACACTCACGGATTTTCACAGCGATTTGAGGTTCTGGGATTACTTCTGTGTTCACTTGAGCAGGATTCTCTTCTCTTTTCTGTGGTCGGTGATGAATAATTTCTTTTACACCCGATGGTACCTCTTCAGAAACTTGATGAGCCAGGGCGACCTGCTCTTCAACCAAGGCAAACTCTGCGATTTGCTGCTGCAATGATGGCTGCAGAACTTCTTGGTGATCTGAGGCATAACTGCTTAAAGCTGGGGGATCAGTAGTGACAACAGGAGTACTATTAGTCACAGATGGGCAATCGTCATCCTCTATCAGATTTATCACAGAATTTGCTGCGGTTGTGCCTCCTCGCCTTTCCCGTTTAACACATATAGCCGGTTCATCATACCCTTCAATGGGGGCTATTTCGATTGGTTTAACAGTGCTGAAGTCTGGGTCACCTAATGTCTGGCTATTTTCACTTGTCATGGGAGGTACTGTGCCATTTACAAAGTCACTCACATTCTGTGGTTGGTGTTCATGACTGACTTCACAAAGGTTCCTTACAGGAGATGTAACAAGCATATGTTGTCCTTTGGGTGCTATTGAGCGCAAAAGACCCGGAGGTTTGAGTGGCTGAATGCTCTTCTGTTGAACTGGGTATAATAAAGTGGGTCTCACTGTAGCTTGAGTTGCCACCCTACCTGGAATTGCAACTTTACTGACATCACAGCCTCGGCCAGATACTGAAGTAGCCACCCTACCTGGAATTGCAACTTTACTGACATCACAGCCTCGGCCAGATACTGAACTAGCCACCCTACCTGGAATTGCAACTTTACTGACATCACAGCCTCGGCCAGATACTGAACTAGCCACCCTACCTGGAATTGCAACTTTACTGACATTACAGCCTCGGCCAGATACTGAACTAGTAGCTGCCCTTACTTGGGGTATCTGTGTTGACTGAATTGGAGAAGCAAACATTAATTTTGTTTTCCCCGGTGTATTTTGAAGTAGTTTCTGAGCTTCAGAAGCAGATATAATTCTAATATATTGTGCTTTCGCTATGGTCGGTGAGGTCAGATTAGATACAAAATGTGATGCTTGTGGTGAGTTTGGAGTAGAGATGCTTCCTACCATGGGTGACCCGATGGTTATGCAAGTCCGATTGGATCCAAAATACGAAGTTTGTGGTATGTTCGTAGTAGGGATACTTCCCACTATGGTTGTCATGGGGGTTGAGCAAGTCAGATTGGATCCAAGATGCAAAGTTTGTGGTGAGTTCGGAGTAGGGATGCTTCCCACTATGCTTGACATGATAGTTGAACACGGCTGATTGGATCTAATGTGCGATGCTTGTGGTGAGTTCGGAGTAAGGATAGTTCCCACCATGGATGGCCTCATGCTTGAGGAAGTCAGATTGGATCCAAGATGTGAGGCTTGTGGTGAGATCGGTGAGATCGGAGTAGGGATACTTCCCACTATGGCTGACTGCATGGAAGTGATGTCTCTGAACGTAATTACTGACTGAGGAGGGGTTCCTGCAGCAGGTATACTGGCTGTAGATATAGTTGGTGCTGATCGGCTCGGAGCAGACTGTTGAACAAGTGTCACTGGAATTGCTAGTAGCCCACTGGCAGTTACAGGCATTTTCGTTTGCGGCTTTTCACTTAGCAGCCTTAGGTCCACCTGCTGCTTTTCATTTTGATCTATTTTACATTTAATTTGTCTTAGCTTTGTCTCTGTTGTTAGATGTTGTTGTTGCTGCTTTGGTTGATTGGTTTGTTCATTGGACATGCCTTGAGGTATGGTGCTGCCAGGTGTACGTTCAAAGGTGATAACAGCATATGGGAGACATTGCCTGGGGTGGGTCACTGGCTTGTTTTCATGATCCAATTCGTAGATGTAGATCTGTTGGTGGGGGGGGGGGGGGGGGAAGAGATGTTGTACTATAATGTATCTAATGATGGGGAAATTATGAATTCATTTTCACGAATTCCATTCCATCCTTTAAATTCTTGCTTTAAGTCTTTTCCCCCTTTAAATTACTAATTGAGCATAGCACGCCTAATTTATTAGCCTAAGTCTATTCACTTAAAAACATTTTTTTTTTTAAAAGGTAGAAATCTGAACACAAAAAGTCACAAATATTATTGCTTTTGTCTGAATATAGCCGCTGTCTACAACAAAGCATTCAATAAGTAGGATTTGTTCATGGGGCTGCCTATATCTACAATAAGGGCAGCATAATATTTATCTTAATATGCAAATTATGTGAACACTAGTTAGAATTCTTTCGAGAAAACTTCCAAAGAAGAAATGTAATTACCTGAGACAACATAACTTGAACCAGTAAATTGTTGTCAATGGCTGGCCTCACTAATGCGATATGCCCGTCGAAGTGCTCTGATGGGGGAAGTTTATCAGTTCCATGATTGGTTGAGAGAAGTTTACCAGGAACAAGCTGCAAATATCAAATGCTTGCGCATTAGTTTCAATACGGCAATGTGCATAAAGGGGATAAAAATTCATAAACAGCCTAGATTGTAAAGAGGTATAGCTTATAACGCAATAAGTACCCTGATTGTAAACAAATAATTAAGTTATTTGAAGATTAAAAAATTAGCTATCAGGGACTTTCTTTTGTGAGCTCTTAATGTCAATATATGGCTCATCTGTCAAAATGCTACCTGGTGAATATGAAATAAATATATATAAAAAATATATATAATTTCTTGTGGCCTTTAGATCAGGTCACCTACTTAGCTTAGATTCTAAGAAAAACACATAAAATATTAACTTTCATCAGAGAGGACATCAGAAATGTTTTGTCAAATTCACAGGTGCAAGTACCATTCTGACCTGGGAATGTCTTAATGCCGGTTTCATCTGCAATAAGTTAACTAGTAAGTAAATCACAACATGATCCTACCCTATGGACAAGGATGCGGAGAAACCGGCATTGATCATGATGGTTTTCAGCGAACTTGAGCATTACATCGCAGTGTTTACTAACGTAGATCCCCTTCGAACTATCACCTGAAAGCATTTGACAAATCAATATATATTCAAGTTGGCAATAGGATATATTTAGTGTGCAGTATTATCATAGCAACTGTAGTGACAAAATAAATTCTACTTGTTTTTTCTCATGAATACGTAATTTATTGCCAACACGGCATGAAACCACCACCAAGCATCAAGTCATGACAATCACAATCAACAAAAACAAGTCGAGAAGACGAAAAACCATTTCCTCTATATTAAGGTTCAACAAATCATTTCAAAATCAGTTACATGGACAAGAGGAGCTAATGTATAATGCATTTTGACACAGTCTGTAAATTTTACAGGGCTGCTATATTAATTATGTTATTAGCCCGGATTGTGTTGTAAAATATTCCGATTTAATACATTGGTGGGGAAATGCAAATGTTCTATTATTGATCGGGTATACGTGACCAGGTGCATGATGTATGTGTATATGTAGGTGCTGGTGGTGCCTGATTGAGATGTAAATAGACATAGTGGTGCTGGCAGTACTGTGTGTAAGGGGCACTCAGAGCCTACCCCCTCCCCCCCTCTGCTAGTCAGGATCACCACACTCAGGCTCAAGGCACACAGCTTGGTGGTGGTGAGCAGATCACTGGTAACGATGTGGACTAGGAATGCTGGATCCCTATTGGTAGAGCTTGTTTCTTATTGGAAGAATAGGGTGGGGTGATACTCTATACTGAATCCATGTACCATATAAATAATAAACCAGAGGGCTTGACTCTCTCTCTTCTTTCACACTTTATACTCTTCCTTTCTCTTTGCCTGTATTGATTTCACTATAGCCTGCTTACACAACCACAGATTCAAGCAGTAGACTTTATATACTGGTGACCACAACGAGTGGCAAACCTATTAGTTAGAGGAAGCATTCAACGTTACTTATGGAGACCTAGTCTTTACATAATTGGCGACCACGACGAGGGTAAACTATTAGTTGGAGGAAGCATTCAACTTTACTTATGGAGACTTAATCTTAACATAATTGGCGACCACGTCGGTTATTAACACAATACGGTTAGTAATGCTATATAGTTAGACTATAAAGAGTTTATATGGTGGCTCAGTATTTTACATAATGGTGACCACGACGGTTATTGACACTATAAGTTTAGGAATGCTATACGGTTATACTACGACTTATTTAAAATGATATTTTGGTTCTAAATTGACGGTTGGTTCAATTTGACATTATCAGACACTATGGGTAGTGACTGCGGTAGTTACTGAAACAGTGTTAATTTAAATGCTTAGAACTAATTGACTACTACTTGCTTGGTGAGTTGTGTAGGTGGTGTTTTTCTGCTATTTTATATTCGTCTCTGTAGGGTTTAAAATTCATTTGAAATTAGGTTGTCGACGACTATTCCGACAAATGCTGCTATTCTTAGAAGGAACGCTAGTCTTTAGTAATGGTATATCTGTAATGTGCCGTTATTCAAGCCTCGTGTCACTGGTAGAATAATTCTTTTTACGGGACTACTTTCGGTAATTTCTTTAACCTTCACATGAAAGGGTGAGCGTAGGAATATACTACAACGTTATTTTACAATTTCTTCTACTTTACAGGCAAAAACTATACTTGGATTCAATTCTATTAATTATTTCTACCACTGCATACAACAGCAGCTTGAAAATGCCAGTCACACGCGCAAAGGAGGAGCAGTTGCGTGAAGAATTTCAACTTTGTTTTCAAGGTGAGTGTGATTTGGGAAATTATTCAGCTGAAACTGGACAGATAGAAGCATGGAGTAAATTTATGGCACAAAGTCTAGACTTTATTAGAGAAGAAAATAAACGTTTGTCTAATGCAAGGGAACGTACAGAATTAAGAGAAGATAGAGAAGAACGTAAAGAAGCATGTGAGCTTTTGCAAGTTGAACATAGACAGCGAGAGGTACAAAATATATCTTTGAAAGCGTACGGTAAGTCTGTACCCTTATTGGACGGATCAGACAGGGGAGCGTTGCGCAATTGGATAGATTTAATAGAAAGTATTGGGACTCTAGCGATGTTTCAGACTTATCTGCTTTGCTTTGTCGAATACAACAGGTACATTGCATGAAGTTCTCTTTACTGCTTTTCAGCATAAAAATGCTAAGTCCTGGGAAGAAATAGAGGAAGTAATAGCTTCTACTCTACTAACAGCAGATGAACGTAGTCATTTAAAAGGGATAGTGATGGCTATGAAGCAAAATGAAGGGTACTGACACCTTCGAGATACTCCTTTCTAGATTTCTTGACTCCTTACTTGATGATTGATTGATTGGTGGTTGCTTTACACCGTGTCAGCAGCATAGGCCATATTCACGGCGAGAAATGTTTGTTTGTGTTCAAACCATCGCTTTTACTTGTAAAAGCATAATATCAATATTGTGTCAATGAACACTCATGAATTTTGTAAACTCACAATCATATAGTTTCTGGTCAAGCTAAATAAAATTCTAAATGATAGTACTACTCACCGATGAAATTTGTTTAAAAACCTATATGAGATGGTATAAACCAGCTGCCCTCAAAAAGGCTAAAATGAGATAATACCATGTGGTATGTGGAGACAAACCGACCAAAAACTCTTGGAAGAAGCCTTTGAAATGTCTATACTCAGTGATAGGTCTGTTATTAGACAGCAGAGACGTGCTAAATCATGTCTTAGTAATTTAGCTATTTGTGAGCAAATGGATAGTCTAAATAGTACTTTAGATTTTTCCAAGACTTTCTCTTCTCAAAGAGGTTTTAAATCCTTTAGTTCAGATAGTCAGGTTCTGAAGACTATTCAAGGTGAGAATAAGTCTCTTAGAAAATGCATGGATAACTTGTCGTTAGGCAGTGGTATTTCTGAGCATTCAGCAATTCACACTCTGAACGCTGCGACGCCTTCTCGCGTCAGTTCATACAACCATGGCGTATGTGTCGATTCACTGCACGTAAACCTAGGGCTGCTGGTCGGGGTAGAAAATGCTTCTAAAAATAGGAATACTTCAGTCACACAGCACATGGCAAGTCATGCGCTGTCAATGCAACAGAAGGGAAGCAATGTAAACGCTTCACCGGTTACGCAGACACAGACATTACCGACTAGAATGTCACACGCGTATCCGCAGGCACGGAAAAGCAATGCTTTAGGCAGGGAAAGCCTAATACGCCATCAAAAGTTATGAAATCTTGTTTCCTATGTAACAAGGCACACATGATGCACGATTGTCCATATAAGATCAAATTACTTTCGGGTAACGTTACCGTGAGTGGTACTACACCATCGGGAAACTAAAAAGCGCTCTTGATGCACGACCTTCAATTAATATTGAATTTAATGGATTTAATTTATCTGGTCTTGTAGACTCAATTCAATTATTTGTTTGCAAACCTAAGTTGTGGCTAAGAGTTTAATACATTTGTCTGCTTTTCAATTTTTGGTTGACATTGGTGTATCCGCTATATCTACTATCCGGGTAGTAGATTGAGATCTCTGTCAGGACATCTAATTCCAACTGTAGGTATAGCGTATATTTCTCTCTATGATACGTTATGTCCTTTCTTTGTGGTAGATTCACTGGGATTTGATATGCTCATAGGTACAGATGCAATGGAAATTTGTGCAGCTGAAATTAGTTATAGAGATAAATTTGTTTCCTTGTGTGTTATTCTACATCCATGGATAGGTTTAGAATTCATAAATAGAGGAATTGCAGGGATAGTTCTAGAATTAGACTATTGGAAGATACAATTACTTATGGAGACCTAGTCTTTACAGCAGGGTGGTGGTGGTGATATATGTGTGTGTGTGTGTGTGTGCACGCTCTGTTAATTTGTATGTATGTATGTATGTATGTATGTATGTATGTATGTATGTATGTATGTATGTATGTATGTATGTATGTATGTATGTATGTATGTATGTATGTATGTATACATTGTATGTATGTATGTATGCTGGCATGCATGTATAAGCAAAAATATTTTATTACACGTACCAAATGCATTGTATGATGTTTCCTGGACTTTCAATCCATTAGCCACAACCTTTTTCAAAAAAACGTTTGACTTTCGTGCTACTGTGAAACCATAGCGCTCCTTTAATTCTTGTCGACTACGATTCAAGGCCTGCATTTCAGTCCGCTTCTGCCTGAATATGATGAATAGAAATAGTGAATCAATAAAGAAAAGGAACGGAATGAACAAATAATTGCAGCTTTCTGAGTAGAACTAGGTAAACGTACAGGTACTAATGCTCCAATTCAGCATTGTGGATCGTTTGATGGAGACAATTGAGAGTGTGCTTGACACATACATAACTAGCATCCAGGTAAGACTGTTTCAGGAGTGTGGCCTACTACACCTCTGCCAGTTAAGGGGAATGTATCCGAATAGAGTGGTTCCCCACCAGTTAAGCTAGTGACATCTATCGGCAGAATCTGGAACCACTCTATTCCGGTACTTTCCCCATAACTGGCAGGTTGTATTAGATCGGATACGGGGGGGGGAATCAATTACAGTAAAACCTGTCTAAATCGACCGACCATGGGACTGACTTTAAATGGTCCATTTTGGGTGGAGGTTTAGGGAGTTTTTTTTAACCGTTACAATGTTATTGTATGGGTGATCACTTGGTATCCAAATAAAGCGATCGATATAGGGGAGTGGTCGATCTGTGGAGGTGGTCAGTTAGAGAGGTTTTACTGTATCTCATTTATGTAGGCTATACAGGATCCCCGCAGATATATCAGTGGGTGAATGGCATCACTGCATATTGACATGATGGTATTGAAATGTTCAAGGTTTTTTTTTGTTTGCCTATAGCTTCAATGGCCTCAAACCCCATTATGGAGGGACAGTACCAAATGAATTATGAAACATGCAGTCGATATATCAACATACAGAAAGAACTGTAAATGAACCCAAAACGCAAACACTATAAGTTATAGTATAACTGGCTTTGAATAGAAGTACATCATAATCGCCCTCAAAGATACTCTCCTATTATTATACAATATTTGCCTTACAAAACTACATTCTATTGGCTTACATCTTCTAAACTTGCCAAACACCTTTTTGGATTGTCGATTATTGGCAGTGATTTATCAAGTCCACCAGCATGGTAAAGATATTGCATAATAACCATTTTGGGGGTTGGGGAATTGCTATATTTTGTTTTTGCCTGACCTGACATGATAGGTTTATCAAAATACCACCGTATTTCATTTTATTGATCAAATCTGACAGATGGAATCACATGTTATGTTCATGTGCACCAGACTACTTGTTTTGAATGGAGTCAGATTGTAGTTAATTCACGTTAATCCGATTCCATTTAATCTGGTCATCCAACCAAAACATCCATGAACAAGATTTTAAGTTTTTTTAAAGTTAATCCCACAATCTTCCTAATCCCACATTGAGTGCTGGGAAAAAAAAGCTGTCCACATTAATGAGGGTTGACTGAATATAGAGGCCCATTTAGGTGATGACCAGAAGTATATATATTGATAAAAAAATACACTACACTCTCCCTGTTAGGACATCATAACTGTGCATCCATGTAAAGTCAGATTTCTGAGTAGGAAAGGAAACAATGCCATATCATGTCTGATGGTGTAAAAGACTAGGTAAGCTTACAGGAACTGGCGCCCCAATTCGGCATTGTGGATCGTTTGAATGGAGACAACTGAGAGTGAGCTTGACACATAACTGGAATCCAGGTAAGACTGCTTCAGTACATTTCGAAGGAATGTGGCCTGACTGGATGATAACGGAACATCCTCCAAGTAACCTGGAACAATAGCAGCCATAGGATTAGTTAATGTGTGAACGCAACATATCCAAATTTACTTAAATTAATAGTAACAAAGTTATCAGAGGCCAGCATGTTTTGACATGACTGCTAATATGTTCGATTTTTAGTAGAGTGCATGCATGTTGGCTTATTAGGATTAAAAGTGGCCAGTTAAAAAGCAGAGCAGTAATACTGCGATTATCCTCAGACCCATAGCTCTTTTGTAAAGTTCAAGAGTCAACATTTTATGATTGATGTTCAGTTCGTTAATACATTTATAAGCAATGCTCAACAGGGCCGTTTTGGGTGCCGTATGAGGTGGTGAGTCAGTAGCCTCATGGTACTTGTACTGTTTGACTGGTACTACTTTCAATTTAGGCTAGTTGGGACAGGTGACAATAACAGAAATAGACAACGACGTGGTTGGTCCCTTTCTTATTTCAATTTAAATATTCAATCCAAAATAAATTATTACAAAATTTGTTATTTTTAACTTAAAATAAGCAGATTCCAGTGGTGTAATAATCAATGTTGTCTTTCCACCATTAAGATCACAGGGCTTAGCTCTTGCAGATTGATACTAAACTAGACTTGACTGCCGATCAATCGTGTGTCCTATAACCGCAATAGTGGAAAGCATTGTTACTGGCATTTAAATCCTAAAGCACCAGTCACACTATGGCTCGCGACCACTTTGGGACCAAAACACCCAATCACTGACATCTTCCTTGCAACCAAAGCAACCTATGAAAATGGTCGCCAATCTCCAGTTGACCATTTTGATAGCAAGGTTTTTGGTGCAGCAGCTGCAGCTGCCTTGTGACCACAATGATCGAAAGGCGGTCAGTGACCACTGAGGACTACTTTGCAATCACTTAAGAGCTCTTTGCGACCAACTCTCTTTTTGTGGTTGCAAAGTGGTCACAAGCAGTAGTTTGACTGGGGTATGAGGTACAGGGATGCCAGAATTAAAAGTGATTGGTATGAACTAACTGAACCATAACGGTACTTCAAGAAATCGGTCTCTGGCTCAACTCTACATGAATTTCATCTATATAACTAAATATATTTTTCCAGGAGTCCAGTTGCATTTTAATGAAAGATGTAAGAGTAGGTTATCAGTAGAGAGATATTTGTATCAAACCTTGAGAGGGAGTCTTTTTATCACCTGCGGATGCCATGTCGACGAGAATTCCCTACGCCACAAAGATGTCGACGCCTGCAAAAATAAGTAAGTTTGTTATTGTTTTACATCCTGGCAACATCTAAGGTCATATCAGGACGAGTACCGACTTGTGACAGTGCACATTCATGGTGACTTTATAGTGCTGCCTCACTGGGAGACCAGGCTGCCAGCACCATGACCTGATATCCCACCCAGTCACATTATCCTGACACTGAGCCAACCAGTCCATGCCATATCCTAATAATGTCGAGCGCCTGGCTAGGGAGTGACAAGTATCAATTTTTAAGTCATTTGTTCACTCGACCAGAGTTCGAACCCACGATCCCATGGCAACCAACACGGGAGACAGACGCTCTAACTCATTCGGCCATCCCGTCTGGTTTCAAAAATAAGTTTGTAACTTAGCTATCAGTGACATGATTGAGTATAAATCATTGTTACCTAACTTTATGGATTGGTAAAATGTCAAGGCCTCTAATGACTTTGAAACCCCCTTGAACGGCAGTTTTCTAGTTGTTTAACCCATATTATTTTCAAGCTATGGCAGACAAGGTGCAGCCAGTTCTAAAGAAATTAAAGAATTCCTTTATCAGACACATAAAATAATATTGTCTCAATTAAAATCGCAACAATTTCTTTGTTTCCCAACCAAATTTCAAATGGGATGGATCATTGTAGAGTTGCATTAGTGAGAATTGTATCCCAGATTTTTAAAAAGGATAACTACAATTACAATCGTATCCTGGTGAAAAATGGTTCACTCAAATAAATGTGTCTGGTCAAAGTGCAACTAGAAGCTGAAAGGGGACCAGTGACCTTTGACGCTTCACAATTGTCACAACACATCAGATACAATAGAAATGATGCAAAGTCAAATATCTTTACACAACAAAAATTATCTTAAAATTCTAGGGATACTAATATGTTTTCGTTTCGGCACAAGCCAACATCATAGTCATGGTAGGGTAGGGTGGGCCCTGACCCACGACTATCCGAGGCTCGTACCTCGGGAAAACCACAGTTATCCATCATCTGTACCTAGGTAAGACGCATATAACTACACTATTTTACCTCTGTACTACACCTCTGGCTACTCCTAGTCCAGGGAGAACTTTATGTAATCTCATTTAAAAATTTTTTTTTTTTTTATACTATTCTTTAACATAAAATGTCTCAATACAAAAATAGAATTTAGTGTTTCTCACCCGTCTTTTAGTTGGTGAGTAAGCGAGTCGCTAGGCCGCTTGACTTTTCTAGTCGTCTGTTGTAATGTTTTGCAAACGATCTAGCCGTCTTCCAGCCGGCGTGGGCCAGGATTCCCAATTGTCTTGCTTTAGAGACCATGGACCCCCCTCGTTGAGGGGGATGCATAGGGTCCAGTATTGAGTTCCAGTATCAAGCTTATCAAAAGCTGTCTGGAATTCCTTATTCCATGTGACTTGGATATATACCCCCTAATGGCTGACACTACACAAACACGTCGATCATCTGAAAAACTATTTACATGTACCGTGGACAGTGGGTCCCCTGGTTCGACTTCAGTAATGTCACCAAATCGAACGTTGCCTCATTGTTGTCTATCTCTAGTCCGTCCAGAGACAATGCCACAATTGTTTGGCCTCTATGCCCCAACACTAGAAGTAATAGCACTGCTAACTTAAATCCTAGTTCCTTCATTGCTAAATGTCTATTAGTATTACTAGGCCATGACTTGAATACCTTAAAAACTACTGACACATCCGAAAACCTATTATAATTGGGTTTGGGTAGGTTTCTCTCATACACCGACCTAATAAACCAGTGCACGACCTGATGCTTTCCAATCATTTGTCCATCTATCCTCGGATTGAAAGTGTACATCGTGCTGCATTAATTGCACCAAATCCTAAGCCTTCATCATCTAACATTCTTAGAAATCTTACAATCTGAGCAATTTTTAAGTCATTGGTTTGACTCGACCGGGACTCGAACCCATGACCCCACGATCTACCAGCACGGGAGATGGATGCTCTAACTCATTCGGCCATCCCGTCTGGTCCGCATCCGCCATAACTAGTGTTGGGTTCACCCATGCATATCGGATTTGTTTGTTGTTGTTTGTTTGTTGTTGTTTTACGTCCTAGCAACATCTAAGGTCATATCAGGACGGGTATCGACTTGTGACAGTGCACACTCATGGCGACTTTATAGTGCTGTCCCACTGTGAAACCAGGCCGCGGGCACCATGACCTGGTATCCCACTCAGTCACATTATCCTGACACTGAGCACACCAGTCCTTGCCCAATCCTAATAATGCCGAGCGCCTGGCTAGGAAGCAACAAGTATCCATTTTAAAGTCATTGGTTTGACTCGACCGGGACTCGAACCCACGACCCCACGATCTACCAGCACGGGAGACGGACGCTCTAACTCATTCGGCCATCCCGTCTGGTCTGGTCATATCGGATTTGAAGGAGTTTATATGTTTAAACCACCACTCAATATCCTCTAATCCCTCCGCTGAAATAGACATCTTTCGTTCAAAATTCCGTTTAGTATGGGCTAATGCTAAATTTGTATCTTTCTCTAGCGACATAATGTGAGCTTTCCCATATAGAATAGCAGGGGCATAGGCTATCATGATGACGATAAGCACGATGACCTGCCTAATCTTTGGCCTCATTAATCTTAACAAATGTATCACTATATCTACAAACTTGTCTAGTTTCTGTTTTGTCAATGACACAGTCATCTGTTCTGTGTTTAACAAAAAACCTAGACATTTTAATTCAGTAGTTGGTTTAAATACTGACTTCTCGTTATGGATATAAAATCCTAATCTAGTGAAAGTTTCACATAGATCATTAACTGCATTCTGACGGTCTGTTTTTGACTGCTACAATATAGGAATCGTCAATATATGGGAACATAATATGTCCTTTTCTCACCATCAGGGAAAAAATTGGTTTAAGTAGCTTAGTAAACAAGCAAGGGGCACACCCTAAACCATTTGGCATACAAGTGAATTCATACAGTTGTTCATCCCAAATAAATCTCAGAAATTTCCTATCTGCTTCATAAATAGGCATCGTGTAATATGCATCTCGCAGATCCACACTAGCCAGCCAAGAACCTTGTGTTATCAAATCTTGTGCTATCTCGAGAGAAAACATCTTAAAATGTTTATATTCAATCATCTTGTTTAGTCTTGTTAGATCTAAAATCAGCCGAACATCCCCATTGGGTTTCGGCCTGGAAAAAATATTGGAAATAAATTCTCCTCTCTCATGGTTTACTTTCTGTATAATGCCTTTCTCACAAAATTTCCACACCTGGTTAGCTAGTGCCTCTCTTTCGTTGACATCAAAACGATAGGGGAAAGGAATTGTTTCCTGTACTGTTATCCGTAATCATTTCCGGCTCATCTAAAAAATTATTAACATTGCCAGCCTTAAATATGCTTACAGGTGTTTCTGTGGCCTCAGAGGTTTGCGTTGTTATCTCTACTTGTTCCCTGGTCGGGGGAACGATTTGCTGGGAGTGTACTCCGTCTTGAACGGCCGGTTTCCGTCATTCCATTCGAATGGCTGGCACTGGCCTCGGCCTCTCGGATGGAAGCCGTAGGCTGGACCGGACCGACTGCCTCTGCCGGTTGCGAAAATCTGCAGGGCCCTACCGGAAGTGTGTGTTGGCATCCGCGGGTTTTCATTTGGATCTATATGCTTCACGCACCTATATCTGGTTTCCACGTCTTTAAAGAGGTACTGGAGCTGCCCTCCAAACATCTTGGACTTGTCCAGAGGTTTATATCACTGGCTTGGGTGGTAGGAAAAGAGTATATACTCTTTCCCGTCATTGTCTACCACTTTCTTAGAGCGTGCCACCTCTTTACCCGCGTCAGTACAGACAGCTTTGAAAACATTTCCAAACCGTCTGTATGACAATAAGTAACTTTCCGCGGTCAACATGGATATTCCCATATCCATGGTCCTGGCCAAAGACGAGAACTTATTCTCAGTCTGCATGCGATTGGCCACTGAGACAATCCCTGTCAAGGCTCCCAAAACCGCCTTGTGGACGGTGTGCAGGACCCCTTCAAACTTCTTACGGTCCTCATTCAGGTGGACATATCCTTCACGATGGAATTCGGGATCCCCTTGATCCCCATAAGTTTCTCACCAAGCTTGGTGATAACTTCGGCGGGCTTAAATGTGTTGAACTGACCTTTTATGGTCTCCCACATCATGGTCGTCGTCAACACCTTCTTTGCCTTTTCTACGGCTCACTTCTTCCTCACCTTTCCTCCGATCTTCGCATACACTCCTGTACGCTCAGTTTTGGCGTCCGACTCTGTTGATGACGAGTCTAAGAATCCGAAGAATCTTTCTTCTTCGTCGTATGGCACTTCTTTGTCTTCTTTTTTACGACCTTCTTCCTTGCCTTGGTGAATTCATCTCCCGATGAACTCACTGCCTTCTTTGGCTTCCTCTTCTTTGTCAGAGGAGGTGGCTCTGGGGAGGAGTCCCCCTTGGGAAAATCATCCTCACTGACGTCCTCCCAGTCAGAATCCTCCTGTGGAGGCGAAAGCCTCCTCACTCCAGGCCTAGAAGGGCGAAATTCCTCCAGCCTAGTATCTAGGAGGGTGGTCATACGGGCTTCCCAGTCCCTACGTCCAGCCCAGTGTCAACATCATCCGCCGCCTTCAAGCGACGGCTGGACTGTCACCAGCGGAGATGAATCATACTCCTCAGTCGGGTGTGCTGCTGCTGGCTTACTCCGCTTCGTAGCCATTGGTAGTCTGTAACAACCAAAAGAAAGTTACTATAAACCCCAGTTCATTCTAAATGTCACAACATCTGTGCATCTAGTGGTATTGGATTACATATTTACACCATTCCAACAAAGGCGTGAATAAGCTAAAGTGTATAGTCGTAGGTATGTGTTATCGAAACCAAAACCAAACGAGGGGTAAGGACCAGTGTATCGGTAGCCTCCCACACTCTCTGTTCTGTACACTTCTCCCCCCTGTGGCTACAGCGCCAACAAGCTGGAGAAAATGCTACGAAACTCGGAGGTACACCTAAAAAATGTGGGGAGTCTATAAAAAGAAACCCAGGATTAATTTCAAACACGAATCCATAAAAGAAACCGAGGAAAAATCCCAACGTGATGTGGCTCCAGCCAACATCGCTCTCCATTCGGCAACGGGTGGCATGTAGAACAAAGGAAAAAATGTTGCTTTGTTCTATCAGTGTTCTAGAAATCGAAAACACCCATAAAAGTTAATAAACGCATCACAAAGTTCTAAAAGCTTTGCGAAAAGATGCTACAAGGCATCACAAACAATGTGCATCATTGTGAAATCAATACTTACAGTTAGTATGTTATTGTAGATCAAAAATTCCCGGAGCAACTCAACGAACGTCCTCCGGTCGTGAGTTGTTTATGCTAATTGCTGGACCCGGTTGTGCTTCCGTCTCCCTCGGCTACGAGTAGCCTGAGGCTTAGTACCGAGGTAAAATACATATATACAAATACAATTAGGCACTATTCTTCTGATAGTACATACTTGCAATTATTTACACAAATCAATTTGACCTTAACCCTCACTGTGCTGATTAAACTTTTACATATTAACATGCAGATACTGAATTAATTTGTTAAAATTTACATATCCAAGTTATGTGCACACACAAAAGAACTAAAACATTTGTTTTGTTGCATTTATATTCACTATTTATTGGATTTAGATATACCTTGGTTTATATACAATCAAAAATTTACATGTCGTTGTACAAATAGTCACTAAACACAACATTACATGGGCAAGTCAGTCAGATTCAGAACTGCAATCATCATTCATCTTGTAGTGAACCAGTGTGCGGTATCTCTCAAAGCAGGTAATCACATATAATGGTTTTTCACACTCTCGGCACCAGTATCTTTCCATTGGTCAGTAAAAATTAAATGTGTGCACTACGTCAAATGATATTACAGTCAATAGCACACAAGACTTGGAGGCAGAAGTTGGAGGACATGGCTTTATTCCAGCCAGCCCCCCTGGCCATTACATTTTTTAGATATGGCATCCGAATGTTGCAGGGAAAAGGTCATGTGGTGATTGGAGTGGTGAGGGATGTTAGTGAGGTGAGGGGAGATGAGACATATCAGCAATTGAGTGGAGTTGAATAAATGACATAGCAACTAGTGGTTGGTAACAGTTACTTAATTATTAACAGTAATAATTATATAGTATAGTTATACGAATCTTACCTGGGTACAGATGATGGATAACTGGCATTTTCCCGAGGTACTAGCCTCGGATAGTCGTGGGTCATGGAGAAGGGAGCACATCTGGGTCCCGAAATCTTTTACATACTTTTTAGGATAAAAAATGATTTTAACTTTGTATGGATACTTATTTTGTTTTCGATTTGGTTTTACCAAAGCATGAGAGTTGTGGTATGGTAGGGTTTTGTTTGTTGTTTTACATCCTAGCAATGTCTAAGGTCATATCAGGACGGGTACCGACTTGTGACAGTGTGCACTCATGGCAACTTTATAGTGCTGTCCCACTGGGAAACCAGGCCGCCAGCACCATGACCTGGTATCCCACTCAGTGATATTATCCTGACACTGAGCACACCAGTCCTAGCCATGTCTTAATAATGACGAGCGCCTGGCTAGAAAGCAACAAGTATCAATTTTTAAAAGCAACAAGTATCAATTTTTATGTCATTGGTTTGACTCGACCATGGTACGACCCCACGACCTACCAGCAGGGGAGACAGAAGCTCATTCGGCCATCCCGCCTGGTTCCTAATAGAAAATATTGAGTCAAAATACCTTGAATGTAAATAAAATATGATCAGCGAACCCATGCCATATACCATGTGGTTTTGGTTTATTTAACTCTCCCCCGGGGACAGGATACTGGTGGTCTGAACCAGTTCATCTATGAAGACTTCTGTATTTACTACAGGTTACTCACAAGCAAGGTTCTTTTGGGGGCATTTCTTCAATGAATGTAGGGGTGGTGGTCAGTAAGTGATTTGAGGGTCTTACACGATATCGGCGAATATTGCCATACTCATGGCAAGACTGGTTAAAAAAATATATTTTGATAAACTTAGCTATGGTCGTAATGCTTGCTTTGCATTTGATTCGCGGCAGGGAAGGGGATGTTTTCAGAAATCGAATGCTTCGCCTTACACATTTAAAAAAAGATCCTGCAGATTTTGCATTTGATAAAAGTGTTGTCTGTGCAATTAACAATCTCCACATTCTAACAAAAAGGTGTTCCTGTGTCAATAAACAGTCACAGCCAAAGCATTCTGGTGGCTCATCACCCATTAAGATGATGTTTGTTTGTTGTTTTACATCCTAGCAACATCTAAGGTCATATCAGGATGGGTACCGACTTATGACAGTGCACACTCATGGCAACTTTATAGTGCTGCCCACTGGAAGTCCAGGCCACCAGCACCATAACCTGATATCCCACTCAGTCACATTATCCTGACACTGAGCCAACCAGTCCTTGCCCTATCCTAATAATAATGAGCGCCAAGCTAGGCAGCGGCAAGTATCAATTTTTAAGTCATTAGTTTGACTCGACCAGGTGTAAAATTTCCCGATATTTAGACTTTTGAGGATGGTATGAACTAGTCTATAGTAATTGTATCAAAAGGTAAATGGTATATAAAGCCAGGGGCATTAAGGTATTATGTGGCGCTGGTGATCCTTTGCTGAGTTAGATAGACATTGTGTAGTTATAGATAGTGTGAGAGGGGCACTACTGTTAGTGTGACAGGGCCTTAGCAGCTCAGCTCACATACCCCCTCCCCCCAATTGTTATTTACGGATCACTGCACACCAGACACAACAGGGCACTGTGGCCATCAACAACCAAGGCTTGGATACAGGCAGGTTGGATGTTCATTGGTTGGTTGCAGAATGCATAGTGCTGATTGGAGGAGCTGATCAGGTGTGACAGCCATCTTGGATTCATGAGACTCTATAATAATAAACCTGAGGGTGTAAGCTCTCTTCTGTGCACTTTCTACTCTACCTTTCTCTTGAATGTAGTGATTTCATATTTAGCCTACCTACACAACCACAGCTGCCAGCTGTCGACTTTACACAGGGTTCGAACCCACAACCCCACTATCTACAAACATGGGAGACAGACACTCTAACTCATTCAGCCATCCCGCCTGGCCCCCTTAAGATGAAGGCATGGGTCAACCTAGAATGAGCAATACACAATCTTGCTATAACAACCTGATCCCACAGGGGATTCTGTGGCAGACCACTCAAGGAGGGGTAACTCTATTGAGTTTGTTTGGGTATTCATCCCATTTAATGTTCCATGAGTCTGTGATGTATTTTTGAAGGGTAGGTCTCAGATCAGAGTAGAGAATGTGACATTGTTCCAAGGGAGCAGTCAGGGCTCAGGTGGCCACTTGATCTGCCCTCTTGTTCCATGAAATACCCATATGGATGAGTACCCCACAGAGATGGATGTAGCATTTTGCTATTGAAAGAGACTTTTGTTTAATGAACATTTTGAATAACATGGGGCAGTCCAGTTTTCTACTGTTTAAAGTGTGAAGGCAAGAAAAAGAGTCAGTGAATTTAACTGGTTGAGGTTTCAACACACTCTACGTCAGTCGGAGCACTCGCACCTCAGCAGTAGATGTTGAACTCTGATCTGAAATATGTCTACCTAATTCATTTCCGTGGACGATTACTGACCCATCAGTGTAATCAGTAAGGTGTGAACTAAAAGCACTTCACACGTCTATAAATCTTTTACAAAATGAAAGTTGGTGCATCTTGAATTTCCTCGATGAGGCTAGATATTTGGTTTCCTCAACTGCCAACGAGGAACATCTGAGTAGTGTAAAAGTGTTATGTTGTGCAGATTTGAATTCCAAAGCCTCTAAATGATGTTTCATTTGCAAGCCTAGTGGTTTTATGTGTGGGGATTTCCTCATAGAGGCACTCGTATGACAATGTAAAAATGTATTTGTATGCAGAAGTTAAAATATTTCCCCTATTTGAGTACATATTGCAAAGCCAGTTTGAGCCTTCTATTCCTAAGGGAGGGTTCTCTGCCTTTGACAAAGGCTTTGTATGGGCAAAGTTCTAAACTCCCCCAGGCCAGCCGAAGGCCTTGATTGTGTATGGTTTCAAGCTGCCAAGAGTAGGACTTTCTGGCTGAACCACACACGATACAGCCAGTCCAATTTGGAACGTACAAGCATTGTATATACATAGCTGCAACATTTGAAAATGGGGAAGAGTAATGATTTTCACGTGAATCCCGGACTATGGCCCATATATATATATTAATAGTTTATCCTGTTTAATAATAGTCAACATCACAGGAATGATCCCAAACTGTTTAAAAAAAACACTTAAAGCCATAGCTGCCAATAGTTGGAAATGGGAAAGCATTAACTTGTTCATATAATACTGCTCACATAGCACATTTCCACTGGGCTTTGTGGCCTAGAGAGCCCAATGGTTAAGATGTACCTATTTATATACTGTACACACACATATATAGTGTAAAACCTCTCTAACCGACCATCTCCACAGATCAATCACTCCCTTATATCGATCGCTTTGTTTGGGTCCCAACAATACCATTGTAAGGATATTCTAACTCCCTAAACCGACCACCTCCATAAATGGACCACTTAAATTTGGTCCCATGGTCGATTTAGAGCGATTATACTGTATGTATATACATGTACATATCATCATCATCATCATGCTGTCGGTCACGATGCAACAAAGACTGCCTTCATTACTTGACTGCCGCTCTCCACTTAGCTCTCTGCTGTGAGAGTTGCGTCCATGAGTCGGTCTTAATGTCTCTCGCTTCAGGTTTCTCTTGATGGTATCCCTGAACCGGAGACGGGGGCGCCCTCTCTTTCTGTAGCCAGAAGACAGTTGAGAATAGAGGATCTGCTTTGGTAGCCTGTTTGATGACATCCTCATGAGGTGTCCAGTCCACCGGAGATTCTTTTTGATCAGAAGATCTGCCATAGAGGGCAGCCCCATCCGTTCGAGTATTTCCTTATTCGTCACTTTATCCTTCCAGGTTAGCCTCATGATTGAACGCAGATGTCGCATCATGAAGGCATGCAGCTTTTTCACCTGCCGTCTGTACACTGTCTAGGCCTCGGCTCCGTATAGTCATTTCATGAAAGCTGCCTGCAAAAGTGTTGAAGTGCTGCTGGCTTTTGCAAGTTACCAGCGGCACTCTCTCGGGGAGCAAATAGAGGTTTCACACTGGCAAGAACATGTCAAGACAGGGGCAAAACTATTTGTCCCTGCAGTGGCTGGTCGGGAGATGTTGGGAGTTCCATACATCAACCGCCCTTAATGCTGCCACAGTGACATGGTTTTTCTGTTTAGGGTTTGCTCCCTTAGCCTTCGGTTCTGTCAAGAACCTGTACCACAAGGCAGTGGTTTACAACTCTGCAAGGCAGGGGCGTCAAACTCCCTGAGGTATTGCTATACCTGCAATACCTGCATACAGACATATGTACATATATAGGAGTGGAAAAAGACGGATTTTCCATAATGTTTCAGTGTATGGGCGTAATGAAAGGCAGAAAATCATAATGATTCCGCAGAATTTGTAACGGTTGGCAGCTCTGTATATAGTTGGAGCATGATACGGGTCTGCTCCGCACTGCGTGTGGGCTAGAACTGTTCAAATGTCTGTGGAATAAAGGACAATTTGTTGTCAAAGGCAACTCCTTTTGTTTGATGTTTTAAGACCTAGCAACATCGAAGGTCATATCAGGAATGCGTACTGACTTGTGACGGTGCACTCATGGTGACTTTATAGTGCTGCCCCACTGGGAAATCAGGCCGGCAGCACCTTGACCTGATATCCCACTCAGTCACATTATCCTGACACTGAGCGAACTAGTCCTTGCCCTTTCCTAGTGATGCCGAGCACCAGGCTAGGAAGCGACAAGTATGAATTTGTAAGTATTTAATTTGACTTGACCAGGGTTCGAACCCACAAACTCATCGGTTCCGATCCCCCAAAACAGGGGAGGGACGCTCAACTCATTTGGCCACCCCGTCTGGTGAAGGCACACTTTATAGATTGGACTATATTGTTTATTTTTATGCCAAAAAGGCTGGCATAGAATAAAGTGTCTAAAGTGATTTTAGAGATATACAAATAGTGTTTCTGACTCCTGGGCCGTATGCAGGAGTCGGTGGTATTCGGTGGTAGCGAGCCAAAACGGTTGTAGGCGGGAATTTCCCGGGTAGCGGCAAAAAGTGGTATGCATGAGGCGGTGATAGGCCTAACACCAAAAGGTTAACCGGTGTTACATTACCCCTGAAAAATTGGAGGTATAGCGCTGGACGCGACAGTTCATTAAGCCCAAATCTATTCAATGCTATCGTATTTAACAGAATTACAGACGCAATAAGTGAAATTTCATGAAATTAACCCTAAATTCAAAGCAATATTAACACTGCCGCTGCAACGGCGGCGATATTAATATTTATATTTTCAAATCGATGAAGGTAAAGTAAACAAATCGCCACGGCCGCATCGACGTCGGTTTCCATACTGGCGGCGGCGGCGGCTGCTTGCATTCATCGGTTCGAAAATATTAATATCGCCGCCGTTGCGGCAGCATTAATATTGCTTCGAATTTAGGGTTAATTTGATGAAATTTCACTTATTGCATATGTAATTCTGTTAAATATAATAGCATTTAATAGATTTGAGCCTAATATGGCTACAAACGCAGAGGGATTTCCCAAATCTATAAAGAACTTCATGTTTAGCTATAATGTAAGTGTTACGCACTCCTGCATACCACTTGACATACTTCCCGAGCTCGGTGATAGCTATACGGTGATACGCGGTAACACCAAAAGCAGCTACCACCAACTCCTGCATACAGGCCCAGGAGCCAGACAAGGCGACCGTTGTTTGTTCATTCTAGTTTTATCAATGCAAATCGTAAGTGCTATCGGGTGGTAGTTCCCGGGCTCGCTATAATCCATCCCTGGTTTGGGAATGGGGATAATGATGACCTCTTGCCTGGAGGTTGGGATGTCTCCCATGTGCCAGAAGTTAATGAAGTGCAGAAGCAATTCAACTGTTGGAGGTTGTAGGTGTTTTTTGTTTGTTGGCTTGCTGTTTTACATCCTAGCAACATCTAAGGTCATATCAGGATGGGGTATGCACTCATGGCGATTTTATAGTGCTGCGACACTGGGAGACAAGGCTTCCAGCACCATGACCTGATATCCCACTCAGTCACATTATCCTGGCACTGAGCTAACCAGTCCTTAACCTCTCCTAATAATGCCAAGCGCCTGGCTAGGAAGCGACAAGTAGCAATTTTTAGGTCATTGGTTTGACTTGACCAGGGTTCGAACCCATGGTCTATCAACATGGGAGACGGATGCTCTAACTCATTTAGCCATCCCATCTGGTCAGTTTATGTCCTAGCAACATCTAAGGTTATATCAGGATGGGTACCGACTTGGGACAATTTGCGCTCACGATGAATTTATAGTGCTGCCCCACTGGGTGACCAGACCACGAGTCACATCCTGACACTGAGCCAACCAGTCCTTGCCATATCCTAACAACGCAGAGCGCCTGGCTAGGAAGCGACAAGTATAAATTTTTAAGTTATTGGTTTGACTCAACCAGGGTTCGAACCCATGATCTACAAACACGGGAGATGCACGCTCTAACTCATTTGGCCATCCCGTCTGGTCAGTCCCCCATTAAAATGTAGAGGGAGAGTAACATATTTAGGTACGGTATCTATGTCTTGTGATGTAAATATGGAGTTGGGAATGTAAAGAGCACATAGTGATCAGTTTTATCAGGGCTATTGCTTAGAAAGTTATTTTTCAGGTAATGGGCTTTGTATCACATATTTTATGCAACAGAATGAGCGAGTCCCCAGTAGATTGTTCCCCATCCAGTGAATAACAGGGTACATATTGTAATAGTTTAGGGAAACCTGATCAGTATCCTTCATGTGGTTTTTTTGGCTGTGTTTTTTTTGTGACACACCAATGCTCTATCGGTTATGCAATATCGGTTGTCTTGTTTGACAATTGTTTAAGATTTATAGACGTGTGAGGTGCTTTTAGTTCAGCCATATCAAATTCCCTCGTTGTTGCCCAAAACTGTATGCACCCATGAGGGTGCTTGTTTTCAATGCTGGACAGCTGTGATACTGGATTGGTCTGGTTCTGCACTCAGGAGTGTTTACCTGATCTTTCTCGGGCCAACCTTTTGAAGTTTTGGGTGTTGGTAGTTTCTATATTAGTTGTTTTTTTAATTTTCAAAGTTTTTTCCTAACCTGTATATGATAACTTAGCCTATTATGTACATCTACGCAGATGACATACATGCCTGCGGGAGAGGATCCCATCCCATTGTGATTTGTTACAGCATCCTTTCACCCACGCCCTGTCCTTAGATAGTACACCAGTGTCTCAGAACACCCCTGGACCCTTCGGGACTGCGACTAGGTGGGATGGTTGTGTTATATGGTTAGCCATTTTGTATTTCAGGGTGAATCGGATGCATGACCGTGGCCTCTCGGTTCTGCTTTGATTTGTGCCAGTACACATACCCAGATGGAGGGCGCCCTATGGTGATAGACATTTCGAATTCCTTAGTACTTAGTAGGGCTAGTTTCCGTATTTGTAATATCTACCATCTTTTCTGGCCTGGCTTTTGCTTTTTGTGCCAGAACACAGCAAGCAGTGACTGCGCACATGGTCAGGTGATATATTGTTCCTTCAGTAGGTGGTTGTGTACTATGTTTTCTTTAAGAACCTTTAAGAAGGCTTTTGATAATTCCAGGCATGTGCCCCCATGGCCAGTACACCATTTTCCTGATGTCCCTACGGGGGGTTGCTGTAAAGCCTGGTTTTGTGGTGTAATGGTGTGCTAGTATTTTGAGGTGCGTTTCCCTTCTACTCGTTAGTAGTGTTCGATTGCATTTTTTGTGTAATTCGATTGTGGGATATCTGTTGTGCACCTGAAGGCATACTTTGCGGGCTCTACTTTGTAGCACATATAATTGGTTTAATAGTTTTGTATTTCCTCCCATGTATACTACATCGGCAGTCAAAGTAGGGAAGGACCATGCCTTTATATATTTTAATTGCCATGTTTTCAGTCATGTTGTATCTCAGTTTAGCCAGTAGCCATATTTTATGGTTTACTTTTTTTATAGTATTTGTTATGCAGAGGTAATAATTTAGGTGTCTGTCTAGATCCACTTCCAGATATCGGTAGTTTTCTACTTGTTCCAGTATGGGGTTTCCCAGAAGACACTTTATTTTATCGTTACTCGTTAGCATGGTACCAAATAGTAGTTTTTGACTTCATGACTCCCATCCTATTTAGTTGGCACTCGATTAGTTTTTTTAGTGTTAGATCCAGCTTTGTTTCTATTTCTTCGGGTTGTTTTGCCTGCGGCATATACCATCATATCATCTGCATATAGTTGGATATTTTCAATTTCTAGCCAGTTGTTTAGATCGTTAATATATGTGAGGAAGAGAAGTGGCCACAGGACTGACCCTTGGGGTACTCCACAAGTCATCTTTTCCTAATTGGATATGGATCCATTTACTGTGGTGCATTGGTTTAGGTTTTCTAGATAGCTCGCTAGCCATTTTCCTGTTACTCCCGTTATTCCCATGTGGGTTAGTTTACTCCTTAGGATAGGGTGGTGGACCGTGTCAAAAGCTTTGCTGAAATCTATGAATGCTGCACCCACTAGGTTCTTTTTATTGATACTGTTTGCAATATCGGTTATTAAGTTAGCAATTGTTTTTATTGTCGAGTGTTTTTTTCTGAAACCGCCCTGTTTACTGTTTAATATTTTGTGTTCGCTTAGGTGGTCCATAATACGACTGCAATATTGTTTTCAGTAGTTTACCAGGCAGTGGGAGTATTGAGATTGGTCTATAGTTTCCCAGCCCCTTTTATCCCTTCCTTTGTGGAGCGGTGTTACTTTGGCTAGTTTCCAGCAGTCCACATAAGTACCTTCTGTGAACGATTTGTTGTATAGCTCACATATAACATCTGGGATGCATCCGAATGCATCTTTCAATACTATACTTGAGGTATTTTCAATGCCCGAGGGCTTGTTGCAATCAATTGATTTTATGAGCTCACTTATCTCTTTTATTGTGGTTGCGCAATCTCCAATGTCTGTGTTTATTTGTGGTGTTTTCATGGTCCAGTTTGTGTTGAACTGTTTGGATAGTTTATTGCCTATGGTAGAAAAATGTTTGGTCATTATATTAGCAGTATCATTGGTGCTGATTTCAATTCCCTCGTTGTTGTAAAGGGTAATCGATTCTTTATTTTTATTATTTGGTATTAGGATTTTCACATTGTTCCAGAATTTGTGTACCGTCTTTTGGCTTTTCTCACTGATTTCTGGCTATGATTTCTTGCTTTATGGTAGTTTTCTATGTCTAGTAGTCTTGTAGGCAAAGGACAAGAGGGTCAAGCCTCTCACAAAGCAATCACACTTTGTTTAATGTTTGCACTAAAACCTCAGCAGTTCCATTGTATTATGCGTGTGTCTATCATGTAGGCAGCGCGATAGGTAATAGGCACACATCACACAAGCTTCAACTTGGGGAACATGCTGTGGCTACTATGGCTTGGGGGAAATTCAGCCATGTCAATATTCTGCAAAGCAGAATACCAATTCCCGGTGGCAATCGGGAGGGACATCACTGCTCTTAGTCACATGGCCTGACAGCCGTCTTTAGTGCACTAATGCCCTTTTCTTTGGAACTATTTTTGTGTGCAGAAGAAGCTGAAGCGGTCTCTGTCTGAGCAAATGCAGACTTCATTTCTGATTTTTTAAGTTGACTTGACACTTTGGCTCCAGAGAGTCACGTCAAATCTGTCTGGTAATTGACTGTTCTGGTAATGGGTTTTGCCACCACAGCATAGCTCTTGGCAAGTAGTGAAGGGGTTAAGCCCCTCCACCTTCTTCAGAGCTTATCCAGTTTTTGGTTTTCACCCAGTGGATTCTTTCCTTTTATCCAAACAGGAAAACACTTTGACACAACCATGTGGGGATCCAGGCAATCAGCAAATTTTGCATGGTTCTGATAACCAGTGTCGTGAGATATCAGGCCGCATTGGAAGCAGGTTAACATGGACTTGCAGTTGTCCTTTCTGTGGCCATAATTTTGGCACTTGAAACAGTGGAGAGGATTCGAGGTGAAAGCATGCCACACAAATGCTGAGATAACCCAACTTTTACTTTCTGGAGCGGAACCGGTGTACTGAACATGAGGATGTAGGTGTCAGTTTAATTTCCTGATCTTTCCTTATGGTCATGCTACAAACGTTCTGTACACCCTGTGGTTTCAGCTCAAGTGCAACCTAATCCTCACTGACCTCCCTCAATTCTCTAGTTCGGATTATTCCTCTGCTAGAGTTGAGGGCATGGTGAGAAGCCTTTACACCACTATCTGCATGTGTTGGAATGTTTTCTGCTTGGGCCTTCTTGGCGCACTCAACCAGAAAATCACCAAGACTTTATTTTGATAACGTTTACCACTGTGCCAGCTATCCACTTAATGTCCTTGTTAACAACAAAACAGGAGGGTTTGGCAGCTGAGTTGGTAAGCACGATCATGATAAACCATGGCCAATTTTCGAGGAATGTGGAATTGAGTCGTCAAAGTGTGAGTTGTCTGCCATGTTTGTTTAGAATCAAAAGCCTCGCTCACACCTACCATGGAGCCATACTTGAGGATGTGCAAAGCTAATGTATCTGAGAGATGCACACCCGGGATACTCAAATAATGATGCAAAAATGGCAGTAATTACTTGAAAAAAATGAAGTCATTCCTTGATAGACCGATTAGCCAACACCTTCTAGCTATAACTATTTCATGGGTTGCATAATAACCCTTTTACATTCATGAGTTTGGGTCTGTTAGTGTTTTGCAAAATAACGTAGTATCCTAGGTCACTGCATAACCAGCCGATTAATCGGACCCGCCCAATCCATCATCTCACCTAGGTTAAGTCAGGGCCACAGTGTAGTGTTCAATTAGTGATAGCAAACACTGCTCATTGCGGTCAAAATGTATAAGATTAAATGGTACCTCCTCATACTCTGGGTCTATACTCAGGTTGAAGCGCACAATCCAGTCAGGCACCTGGTCATGCTATGGTGAAGAACACAGAAAAATGGTGCAGTGCACATACAATGTAGGTGCCCCTGTCATAAGCAGTGGTCAGCTGGAATGTAGTGGATCAGCTACCTTACATGTACAGACAAAGGTTAGAAAGGTGAGTGTCTGTGGGTGGTCACTAAGGTAGAGACTCGCAAATCTGTGTGAAACGGCCCTCACACGGTGTCACAAAACTTGATTGCACACTGTGTTACATCACCCAAACTATTCCCACAAGTTCAACTTTCAGTGCCCAGCTAAATGGCTTCCTTATAAAATCATCGGATTGATAAGTAGGTTGCTTCCTTATTTGCAACGGTGCAATTAGATTCCGTAAAATCTATCTAACCGACCACCTCCACAAATTCCCCACTCCCCTATGTCGATCGCTATATTTGGGTCCCAAACGATCACCCATACAATACCAAACTCCCTAAACTGACCACCTCCCTAAATAGACCATTTAAAGTCAGTCCCATGGTCGGTCAATTTAGAGAGGTTTAACTGTATTTTAATTTTTCTGCAGCGCAGAGTATTTTGTTTCCTTTAACAGCTGAGTGACATGACCAAAATGAACCATTCTGATCGGTCATGTATATTTAGCACTTTGCATGATGTAGGACATGTGCTTTTTTTTTTAAATGATACTGGTTTTCCCCCAGAGCTGTTGTTTTATATCCTAGCAACATCTAAGGTCCCATCAGGATAGATACCCACTTGTGACAGTGCACACTCATGGCAACTTTATAGTGCTGCCTCACTGGGAAATCAGGCTGCTGACACGGAGCTAACCAGTCTTTGCCTTACCCTATTAATGCTGAGCGCCAGGCTAGGAAGTGACGAATATCAATTTTTAAATCATTGGTTTGACTCGACCGAGAACCAAACTCCCGACCGTCTGCACGCGCTCTACCGATTAGGCCACCATTCCCGGTCTTTCAGTCATAGCTTTTGACTGTTTTACAAAGACATCACAATTAGACAAGTTTTTCTAAGTTCAAATTGACATAATTTCTTTATATTTATGTTAGGGAAATTATGACTACCATGTGAAAAAGTTCCATTCAAGCTTTTTCCAATGGTTTATGTTGCATTGAAATCAAATACATTTAAAAAATCAGTCATAGCGGCTCACTGCATCTGATAGGTATGCACGTAGTCGCCAGGGGCGCCACCATCACGATGCATTCAAAATAGCATGCTTTTATGAAGTACTGGCTTGGTACATACCCACAACTTCCTTGCTCCCTGCACATGCCATTTCAGAGCATTCACTGAGCTACTTCTGGTCCTTAATGTAGTTTTTATTTAGCTATATTTTGATCTGTTTTTAATTAAATTTTGACGACTGAAGAATCAACTTTGAAGTGCGAAAAAGAAGTCACTACCTAAGTAAAGAATACAATAGCAAGCAAGCAATCTCCATACATTCACTGCTAGGTTACAATTTAGACCAGACGGGATGGCCGAATGAGTTTGAGCGTCCGTCTCCCGTGTTGGTAGACCATGTGATCGTGGGTTCGATCCATGGTTGAGTCAAACCAATGACTTACAAATTGATACTAGTTGCTTCCTAGCCAGGCGCTTCGCATTATTAGGATAGGGCAAGGACTGGTTGCTCAGTGTCAGGATAATGTGACTGAGTGGGATATCAGGTCATGGTGCCAGCAGCCTGGTATCCCAGTGGGGCAGCACTATAAAGTCACCATGAGTGCACAGTCACAAGTCGGTTCCCATCCTATGACCTTAGATGTTGCTAAGATCTAAGACAAGAACAAACATACAATTTAGATCAGTGTACAGAAAATCACGTACTGAAGTCACAATGGCTTTTCATATTCATACGAATTATCCCATACCAAAGTCTGAACGGTTTAATAGCCGTTTGTATTTCATGAATTTTGATTGCAGCATGTGAAGGAGTACCCCAAAACACTCTTAGATAACAATTATCATTGTCATAAGCGCAAGCATTAAGAATATATCAACGTTTTTCATTCAATTCTACTCACAAAAGTTGGCCTAAATCCTTCACCATTGCCATACTAAGCCTACTTAAAATTGATCCCCAATTTGGCAAGATTAGAATTGTCATAAATTTGGTTCTATTAAAGATATTGAGATAATTTAGCCTATAATTTATCGAATTTAATTGATATATTTATGCTGGGTAATAGTCTCCTTCTTAATACAGAACACCATTTTAAATTATGCCCGGCCCCCCCCCCCCCGAAATCTATGTAATCAAATGGTCTTTCCCCATATGGCATAAACACCGATCACGTGACGACCCCATTTCACTTTTGGCACGAGTAAACATGACGGGTCAAATTGCTGGATTGTGGATAACTTGGATACACACAATGTAACTACGGACAATATTTTGGTCCGTGGAGTTCAATATTAAATGTGTGCAATTAATTGTGTTGTATGTAAATACTCCTGTGCTTCTGGACTACGGTTTGTACACTACGTTGTCTCATTTTCTGACTGAACTGCGACACCCCGTGAATTTAAGTAGCGCTGTCCAACTCCCCAAGTGTATTGGTCTGCTTAACTCTTGTAGGCTGTATTATATGTGAACAATTCTAAAGTTGAGAGGGCGAGTCGGGGTATATTCATATTACGCTGCAAGTTCGCGTAAAAATTTGTTTCACATCGGCTCAAAGTCCATTTTCGTTGGCAGCTTTGTGTTGCTGTCAGTGTCATCGGGTCGTCATCACCACTCACTGTCGTAATGGCATCTGTTTAATAACTTCTTAGCGTAGCTCATCCTTGCTTCCGAGATCCGGATACAACGTTATTTAATAGTGACTTGGATATCGGATGTGTGACATCAAGTGAATGTCTATTCGTAGTCACATTCAATTATATACATTGAACTTTAGAATCCAGGCCATGGTCACTAGTGTCATTGTGGATGTAGGACATCGGATGGCGGGATGGCGTCATGGTTCTTTGTCCGCGTGTTCCCAAGACTTAATTTAGTAATCCTTAAGTGATGTCATCGTCCGAGATTTTGATGGAAAAAGACTAACAGACCTAAATGTAGATCTATTTATGCGGATGAAATACCTACTTGTTCCGTATCTTGCTGCAAAGCAGGGCAGGAAGTTTGGCATTCCATCGACATCGGTGCAAACGCGTTGACTGCGGTCAGTCGTCGTTTTCCTGTATTAGGCTGTAAATTATGACCGCTCACTCAATAACTTGCACAACAATAAAAAGTCTTTCAAGTTTTCTGTATTTTTGGAGACAATAAAGCTCCTCGTGTGTGGCACTAGCAGTAGCGCCTGTTGTACCGCTCTACTTGCGATTGTTTGGGTAAAATGCACAGCGTATGTATGTCGATACAGTCGCCGTTTGCGCACATACCTAGATACACCGTGAGACTACTTGCTTTTGGAGAAATAGCCATGTACTAACTTGTATGAATCAGATTTGCCCGGTGCTTTTTCTACACGGGCTTGCACCTCTTCCCTAACACGTCTTGAGGACATGCACCATGTGATAACATACGGACGAAATATTCTAAGTAAATGTAGCCAGTGGATTGGCTGTGTGGAAGACTGGTCCACGTCATGGAATTTTCCAGTCGCGCATTGCGGGTTAAAATATGTGCGCATGCGCGAGAAAAGGGTTTTCTCGAACGCACCCGTCGTTTTCAACCGGCTGTAACCGGCCAGGACTGGTTCACGATCGCAGAAGAGGTAGGGTCCACGCTCGGTTGGTAGTCGAACCGCGCTCAGATTCCAGTGCTGTTTGTGTCACAGGTATACTTAGGAGTAGGGCATTTGCAGGGTTACGGCAAATCATCGTTTGGCTTGTATTGTTGATAAGCCATAGGTTAGTTCAGTATTATGTCAGGTTTATTCACATCTACTTAGTAAGTTAGTGATATCCACTGCAGTCATCCACCAAATACAGTAAAACCTCCATAGGAGGGCGCCCGTCCACTCACTTCCGGTCTACACGGTGAAAAGAAACCTTGATGACAGCAGTTCTTTTTGTTTTATTTACATTCGCAATAACGCCAAATTTCACTTAATGAGTAAGTTAGGCTCCTAAATAACATTATTTCAACACCCGAGTGAATATTCATGCTTCTAAATAACAGAATTAGATCGTAGCAGTGAATAGATTTGTGCTTTTTGTTTTGTTTACATTCGTAATAGGCCAGATGGGATGACCGAATGAGTTAGAGCGTCCATCTCCCATGCTGGTAGATCGTGGCTTTGAACCCTGGTCGATTCAAACCAATGACGTAAAAATTGATACTGGTTGTTTCCTAGCCAGGCGATCGGTATAATTAGGATAGGGCATGGACTGGTTCGCTCAGTGCCAGGATAATAGGTTTCCAGTGGGACAGCACTATAAAGTCGCAATGAGTGCGCACTGTCACAAGTCGGTACCTGTCCTGATGACCTTGGATGTTGTTAGGACATAAAACAAGAAACAAACAAAACATTCGCAATAATGTCACTGATACAGTGGTGGTGTTCATATCGCTTGGATTTGGGGTTTAATTTGAGTAGAATTTCACTTATTGAGTAAATTATTCTCCTAAATAACATTATTTCAAGCCCCCCAGTAAATATTCATGCGTAGATCGTAGCAGTGAATAGATTTGTGCTTTATTTTATTTACATTTGCAATAACGCCGCTGCCACATATAGCGTTTATATCGCTAGGATTTTGGGTTTAATTTGAACCCAATTTCACTTATTGAGTAAGTTAAGCTCCTAAATACCATTATTTCAACCCCCTGGTGAATATTCATGCTTCTAAATAACAGAATTAGATTATAGCAGTGAATAGATTTGTGCTTTTTGTTTTATTTACATTCGTTTCAATGCTGTGAGTGCCATTGTTTTCACTGCCTCAAACAGTTGCTAGGATCTGATGCTCTAAGTGCCCGGATGTCCGCGCCCTCCTATAGATCGACCACTCCCCTATATCGATCGCTTTATTTGCGTCCCAAGAATACCATTCTCAGGGATGAAAGTGGTCTCCGGGTAAAAAAGCGGAAATGCAGATATACTCCCATAGGTTTAGCATTGTCAGGGAATCGCGGAAAAATACTGGAAGTCAGATCTCAACTAGCCTTGTTGTGATTGTATTATCGCCCAAATCTAAGTTTTTTCCTTAGGTTTTATGTTCTAACTACATCTAAGGTCATATAAGAATGGGATTCGAACCACCCAACTGTTGTCAGATACATCCCATCTTTTGGAATTTTGTTTGATGTTAATCGGTGAATATAAGAAATCCCGGAAATCCGCGAAACCGCAGAGGTCTTTCATCTCTGCATTCTAACTCTCTAAAGCCGTGTTTACATGGGCAATTGTGAAGTGATTTAGGCAAATCGATTTATATGAAGCGGTGTAGTGGCGCGTTTACACAAGCGAGTTTGAAAGTGTGTCGGCGACCGGGAACCAGCAGCCTTAGTGGTGCGCCTGTAGCCGGCGAGCACTGCTATTTGTTTAGTTTACACTCGTCGATTCGACGCCGATGTAGCTGCTATGTTAATATCACTTGGAATTTAAGGTTAATTTAATTTAATTTCATTATTTGAGTATGTAATTCTGTTCAATATGATCGCATTCACTAGATTTCGGCCTAATCGGGCCCTAACACTGCCGGGCACCAGCGATTAGTTACAGCTGAGCCTGTAGCCAGCGAGCACCACTATTTTACACTATCGCCGCCCGGGAACCAGCTGAATCGCGTCATCTATACTACCTCGCGAGGTGGTTTTTTTGGTCAGAAAGTTTTGGGTGGGGGGTACATTAGTTGTTTAAGCAGGGGAAATTTCAATCGTGGACGATTGGTCTTCCTTATCCCACTGCTCCTTGCCATATCCTAATAATGCAGAGTGCCTGGCTAGGAAGCGAATGGTATAAATTTTTACGTCATTGGTTTGACTCAACCAGGGTTTGAATCCATGATCTATCAGCACGGGAGATGGACACTTTAACTCATTCAGCCATCCCGTCTAGTTTTTAATTAGCAATACAACAATGTGCAATTCCCACAATTTTCTCATAGTTCCCTTATGCAACAATAATTCAATTACCTCATCGTTTACAGTAACAGCTCCAATTTCTAGCTCTACCAGCTCCTAGCACGGTCTTCACTTCACAGCTTGGCTTCCAACTACAGTGCTTCACGGTGGCCTCCACTTACTTTATACTGAGGGTGGCCTAGGCTGGTTACCCAAACAACAGTGCTACAACAATATTATGCATTGTGACTGGATTGACTCAACAGACAACCAGACAGGATGGCCAAATGAGCTGATATCCATCTCCCGCTTTGGTAGGTCATGGTATCCGAACCGATGACTTTAAAATTAATACTTGTCTCTACCTAGCCTGGCACTCGGCATTACTAGCATAGGGCAAGGAGTAGTGGAATGAGGGAGACCAATTGTCCGCAATTGAAATTTCTCCTGCTTAATCAACTAATGTACATGACAACAAAAACCAATTTTGACACTTATTCAGAATTTGTAAACATCACTGGAAGATCAAATTCTTTTAGATGGGTGGAAATATGAGATCAAATGTAAGTATGTGGTTTGATTTTGAACTAAACGTATGCTTGATGAGACCATGCAGCTCCAAAACATGGTTTGAACCTATGGGTTCAAATCCCATGACCTACGACTTAATATCAGTAGGTCAGCCCACATCACATGCCAACAAAAAATTGATAGCGCAATGGCACCATCAGAAATGTTAGGTGACCAGGCTATATTTGATTTAGGTCATCCCACATCACATGGTCATAGCGAGAGGACTTTTTTTAAAGCTTTTCAAAAGTATTTTGGGTTCTTTTAGCTCACATTGCTTCAAAACTAGCCATTTTTCATCAAAATGACTCCAGGCTAATGATTAGTAGGTCATAACGGATCAATTTGATATATTTATCTTTTAAAAAAAGGTTTTTGCTCTTACTTCAAAGTAAATTTATCACACCCTCTTTATAGTATATAGACATGCCGACTACAACTTAGTACAAGGAACATCAACAGAACTAATAATTTCAAAACACAGGTCCACTCGTCCCCCCTCACACACAAAGGTACACACATTGTGACTTGTCTTCGATGTCCATTTCCCTGAATCAGTCAGTCCGGTGAAACTGATGACACTTGACCTTAAATGTAAACAATCGCACCCTGTTTTCAAACTCATGTAGAGCGCATCACATATGGACACAACCAATGGACGATCTGCATTGTTCCAACCAAAGTGGTGAACGTCCACACACCCCGTCATACATGTGCCCTGAAGGGAGAGGAGGCTGCCCTCAACACACCCAGCTACGATGTAGACTACGGAGTCAGTGCGCGGTGCAGTGTTGCGTCGGGTGGTCGATGGCCCCGTTGCAGTATCGCCAGGCCCGTTCAACCAATGGGGATGTGGCTGCATATTATGCAAATGAGTTGGCGTTGTCCCGATGGCCTTTGAGTGCTTTCCTGATAGTGCCTTTCCTGAAGTGTCGGAGTATCACAACGAACAGTAAGGGCCACGCGACCAGTGTACCCTAAACCATGACGACAGAAAGCTCCGGGACTGGAACCACCATTACATACGCTAACGGAGGGTGAACTAAATAAACCAAACTTGTTAGACAGACGTGTGCTGTTGCTACGTTATAATTCATGTAATCAGTTGTGATATATGTAGTTCATTAAAAGGAAGGATTGTCCAAATGATGGGTTCTAAGTTGTCTATTTCTAAATTCATTTATCGCAGAAAGTGAGAACATTAAAGTTGCATGGTCCGATGGTTTTGAGTTTCTACCAATTTCTGAGATAAATATATTAGGTTGTTCACTATGATCTATCTGAGGTAAATATGTAGAATAAAATCTAAATAATTGTTTCGGACTATGCAACTTTAAAGTGGCGCACTATCACAAGTCGGTACCCGTCCTGATATGACCTTAGATGTTGCTAGGACGTGAAACAACAACAAACAAACAAAACTTTAAAGTGGCCCGGTATACATAGTGGCGACGGGAACCATAGTCCGACAAATGCTCTCCAAACACAACTGCTTATTTTTTATGTTTATATAACCAGATATGTGGGGGCAGAGTTGTTGACTCACTGCACCTGAACTGGGCCAGGGGGAGTGCTGAGGTCAGTGGGGGGTCGGGGTGCTGAGGCTTGGTCAGGGTAGGGTGGGGTGTAGGAGGGTTGGCCTGTAGGTGGCAGCTGTTGTTTTGAAAATGGATGGGTGAGTGGTGAGAAGGGAGAGTAAAACTGATGTATTTTCAATTTTCTTTTGAGTAGTTCAAACAGGAAATATATTTTCTTTAATGTGAAATATATGTTAGTACAATGGGGAGCTTTCATGAGCCATTTCTCTTGCTATACACTTGGTGGCAGCACCCGTTCCCGGTCCAAGTCGGCCATTATGGTTGGATAGAAGTGTGTAGGGGTGTGTGTGGTGGGGGTTTAGGGATGTGTGTGGTGTAGGTGTGTCTGGGGTGGGGGTGTAGGTGTGTGGTCGGGGTGTAGGTGTGTGGTGAGGGTTTACGGGTGTGGTGGGGGTGTAGGTGTGTGGTGGGGGTTTAGGGATGTGTTTGTGGTGTGGGGGTGTGGTTGAGGTTGTGTTGGTGTGGTGTGTGTATGGTGAAGGTGTAGGTGTGTGGTGGGGGTTTATATGTGTGGTTGGGGTGTAAGGGGTATAGGTGTTTGTCGTGGGGTGTAGGGGGTATAGGTGGGGGTTTAGCGCTGTGGTGGCAGTGTAGGTGTATGGTGGGGGTTTAGGGATGCTAAAGATTTTGAGGTGCCGCTCTGCAAAACACCCCTACACCTCCACCACAAACCACCTACACCCCCACCACACATAGGGTCAACCCCCACCACACACACCTATACCCCTACCACATCCCTAAACCCCCACCACATCCATAGGCCCCCACCACATACCCCTAAAACTGCATACACCCCGACCACACACACTAAAATCCTCACACGTGATAGTAGAAGGAACTGATTCTATCCAACCAAAGCATTACAGAGACCGACATGGTGCGCCATCTGACGAGAGACTCATGCAAACTGAAAGGTCCCCATTACATTGCATAATTCAATCAGAAACACATATAGAAGGGAAAACGTTTTTTGTTGTTGAATGTAAAAATAGTGAAATACATGGGGTTTGAACCCTCAACACCAACAACTTCAGATTACAAGTTCAACATCTTAACAACTAGGCCACAGATATGTGTGTCACCGTATCTCGACGAAACGAAACGTAGGCTTAACAAACAAGTAATATATCTCGACGTAATGACCAAATTTCACCTACTTCGGCTTACGCTACCACATTACGTCGTAGTGTGACAGGGCCATTACATATTTGCCACTGTCGGTTGCCTTCATTTTCCACATGTTTGCACAGTCGTACCGACGGTGGTGGACCGCCGCTGGTTGCCGTGCATTTTCCACCGTTGTGCCACCGGCGTTCTGACATGCCAATAGACAGGCAACTACAGAGGCTCCCCCATCCATCAAGCGGTAAGAAAATATGGTTGAGAAGGATGTTAAAATGTGCCTAACTAACAACCATAGGTGAGGTGTAATACAGTTGCTTTCGGAACAGGTCAGTAGAGAGTTTGAAGTTATAAATGCCAGCCAGGGCTCATGAAATACCATTTTCATAGCAAAAGTGTTTTAGTGAGGAGTGCTGGGTTTTGTTTAGCAGTCATCACTTCTTCGATTAGCTTTTTAGCCAAGATTGGTGTCTTATCATCTTAATATCTAATATGAGGTGCATGCACATCTATGATATTAAACTGATTATTTTAAATTGGGTTTTACTCCTCCAGTGCCATCTATGGTAACTGCTTTATGACACAGAAGACATATATATCTTCTCCATGTGGTATCCAGAAATTCCTGATTGGAAAAACCATATAGGGCCCACAATGTAACCCATAAGGACCCTATATGGACTCTGTGTTATCTGACAGTGCGGCCACCGTTGGGCCAACAGCAGCGTATGCTGCTATGGGTAGCAAATGCTGTTGGGCCAATGGCGGCATATGTTGGTATGGGTGGCTTGTCACCGTTGGCCCGACGGCGGGTCAGTGGACAAAACAATGTCGGCCCGACAGCGGTTTTCCACCATTGGCCTGATGGCACAGCCACTGTCGGGCCAATGCTGGCCCACCGGCTCTGCGCTATCTGGGATGTTTTTCTCATTGAATTATGCAATGTAATTGTACTAATATATATTTTACATTAAAGCAAATATATTTCCTGTTTGAACTACTTTGAAAAAAATTGAAAATACATCAGTTTTACTCTCCCTTCTCTCCACTCACCCAGCCATTTTCACAACAGATGTCACATGACCAATCTAGGTCACTTTACACCACCAAGTGGACAAGTTCAGTACTAAGCTGCACCACCATATATTTGCTTTAATGTAAAATATATGTTAGTACAATTACATTGCATAATTCAATGAGAAACACATAGGTTTTGGACTGTATGGAGTTTGAACCCACAAGACAAAACAATTTCAGATGACAAGTTCAACACCCTAACCACTAGGCCACAGAGACCACAGATAGTTACTTGTCTCAGTTCAGGCTATTTGTGTATAGGACGTCATATATACAAGGTCTGTATGTATGTATGTATGTATGTATGTATGTATGTATGTATGTAAATGTATGTTTTGCATGCATCCATTTGAAATCTGTCAGTTACACTGTATATAAAAGGACAAAAAATGTTGTTATTGAATGTAAAAAGGAGTGAACCATATGGAGTGAGATATGTGCATTTGAAAGTTGTTGACTTTCAGATCTTTTGTATTATTATTAACTAATGCAGCAGCCATTCTATGCTGGCACCATCAGCCAGGCCTAAGCATTAATAGTTCGAGGAGATCTGCCGCAAATACACAGGTTTCCGGTTTTAATGCTATGATGGCAGCAGCCATTCTGGGTGTGCCTATACGTTATCGTTTGGGCGGGATCCATCCCAAATGGGGCGGGTTCTGCGCTTAATGCTATAATGCCAGCAGCCATATTCCACGATCCAGCTGGACCTGAGCGTTAATGGCTTGATGGGATCCGCCGCAAATGCGCAGATTTCCAGGTTTAATGCTATGATGTCAGTGACTGTTCTGGTCATGCGTTATCTATCAGTTGGAGAGGATCCATCGCAAATCCACCGGGTTCTGGGCTTAACGCTATGACGGCAGCAGCCATTCCACAGTGTATGCACCGGCGGACGACTCGGGATCGTAGAACGTGCAGTTCATCATAGGTGAGTGTAGAAACTGATAGGATGCTACAACCCCAGGTCATCCTCCAATGCATACGCTGTGGAAAGGCGCATTTGTGATGGATCCCATCCAAATGATAACACATAGGCATGACCAGAACGGCTGCTGCCATCACAGCATTAAACCCAGGAACCTGCGCAATTGTGGCGGATCCCGTCAAACCGTTAATGCTCAGGCCCAGCTGAATCATAGAATGTGCAGTTCGTCATAGGTGAGTGTAGAAACTGATAGGGTTCTACTACCCTGGGCCTATATATATATATATTAGTATTGGCAGATTAATATATATTTGTTGGTCCATATATGTATAAATACATACCTTGTATATACGTTGTCTATATATGACATATATTCATCATCATCATCATGCTGTCAGTTGAGAGGTGACAAAGACTGCTTTCATTACTTGACTCTCGCTCTCCATTTAGCTCTCTGCTGTGAGAGTGATGTTCATGAGTCGGTCTTAATGTCTCTCAGCTTCAGGTTTCTCTTGATGGTATCCTTGAACCGGAGACGAGGGTGCCCTCTCTTTCTGTAACCAGAAGACAGTTGAGAGTAGAGGATCTGCTTTGGTAGCCTGTCTGATGACATCCTCATGAGGTGTTCAGTCCACCGGAGATTCTTTTTGATCAGAAGATCTTCCATAGAGGGCAGCCCTGTCCGTTCGAGTATTTCCTTATTTGTCACTTTGTCCTTCCAGGTTAGCCTCATGATCGAATATAGATGTCGCATCATGAAGGCATGCAGCTTTTTCACCTGTCTGTACACTGTCCAGGCCTCGGCTCCGTATAGTAGGGTGGATAGCACGTTTGAATAGTAGATCTTGCCTTTGACCCACATGGACACTTGGTGGTTGTTCCAGAGTCTCTGGCATAGTCAGCCGAAAGATGCGCTAGCCTTGGCCATCCTCCGCTGTATTTCAGCATCAATGCGACCATCACTTGATATAGTGCTTCCGAGGTAGGTGAATTCCGGAACAGAGTTCAGCTTGTTTCCGTTAACCATGATATCCTCCTCTTGGGTTCTTGTAGAGTTGGGTTGGTACAGCCCCTCCGTCTTCTTGATGTTAATCTTCAGGCCAAACTTCTTTGATGCATCAGAGAAAGCGTCCACTATTTTCTGGATCTCTTCAGCAGAGTGGGCAACCAGTGCACTGTCATCTGCGAATAGCAGCTCTCTCACCAGTATCCGAGTAGTCTCGGTCTTCGCTCTGAAGTGTGCGACGTTGAATAGGTCAGCGCTCTGTCTGGACTGTATATAGATGCCATCCCCCATGCCTCGGAAAGCCTCATCGAGCATTGCTGTTAGGAAGATGGAGAAGAGTGTGGGGGCCAGTACACAACCTTGCTTGACCCCATTGATAACCCCGAACGATTCCGAGACTTCCCCTCCAACACTAACATTCGCCATCATTCCCATATGTAGAGCCTCGATCATAATTGTGAACTTCTCTGGGCATCCATACTTCCTCAGTAGCTGCCATAGCCCGGTCCTCCCGACTGTATAGAACGCCTTATTGAAATCGACAAATACCATGTACAGTGGTCGGTCCTGCTTAATGCACTTTTCTTGTAGCTGTCGGAGACAAAATATCATATCCATGGTGCTCCGGTTACCTCTGAAGCCACACTGTTTCTCTGGAACTATATCAGGTGTTATGTGAATAGATAGTCTGTTGAGGAGGATCCTGGCGAAGAGCTTGCCTGCTATGGAAAGAAGAGAGATTCCTCTCTAGTTCCCACAATTCGATCACCTTTCTTGTAGATGGTTACCTTGTTTCGCATATGGAGGAAATACATTCCATGAAAGCTGCCTGCAAAAGTGTTGAAGTACTGCTGGCTTTTGCAAGTTACCAGCGGCAGCTGCATACCTGGGTATGCAGGTATTGCAATACCTCAGCAATGTGGTGTTCAAAGTTCAATTTGCAGTTAGTAATCACTGCAATATCCTTCTCCTGTTCTGATTTTGTTGTGAAATATGATCACATCCCAATGTGTAGGCCTATGCTATTTCAGCCATATCTCTAAGTCCCACACTCATCTGTTTGCATTTATAGGGATGAAATCTCAGTAGCATTGTCCAATTCTAATTGTATGTTCTGTCGTGATCTTGCTTATAGTGCAAAACCACTGATCAACTGGCTTTACACGTTCAACGTTAGGTGGCGCCGTGTGAACAGGATGTAAGCCCAACACATAGTCCACCCACAAGCCTGTTTACTGAGAATTGGCTGACAGTTCCGCACCACGTGGAACGTGAAGTCTCTGTTGTCGATCTGAAGCTGTGCCTCACCGTCCGGGGTGATCCGATGCCGCGAAAAAGTCAGAAGCGAACAGCGGGTGTTCATCAGTCGCCCCGGCGCTACTCTGTCGAAGATGTTCCTTGGCAGAACGTTCACCTCCGATCCGGTGTCGAGCTTAAACTTGACTGGATGACCGTTCACTCGGACGGTCGCATACCAGAGTTTCTCCTCCTTGTCTGTGCCATGGTCGACGGTCCCCACAAACAGATCCATCATCAACACATTGACTTCCGCCGGATCCGGGTCTTGTTCAATGTTGTTAGGGTCGGGCTCTTCCATGGTTACCTCATTAACCCTGCCAAGCCTGGCCTTCCTACAGACGATGCAAGCCTTGCCTTTCGCTGGGCAGACTCCACGGCGATGTTCATATCCACAGTTCAGATATTGTATTTTGAACTCGCCTGCGCCAGTGCCGCCAGCTTTCCAAGATGGCGACTTCCAAGATGGCGCCCCAGACGGATGAACCACCGGTGCATCGGTATGTGCAGTCGCATATCTATTGAGAAAATCAATTTCCTTGACTTCTATGTCTGATTTCTTGTCTTCTAACTGATCAGAACTGAACTCACTTAGTTCGCACATGTTTATGCACTTTTCTAACGTCAAATCTGATGTTTGTAGCAGTTTGTTTCTCAAATTGTTCTTTACGCCAGCCACCAAGCGATCGGGCAACAGGGACTCCTACACCGATCCATACTCACAGTCTTTCACTCTGTCTCTTAGCGCAGTAACATACGTAGACATATTCTCAGTCGCTTGGTTATGAGAATTGAACCGGTATCGTGTTATTATTAAGTTGCTTTTACCTGTACAATAGGTCTGAAATGCCTCTGTGAGCGGTCCGATCTTGTCTCGATCAGCAAGCGTGATGGACATGCTGGCAAATACCTTTTGCGCTTCCTCGTCGGCGACATGAAGGAAGATGCGGCATTGCACTCATTCTGCCTTTGTTACTACACCTGCAGCAATGGCATATATATCATATGCTCTGATCCATGTTTTCCAGTTCGATCGTGCATTGTTGCTGAGGACGAGCTGTCCTGGTGGCCTGAGACCCGGCAGTGTATTAGCGGGCGGCATTCTTCCTCATCTGACACCATGTAAAAGTACAACGTCTGAACACTTTGACTTCTGGATACTGAATGCTTTATTCACCGTCCAGGGCTCTGCACCACCGGCTAAACTTTCCATGACATCATCTCATTAACATAATTCTTTGTTCTCTCTCAATGCCTGGATCCCATTATGCATCTTATTAGCATATATTACAGTAGTCAGCATAGTGAGTCCCCTACACAATGAATGAAGAACACTGTAGTCTTCAGAGCTCAGAATGGAACTGTCTTTTAATGGTCATGTACACAGTATATATTCATTAATGTATAGTTACAAGCTTTCTCATTTCTGGAATGTCAATGTTTCACTCTTAATATAACCATGTTGTTTACACATATCTTATTAGAATCAATATGTTTATCAAAAAATTCCTTTATAAAGGTTGCTTTCTTTGTTATGACAATATTCCTTAAACTATACCTAATTCATTTAAATGGGAGGTTGAACTCCTAGTCAGTTGATCTCCTTTATCCGGTTGGTTACTCTGTGTTTCCCAGTATAGGTTGTGTGTGCCTGTTGGAGTTCCCTGTCATACAATACCCACAAGCATGTCCACCACAACCAATACACACATCCGATTCACCCACACCCACATCCTTCTGAAGGCTTTAGAACCCAGTTGATTGATTATGATGGTAATCAGGCCATGTGAGCCAGCCGCTACAGATTTCACTTTGGTCGGGCTCTCGTCACTTTTGGATTAGTTATTGAGAGAGCTGGACATCTGACCACGCCGTTGACAAGTGCCCCTCAACTGAGTGCTGAGGGCTGTACTCCTGTCATGTAATGGATGAATGACGTCACAGGTTATCGTATGATCTAGAGAGGTTCCTCACAGAAGTAATTGGTTTGACTTAGCCGGGATTCAAACTCAACCTTCCACATGGGAAACCTGTGCTCTGACTGATTCTGCCACAGCATTCAGTTTGGGAAAGGGTAATGTGTAAAGACAATAAACCTTCTTATTCCAGCACCAGATGTCCTCAGCCTTGAGATTCTGACTTAATTGAGGTCACCGGTGAAACTGGTCAGTGTTGGACAGCTCACAAGGATTCACCAAGATTGCAGCTTATACCCAGATAGCACAGAGCTGTCGGGCCGACATTGGCCTGACAGTGGTCGGGCCAACGGTGGCAAACCGCCATCGGGCCGACGTTGTTTTGTCCATTGACTCGCTGTCGGCCCAACAGTGGCAAGCCACCATTGGGCCAAGGTGGCAAGCCGCCGTCAGGCCAACGGTGGCAAGCCACCATCGGGCCGACGTTGTTTTGTCCACTGACGCCTGGAGGAGTCAACCCAATTAAAAAATATCAGTTTAATATCATAGAGGTGCATGCGCCTCATATTAGATATTAAGATGATAAGACACTAATATTAGCTAAAAAGATAAGCTAAGAAGTGATGACTGCTAAACAAAACCCAGCACTCCTCACTAAAACAGTTTTGCACTGAAAATGGTGTTTTATAAGCTCTGGCAGGCATTTGTCACTTCAAACTCTCTACTGACCTGTTCTGAAAGTAACCGTTCTGTACTTGCCTGTCTATTGGCATGCCTCATGCGTCGACATACGTTACCACTACATCGGATCGACACTACGCCCATATCTATGAAAGCCTCAGTCACACGACGGGCTGCGTTCGCTCTTAGCCATTCTTTTTACATATTTGCCACCGTCGGGCCTTCGGTGGTGGTCCGCCGCTGTTTGAAATTCTTTTTGCACACATTTGCCACCATCGGGCCGTCGGTGGTGGTCTGCCGCTGTTTGCCATTCTTTTTACATATTTGCCACCGTCGGGCCGACCATGGTGGCCAGCCGCTCTTTGCCTTTTTTTTTTCCACACATTTGCCACCGTCGGGCCACCGTCGAGCCGACGGTGGTGGTCCACCACTTTTTGCCATTCTTTTTACATATTTGCCACCGTCGGACTACCGTCGGGCCGTCGGTGGTAGTCCGCCCCTCTTTGCCATTCTTTTTGCACACATTTTCCACTGTAGACCAATACCTCTCGGAATCACTCAAATTTGAGGGTATTCATTTTTTAAACTACCATATTCATCTTTGCATACCTGTTTTCTATCTATTGGCCAATTTTCACAAAGATTGGGTGACCCCTGCATGGTGATTTTCCCATTCTTTAACTACAATGTGACTGTCAACTTCAAGTCTGCATAGCTTGGTGGTATCATGTAATGCAGCACTGTCAGCGTAGTTATCTGTGCAACACGGTTTATCACCCAGTCACACGAAGGCCTGCGTTAGCTTGCAATCACTTGGCGACCAAAAGCTTGCGAGTTCCTTGCGACTAAATTGAAACAATTTGTTACAAACTATTTTAATAAGTTGCCATGTCGACAATGATCTGCCAGGCGACATTGTGACATCATTGTACACGAGCCACATCGTGTCAGTCGGCGATCGCTCGGCGATTAGTTGTAAGGTGGTCGTAAGATGGTCATAATTTAACTGCAAAATGCTCGCGAAGCGATCGCAGCTGTACTCAAGCGTCACACGAGGCCTGCGTGGCAAAAGGGGCGGACCACCCGACGTTGGCAAATATGTAAAAAGAATGGCAAAGAGCAGCGGACCACCACCGACGGCCCGACGGTGGAAAATGTGTGCAAAAAGAATGCCAAAGAGCGGCGGACCACCGCCGACGGCCCGACAATGGTCCGACAGTGGCAAATATGTAAAAAGAATGGCAAAAAGCAGCGGACCACCACCATCGGGCCCACGATGGCCCGACGGTGGCAAATGTGTGCAGAAAAAATTACAAAGTGCAGCGGACCACCACCGATGGCCTGACGGTGCCCCGATGGTGGCAAATGTGTGCAAACAAAATGGCAAAGAGCGGCGGACCACCACCGTCGGTCCGACAGTGGCCCGGCGGTGGCAAGTATGTGGTGACGGGGCGACCAATAGCCAACGTCGGCCCGACGGCGGTGTGCTCTCCGGGTATGCCCTGAGCTTGTTTGTGGTCATGGTTAGTCCAGGTTAGGCACTAGTTTTTGCGTTTTTTTTTAGTAGCCACCATCCTTATTCACTTTGGTGCAGGATGGTGTGAATCTGAGGGTGGGGTGTAACCATGTATATTTGCTGCACTACCCTCCCACTGCACTCCCCTGCAAATGGTGGGAGAGTGTTAGATATGAGTACTGGTGACCGAGGAGCCTATTGGGAAGAGTATTTAATAATCCGTGACACATACTTCAAGGTCAGTCTATGACTATGCCCTTCCTCTTGGGGAAATTAAAGTCTGCTGGCATGCCAATGTTGCTGATTTTCTTTCATTCTTCAATTCCGGTGTGGCAGTTTCAGCTCACTGTCAGTTTCAGCCGTGCGCATAGACTCAAACTCAAGCCATTGTCAATGGTCGTGAGTCACTAACCTTATACATTTAATATAATGTTTTTGGTAAAGATGTTTTCTATATGTGTACCAAGCGAATTGTTTCTAGGTGGTGTAGTTTGAGAGATATTTCACTTTTCCTGGATTTTCTGTATGAAGATTGCTCACCACCATTGACAATGCCTTGAGTTTGATGGTACGCGCAGTGCAAAACATTAGTTTTATTCAAAATTAATAGAAATCAAGAACCATAACCTTATAAATGTAATATAATCTTTTTGGTAAAGTTGTTTTCTATATGTGTACCAAGCGATTTGTTAATAGGTGGTGTGGTTTTAGAGATATTTCACTTTTTCTGTATTTTCTGTATGAAGATTGCTCACGACCATTGACAATGCCTTGAGTTTGAGTCTATGCGCACGGCTGAAACTGACAGTGAGCTGAAACCGCCACACCGGGGTTTGGGTAGGGAGAAACCATTGAAAATGGAAAACAATGTGTGGATTTCTTTCACAGAAAATCTGGAGGTAGGCCAACTTTATCAGAATAGCTAGTTTTCTTGGGGTCGGGAAATACACTTTTTCTTGAATTTCCATAATCTGGGTAGTAGTGAATCTTTTATTGTGGAGTATATGTCTGCCATATGGAGTCATTGGTACAAACTACTGTATGTACTCATGTAGACTAGATAAAAGATTCACCCGGTACTTGTAGTACACGGGTGAGGGACAACGTAATGTAAATACGGCCGAAAATAGGTCTACTTAGGTTCAGTATAGAACATGAACGAGAAACTGTGGCTCCAGTATCAAATGGCTACCTATATAGGCACAGAGTTGGTGAAATGGGCGAGAATGCAAAAAGACAAGATGGCGGCGCTAGAACGCCGTCGATGTCACTTTTAAATCTTATTAAACTAGATATTTTATTATATTTTTCAACTCAAAGGTAGCGGGTAAATATGAAGACACTTACAAAGAATAAATGTTGCTTCTTAGATTGTGAAATTAGGCTCTCATTTCATTAACCCGCTTTTTCGACCATTTTTATATAGGGCTGGTTTTCACCCGTGTACTGCGAGTACATGTAACCTGGTGAATCCTTTATCTATGTTGTTGTTTTGGGGAGTTTTCAGTGGCATTGGTACGCTGAAGGCTGCAAATCTGCAGCACTGAATGGGCACCACTGAAAGCAGCCCCATGTGGTCGGGAGTTGGCTTCCGGTGGGTAGTGATCAGATGAATTGAGGGGTAGGCAGCTTGGTGTTGGATGCGAAGTCTGCAATGTGGAGTCCGTGGGAGTCCTTGAGTATGGTGATGGCGTTCTTGAGACGGTAGGAGATGTGAGGGTGACCGCGGGTCCCATCTTGGAGGTAGGCCGCGGCTCTGCGGATTGTTGTTGAAAGGCCTGAGGAAAGGGTTCTTGTGAGATGGGTGGTGAGAAGCAAAGTCTGAGGAAGGAAAAAGGCAGCCTAAGAATCCAACCTCAGTCTGGGTGGTTGGTGTAGTTTTACACCCCAGTAAGACCCTAGGCCATAGCAGGATGTGCACCGACTTGTAATGGTGCGCACTCATGGTGACTTTATAGTGCTGCCCCACTGGGAAATCAGGCCGCCGGCGCCATGACCCGATGTCCCACACAGTCACATTATCCTGACACTGTGCGCCCAGTCCCTGTCCTGATTTCATAACGCCAAGCGCCGAGCAGCAACAGGTACCCATTTTATAAGTCATTGGTTTGATTCGACCAGGATCCAAACTTCAGTCCCTCCAGATTCACCGGTATGCAGCGTAAGTCCGGCCAAGGCCAGAGGAAGAAATGAAGTGAGGATGGGATTAGTTAGGCAGAGGGTGGGGTTACCTGTTTGTTGCCAGTGAAAATTAGTGGTTAGTTAGTAGTGGCACCAAGTCAGCTATGGCGATGAGGTGGGGCCTGCTAGTCCCCGATGTCATGATCTGGGCAACCGACAGTGTTGATGATGTCTGCGTTCTGGCGGTAGAAGCGAGCAAGTGCGTTCCAGGATGACTTGGAAATCCTGGAAAGGATAGCCAGAGCGGCCCTATTGTCGCTGAGTTGGCGGTCAGCATCCTCTATGAAGTCGCTGATGGCAGATCTGTCGATGGCGCCACATGAGGCGAGTATGTGGGCCACATTAAAGATCTTAGTTCCACAGGGACAGCGCTGGAGGTTGGGGACATCAATCCAATGGCGGTAGCCAGTCCTGAAGCGGTTGATGGCGACTTGGGTAGAAGCAGGAAGGCCGACTGGATGGGGGATGTTCGTTCTGACCAGGGTGTACCAGAGCCAGCTTATTGAATAAGGGTTCAGTACTTGTTCCTTCTGTGTGGCTCGTTCCCAGAGTTTGGTGGTGGCTCGAGAAGCGGCGGCGGCCAGTTTGGTGATGGATGGAAGGATGGCTGTCTCTACGTCTGCTCGGTTGGCACGGCTAGAGCGGCACAGTCGCCTGGTCATTACCATACAGTCCTATATGCGAGGGGCCAATAGCAGGACTGTGTTGAGGTGTGCCTGATGTCTGGTCAGATTTTAATCTGGATTGCGTCGGCAAGGGAGTGTCGGGCATTTGGCGGCGATCTCTTGATGGCATCAGAGAGTCGGTAATGATGATGGCACTTGAGTTGTGAGGTCTTCGAGGCCAAGTGAATGGCGGTGAGCTCGGTATCGAGAGTGGAAGCAAAGTCTGACACCCTGGTGGTGTTCTTTGTGTTGGAGAAGGGGATGAAGATTCCGGCTCCTGCTCTACCTGATGTTGGGTTAAGGGAGCCATCGGTGTAGACAGTCTTTGCGAGAGGAAATTCCACCTTCGCCTGAGTTATGGCCTCGAGAGCCAAGGAGTGGAGTTCTGGGGTGGTGTAAGCCGCCTTGGCAGCAAGTAGGTTGGTGGTTCGGGTTTCCACCGGGATGGAAACCCAATGTGGCTTCTGAGGGCTCAGGGCGAAGTCTGCAATGTGGAGTCCGTGGGAGTCCTTGAGGATGGTGATGGCGTTCTTGAGACGGTAGGAGATGTGAGGATGACCGCGGGTCCCATCTTGGAGGTAGGCCGCGGCTCTGCGGATTGTTGTTGAAAGGCCTGAGGAAAGGGTTCTTGTGAGATGGGTGGTGAGAAGTTGTTTGCCTCGGAGGTGGAGGGGAGGGAGGCCAGATTCAAGGAGGAGGATCTCGATCCTGGTGGTGCTGGGAACACGGAGGACAAGCCTGGCAGCCCGGTGTTGGATGTTCTCAAGTTTCCGGAACTCGTTCAAAAAGATCTTGTTCTTGGGTAGTTGAGTTTGGGGGTTGTCAAGCCCGAGGGTTGTGAGAGCGAGTGTGGGCGCAGTGTAGTCGAAGAGGGAGCGGACTGCCTGGCGGTAGAAGAGTGCGAGTACACTGTCCGGGGCGCCCCAGGAGAAGCCGGAGATCCTCTTCATGAGGAGGAGGAGTCTGTTGGTCATTCTGGTGGCCAAGTGGCGGCAGAGGGCTCTCATGTTCAGGTCTCGGTCTAGACGGATACCTAGGTAGTCGAAGGTGGAGACCCATTCGATAGGGGATCCATCTAGGTAGAGGGGGTGAAGTGGTTGACCTCTGAACATGTGCATGATCTTGGTCTTGGTGGGGGAGATTTTTAGTCCAAGGTCCCGGCAGGCGTTTCCTACCAGGTGGAGCACCTGCTCAGCGAGATCCTGTGCGTTGATCGCATGGGAGCAGGTGATGGCGATGTCATCTGCGTAGCAGACTATGGTTGTGTCTGTGATCTCTCGGGTGGCTAGGTCTTGTTTAAGCCTCCTAACGAGAGATGCCATCACTGCATTGAAGAGGAGGGGGCTGAGCACTGCACCCTGGGGGACGCCATTTTTTAGTTTGAGGTAGGGAGAAGAGGTGCCTTGGACACATAGTCTGGCTCGCCTGTTCTGGAGGTAATTTCGGAGATACGCAAGAGGCCGGCCGGCAATGCCAAGATCAGGCATTGATGTAAGTACCACGTTGTGGTCGATAAGCTCAAAGGCTTTCTCGAGGTCAAGGAAGATGATTGCTGTTTCGTGTCCATTACCGAGGCCATAGGAAATGCTCTCAATGAGGGTGGCGATGGCGTGCTGAGTGCCTCGTCTTCCTCGGTAGCCGATGACCTCCTCAGGTAGGCCAGTGGTGGGGTCTTCTGTGACCATCTGGAGACGGGCGAGGACAATTCTTTCACTAACCTTCCCGAGGGACTGGAGAAGGGAGATGGGTCTGACTTCGCCCGGGGTTTTCTTGGGGATGGGGATGATATCAGCATCCTTCCAAGATTGGGGTATGTCCGCGTTGTAGAAGATATTGTCGAGGAGGGGGAGGAGAGTTTCCCTGTTAGTGGCAGATAACTTTGTCCATGCAGTGTTAGGGACTCCGTCGGCTCCTGGGGTTGTCTTGTTTGTGGTGTTGCCTAGGGCTCGGTCAAGCTCAGCCCTGGTCAGGTGGGTGTCAAGATTATGGGTGGATGGTGTGGCTGTTGATATGTCTATGAGGTCGGCTCTCCAGGTGGAGTTCCTGGTGAACGCTTGTTGGTGGGCATAAGGGAGGTTGATTGCAGGGTCTGTTCTGTCCGTGAACATTTTGTTGTGTTCTGCTGCAAATTGGCCAGGGTGTGGGTAGAGTGGGGGGGGTGGTGAGTCTCCCCTGGATGCTGTTAAGTTTGCGCCAGAATTGTCTGGAGGTGGTGTGAGAGTTTATTTTGGTACACCAGAGTTTCCACTTCCTGTCTGATTCGGCAAGCTCGACATCTTTGGCCCAACTGGTGGCTATTTTAACGAGATTCTCAGTGCCTCGGTTGGGGTTCGTGCATAGCTTGTAGAGGAGTTTGTTGCAGAATCTTTTTGCTCTCCTCATTGCATTGGAGGTGGTGCGGCCAGTGTGATTACAGGAGATGGTTTGCTTTATGGTGTCTGTCATTGCTTGGTAAGTGAGTGTTGTGAACTCATCACATGTGATAGGTGGATTCAGATCTATTAAGTTTTTTAGACGAAGGTTGAAGGTTGCCCAGTCCGCGTGGTTTAGGTTGAATCTGGGTGATGGTAGGGGGTGGGTGACTTTGGGTGCATTGGTGTGGAGGAGAGCTGCGTGGTGGTCTGAGCATAGTGTTGTGAGCTCCCAGGAAGCTGCGGCTGCAAGGCAGGAGTCGGTGATGCGTAGTCCAACATTTTGATAATGGTTAGTAGGCCTATCGTAGTATTCATAGCATTACTTCTTTTATTTACATTTATTTTTATATGTACCTCCTATGGACCAATTTATGTAACTACCATAATGATGAGTCTGAAATAAAGTATTGAATTGAATGAATATTCCCCTTTTCTCGAATTTCCCTAATCTCGGTTGAGGTGAATCTTTTATCGTGGGATGTTTATGCTCACGACTCCAGATCTCGGATCCAATCAGATAGTATCTTACAAATGCTTGTTGGGTATACCAGTTCAACCAATGAGAGGCTTGCTCTTAAGTGGCAACTCAGTATGGGGGCTGCCATTTTGTAGTCCCATGGCTTCCAGACACAACCCCTCTCATTGGATGCCCTGTGAGGTAGTATCTGATTGGATCCGAGATCCTGAGTCGTGACCCTACTAAAGCAAAAAGTCGATGTCGGCGTGGCGTCACAACCCCGAGAAGGTCCACAGCGACGAAAGGAGCAAAAACGGCTGACCACTGGGTCATATCGAGCATACCCTTGCAGGATGAGTTTCCCATTTAAACAGAAATCAATGTAGATCAATTTCAAATATACTTCAAACAATTTAATCTGTGCAAAAGATGTATAAATATATGATAATGTCTGAACAATAAACTAGTCAAATAATATTTGACTACACTGCTAGCTCTGTGGAGGTCTAGCCTGGTCCCCTGGCATTCATTTGCTCAGGCAGACGCACAGGAGTTTTCATCTATTATCGCTCAGTTTCCAACCTGGTCCCCTAGCCTTTGTACCGGAAATAAGTTTAAACGAACTCAAACGAGTTCAACCGTGGCTGGTTGGGTTGCACCGTGGCTGGTTGGGTCACTCCGAAAAGCGCTGAATATGCTTATGACAACCCCGCATACTAACCCACGAAGGGTAAAACAACGCAGTGATATGTGCTGCAGCAATGCTATGTCTATGCGGAGCATTTATTTTTGCAAAATGAATTGAAAAGATTTCATTGGATCGATTAAAAATATCTTAATGCACGATTGAAGAGGAAGATCTGATGTATTTAATTTAACCTAAGAACAATTTACTCTGAAAGTATTAAAAACAGAGATAATAGTGAAAGGTGGGATATTCTGAGCCTTACCAGATCATGGCCTCAAAAACTATTTTCGCAAAATAAATTCAAGAACTTCCAATTGGCTGATAAAAATAAGGTGAATGTGAAATTGTAGAGAAAGATCTGAACTATTTAATAGAAACAAGAGAAAATTGCTTTAAAAGCACCAAAAAGCAGAAATTACTGTGATAGTTGGGGTAGTTTTAATGTTGTCTCTATGTAGGTATGTTGACATCCACGCGATGCATCGCCGCCGTGTTGTCCCCGATCGCTGTGATTGGGAGTGCGCGAACGGGTTTCAACATGTCTTCCAAAATCGCTTCTCATTGGCTAACGGATGGGGATACCGGGGAATCCCGATCACCACATATAAAGGAAAGCTTTTTGAATGTCGACGTTTTCTAATTTTGCATTTCTGATGATTTGTTCGTTCGTGACACCATTTTAAACATTTGCACTCATTTTGTATGTACAAATCAGTTCAAAATCACTTTGGCCATAAATAGAAAATATATGTCCCAAATTATTAATGTCTTGTCTCACATTATACCAAATATTATCACGATCCTATATGTCGAAAGTGGTTAATTTTGTACCGGAAAGTGTCATGGTTTGTGCGACGGGATCGGCCGCGGTGGTACTGGTAGCTCAATAAGCGAGTTCAGCATCTCGGGCACGCGGTGGTTGATGGGAAGTCATTGGGATAAACAAACCCACGTGCATGACTCAGCCTGGTGGTATGTGCAGTGCAAAACGTTTATTTTATTCAAAATTAAGAGAAATCCAGAACCCTAACCATGTCAATTTAATATAATCTTTTTGGTAAACATGTTTTCTATATGTGTACCAAGCGATTTGTTTCTAGGTGGTGTGGTGGTAGAGATATTTAATTTTTCTGTATGAAGATTGCTCACGACCATTGACAATGCCTTGAGTTTGCTGGTACGCGCAGTGTAAAACATTAGTTTTAATCAAAATTAATAGAATTCCACAACCCTAACCGTATGAATTTAATATAATCTTTTTGGTAAACATGTTTTCTATATCTGTACAAAGCGATTTGTTTCTAGGTGGTGTGGTTTTAGAGATATTTCACTTTTTCTGTAAGAAGATTGCTCAGCTACTCGTCGAGATTAATTAATTAAATAATTAGTTAAATAAATAATTAATAATACAAACTCAGGCTTTGATGCAGCCTTAAAAAGGACTTTTTCTTCTCTTTAATCTATTACAAAAACCACGTACATATCATGAAAACTACTGAAGTTATGCACTTTTTTCATTCAGTTTGCATTGTTTAGTCACACCCATTCCCTTTGCTTCAGTCTAATTATAGGACACAAAAACATGTGATTTTAAATAAAAATCATAACTTTCTTAATACTAGACATGATCTTTGTGTTATTTAAAAGCATTTGTTTGGCTCTTTAAAATGGTATGATTATCATTTCTATATGGTAAATTAAAAAAAAATTCCAACATACCTACTCTATAGCCGTGTTCACACCTCAGCGTTAGGTCGCCTCATCTAGTGCGCCTCATCTAAAGCCCTGTTCACACGGGCGATTTAATCCGCTTCATATAAAGCGCCTTGCCTAGTTCGCCTCACATTTTGCCGTGTGAACGCAATGTGAGGCGGATTAGGGCTTAATCGATTCATATGATTCGCTTTATCTAATCCACCGAAGCGAGGTGGTTTAGATTAAGCGAACTAGCTTAGGTCGGCCCATCTCGCCCGTGTGAACCCAATCGAATTATATGAGGCGGATTAAGGACGTCACACGCATGCGCAGTCGAGCGATTGTTTAGTTGTGTTCCGGTTATCCGGTGAGTCGCGCATGCGTTGTGGTTGTTATTCGACGACTCGTACCCTGCAAAGCAAACTTCACGCACAATCCACAAAGCAACGGCGAGCACTTCGGTATGGCTTCGGGGAGCAATTCGCGTGAGACTTGTCGTCGGGACAACTGGGACGACGAGGAAGTGCGTGTACTGCTCAGTTTGTGGGGTGAGGATACCGTGCAGCACGAACTAGATAGCTCGGGCCGCAATATTAACATATACAGGCGTTTGGCCGAGAGGCTGAGCCGCCAGTGCGCAGGGAGAGTCGCTCGGAATGCCACTGCGTGCAGAACGAAAATCAAAAGTTTGATCCAAACTTATAAGAAATGTCGGGACAATAACAAGTAAGTAATTAATTTGTGTGTGTTATTTAATATATTTACGATGATTGTGGTTGCTAAATAGATTACCAGCAACCGTTGATGGCAAATTGTTATCCGGCGGCACTAGTAGTACAATGGGTTAAAAAAAAAAACTGTATCCACCGGTGAAAGAAACTAGTGGCTACCGCAACGATCAGATGTGATAAAAGTAGATTTCATATTGTGGTGTGGTACGCCAAAAACTGGGCCTAATAACAGGACATATGTGAAGATTCATGTTGGTGATTTAGATAATAGGCCCTACAAAGTAATAACAAAACTCAGGTTTGTGACACAACACATTTGCATTTGATGGTCTTTATTAAAGTGGCAATAATTTCCGAGGCGCACAACATTTCTGCGCATTACTGTTGGTTATAGTTGGTTATCGTGTTTGGATGTAAGAAATTTTTTTTTTGATTATTCCCATTAGTTACCAAAACCATCTGCATTTCATCAGTGTTTTTACTAATTTCCCAATGCTTTTGCAGCCGTAGTGGCCGGGGCCGCCAGACGTTCCGCTATTATGACGAAATCGACGCCATTCTGGGGACGAGGCCAACAGCGGACCCCCTCAGCTACCTTGACAGCGGTGAAATGTCCAGCCTTTCAGGTAAGTTATACCGTGGGATAGAGTGTTAATGATAGATTAATGTAGCGATATGATGGTGACCTTACGTAGAACTTATCGAGATATGAAATTAATTACATGTTAACAGTATTGGGCCTGGGGGGGGGAGCCAATTAGTGGTTGTGGGCGACTATAAGCGTATGTATTAATTTGGCAGAGAGCTAGTACCTTATCAATAGCGTATCGCTATTAACTGATAAGGCACCATAAGGAACTTTCAGTTTTGCTGCTCGTTCTGCGGAGCCTGTGAAAAGCCGATAACATTCTGCAAGCCATCACCTAATTTTCCTAATTAACCGTTCTACACGAACCCAACTACCTGATTTTATTTAGCGGTAAATTAAAATGAAAACACAATTTAGCGACATAGCCGTGTTCACACCTACAGTTAAACTGCCTAACTCAAACCATCTTAACTAATCCACGTCACAAACTGGTTTACATGAACCTAACTAGTTGCGTGGACTCAGCGACAAATAATGTTAGCACCTTGTTGACACAAATATTGTAAACCAGATTAGTTAAGCCAGTTTAGTTACACCGCTTTAATATGTCGGTAGCAGCGAGGCTGTAGATAGCCCTAGGAAAAAACAATATTACAGGTGAACTAATGTTCCTAATGAACTAATGAACTAATGAACCGTGCTACATGAAACAAACTAGTTGAGTCGAATTACACGTAATATACAAATGTAATTCGAACCCTACTTTCTAACACCACACACAAAATATTATAAATTGTGCTTGCCAGAGGCCGCCACAGCAGACCTCCTAGTGGGCGCGGAGGAAGAGCTTGACCCGGCTGTGCTCGTCGATGTCGAAGTGGAGGTGGAAACTCAAGAGGAGACCCCATCTGAGCCTTCAATAGACCAAGCGCCTCCTACAGCCAACCAGGCCCGCCAACCCACAGCGACAAGTAAGTACCTTTCTAGTCAATGAAATCGACGGGCCCCTAACCTCACATGGCCCGGCACCAACAACTGTAAATAATCGCCTATACATATATGGGTCACTCCAGAAAACTGGTCAGCATGGGATGGCATTTTACAACATCAATACAGAAACATATTTTATTGCATTGATATATCAAACAAAACCGTTCCCAAATCAAAAATAAAATATTTATGAAGATGTGTGCATGTATAAATTTAAAAAAAAGATTTCTTGTCCTCAAATATAACATTACAGATTTTCGTCACACGTGTAACCAGTGGTGTCCTGATCCCCAACAAATATTGTATACTAATTATTCTGTGAATAAACGCTGGCTGGGAATTACTTTGTTTTATCAATATAAGCACTACATAATTCTGTATATTATGCCATGATTAATATGGTTCTAAATACGATATTATTTAATTGTGAATAGATTTTTATTAAGCAGACATAGCTTAATCATGGACTGCACCTTTATTAGTTATCTCATCAATTTATATTTTACATAGATGTAAAGGGGAGATTATAATATACGTCACAAACCGTTGTACAAGAAGCGAACTACTTGCGGCGATTTAGCCGATTATTACAACCAACAGTTTTTGTGGTTGTTCCGGGTATTTTGACCAATGCTGTACAACTAACAAACCACGTACGCAAGAACTCACTGCATTTTACAACAACCGAACTAGTTGGGGCGATTTACGCGGTTATTAGAACGAAATTTGTTTGCCCCTCCTGTTATATTGATTTGTCGTTGCAAATTACAAAACTACTTACGCAACACGTGGAAGTTTATGCTCAGTCGCCTTAAGTAATGTCAGTCAGGAAGCGTTTTACATGAAACCCACTATTTCAGGCAATGTGGCGTGTACTTTAAACAAACTGTGCTCATCTTCCAGGGTTCGGCAAACGCAAGGCAAAAGCCATGGGGAAGAAGGATCGCATGCTGGAAACAGTCCTCACCGATTTCCGGAGTGGTCAGACGGAGGCGGCAGCTCTCGTGAGCCAGCAACATGAGAGACGCCTCGACAGGGAAATGGAGATGGCGGAGAGGCGCCTCAACACCGATATCGAGATGGAGGAAAGGCGCCATCGCCGCGCCCTAGAGATGGAAGAACGGCGCGTTGATCGAGAGATGTCACAGCAAGCGGCGCAGAGGAGGCATGAGGAGCGCATGATGCAGCTACTCACGTCAGCGCAACGTGCGCCGCCGCCCCAGCACTTTCAGAGTGCCACCACCGATGGGGTTACGCGCATAACCCTCCTGACCCCACAAACTGGCCAGGCCGCACAACCCAGCACAAGTGCTAACACAAGCTTTTATGAGTGACAATGTACATAACAGATTTGGACACTTTTTTTAACCCAGGTTTTTTCGATTAGTATCATGTACACAACTTACTCATTTTTACCGTATACCTTATGTCGGCCAGTTTAGGAAACAGGAGCTTCGAAATTTAATGTTTATTTGCCGACTTGTATGACACTTTTATTTTTTTTGAACTTGTGCGTTCACATTGAACTTTCCTACTTGACATTTGAATAAAATGTTCTAGTAGTTCCCTATATTACAGCTTTGTTCCATGTTTTGTTGACATTTCCTTATTTCATGCAGCTTGTGACATAATATTTACAGGAACCTAAGTGGGTTTACCTAATGCACCTCAGGAAGCGTTTTACATGAAACGAACTAGTTGATTTGGTTTAGTTTAGCGCGTTAATACTTTTTACGAACTAAAGTAACCCAGGTACGCCTCGCATATAGCAGGCACATTTCCCTCACCGTCGACAGCAGGGGCAACGTTCTGTGGTGAATTATTTCAGTCAATCGAGCAGCATTCGGCAATTTTATTGACTGAGGCAGGAGAACACGGCGTATTGCAGCGCAGGTGTCGGGAAACATGACGCAGCACATACATTTCGGTATGCCACCAACCAGAGTGCCTCAATGAGACACGCACTTCAACGGGAATCCATCTGAAATTAGTGAACACAATAACGAAACCATATAACAATCGGTGTGGGTGTAATTTATGACACGTTTTACATATAGAGTTGCTGGAGAAACTGTAGGTAAACCGAAAATCTACTGTGTGTCAACTATTGCTACACACAGTAGAGTGGAAACTAGTTCGCTTCATGTATATTTATGTACATTTTTTTGTAGCCTTATATAGATCGCCCTAAACGCACAATCCTTCTAAAAACCCAGGACACAACACTGGAGAGTGCAAACTAGTTTGCTTCATGTACATCGGCTTATATAAATCGCGATCAACTTCGGCGACGTAGGTAAACACAAAACAGCTTGACTGCCTACCTTTACCGCATCCATTGCACCCTGTCCCCCCTAGCATGGAGGCCCAACAGCGTTATCAGTTGCACACTAACTAAACGATCTACGCTCTTTTTCTTGGCAATCAAAAAAAACTCTCCGCTCTTCGCAACCACCGCCTCACAATCGCTCACATATTTGGGTCGTGATCAACCTATTCTTTCCCGTGTTGACGCCTCATGTTGCGCTCTAAATATCACCAACATTCTGATCGCTACCTTCTCCACCATTGTTTTGGTTAGAAACGGTCATGCGCAGATATGCACTTCCGCCTTAAACTGGCCTAAGTCCTGGCCGTGTGGACGCGACACACTTTCAACTCTGTCCGTGTGAACGCGCCACTAGTTCGCTTCATATGATTCGCCTTGTCTAACTCGCTTTACATTTTGCCCGTGTGAACACAGCTTAAGTCGGCTCACATTGGCCTCATCTAGTTCGCATCGCGAGGTGGTTTAAAAGAAGCGAACTAGCTTAAGTCGGCCCATATTGCCTGTGTGGACAGTCGCGGTTTAGATGAAGCGGATTAAGAACGTCACAGTCGAGACCTGAGTTTGTTGACTTTCCGGTAAATTTGCTGTATGAAACTGCTAGCTCTGCACAGATATTTTTTTCATCATTTATTTTTAGGGTTTCACTGTCCAGCAGAAGTTTTGACCGTTCCAAACCAATACGATTCAGTCATTACATATCTAGGTCGAACCCACACTCTCTCGTGCCGGCGTCGACGAACCCAAAATGGCGCTGGTTAGTCTGGACTTGCTCATGTGCAGATATCGATTTCCGCCTTAATCCGCTCCGTGTGTGGACACGACACTAGTTCGCCTCATCTAGTTTGCACTAAAGTTGTGGGTGTGAACACGGCTTATGAGAGTGGCATTTGTTTTACCCTTCGCGCGTTGTGAATGCAATAAGTGCACGGATGTCCGACATCGAGGATGATATGGCCCCGTCCTATGACCTTAGATGTTGCTAGGACGTAAAACAACAAATAAAAGCTATTATATGGTATTATCCAATAACAAAATAATCATCTTTCTATTAGTTCTTTCCACTTCCATTAGATGGCGGGTTAATGGTGGGAATCGTCCAGTTGACCTATCGGAACCAGCGGAAGTACAGCGATATCCATTACGCCCCCTGTCTGATCATGCTTGAACTAAGTCGAGACAGGAACAAAACATGGCGTGGGGCCGTTAACTTTCGACCAACTAAGGAGTTAAACAACTAAGAAGACTTGCTATGAGGTGAGTAAAACAGTTTATGTGGCATTAGGATAGCAAAAGTATATCATAGCAGCATCCCAGTAAGTTTGATAACTTCAACTATTAGTTTTGCGCAGTAGTGTAAGTCAGTTAGTATGTATCCGTTGACTCACCTCTCCGTCCGTGATTCCGTGCAGTGCCAGTGGCATAGAACTAAGAATAGATCAACAAAAACGTAAAAAAGCCAATGTCAACTTACAACTTAGTACGCAAGTACATCACAACGGATAATATGGAAAAGAACACCTAACCCATTTTCGTACGATGAAACAGCTTCATCCTGTATTCAGTCTTAATTATGTCAGACTCAGTATTCATTATGACATCAATAATTGATGATTATAATTATATTCTTAGAATTCTATACTGCAAGTTACAGTAGTGGTACGGGGTGAATCGTTTATCTAGAAGACTAGTTGTGTATATATTTTTTAATGAAATATCAATCAATCATTTCAATGAATGATTGAATGATTATCTGTTAAAATAATAGGATATAGTTGTCATTAACTAATCGCATTATTTAAAATATCAAATGGCTATAGCAAAGAACATAAGATTTACCCCTATTAACATACATGCAAAATAACTACTAATACTGCATGTAAGTACATGAATCCATGACACAATATACATATAATATTCCTATCATTACTTTGTTTTTTACTAACTGTGAAGAGATGCATCAGTAGCTCATCATAATCATTAGTTAAAAATGTAGCTTATGTTTAATCATTTGTTATTGTCATCACTTGTTCATTCACATCATGGAGACCAGCTAGATAAGCATCGCTGTTCTGGTATCCTTTCTGTCTGTAAGGAATTTGTATGCATTTATTGTATCACCTCAGTTTATTGAAAACATACCTTGCAGAGAGTTAAAATAAAAGAATTGAATTGATAGCTACGTCCGTCTACGGTCGGGGTTCTGCGCATGCATTTATTCGATTTAACACGACCCGGGCGACTCGGGTCACCCGAGTTCCTAAAAATTCAAATAGAACATCATGAGGGGAGTTGACAAAAACACGTGCCATGTGCAAACGGTTTAACCCACCTCTTGGCTGGTGGCTAGGAGCGATGATGTCACATTTGTGCGTCAAAAAGTCACTCGGGTCACCCGAGTTGGTTAATCGAATATGCTGAAATGCATCAGATTTTGATGCATGCGCGTAGACTCTAAACCCACTGAGAATTTAAACCCCGACACCAGAACGACATGGCCACAACTGTTACTGTGTAATGCTCAGTCAGTAAATGGTATGCCACAGATATTGTTTGTGTTGTGCATATGGGCGGAGGCTTTTAGAGATATCAAGCTGTTTTAATGGCATTTGTGCATAGCATATTCTTCTCTATCTGGGTTATAATTTTTTTAATGTAAGTGGAAGTTTAATAAAAAATAGTTACTGAAATCTTTCATCTAAACCGTTTACCTATCACCAAATATTGAGTAATGTACTTGTTAAAACTACCATTGTACTTTTCTTATTCTTGTTTTCAATGTATTGGCCACTTTTTATGGAGATTGCTTGAGGCATGGATGCTGTTTTTTTATGCACCGTTGGCGATGTCAGGACATTGGCCCACCCATTCCTTAGGCTTCTAGTCCTAGTCCTATTGACTCAGTTGTAACATATAACATATGCACTGTAATGCAGCCATCTTTTGGAATATGTAGATAACATCTCCGTCTTCGGTAGATAAAAGATTCACTGCTGACGCTGTATCAGCAGTGCATGCTATCCCTATGTAAAAGTTGGAGAAAAAGGTGTCTTGATATTGATGGCCTTAGAAACACTTAGTTTGGCGGTCCTACCTTATGTTGATTAACATTCAATAACTACAATCCAAGTGTATATGTTTTCCCTCAATATACACTCCAGAGTGTTCAAATCACAGAATGTCAAGGCGTGTTGACACAAAATCAATTTGAAGTGATGAAATAAATCCTCCAGGTTTGAATGAACTGTTTGTACCACCTGACTACCTCAGCCAATGAAAATGACCTAACATGGACTCTACCAAAATGGCTGACATGTGAATATGTCGATCCAGACTTTAAACTTGATTCACCTATGCATTTAATCATGTTACGAAGCTCAGAAATGTGGGTAAATGCATCTAGTTGAGTGAAGAATATATTTTGCTTCCTAGATTGGGAATTTATGCTTTTATTTCATTTCCTCACATTTTCTCCAACTTTTACATAGGGTTGGTTTTCACCGCTGATACAGAATCAGTGTCAGCGGTGAATCTTTTATCTAGGTCTTCAGAAGTTTTTTAATACTGTCAACTAGAAATTGAATGAAAATTCGCCAATTATCTTTTTCATTCATCTAAACCATCTACAAATCACCAAAAGGCGAGTAAAATAATTGAATAAACTACCATAGTAATTTTCTTATGCCTGTTTTCTCTCTATTAGCCGATTTTTATGAAGATTGGAGAAGGCAGGATTTTGGATTACAGCTTTTTAAATATTTAAATTAGCATAACTTTCTTGATATTTACTTTAAAAAAAATATATATACAAAGAGCCTGTCAAAGCTCTTGTCATGTCAATTGAGTAGTACATGTTTAATCGAGACAATTCTTTTATTTCAAAAGATATTAAACTTTGAAGTTCAAAATCTAAATTTTGGATCATAGCTTTGTAAATATTCAAATTGGTATAACTTTCATAATATTTACTTATTGAAATATGCTCAATAACCCTATCAAGACTCTTGTCATGTGAATTGAACTGCGTATAAGTTTCATCAAAATGCATCTTTGATTTCAAACGATATGAGGGTTTGAAGTTTTTGGCTGTTTTACTATAGAACAAAGAGGCCATAATTAGAAGGTTCTCCCAAGTTCAAATCGACATATCTTTCTTGATATTTACTGTAGAAAAACATGACTATCATGTTTATGTTCCATTCAAGCTCGTTCCATTAATTAGTATGTGTTTCATTGAGATAACATTCATAATTTAAACTAAAAAAGTATGCACATACCTACAATGCATCAAATTCCTGTTTTGTTAGCACATCCCTTTTGTTAATACTAACTTTACCTCGGTACTACGCGTCTGGCTACTCATAGCCCATGGAGAACGAAGCACATTTAGGTCCAGCAATTAACATAATCAGCTCACAGCAGGAGGATGTTTGTGAAGCAGCTCCGGCAATTTTTTCTACTTTAACTACAAAACCAATCAGGTTAGTATCTTTCAAAATCGATACGTTGGTTCAGTTCATGTTAGCATTCACATACAAAGTTTTAAAAAACTTCTCACTAAGTTTTAGCTGATTTACAGCTTAGTTTCGATCATGTTACGATCGTTAGAACAATGCTTCCATTGATCGGTTATTCACCCATTGCCGAACGGAGAGATGTTTGGCAGGAGCCAGTAACATCGTTAGGGATTCATTCCCTGGGTCTCATTAAGATTCCCCATTTATGATTCTCGTTAAGGCGTACCTCCATCAACTTGTTGGCGAAGAAAGCCACAGGTGGGAGAAGTTTATAGGTTCTTAGAGTGTGGGAGGGCACCGCTACACTGGTCCCTACCCCTCGTTTGGATCGGTTGGTTTACCATACCATCATCCTGTGACTGTCAAATTTGCCAAACGCCTGCGTTAAATACTGTTTTTAGCGCCATAACACATGCCGTGTATGATTATACTCTAATTATCAGTGTGATAGTCAGCCTAAACAATGACTAACCATTGGTTTTTGTTTTTACTCGCAGTCTCCAAGCTATGGCTATGAAGCGGAGTAAGCTGGAGGCATGTCGTGCGATCAGTGACAATGAAGACCGCTCACCGCCACCATGGGTACAAAGGTCGCCCTCGCCTGAACAAAGGTGTCCGACGAGGTGGTGGGGGTACAACACCAGCCCCGGACCAACTGACCTAGATAAACAAGTCGCTAGACTGGTTCAACAAAAGATAGAGATGTTGCCCTCCAGAGTAGCTCCTAAGAAGAAGAAATCCAAGGTGATGCTGGAATCCGATGAGTCAGAGTGGGAGGATCTTACTGAAGATCAGGCCTCGTCTGACGATGAGTCAGAGGAAGAAGTGGTTGTGTCTGCATGCAAACACAAACAACGTGCACTCTTCGGAAAGGGACGAGTAGACGAGGGCCCATAAGAAGATGCCCCACATGAAAAAGAGCAAGAAGAAGACGAAGAAAAGGAGGAAACACAAATCTTATTCGTCCGACTCGTCCTCTACAAGTTCAGACTCCCGACACAAAACACAAGGGTTAATACGTGAAATCCTGTTGGAAAGAGACCAAGAAGTGCAAAATGCAGAGGCAGAAGAAAGTCCACATTACGACGCTGATGAGGAAAACTATTCAGGGGCACTTCAACACTTTTAAGCCAGCTGAAGTGATCATCAAAATGGCTGAGAAATTTACGGGATCAATGGGATCGCGGAATCCGCCATTAAAGAAATGGACCCGGAAGTCAAACTAAGTGAGGAACGCAAGAAGTTTGAGGCAGCATTGCACACAGTGCACAAAGGGGTTCTTTTGGCCATCACAGCCATCGCACCTATTGTCAATAGGATTATGGCCGAGAACAAGTTCTCGTCGCGGTGCAACGATATGAACTGGGGGAATTGCGTTGCTAACCGCGACAAGCAATTTCCTCTAGTACAGACGCTTTGAGAACGTGTTCAAGACGGTCTGCACGGACGCAGGCAAGGAGGTAGCCAGGTCGAAGAAGGTCACAGATAATGATGGGAAGGAATATATACTTTATTCCTTGCCTCCATTAAGGGGAAACCGCTGAACAAAACAAAGATGTTCGGTGGTCAGCTTCAGTACTTTTCTAAACAAGTGGAGACGAGCTCCAAGGGTGGCAAGCACATGGAGACGGTAAGAAGAAATCCACAGACGCAAATCCTAACTGCTTCAAGAAAATGCGCCAGGATTTTTTTAAGCCCACAAACCGGCTAACGAGGGGAAAGCTCATAACAAGGTGTAAAGACATCCCCAGTAATGTCTAATTTTAATTCAATTCATAATATTATGTGCACAGAATCCATACTGTTAAAATGTATAAACTCTATATAGACGCCATCGTGTTGAGTGAACCTGCTGACCCGGATCTGAGTAATCTATCAACTGGGTTCTAAAGCCTCCAGAAGGATGTAGGTGCGGGGGGAATCGGATGTGTGTGTGGGGGGAATCGGATGTGTGTGTGGGTTGTCGTGGACATGTTTATGAGTATTGAATGACAGGGAACCCCCAACAGGCACACACAACCTATACTGGGAAACACTGAGTAGCCAGCCGGATAATGGTTGTAGATCTATACATGAAAGAAAGTGTATTAGCAGACCGATCTATTGGAAGTCACGAGTCAGTTGGTATCATCAGAAATACCCAGAATGCATGACCTCCCTCCCACACAATGACATGTGTGGGCATATAATGTCAGCCCCATCCCAGAGCTTTGTGGGTAAATGCATGGGCAGGAGTTTAAATATATACTGTGTACATGACCATTAAAACATAGTTCCATTCTGAGCTCTGAAGACTGGTGTTCTTTGTGGAGGGGACTCACTAGGGCGACCATGAGCGGCATAGACTATGCAGGGGCATAGTCTACAGCGACATAAGAGGAACCTGTGAAGTTGACCCAGGATGCGACCATGAAGATAGAGGGTTAAACTTTACACTGGCAGACCACGAGGATCTGAATGCACAGCTGAGCTGAGGAGGAGCGTGGAAGACTACATACAGTCAGAACTAGACAAAGGACGGAATGCAACATGGCAGACTTTCTCAAGGAAGACAAGGCTGAGCACACACAGAAGTAGCTCAGCAAGCTGTGAGGAAGACTCTGAAAAGGCTACAGGAAACTTACAAATGGCCTGAACAGAGAAAGGACATCCTGGAAGTGATATAACAATGCACACAGTGTGGTATTAATAGAGATCCCCAGGAGTATCACATGCCAACTGATATGCTGATATATATATATATATATATTTTTACCTCGGTGCTACGCCTCTGGCTACTCGTAGCCCAGGGAGAAGGAAGCACATCTGGGTCCAGCAATTAGCGTCTTGTGAGCAGCTCTGGCAGTTTTTCTACATTTACTACAAAACCAAATCTTTCAAACTCGATACGTTGGTTCAGTTCATGTTAGCATTCACGTACAAAGTTTTTTTGAAACTTTTCGATAAGTTATTACTGTTTTACAGCTTAGTTTCGATTGTTTTTGACATGATTGATAGAACAATGCCTCCATTGTTCGGTTATTAATTAAGGCACCCATCGCTGAAAGGAGAGATTTTTGGCAGGAGCCAGTTACATCGTTATGGATTCAGTCCTTGTGATTCTCGTTAAGGTAACTCCGAGTCTTATAGTATTTTCTTCAACTTGTTGGCGAAGAAAGCCACATGTGGGAGAAGTTAATAGATACTTAGAGTGTGGCAGGGTACCACTACACTGGTCCCTACCCGTCGTTTGGATCGGTTGGTTAACCATCCGTCTTCCTGCGACTGTTGGTCAGCCATACACCTGCGTTAAAAAAACGTTTTAACACCATAAATACATACCCAGTATAATTATGCTCTAATTATCAGTGTGCTATTCAGCCTAAGACCATGCCTAGGATATCTCTGAGGATCAGGCCTCAACTGACGAGTCAGAGGAGGAGGCGCTTGTGTCGGCATGGAAGCGTAAACACAAGAAAAGAGACAACTCCTCCGAAGGAGACAAGTACACGGGGGTTCATAAAAAGAAGTCCCTCATGAAGAAGAGTAAGAAGAAGGCGAAGAAGAGGAGGAAATGCAAATAATTCTCCTTGGTCGTCGTCAGACTCTTCGACGACGAGTTCTGACTGACACGAAGCATACGGGCAAAATCGTGTGTCAAAGAAACCAACAATTGCAAGGTTCAGAGCCGCAAAAAGATTCACATCACAACGTTCATGAGGAAGACCATCCAATGGCGTTATAATACCTTCAAGCCAGCGGAGGTCATTATTAAGATGGCGGAAAAGTTAACGGGAATCAAAGTCAGATAAAAAACAAACAATTCTCGCCGTGATTATGGCCTATGCTGCCGACACGGCGTAAAGAAACCACCAATCAATCAATCAATCAATCAAAGTCGGAATCGAAATCCGCCATCAAAGAGATGGATCCTGAGGTGATACTCAGCGAGGAGAGGAAGAAGTTTGACACAGCTCTCCATACGGTACATAAAGGGGTACTCTTGGCTCTTACAGCCATCACGGCCATCGCAAATAGGATGATGGCGTAGAGCAAGTTCTTGTCACTCTGTGACGACATGAACGGGGGGATTGCGCGACTAACAGCAACCAGCAACTTCCTCTCCTACAGACGGTTTGAGAACGTATTCAAGGTGGTCTGCACACACGCAGGCAAAGAGGTGGCACGGTCCAAGAAAATCATGGACAACGATGGGAAGGAATACACACTATTCCTGGCACGAATGCCCATCAAGGGAAAGCCGCTGGACAAGAGCAAAATGTTCAGCGGACAGCTGCAATACAAGTGGAGACCAGCTCCAAGTGCGGGAAAACACATGGAAACGGACAAAAAGAAATCGGTTGACGGCAACCCCAACCTCTTCAAGAAGCTGAGGCAGGATTTTCGCAACCGAAGAACCAGCCAACAAGGAGGCCGGTTCGGAACAAACTTCAGCTTCAAATCCAGGGGAAGGGGCCAGAGGCAGTCCAACGGCTGGAACGACGGGAACAGGCCCTTCAAGGTGGTGTTCAACACTCAGAAGCCGTTCCCCCGCCCAGGGAACAAATAGAAGTGGTGACACAAACAATAGTAGTAAGCAATACATTTCAAGCTGGTAACCTCAACAATGCCTTTTGGAATGGAATAAAGTTACAGATAACTTAACTATTCTTAGCCTTACAGAAGGGGTAAGGATTCCATTAATAGAAGAACCTATTCAGAATAGCATACCTTTCCCATATCGGTTTCATTGTTCAGAACGTTAATCATTAGACAATCAAGTTCTTAAGTTTTGCAAAAAGGGCACTATAGAACCAGCACTACACATTGCTGGTGAACTCAACTAGAATATTTTCTTAAGACCGAAACCAAATGGAGATGTTAGACTAATTTTAGATCTAACTTTATTTAGCAAATTTGTAGAATACAAACATTTAAAAATGTTTTCGTTGGAAACAGCGAGAAACTTAGTCACACAAGGCACTTGGATAGCCAGCGTTGACCTTAAAGAAGCATACTATACGGTGCCCATCTATAAACATGATCGAAAGTATTTAAGATTCTGTTGGAACGGTGAACTTTATAAGTTCATGTGTATGCCGAATTGACTGGCCTGCTGTCAACACATTTTCGCAGGGTTACTTAAACCAATTTTTCACCTTATAGCTAGGAAAGGACATATCATATTAACCATACATAGACGATTCATTTATTGTCGTGCAAACACAAAAACAATGCCAAACCGCAGTAGACAAATTATGTAAAACTTTTACAAAATTAGGTTTCAACATACATGAAACTAAATGAGTACTAACGCCAACAAACAAATTAAAATTTCTGGGGTTCGTTATTGACACCATAAAAATGACTATTTCATTAACAGAACAAAAAGTTGAAAAATTCACAACAACAGGAAATCAATTACTACAATTGAACAAACCAAAAATACGACAAGTCGCAGTCTTGATAGGAATAATGATAGCCTTCGCACCAGCTATCTTATATGTCCAGGCTTGTATCAAATCCTTAGAGATAGATTAAAAACTTGGCCATCGCAAAAGGAAACTTCGAGCGCCCTATGACAATTTTGCCAGAAGGCCAAAACGATATAAATTGGTGGCTTTCACACATTAACAACTCACCCAACCCGATTAGGATGGAGTGCCTAACACTATGGTCACAACAGACGCTTGGAAGGCTGACCAACAGACAAGGTTACTTAAAGCAATTTTTTCCCTTATGGCTAGGAAAGGACATATTATATTTCCATACATTGACGATTCATTTATTGTCTTGTAAACACGACAACAATGCCAAACAGCAGTAGACAAACAGACAACAGGTGGCCGTTGGATGGAAGATGAAATCTCCGACCACATTAATGTATTAGAGCTTAGAGCCATTTATCTAGGACTACGCAGTCTGATTCACATCCCTACAAATCATGTAAGAGTTCGAACAGATAACACGGCAGCTATGGCTTATATTCGTAACATGGTAGGGACTCGCTCCAAACCATGTAACAATCTGGCTAAACTAATTTGGGATTGGGCAGAGAAACATGAAATATGACTAAGAGTAGCACATATTTCAGGCAGCCCAACCACTTTGGCTGACAGGAAAAGCCAACACTTCCACGACCATTTAGAATGCTCATTGAACGACAACATTTTTGACAGTATTTGTCACAAATGGGGCAAGCCAGACATTGATCTCTGCACATCACGCAACAACAAAAAGTTACCAAAATATGTGTCTTTGCATCCAGAGCCAGAAGCCTGGAGAGTAGATGCATTTTCATTAATTTGGAATAATAAATTCTATTACATATTCCCCCCATTCAGCATTATCAGCAGAGTGGCCAGGAAGATCAAGATGGATCACACTTTACCGTCCTGATATGACCTTAGATGTTGCTAGGATGCAAACCAACAAACACACTCAAACAGTTCTCATGGGAAACCATGGCTAGCGGCAATAACATGAGCAACAAAAGACGTGATGAGCTTCCCAAGGGAAAGGAACAACTTTCAACATCAAGGACCACTAACAGTCTACGGAGACGTGTTGACAACACCCCTTTTGGCATTCCTTTTCTAAGAAAACATTTAGAACAATTTGGATTCGACAAAATAACAAAAGAAAGGCTAACATCGCAATCCTGGAGAAAGAGAACAGTGAAATTATACACAAGTTATTTAAAGAAATGGGGACTTGATTGTCTAATCAAAGGAGTCAAACCCTTAGAACCTACAATAGCTCATGAATTTTAGAAGATGAAGGATTAGGATTCAGCGCACTTAACGCAGCGAAATGTGACTATCTATTATTCTACCAAGAATAGATGGACAAACGATTGGAAAACATCAGTTGGTACATTGGTTCATTAGATCAGTGTATGAAAGAAACCCACCCAAACCGAAATACAATAGGTTTTGGGATGTGTCAATAGTATTCAAGTTATTCAAGTCATGGCCTAGCAACAGACATTTGTCAATAAAGGACTTAGGATTTAAATTAGCAGTTCTATTACTGCTAGTTACAGGACACAGGCCAAACTATTGTGGCACTCTCACTAGAAGGACTAGAAATAGATACGGATGAAGCAACATTTGATTTAGAGACATTGCTTAAATCAAATCGCACAGGGGACCCACTGTCCACAGTACATGTTAATATTTTTCTGGAGGATAAACGGATATGTGTAGTTTCAGCCATTAGGGCTTATATATCCAAGTCACGCGGAATTAGGAATTCCAGACAACTACTAATCAGCTTTATACGGCCACATAAACCCATCTCGAGGGACACTCTCGCAAGGTGGACTATCAAGGTGCTTAAACAAGTAGGAGTTAACACTGGACGCTAAGCGTCTCACTCAATATGTGTAGCCATGGTCTCCAAGGCAAGACAATTAGGAAGCTCGGTCAAGAGAACCCTTGCACACACTGGGTGGGAGATGGCTAGATCGTTTGCAAAACATTACAACAAACGACTAGAAAAGTCAAGCGGCCTGGCGACACGCCTACTCACCAACTAAAGACAGGTGAGAAACAACATTAAATTATGTACTCATATATATACATGGTATGGTTACAACATTAAAGGATACAAAAAAATTAGATTGCGTAAAATTCTCCCTGCGCTATGAGTAGGCAGAGGCGTAGTACTGAGGTAAAATAGTATAGCAATACAAATCTTACCTGGGTACAGATGATGGATAGTTGGTGTTTTCCCGAGGTACTAGCCTCAGATAGTCCCACCCTACCCTACCACAACTATCATGTTTCGCTAGAACCAAATCGAAAACACAATAAGTATCCATAGAGTTAAATCATTTTTTATCCTAAAAAGTATGTAAAAGATTGCTGGACCCGGATGTGCTTCCTTCTCCCTGACCCACGACTATCCGAAGATATGAAAATGTCTTCAAGTCAGTTTCGAAGATATGAAAATGTCTTCAAGTCAGTTTGCACAGATGCTGGCAAGGAAGTGGCTCGCTCTAAGAAGGTTACCGATAATGAGGGGAAGGAGTTTACGCTTTATCTTGCTCCAGAGCCGATTAAAGGGAAACCTTTAGATAACACCAAGATGTTTGGCGGTCAACTACAATACCTCTATAAAGAGGTAGAGACTGCAGCCAAGAGTGGCAAAAACATGGATGGCAAGAAGAAACAGGAAGCTCCTCGTTTCAAAAAGTCACGAGGGGATTTTCGTCCACGACGGTTCACCAGAGGAACCAGACCGAGTTCAAGCTTCGGTCAAGGGTTTCGGGGCCGGGGGCGCTCGCCCAGGCTGGACCGACAACACCGCACGGCCAATAGGCCGAGGGTTCAACTCGTCGAGACCTTTCCCCAGGGGCGGGTCCAAGTAGAGGTCCAAACACAAACTTTACAAGTCCCTGAAGCCTCTAAAAACACACAAACTGTAAGCAACTGTGTGGCTGGTAATATTAGTAATCATATTTCTGAGTGGCACAAAATTACTAGTGACCAAGAAATTATAAAAAATAGTTAGGGGTGTTCACATTCCCTTTACACAAATTCCTGTACAAAGTATAATACCTTTTCCATATAACATTCAACCAGTTGAACGAGAGGCACTAACTAAACAGGTACATAAATTCTTTGAGAAAGGAATTATACAAAAAGTGACACACTGTTCAGGACAGTTTATTTCAAACATTTTCTCGAGACCGAAGCCTAATGGTGATGTTCGAATGATCCTGGATTTAACAATCCTTAATAAAAGGGTGGAATATCGACATTTTAAAATGTTCTCTCTAGATACGGCACGAGATCTGATTACACCAGATGCGTGGATGGCTAGTGTTGATTTACAGGATGCATATTATACGCTTCCCATAATGGAACAATACCGAAAATTTCTTCGATTTATTTGGGATAACCAACTCTATGAGTTTACCTGCATGCCGAATGGCTTAGCTTGTGCGCCACGTTTATTTACTAAATATAGAAAGTCGTTGATCCTTATATTACTATGTATATATATATATATATATATATATATATATATATATATTATATATATATATATATATATATATATATATATATATTCAAGGCTAGTGAATTGGGTCCGTTGTCGGACATTACTATTCTCGGGATTCCATGCTTACAGAATAATCTCTTTTAACTTTTCTATAATGGCTTGGCTCGAAATAGTCTTCAATCGTGCAATTTCCGGGTATTTCGAATAGTAGTCTACCACGACTATATACTGCTCGTGTTGGTATTCAAAAAGATCTATTCCTACCTTATAAAATGGCTTATCCTCTATCTCGTGACTCTTCATCGGCTCTGAGTGTGGTTTGTTTCGATATGTTTGACAGATCTGGCAATACGACACTTTGTCTTCAACTTGTTTCGAAATCCCTGGCCAAAAAATGTAGTCCCTCGCTAATTGTTTACTCTTAATGATTCCTAAATGAGGCTCGTGAATTTGATCTAGCATGTCTTTTTGTAACGATGCGGGTATTGTTACTCTGTTCCCTTTTAGCACTATGCCTTTATATACTCATCTTTGTATGTTGCGTATGGTTTAATGTCATTTCTGAGGTGTTCTTTTGTCGCTGGCCACCCGTCTTGAGTGAGTCTGATTATTTCTTGGAGTGTTGGATCTTGACTTGTTTCAAGTGAAATCTGTGATAGGTCCTCATCCACGTACTCTATAGCTGCAATAGAGATGCATTCGTCAAACAGGTTACTCGGTGTGGTTTTATCAGTATGTGCTCGGGACAGGGCGTCGGCAAAGTACATTTCTGTGCCTTTAATATACTTAACATGGATGTTATAATTTTGGAGGCGCATTCTCATAGGCTGTATTCGACAGCTCTTTTTCCTGCACTGCATAGTTCTGTTGAGTTGTATCCAGGGCTTTTGATGCTAGCGTTATTGGATGTTTGTTTTGAAATAACGCCGCACCAAGTCCTGATTTTGACGCATCTACCTGGATTGTTATTGGTCTGTTGACATCGAAATACTTTAACACCGGGGCTTTGGCTAACAAGTTTTTTAAGTGATTGAACACCTCGTTTTGCTCCTCCTCCCAGTGCCAAGCGATCTATTTGTGCAGGAGAATCCTAAGGGGTTTTGCAATTTCTGACAATGTGGGGATAAACTTCCCCACATACCCGATCATCCCTAAGAAGCGCTGTATTGCTGGTTTATCAGTAGAGGTGGGTAGCTCTAAGATCGCTTGCACTCGCTCGGGATTTGGTTTCAACCCGCAGTCCGTTAGGAAGTGTCCTACGTAAGGGACTTCATTCATACAAATGCGTGATTTCTTTGGATTCAGTCGTAAGTCTACTTCACTCGCTCGTTTCAGAACAGCCTCTAATCTCATGTTGCGCTCTTTGATCGTTGATCCTTATATTAAAATGTCATCAGTGACAATATCCACCCCTTCAAGATCATTAAATATGGCGTTCATTTCTTCAATGAATATATCCCCGGCTGTCTTTATGCCAAAAGGCAGCCTGGTATATCGGAATCACCCCCATGGCGTGTTAAATGTACAGAGTTTAGAGCTGGGTTCATCAAGACTAACCTGCCAGTAGCCACTGTTGGCATCTAACACACTGAAATATCTGGCTCCACAGGTTTTGGCTACTACCTCTTCCACGGTTTTTTATCGGATAGGGACCTCTAAACACTGCACGGTTTAGTTTGGTGGGGTCTAGGCATATTCTAATTTTTTCTGGCTTTCTTACGATCGTGATGCAGTTCACCCATGGTGTTGGCTCCTCCTGGCGAACAATGACCCCTAAATCTAACATTCTTTTTTTACCTCTTTCTCTATGGCATGGGGAATGCGCCTAGGCGGATCTATAACAGGGTCGATCGCCGGATCAGTATGTATAGTGGCGTTTACTTTTATGGTGCCTAGACCGGAAAAAACCTGATCATACTTAGTTACCATTTTTTTTGCGTAGTCCGTTGTTGACCGATTCAGCTCACTGTCGATGGCATCCACTCGTGACAGTATGTTCAAAGTCTCGCATGCATCTTTACCCAGGATCGGCGTTCCTGTCTTGGTTATTTGGAACCGCAGAGGCTGTTTGTTGACGTCAATCCATGCCTCTCCTTCGGGCCGAATTCGCTGTCCTGTATAGGTGATCAGGCTGCATCTCGCGGGTCGCAACACGGGTCCGATCAGGTTTTGGAGGATTCGTTTTGGTATCAGGTTGGCTTCCGAGCCGGTGTCCAGCTTAAACCGGATCTTTTGGTCGCATATCTTCATGTTCTTGTACCATAGGTGCCGCTCCTCCTCGTTGTCGTCATCATACTCCGACATCTCGCCCACAAACATGTCGTCGCCATCGTCATCTGGTGTCAATACCCATTTCCCTGGAGCATTGTGTTCGTCGACGCCAATCTCGTCTATCGGTGCTGCTGCTGCTAGTCTTCCTCGACACACTTTGGCGAAATGTCCGGTTTTGTTGCAGTTCGCACACTGCTTCCCGCGTGCAGGGCATGTTCCTTGCACATGTTTATATCCACACCTCGTACACTCTGTTCGTGCAGTGACCGTTCTGTTTGCTTGGTTCCGCCCCTTCCATGCAGGTGCCGGTGTGAGGGGGCGTGTCTGGGGGCGTGTCCTTGGATGCCCACTTTTGCTGACTTCGTTACGTGTGCCTCTGATGTACTCTCCGTTGGGTGTTTGAGCGACATGGTGCGGTGCTCACTCAGGCGGCACATTTGTATGCATTGTTCGAGTGTCAGGTTCGGTGTTTGTAACAACCTGTCCAGAAAGGTGTCATCCTTGACACCGCATACTAGTCTGTCACACAAAATTTCATTTTCTAACTCCCGATATCCACAATATGTAATACGTTGTTTCATTGTACGTATGAAAGTCTCCATCGACTCTGTCGTTTGGTGGTATGTATTCAACTGGTACCTTACAACGGTTACATTAGCCTTACCGGTGCAGTACTCTTGGAATGCCTCCGTGAGTATGCCAATCTTTTCCATGTCAGCCGCCAGTATGTTGAATGTTTCGGAGAGTGCCTGTGCCTCCGGGTCAGCAACATGTAAAAACACACAGCTTTGCACTTGTTCTGACTTAGAGATAGTCCCTGATGCACAGGCGTAAATCTCATAGGATTTAAACCACTTCTTCCAGTTCTCGGCTAAATTTCCTTCTAGCATCAGAGCCGCAGGCGGTTTCAGTCCGGTTAGAGCCATTGTGGTGTGTGGTTTCTCGCAATCTGACACCATGTAATGTACCATACGTCCCTCCCGTCCTGATATGACCTTAGATGTTGCTAGGACGTAAAACAAAAAAACAACAACATACGTCCGAACACAACGACAGCTAGTGTGTAACTGGTTTATTCTATCAATGTCACGCGCCTGGCCGGCACGTGATCTCCACCGGTCGTTCCAGGCCCCAGATAATTTAGAGTGAATTTCTTTGCAGATGACCAGCTATGATTACGGTGCAAGGCTTCAGCCTTTACAAGCAGAACGCTAATTCTGTGGGCGTCAATAAATTGCTTAGCCAGATACATGCCAGCTATCTACGAAATCCGAACGAAGACGTTTGGGATGTCCAGCAAGTATGGCGAGTGAATCATTCATTCAGTCATGGAATCGCTGCAAGTTTTACGTGAGTTAATTTATCAACTGTAGTTTGTCTACATGTTTGAATTCAGGATTGGTTCGCACTTTAGAATTTTTGTGAATTTATCGAAACTGAACAAAGTATTTTCCAGGACTTTAAAAGTATTAAAATATCAAGTTTAAAAAAAAGAGACAACAACCCATGCTCCTGGAATTAGTCTTTTCTGGATGTTGTTTGTTGCTCGCTGTGTAATGTTCTAAGTTATGTTTTTTCACGTTGCAAATTAATTAGTAGTTGTTGATACTGCATACCAGTTATGTGAAAAACATGTTGCAAATGAAGTCTAAACTAAGCCCAGTGCGGGTACGTTATCGTACTTTCTCAGGGACATGGACCGTGTAAAATAGTTTATTGTAGGAAGTTGTGACCATTTGTTCTGTTTAAGGGCCTCTTCAGCAAGCTAGATGTGTTTTTACTGTAACCTTGAACCTAAAGATTGATACCATTAACCAGAATTAGCTACTTTGTTGGGAGAACAATTCAGATTAACAAATATTGAAATTAACCTATATTTAGATATAGCTATGGCAGGTTCCACGGATCCTTAACAAGTCTTTAATTGATTAGTAAATTTTCAAGACCTTGAAAAGTCTTAAAGATGGTAGATTTTCTGTGAAAGGTCTTAAAAGGGTCTTTATTTGGATTTGGCCAGTATAATATTTTTTAATATGTTTTACCCGCTATCTTCACAAAGCACAAATGGCATGGAGCTGAAATGTCTCGAAGTTCATGCTATAGTCTATGGACTAATGTACTGGTCACAAATATTACGTTACATTTGCCCCAAAAATAGGTATTAAATTGTATGAACATTGGTATTAAAAGGTTATAAAGTGATTGGCTGATAGGTGCAGGAACCCTGTATGCGGGGTAAAACTAGTTCTCTGATGGTACTCTAAATAAAGAATGTCATTGGCTGGTTATGCCTTCTAATCCTTTTGAATTTTGTCTAGTTTAAAGCAAAGCAAGTGAGTGGACAAACACGAAGTCAAATTGTTTAATGCTCATGTACTAACCCTTATACTTGTGAAGAGATCTTTCAAATAATAATTAGTCAAAATAACGATTGAATATGGAGATCAAGACGATAATTAAACACCTCCTAAAGATACAAGAAATTTACTCTTGAAAATAAAGATGAACTGGAAGAGGGTGCAGTACCAATACAACCAAACAAAATATTCAAGGTCATATAAATATCCAAATATACCATCGTTTTAGATCAATTGTGTTCTTATGCAATACAGTAAACTAATTCTCATTGTGCTTAGAACTGAAATATTTCTAGCTGCATTGGAACTATATGGGTGCTATTTTGCTTGAATACTAGTGTAATGTTCTATCGCTATGTAATTATCGATTAAAGCTAATCCTGCCACTTTGCTAGTGTTTCATCCAGTTTTATTTATATAACACATTTATTGTGTACTGGTTATCTTTCAACAATGGCTTTTGTTATTGTTGGTATTTACCTTGGTTTAAAATCCTAGTCTCCTGATTAAGCATTGACATACACGTATGATTTGCAAAATGTGCCCATATTTGTATGTGGTTAGTCATCACTTATTGTGGTGTTACCGGACAGGATGGGTTTGTGATTGGTGTGAGTTTCCGATGTGGGATGCGTGGGTAATTCAGTCAACCAAATACTTTTTTTTTTTAATTTGTAGTTTTTAGTATTGTCCAGGGGTGTTGCACAAATGAGAACCTGATGCCGAGAGTGGGACTTCAACCTCCGCTTCTGCATTCTGGGACTAGTGTCCTAACCATTAAACTATCTAGACTCCGTGATATAATCAACCTACTCAATCCTACCTGTGTATGTGGCCTTTCACCTGAGGAGGTGAGTGTAACATGCTACAATAATCCTCATGGATTTGTAAGTCTCGTACTTAAAATTACTAATATCGTATTTCCATTACATACACAATGCAGGTATGGTGCTCAGCATTTGCAGAATCTTACTTAGTCACGGCACTAGTTTGGTGTGTGTGGGAGGGTGTAGCAAATAGGGACCATCATGCCCATGGCATACCGGCCAACTATTACGATTTTGGCGGAATAATTACGATTTTTTTATTCTCATTCCGCCCTATGAATTATAAACATTATTCCGCTTTTTCAAAATATTTTCCGCTTTTTAATAATGTGCCTAAAATGTCTCTAAAATGCACCAGAATGCACCATTTTTTATGTATTTTTCAAATTTTTTCGGGGGGGGCATGCCCCCGGACCCCCCTAGAACGCTTGCGCGCCTCGCTTCGCTTGGATGGATTTCTATTATTAGGATTTTCGTTTAACAAAAGTTGGCAGGTATGCCATGGTGGGCCTCGAACCCACACTTCGGGCATTCCGGGGATAGAGTCCTAACCATTAAGACTGCAGACGTCCAGAAGCAATCAACCTCCCCACGCATGTCTCTATAGTGGCATTTCACCGGGGTGGGAGTGACCCGTTACATCTATCATGTTATGACCTCACATGTTGCTAGTACACAAAGTCCGATCATTCAAAATCTTATTGGCGATGTCTTACTATATATGTGTTCCTTTTGTTTCTAGAAGAAAAGTACACTCACTCGGCATGCGGAGGGCCATTTACAAAGAAGGGCCACCTGGAGGGGAGGTGAAGCTTGGATTCACCGTAGACAATTTCACATTTCCCAAAGATGTTCAATTAGGTGCGTGTAAGATTACTATTGAAAAGTAGTTGAAGCCTTTAAAATCGTGACTATGAAAACAGGTCAATTGTCTATATCTTAATATGCTATTATTCTTGCAACTGATCTCTTGCGCCTTCTGGCCATATTGTATGTTTCACTATTTATGACAGTCATAGCTTTTCAATTTGGTTTTCCACTCGCTTTATAGTCAAACCAATGACTTAAAAATGTATACTTGTCACTTCGTAGCCAGACACTTAGCATTATTAGGATAGGGCAAGGACTGGTTGGCTCGGTGTCAGGACAATGTTATTCAGGCCATGGTGCTGGCAGCCCGGTCTCCCAATGGGGCAGCACTTTAAAGTCGCCATGACTGCGCACTGTCACAAGTCGGTAACCGTCCTAATATGACTGTAGATGTTGCCAGAACATAAAACTCCAAAAACCAACCAAAAGTTGTATAGAATTGAGACACCGTGTAAAATATTCCGACTTGTTGGGTCCGTATCACCGATAAAATAAGAGTATATAATTTCCTTTAAACAATATCCTTTTTCGCGATGACAATATTATAACCATTCTGAGATCTAAATCACTATATCCTGGTATGTTTGTTTGTTTGTTGTTTTACGTCCTAGCAACATCTATGGTGATATCAGGACGGGTCCTGGCATGTATCCGTGCATATAGGATTCAGACTATTCTGTCTAAAACCACTCAATGGCCCAGACGGTTAGGGTTTCCAGCATGGTTGTAGACAAGCAAGGGGAGCCACAGAATGCTGCTTGGTGACACCTTCAAAAAGGTCCCCAAGATGAAAGAGACACCTGGCCATCCAAGGTGTTGTGACAGCAGTCACACCAGTCCTCCAATATCTGTGCCTCTTCAGATCTCAGATTCTGAGAAGGTCCCCTAACTAACAACCAGAAACAACTACTAACAATGAAACAATATATTCAGAAAACCCAGAAATACAGAGAAACATACTGTCAACTTACTTGATTGATTGATTCTAGGACAGTAATATCCGCTAGTTAACAACCAGGGGCCGTATGCAGGAGTCAGTGTTAGCGGGTTTTGGTGTTAGAGCCTGTTACCGTTTAGCTATTACCGAAATCGGGAACTGTGTCAAGTCGTATGCAGGAGCGCGTAACACTAACATTTTAGCTAAACGTGAAATTATTTATAGATTTGGGAAATCCCTCTGCGTCTGTACCCATATATGAGGCTTAAATCTATTCAATGCGACCATATTTAACAGAATTAGATACGCAATAAGTGACATTTATTCAAATTAACCCTAAATTCGAAGCGTTTTTAAGGCTACCGCCGCATTGGCGGCAATATTAATAGTTATATTTTCGAATCGACGAACCTACAGTAAACAGACCGCCGCCAGTATTGAAAGCGGCGACTGCGGCGATTTGTTTACTTTACGTTCGTCGATTCGAAAATATAAGTATTAATATCTCCGCCGTTACGGCGGCAGCGTTAATATTGCTTCGAATTTAGGGTTAAATTGATAAAATTTCACTTATTGCGTATGTAATTCTGTTAAATATGACAGCATTGAATAGATTTGGGCCTAATAAACTCGGTAAACCTGATATTTTTTAGGGTTACGGTAACACCGGTTAAGCCTTTGGTGTTAGGCCTAACACTGACTCGTGCATACCATTTTTTCGCCGCTAACCCGGAATTCCCGACAAACACCGTTTTGCCTCGCTAACACTGACTCCTGCATACGGCCCCAGTACCTGATGGTGTAAGTTTCTCTTTGAATGCAACAGGTCCTGAACAGAAGGGAACTCTGCTGGATGGAATCAATTTATGTCGCTATCTGGACTTGCTACTTCAGTACATGTACGAGGTACATCATCGGCGGGAGATCGACGTGATTGTATATGAGGTGAGTCCACATCTTCATGTAGGTTTACTGTATTACTGTATAATCCCCCCCGCCCCCATATTTCGTAAATGCCCACCTCTTAAATCCCCATCTGTGGGTAAACGCCCACCCCCCACTTCAGCGATTTGCCAATTTAAACACAGAGGGCGTTAACCTGCGAGAATACGGTATAATGCTACATATGGTTTCCTCCAACCCGACCTCTGGCGGCAGTGGCGAGAATTTGTGTTCTAGGTAGGACTTTGGAACTGCATAGTGTTCAAAACCACAGAAGCCAGCTCAAATATACAGGATAATAGAATACAAATACCAAATATAAAATCACATTTTACGAAGGCATGTTTTGCATTCTGAGATCTAAATCACTATATCCTGGTATGTTTGTTTGTTGTTTGTTTTACGTCCTAGCAACATCTAAGGTCATATCAGGACGTGTATTCAAAAGTAAAGCCCGTAGGTGGATGGCGTTGTATGGGATATAATGTACCTTCATATTTGTTAATTCATTAAAAAAAGAAATCTCAGTAATACTTATAATTAAGTCTAGTATAATTATCATATATATATATTTTACCTCGGTATATAGCCTCAGGCTAGCCGCAGGCTAGGGAGAGATAAGCACATCCGGGTCCAGCAATTAGCATAAGCAGCTCACGGCGGGAGGACGTTAGCTGAGCTGCTGTGGCAGGATTTAACTACTACAACACTTTAACCAACTGTAAGTATTGCAAAATCGCGATAAACTTCTTAAGGATGGTTTATAGCATCCAATTATGAAAGCTTAGAACTTTCTCAGGTCCGATTTGGACATGTTTTGGCTGTTATAAAAAACACAAGGTTAGAAGACTTATGTATAGAACCGAAACCGATACCGCTTGATAGCGCAACCTGTATACAGACAGGCAGAGATGTTAACCCGAGTTGCATCTCCTAAGGAAATTCCTCCGAACCCAAAAGAGGGTTTTGTTGAGGATGATCCTGGGTTTCTTTTATAGACTCCCCAGACCGGTTTTTGAGGCGAGCCTCCGAGTTTCGTAATATTTTCTTCAACTTGCTGGCGCAGAATGCCGCGGGTGGGAGAAGTGTACGAAACAGAGAGAGCGGGCGTGCCAATGGCCGCCCCTCCGTTTGGTTGGTTTCACTACCGATAAAACCTACGGCATACCATTAGCTTAACGCCTGTATACAGAACGGTGTAAACACGTTACTCTATACCATACGAATAATACCTCAACCCAGTTTTGGGGCTCACTTTGTGACCATGTTGAGACGATACCAGTATTAAGTAACTTTTTTGTTACAGAAACCGATGGCCACCAAGCGCAACAAAGTTCCGCCGGCAGCGGCAGAAGGCCGCGTGCCCTCAGGGTACGATTCGTCGCCGCCACAGACGCGGCCACCGTCCCCACAGCCAGGAGCTGGTCCTTCGGATAAGGATAGCGGAGACGAGGACCTAGAGGACAAGATCGTCAGGCTTATGGAGAAGTACAAACATACGCAACCCGTTACACGGGTTCCCTCTCCTCCTATCCCAGACGACGACTGGGAAGACTTTTCGGATGATGAAACTGAATCAGCATTTGAGGTTCCGAAACTGAAAGTCAAGAGGCTCAAGAGACCCGTGAGTAGCTCAGGTGATGAATTCACCAAAGTCAACAAGAAGCGGGTTAAAAAGACCAAGAAGAACAAAAAGAAGAAGAAGGACTCATCATCTGATGATTCAGATGACTCGCCCTCGACGGAGTCTGACTCAGACACCGATAGAGCGGGTGTCTATGCACGGATAGGGGCAAAAATTAATAAGAAATGCCCGTTGGCGAAAGCAAAGAGGTTGCGTACCACAACCATGATGAGGGAAATGTTAAAAGGACATTTCCACACATTTAAACCCGCTGAGGTGATCAGTAAGCTGACCGAACAAATCTCAGGAATCAAAGGCATTCCCGAGTCCATCAGCAAGGAAATGGATGCAGGTATCCAACTCTCGGACGAGAGACGGCGTTACGAGAACGCGTTGTGTACCATCCATAGAGCAGTGCTCGGAGCTCTGACTTCCATAACTCCGGTAGCAAACAGAATGCAAGCCAAGAATAAATTCTCGTCGCTTGCTCGCACCATGGATAAAGGCATTGCACTGCTTACCGCAGCGTCAAACTTTATGATGTTTCGACGTTTCGAGAACGTCTTTAAGTCGGTGACCACAGATGCTGGCAAAGAAGTTGCCAGGTCTAAGAAAGTTACGGACAATGACGGTAAAGAATACACACTTTACCTCCCACCAAAGCCAGTGCTAGGTAAGCCGCTGGACAAAACCAAAATGTTTGGGGGACAGCTAGCGCACCTCTTCAAAGCAGTGGAGGTAGACACGAAAAGCGCTAAGAACACTGACAGGGGTAAGAAGTTCGACAACCCCGGCAAATTCCGACGCCCCCGCTCGGATTTTCGCTTCCGCCGAGGAGGCAGGCCAGGACGCGGAGGTCCATCCTTCGGGTTCAGTCCCAGGGGACGCGGCAGAGGAGAACGACAGACCACGGGGTGGAACGAGAACCGCGGGTACAAAAGGGAGTTTACACCCAGACCCCACTTCCCACGGCCAGGAGCCAAGTAGAGTCGACAACACAGACTTCTACCCTCAACACGGTGTCTGAAGAGACACAAACATATGTAAGCACATTTAAGGCAGGAAATATCCTGAACTGTTTACACAACTGGTGTAATATTACAAATGATAGCGAAATTTTGGAAATTGTAAAAGGGGTTCAAATACCCTTCACAGACATACCAAAACAGAAAAGAGTTCCGTTCCCATATAAATTTAACGCAGAAGAAAAACTACAAATTGATTTTCAGGTTTCTCTTTTTGAGACTAAGAGAATTATTGAACGAGTACACAACACAGAAGGACAGTTTATTTCTAATGTGTTTTCTAGGCCGAAACCAAATGGCGAAATTCGCATGATTTTGGACGTAACCAAATTAAATGAGTCGGTTACATACAAACATTTAAAAATGTTCTCATTAGAAACGGCGAGAGATTTAATTACGCCGGAAGCCTGGCTCGCCAGTGTAGACTTAAGAGATGCGTATTACACAGTCTCCATTTGCAAAGAACACAGAAAATTTCTGAGATTTATTTGGAACGGTACCCTCTTCCAATTTACATGCATGCCTAATGGTCTAGCTTGCGCACCGCGACTGTTTACCAAATTGTTAAAACCTGTTTTTTCAATCATAGGTAGAATAGGACACACAATGTTCCCATACATAGATGATTCATTTATTATGGCAGAATCCTTTGATAAATGCCAAACGGCAGTGACTGATTTGTGTGCTTTATTAACAGATTTCGGATTTTACATTCATAACAAGAAATCTGTTTTCGTCCCGAATAGGGAATTAAAATGCTTAGGGTTTCTGATTAACACCAAAGCCATGACCGTATCTCTAACGGAACAGAAACTCCAGAAGTTTCATGACACAGCCTCCCAGCTGCTTGACATATCCAGGCCAAAGATTAGACAGGTCGCCGTCCTTATCGGGATAATGGTCTCGTATCCACCGGCTGTTCTTTATGGAGCCGCGCATATCAAATCTCTAGAAATAGACAAGAATAGAGCGTTAGCAGGCAAACAAGGTAACTTCGAAAGACCAATGAACATTTCCCGAGACGGCTGTAAAGACATTTTTGGAGGATCGAGAATATTGATAACTCCCCCAATCCCATTCGAATGGGTCAACCCAACACGGTAGTTACTACCGATGCTTCATTACAAGGTTGGGGAGCTCATCGAAATGATGTAGCCACAGGGGGTAGATGGTTAGATAACGAAAAATCAGACCATAATAATGTTCTTGAATTAAGAGCGATTTACTTGGGCCTTTTGAGTCTAATTAAAATACCTAAAAAGACGGTTCAACTTCTGACAGATAACACTACAGCTATGGCATATGTCAGGAATATGGGAGGTACAAAGTCAAAAGAATGCAATAACTTGGCACAGAGTATTTGGAACTGGGCGCAACATCAAATATGGTTAACCATATCTCATATCCCAGGTTCGCAGAACGTCCCGGCTGACAAAAAGAGCAGAGTCTTTCACGATCACTTAGAATGAAAATTAAACACAAAAATTTTCAACAAAATTTGTCAACAATGGGGGTCACCTATGGTAGACTTATTTGCATCAAGAAATAATTTCAAGATTAACAAATATGTGTCATGGCACCCAGAACCATTTGCTTGGCACATAGATGCTTTCTCACTGATTTGGGAAAATTAATTTTACTACATTTCCCCCCCCCCCTTTAATCTCATTACCAGAGTGGCACGAAAGATAAAGATGGATCGGTCCCACGCCATTCTGATTGTCCCCGAATGGGACACACAACCGTGGCTAGCGGGAATAGTCTCAACAGCCAGCGACTGCCTAAGATTCCCAAAATCCCAAGGAAATCTAACTCACCAAGGCCCTCTGGAACATCACGGCAACGTAGCAACAACACCATTGCTTGCATTCCTTTTCTGAATAAATACCTAGAACAATTTGTCTTATTCAAAAGGTTAAACCGATGAATCCAACCATTGCCCAAGTGTGCAGATTTTTCAGGATGTTAGAACAAGATGGCCTCGGTTACGGCGCAATTAATGCGGCCAGGTGTGCTCTATCGATCATTCTCCCCAGGTTAGGGGGAGAAACAATGGGTAAACATCACGTAATACACTGGGTACTAAGGGGGATTTATGAACGAAACCCACCTAAACCAAAATACGACCGATTTTGGGATGTGTCACTGGTCTTCAAAATGTTTAAGGATTGGCCACATAATAGATTTCTAGACATAAAACAATTAGGGTTTAAGTTAGCACTTTTATTACTGTTAGTCACAGGTCATCGAGGCCAAACTATAGTGGCACTTTCACTCGATGGACTGGAAATAGATAGAAGGCAAGCCACCTTCGATTTAACAACATTGTTAAAATCTAATCGCATAGGCGACCCTTTGTCATCAATTGATGTAACGCAATTCAAGGACAATCCTAAACTGTGTGTAGTTTCTGCGATTAGAACATATATATCCAAGACACAAGGAGTTAGAAACTCAAGACAATTATTGATAAGCTTTATTAAGCCACACAAGGGCATTTCAAGGGACACACTCGCCCGTTGGACAATTAATGTGCTAAAGCTGGCAGGAGTGAATACGGACAAATATGCGTCACACTCAACGAGAGGAGCCATGGTGTCAAAAGCACGCCTCCTAGGAATTTCGGTCAAGCGCATCCTAGCGCATGCAGGGTGGAAGACCGAACGATCGTTTGCTAGACATTATAACAAGCGTCTGGAGAAGCCCAGTGGTGTCGCACAACGACTGCTACAGCATTAAAGGTCAAAAGGTGAGAACATAAGCATAGTCACAAATAGTGATTTTAACAATGTTCCATACCAAACAAATAATCAGAATAACATAACAATAACAATGAAATATCAGGATAAAATGATATTACATAAAGTCTCCCTAGCCTGCGGCTAGCCTGAGGCTATATACCGAGGTAAAATAGATTAGTTAGACGAATCTTACCTTGGTATAGATGATGGATAACTATTGTTTTCCCGAGGTATAAGCCTCGGCTAGACGTGGGTGAGGGCCCACCCTCCACACCCTACCACGTCTAGTCTGTTGCTTGTACAAAGGAAACATTAGTTTTTTAAAGAATTTATTAGAGATCATTTTATCCTGAATTAGTAGGTAAAGATTGCTGGAGTCGGATGTGCTTATCTCTCCCTCACCCACGTCTAACCGAGGCTTATACCTCGGGAAAACAATAGTTATCCATCATCTATACCAAGGTAAGATTCGTCTAACTAATCTATATATGGTTAAAATGACGGAAAGCCGGATACAAATTTGTGTCGATTATGATTTGGTTAATATATCAGATGTGAGGTAATAACGTAGAATACAATAGGGGAATATAACAGTTATAGACATAGTAAGTATTCATGCTTCTAACCGGGACCACTGAGTACCTACCGATGGCTCTGGCGACCCTTGGATATATGGGTTGTTTCATGGTAAATGGGCCAATTTATTTTCCCCTATGTAATGGTGAAGCCATACAGCAGGAGGTTTATGGCGCATGAGGAACGCAGCATCTTCAACTACAGGATTTCCCGAGCTCGGAGAGTCGTGGCGAATGCGTTCGGCATCCTGGCAAACCGATTTCAGATTCTGCTCAGCACGATGCAGCACCACCCCTCCACCATGAATCTCATCGTCACAACGTGCAGGTCATGCACAACATGATGAGGATCCAATATCCCATGCTCCAGAATCAGCAGCTAGACCATCCAGAGAATGTCAACCACAATTTAATCCCCAGAGCATGGAGACAGGGCGAAAACCTGTCAGACATAAGAACCCAATTACCTGGCCAGAACACTGGCAGGAAAGGAACAGCGGAATATCCTCAAAGACTGGGTCAACTCACCAGCGAGATCAGTGGAATGGCAGGAGAATATGATATGAATATATGAAGTGTGTGCGCTGGGATATTTCTGCACTGTGGTGTCATCATTTCTGAAGTGTTCAGTGTGATATGCAAAAATCTGATATGTATAAATGTACTGTGTGATATGTAATAAATGTGATATGTACAAATGTCATTTCTGATATGTAATAAATGTGATATGTACAAATGTCATTTCTGAAATGTACTGTGTGATATGCAAAATGTGAGATGTTCAGGTATTATAGCTCGGTTAAATATAAGATATCAATCTGTTATTGATATCGAACCTTAATGTACGTGTCAGTTATAATTGTTGGTGGGGGGAAAATGGGGAATATGACTATCTTTAAGGGGAGGCATTTGACCCTGACAAATTTACATGTCAGTTATAAATTTGGTTGGAAGGATAGTATTACTTCATTTTTAAGGGGGGCATTTAACACTGACAAATTACATGCAGTTATATATTTGGGTGGGGAAGATAACTTTACGGGGAAGATTACTGTAATTAACACAAAATTTACATGTCAGTTATTTTAAGGTGGGAGGAGAGGGAAGTGTTTTCTAGGGACAAACTTACATGTCATATAATGCCATATGGGCAAAGGACTTATTTATTTCAATTTTATTTGTGGAGTCTTGTGTATTACTTATTATAATAATGATATGATAATGTTTACTAAGAAATAGACTCAGGGACAAACATCTCGTTTACAAATAGTTTTTTTTATTTACAACAATTTTTACAGATTTCTCACAGTAAAACAAAAGACATACAAAGGAAAACAGGAAAAAGAATACCAAATATATACATATTAACAGGCAGGCACACAAGAAGTACTGTCAGTTCTGTTCACTTATCCGGGCCCTGGCCCTGGACCTTTGGGTGGGTGTCGAGCTCCGCTGGCATAAAGAGCTCCTGCGCCTCAATGTTCAGGTTTGACACGTTGGATATGCCCAACAGGCCGGACAGATTCCATGCCGACGTTAACGCGCTGCCACTTATACATATGTACAGGCAGGCACAAGAAATACTGTCAGTGACACAGTAAAAAAAAAAGACATACAAATGAAAATAGAAAAAAGAATACCAAATATATACATATGTACATGCAGGCATACAATAAATACTGTCAGTTCTGTTAACTTATCACTATCCGGGCCCTGGTCCTTTGGGGTGTTGGTGGGGGGGGGGGGGTTGTCGAGCTCCGCTGGCCCAAAGCGCTCCTGCGCCTCAATGTTCAGGTTTGACACGTTGGATATGCCGGACAGACCGGACAGATTCAGGAATCCGTCCGTGGCTGTCGGTGTTGTTCCCGATGGCGTACTGGCACTCTGCTTGAGGAGCCACGCCAACGTTAACACGCAGCCACTTGCATGTGCTGCAGACTGCTGTCGCGGTGACTGACTTGTCACTGGTGCCGGCGGACCCATTGTCTGTCCGGGGAACTGAGGCTGCACCCTCAAAGCTGGCGGTGTCGGGGCCTGAGGCAGCAGTGGTGCAGGCTGCAGCGCCGCAGGCAGCAGCGGCTACAGCATGTATTGCTGCATATAGTCTAGGCTTTGGGAGGCCCAGGGTGTTCCTGCTGGTGGTTGATGTCGCCACTGGTGGGGATGCGGCTGGTACCCCTCGTTCACCGACAGGCAAGAGGATGCATTGGACTAAGAGGAGTAGCATGACGTCACAGAGGGGGGCCCGCACAGTCGAGTCCGGGGGGAGGGGGGCAGACCTGGGACAGCGCCGGCCCCGAGACTACTGTCCCGTCGTCCTCCATCACTTGTGACAGGATGATGTTTATCGCAGTCCGAACATGGTGGAACTGGCTCTTTGTCATTGTGGACAAACAGTCCCGCATGTAGTTTGTGAACGCAGTCATCTGGGTCATGCACATGGTTGTTAGGCTGTCTAACAGGTCGCCTGAGGCGTCGACGCATTGCTTCAGTGCATCCAGCAGGTCATCCTCCGTCGTGGACTGCTTCCCCTTGCCTCGCGCCTTGGCTAGGGGTCGTTTGGGCTGCTCCAACCCGATCTGGCTCAGCACAGGCAGTCTCTGCAGCCCCCAGATCACCATGCAATGGCGATGGCAGTCAACACCTGCAAGACAAAATAATAAAGCAACATAAGTACAATGAATACAAGACAACATGACTTTACATAATGAGGGCAATAATAAATAAATCCACATGATTGCATATAATAATGCCATTAAATATATACAATCAGTTATCCACAATGAGGGCAATAATAAATAAATCCACATGCTTGCATATTAAAATGCCATTAAATAATCAAAATGATTTGTCCACAAAAAAGAAATAAATAAATAATTAAATAAAAAAAATATAAAAAAAATATCCACATGAATGCAAATGAAGATATATAGTACTTACACTTCTGCAGGGCTCCGGCCGGTGCCACACGACTGAGCTGAGGAAGCCAAACTTGTCCATGATCCACTGCTCCCTCTCAGCCCGCTTGGGCGCCCTGTCACCGCTACTCTTTTTATGCAGCCTGGTGTTGTTGTCCCGCATGGATTTGAACCAGCCTTGGAGGTGTGCAGCGGTTCTCCCCATCTTCTGGGCCTGGTCCTCCCACAGCTTGCTCTTTTTGTCGGTCCTCCGGTAGTCAGTCAACTTGACATTCCAGAGGACCGGGGTGTCAGACAGAAAATCCAGCATCGCCTCCTCCTCGTCTGCAGGCAGAGTGCAGTCAAACTTGCGCACCCTCCTCTTGCCTGTCCCCTGCAGACAGTGTGAGCCTGAGGAGGTGGAGGCTGCAGACAATGCACGGGAATGCAGAGAAGCTGGAGACACGGACTGAGTGTCCATAGTCTCCTCTGTGTCCTCGGTCGGGTGAGCAGGAGACGAGACCATAGGAGATGGTGCTGCTGCTGGTGATGTTAGTGGTGTGCCAGTCATCCTCTCCCCCCCCCCCCCCCCCCCCCCCCTTCCCCCTTCCCTCTTCCCCTCCCATAGTAGTGGTTTGAAGCACAAGTGGAAGTGGAGCTGGAGCTGGTGTTTTTCGTCGGCATGCTGGAGAAGTTGTGAGGAGAGAGCAACACAACACCATTATTTATACCCAAGGCGCGGGTGGGTCGGGTGCTTTTCCGCATGTTGGCCCACGTTTCGCTCACGCTGAGCGCATTAAGCACATGCTGGGCTCACGTCACCCCGACGCTAGTCACTCGGCGCGTCGACGTCGACTCACGTGAGGAAAAACAGTTGAGTCGGACGTGGCAATGTTAGAGCGGGCGTGATCACGCCAGCCCAATGCTAAGCCGCCGCTAATGTCATGCTAGGCTGCTGGAGTTTCGCTAGCCTCACATTGACACAATTAATTATTCCTTTGTCCTCACTCGTTGAACCACGTTATAACTACGCTCACGTCAACTACGTGGCACTGACGTCCAACTTGGCCCCGCATTTACTTATTACGCCAAGAATTTCTATGCATAACATTTATTTTCACGTCCCTACGCTGGCGCATTACGTTGTAGTGTGACTGGGGTATTAGGTCAAGTCAGTCCCGTCCTGATATGACCTTATATGTTGCTAGGACGTAAAACAAACAAACAAACATCAAGTCAGTGTGACAGCATGCCAAATTTGGGTACAGTTGTATACAACATATATGTACACCTATAAAAATGAATTGTTAGATTGTTTTAGAAATATGTCCATTCTTGTCTGCCCGAAAGCCGTCAATAGTGCTGTGGGGAATAGGAAATGGGAGCCAGAAATGGCCAATTCGAGAATGACCCGTGAGGGAGAAAAAGATACACGAAGGTAAAAAAAAAAGAAGAAAACTTATAACAGTGCATTGAATGTAAACGTGGGGAGAGTGTCTCTGGGTGGTACGACTCAGCCATAATTGATTCTTTGGAGTGGGAGTCAGTTAGGTGCACGAGACAGATGCAATGTGAAATGGATACATCACTCCGTACAGTAGCCTACCGTAGTTATCATTTCTTTAGCTGAAAGCTTCTGAAGCTATGCATAAACAGCATCCATGGAGTTTGGCTGGCCTGGATATCTAAGTACTCTTTAATAGTGAAGTATATGTTTATTCTTTAAAGTTGCATAGTCCGATGGTTTTGTGTTTCTGTCATTTTCTGAGATGAATATATTAGGTTGCTATAATCTACCTTATTTTAGTTCAAAGTAACTTTTAAATTAAATGGTTAATTTTTTTAACTATTTGAAGTGCAAGCATGTAAAAATAGTTTTGGCATGCATGCCAAAATTCTGACAACATAGGTTTCTGCTGTAACTACTTCTATTAAATTTACTCAGTATTCCCTTCTATGTGGCAACAAATGTTTAATAAATGCATCAGTATCTAAGTTAGATATGGAGAATCAAATCTAGATAATTGCTTTGGTTTTGAAAATTTGATACTTCATCAGACTATGCAGCTTTAAATATATTTGAAAGATCTCATTGCTCTAGCAAGGTAGTCTATTTCTTGAAAAGAATATCTTGCGAGATTCATGTTGTAAAATAAACCGCTTTTTGATGGGTTGCTATACTTAGGCCCCTCCTTAGGAGTGGTAATGACAGTGCACTAAGCAGTCAGAGCAGTCCAACAGTCAGAGCAGCAAGCCACAACCGGAAACACCAGAAAGACCACGAGGTTCAAACAGTCATTATACTCTGTAAATATCACACCCAACAATACAACACGTTTGGTTTGTGTGGGCAATTATGATATTTACCGTTCGAATGATGATGGAACTTATATAGTTATTGCTAAGTGATTATATTAATTCTGGTATGATAATTTGACAGTTTTGTTCACAGCATTGTGATAGTGATTGATTGATTGATTGCTGGTTGCTTTACGCCGTGTCGGCAGCATAGGCCATATTCACGTCGAGAAATGTTTGTTTTTTGTTCAAACCATCGCTTTTACATGTAAAAGCACACAATTAATTATGTGCCAATAGACACTCATTAAATTAGAAAGCTCGCAATCATATATTTGTGGTCAAGGGAAACAAATTCCCATAGAAAAAGAAAAGTTTTATTAATAATTGATAGAATCTATTTAGTAAACTATATGAGGTGGTACAGTCCAGCTGCCCTCAAAAAGGCTAAAATGTTTTCCTGTTTTACCTTAGTAAAAAGGTCATGCATACTGTCTGCAGTGTAGAACTGTTGGCGCAAGGCCAAAAAATCAACACAACTTAGTAAAATGTGTTTGAGTGTCAACGGGGACTGACACCCAATACATTCAGGCGTAGGTTCCCCCTTGAGCAGAAAAGCATGTGTAAGCCACGAGTGGCCAATACGGCAGCGGCTAAGGACCACTTGTCCCTCCGACCTCCCGCATGAGTCTGTGGTGGCTTTCCCACAGATGGTGATAGTGTAGCTGGCCTGTTTCAGCTGAAAGGGTCGTGCTTGTGACATTAGCTTGATGTCTACTGCAGGGGGTTTATCATGCTCGTATGTACTCGGGGCAAAACTGGGGATTCCAAACCGAATCAACTATGTGTGTGGAAAAGGAGTGCTCAAGAAAACCTCTTTGAGGAATAATTCTACTATAATGGAAAGACATGACTTTACATAGGTACATGATTGTAATACTAATAGCACGAGTGAGTGGAGTGATTTCCAGTGGGAAAACCAAAGGCTAAGGCTAATATGAAATCAATTCGCCCATCCACGAGGACTTGTGAGTACATGTATACAATCTTGTTGGGTTTCTTTTGCCCAGTCAAATCAATGACATACACAATTGATACTTGTCACTACCTAGCCGGGCACTCAGCATTACTAGGATAGGGCAAGGCCTCGTTAGCTCAGTGTCAGGATAATGTGGCTGAGTAGGAATTCAAGTCATGGTGTCGGCGGCCTGGTCTCCCAGAGGGACAGCACTATAAAACCACCAGGATGCATACTTTCACAAATTGGTACCCGTCCAGAATGCTGGAGGCCTAGTATCTCAGTGGGACAGCATTATAAAGTTGCTAGGAGTGTGCAATGTCACAAGTTAGTACCGGTCCTAATATGACCTTAGATGTTGCCAGAATATAAAACTCCAACAAACAAAGACAATTAGTTTCGCATCTTTTCATTTCAAATATCTTCAAAATTAGCCATTTATAATAACAGTTACTGCAAACTATCGTGAAGTAGATTATTAACTTACAGATTATAATGACTAACCTATTATATTTATCTCAAAATATGGCAGAAACCCCAAACCAGTGAACTGTGCAGCTTTTAATAAAGGAAACTTCGGGTAGAATGATATTGAAGGTGCTGCTGCATTGTGATTGGGAGGGCATTTCTGTAACCACACCTATAGAAGTAGTGTGAACGCATCTACACAGGACAATGGGAAAGGTGATATAAAGGACACGTGAGAGTTGGCTGTCAGTAAATTTGCATCAGTAACACATTTTTCATCTAATGCAGTAGCCATAATACAAAGTTTTAACGCAAAGTGGCCAGTGCAAGTGCTCAGTCACATAATACTGTAATTCTATATGTCCTAGTTATTTCACGTGATAGACTAGTGCAAAACAAAAGAAACAGAAATCCCAAATCCGCATTTATCTATTTAGAAAAATGGCAACACACCTTTCTAGAAAACCACACAGGTCTGTTCACGTGAGTTGTAAACATATTTAGATTTTCTGCACATAATTACATTATAATAATTGATCACACTTAAAATATATAGATATCATATAGGATGTATAATATATTATGCGGATATAAATAGGTGGAGTGTAGCCTTTATTATTATTATTATTATTATTATTATTATTATTATTATTATTATGAGCATTTGATATTATGTATATTCGCCAGTTATTATGTCCAAATCGCTGGACGGCCTGCGCTTGCTCCGTATTGTGAGCGTAGCAATCTATTCACTTTCTACCTGATTTTCAAGCCTTTTCACCGTAATATGCAAAATAAACTGTCCGACCCATCACCCGTTTGTCTCTCTCCATTGTTTAGGTAGCCAGACTAGTAAAGCAGACATTTTGCCTCTGTGGGAAACTGTCATGTTTAATGTACATCTGATCTGTTATTGAGTAAACTAGATATGATAGTCATGTCTGATCTGGTTTCCAAAATACTCCTTTCAGCTAGCATGTGGGAAAGTGTTGGAGAACTTAAGCTGTACACATTTCCACCAAATTTGTGGTTATTTTCTAGAACACCCAAGATGGTGGCAATAAACAATAAAATAATAATATTCCATGTTAAAGGAGTGGCCGATGACATCATTTACCTCATTTGCATATCTGTATGAGTTTGGAGAGGATTAAATACTGGACGTGCTGGCAGTCACGGATAGGCCCTTCAAGTATTCACATGTGATTATGTGTCTGTGTTATTGCATGCACTTATATATTGTATTCCACTTTTATTTTATATCAAGGCAACTATAGGAATCTATTTCTCCACACCTTTTCATCTATTCATATTATAAGGCGTATAGCCATTGGTCGATATATGTGTATAAAAAGTTGCCAATCCATTTACCCCCTCTTGTCTCTTGGTTATTTGTAGCCAATCCTATATCCTTATTTAGAATGATTGATATTTTATATTAAGATCCACTTTAATCTCTAAAGATGTGGTGGTCACATAAGGAAGGCAAACAACTGACAGTGCCTTGTGCTTCTTTTTTTTGCTTTTTGCTTTTTTTTCTCCAAGTGGTAAAATCACCAACATTCGCTAAGAATCCCTTCCCCCCCCCTACGAATTTAAAAAGACCATTTAAAAATACAGACACAACCATCAATCTCACCCGACACACACAAGAAAATAGTTAACGTAAGCTAGCCAATTTTGAAGGATGTGCTAAATGCTACTGAATAAACGCATACTCAGGTCGTCCATTTGTTTCGATAGATCTACATCCTGAACCTGACCTCAAACTCCCATCACCCATAGATAGGTATTTTAAAGCAGCATTGTCTAATGAAAGCATCGCATTTTTAGTTTTGTTTGAAATCTCATATTGATATAGTAAGAAATATTCTTGTAAAATACTAGTACGCTTCGTTATGAATCTTTTATAACCAGACAAAATACGACCATGTTTTATTGTCAATCTTTTCTTCTATGGGGAGTTACTAAGCTGGATGTAGATATAAAATAAGACAAATTGACAAATTAATGGGTAAAGTTTAAGGAGTGTCGCACAGTAGGCAGGTAGAAACTTGTATAAGGTGCTGGCCCAATATCCCTAGATATCTGTACTTGATCTGATAATCAAGAATTTGTTCTCCAAAATTTATTGGCTTCTCATTGCCATAGTTGATTTTCCCACTGCCAAACATGAGGACCTTTGTTTGTGGAAATCTTGTTGTTACACCAATTATCTAAAGCTACTAGTTTCTCATTTAGCTTATCTCTCTTCTCTTTTCTACTATTGCTGGTTGTGTATATCAGGGTGTCATCAGCATATAGTTTGAATTTGATTCCCTCTAAGGACTTCTCCAGTTCATTGATGTAAATGATGAAGAGGAGTGGGCCTAATACTGAACTTTGAGGGACTCCACAGGTTACCTGTGTACTTTCTGATGTTTTGCCATTTACTTTTGTTCTCTGACTTCTCTCACTGATGTAATTCTTTATCCAGTCTAGTGTTCTTCCTCTTATTCCTACTCTTTCTAGCTTTTTTATCAGTATGTCATGATTCACTGTATCGAATGCCTTGTTAAAATCTATGAATGTTGCAGTTGTCTGTTCACCTTCATTCCTACCTCTCAGAATGTCATTTGTTAGATTGGATATAGTTTTTGTTGTGGAGAATCCCTTTCTGAACCCTCCCTGTTTTTCATTTAGTATTTTCTCACTATCTATATGTTTCATGATGTGCTTGTACATTAATTTCTCTATCAGATTGCTTGGCAGAGGCAGGAGTGATATGGGGGCGGTAGTTGCCCATGTCCCCTTTGTCTCCACCCTTCTGTATTGGTACCACTGTAGCCTGTTTCCAGGCTGTGGGAAAAATACCCATCTCAAATGAATTATTGATTAAGTCACATATAACATTTTGTATGTATGGCTAGCATAGCATCATTAATTATTCTGGCTTGTAGGTTATGTATTCCTGATGACTTTCCTAGATCTATTCTCTTAACTAGTCTAATCACTTCATTCTCTCTCACTCATGTCACTTTCTAATCAGGCGCTCTGCATTATTAGAATGGGGCAAGGGCTGGTTGGCTCAGTGTCAGAATAATGTGACCGAGTGGGATATCAGATCATGGTGCTGACAGCCTAGTCTCCCAGTGGGGCAGCACTATAAAAGTCACCATATGTTCACACTGTCACAAATCGGTGCCTGTCCTGATATGACTAGATGTTGACAGGACGTAAAACCCCAACAAACAAACAACCGCAGAAACTGCGCCACTCGACAGGTGCCGTAGTAGGCACAGGGTGGGGACTTTTTATGTGGAGGTCTGCATTGTGTGGCGATGTGTGGTAATACGAGCCCTGTCACTCCTCAGTGACCCATTTACTAGGAAAGTGACCACCAGCAGGCATGACCGATGAGTCAGACTTGTGTGCCACCTCACGACCGACTAATATTTAACACAAAGCACATATTCATACTATCCTTGTGGAGTATCACCAGTTGTACCTTGTATGTTGTGATATTTTTTATTTTACAAAAAGAAAGACAAAAAAGATGTAGTAGCCTCATTACCACACAATGCAAGACTTGACTCGCGGACTCTTGCTGGTCATAATGATCGGTAGATGGCGGTAGCAGGGGTTGTCATTGTGGTGGAGCAACTGCCACCTCACTCCTTTGTTGCTATAAATTGAGGTTAATAATATATCGCATAGTTGGGCTGTGTATAAACACAAGAGGCGCCACGATGTGAGCTGCAAATCGCCCGGCTCCTCTAAATCAGAAAACTAAACAAATCAGAAACTAACAAAACATAGCCAAAATAACCGGCATGAGGTAATGTTATGCAACGTATTGTTGGGATACTTGTCCCATTCATGTCGCCATTTTGATTTGATGTATTTGAGAATAAGTGGTTTCAGATCAGGGTGCCGGATCCGACATGGTGCATAGCCATTTTGCGTATTTCCTTAGTCCGAATCTGGTATGGCCGTTTTATTCAGCTGTGGAGTGTATATTCTGAGCAGTTTATTCAGACTGTGGCATATTTGTTTTAGTTGCATTTCGACTGAGGCTAGTCTGACCTCATTCTCTAACCGGATGTTGACATAAGTCACTTCCGGTACTATCCACAGTAATTGTAGAGTAGTGGTATCAACAGCATGGCGACGATGTTCCCTTAAAGTTACATAGTTAAATGGTTTGGTGCCTTACCATTGCCAAGGATGTTATATTCAAAATCACCATTCTTACAATTGGCTAGTCTACTGTAAGATTTCTGACTGCCAGCATACATGAAAAAGAGTGGCTTTGTTTGGTCAAAGTTCTCGATGCACGCTAATGGAAGAGAAGAACAGAATAAACACTCGTAGAAGGGAATGAATAACTAACACTCCTAGTTATAGAAATTCCAAGAGCACTATGAAGCTGATATAATATATTTCTTGTTACAATGTTTGTGAATTTGAAACTCATATTCTGTATGTTAAGAACTATTTAGGTCAGACCTGATACATGGTTGGTTGTTGGAGTTTTACACCCTGGCAACATCTAAGGTCATATCAGGACTGGTACCAACTTGTACCGACAGTGCACACTTATGGCAACTTTTATAGTGCTGCCCCATCTGCGAACCAGGCCACGAGCACCATGACATGATATCCCACTCAGTCACATTATCCTGACACTGAGCAAACCAGTTCTTGCCCTATCCTATTAATGCCAAGCACCTGGCTAGGAAGCGACAAGTATAAATATTTAAGTCATGGGTTTGACTCGACCAGGGTTCGAACCCATGGGCTTGAACCACACGATCTACGAAAACAGGAGACGGACGCTCAACTCATTCGGCCACACCGCCTGGTTCGTGACACGGTTAACTGCAGATAAAACTAAGAATTATATGCTGTGTCATACTCTGATGTGCTACCTCTCTACTGTTGTTTTCCATCCCCACGCTCACCCTCATATCTACGCACCTATCAATGCCTGTGATGATAACAGCAGTTGAAGTGATGACCGTAGGATGCGGGCTGTATTCTCTTAACTTGTCTCTATTTAAATATAGTACCTTGGACATATAGGATTGAACCGGGCCAAATGATCTAGACTATGGAGGCGTACATAAGTCGGTATTGTCAGCATAGATACAACTATTTACGCTGACAATGCAAACTTTACAAACACTCACAGTATCTGTCAATGTAGAGTTAGTTTCAATGTGAATAATGTTCAAGTAGATTAAGCCTTGCTAGCAGGCTCACACACACTAACTTTATAACATAAAATCTAATTGGTCGTTATTTAAGGAAACCGTCCTTTCAGAACCCACACACTGTTCTCACTAATCGTAGTTTTCAGTTTCCATAAAAGATGCCCCCTTTACTTATTTGTTCTAGTTTTTGGACGGAGAACACAATTTGCATCCATCTGACTAGATTTCTTGTCAGGTCGCGAGTTTCAGCTTGCACAGTGGAATTGTGAAGATGGTACTTCTCCCACCCCTATATTTGCTAGGATAAGTACAACAGTTGATCTAAGAGAAAATGCATACATGCAGTTGTAAAGTCCTCAGCCGGAATCTGTGGGTTGTGTAGGCAGGCTATTATGAAATCAATGCAGACAAGAAGAGAAAGGAAGAGTATAAAGAATGAAAGTAGAGTGAGAGCCTGTACCCTCAGGTTTATTATTATATAGTGGTACATGGATCTGGTATGGCATACCACCTGACCATAACCTCCAATGAGCAACAAGCATTTATAGTTCCACCAATGAACAGTAAGCATTCTTGTGTCACCATGGCTTCTGTGATCTGCCCACCACCACCACCATGCGGTGTGGCTGCTTGGCCACCACCTGCCTGAGCTGTGTGTGTGGTGATCCGTGACTAACAGTTGGGGGGAAGGGGTTAGTGAGTCAAGCTCCAAAGGCTCCTTTCACACTATCACGAGTGCCTCTTTCACACTATCTACCTAATACCAGAGAGCGTGTGTAGATGAGAGGGACAATTCTCATACTAGATCGTGTAACAGTTGCGCTCTAAGTGGTGGTTGTTGAACAGTTTATGACACAGCTGTATGCGTACTCACACTCAAGGCATTGTCAATGGTCGTGTGCAATCTTCATACAGAAAAAGTCAAATATCTCTAAAACCACACCACCTAGAAACAAATCGCTTGGTACACATATAGAAAACATGTTTACCAAAAAGATTATATTAACTTAATAAGGTTAGGGTTCTGGATTTCTATTAATTTTGATTAAAATAAACGTTTTGCACCGCACATACAGCAAACTCAATGCATTGTCAATGGCGGTGAGCAATCTTCATACAGAAAAAGTCAAATACCTCTAAAACCACATGACCTAGACACAAACCGCTTGGAACACATATAGAAAACATGTTTACCAAAAAGATTATATTACATTTATAAGGTTAGGGTTCTGGATTTCTATTAATTTTGAATAAAACTAATGTTTTGCACTGCGCGTACCGGCAATCTCAGGGCTTATTCAACAATGACCGCGAGAGGCGCCACTGTAGCCTGTGTTACCGATTTTTGCGGGAGTTGTCCCTCTCATCTATATACACGCTCTCTGCTAATACACAATGACTATTGACCAGAAGTAAAGGCTCACCAGCAACTACATAAATACATTCATGCACCTGGCACTATATACCATTTACATTAATAGTAGGTACTCCAAAGTGGGTGTATACGGTGTCCGCAGCGCGAAATTTGACATTTTAACCCTTTTTAAAACACTTCAATCTCCACTAATTCTGCTTCATTTGAATAGAAATTATATGAAATTAAAGCTTATTCTTTTGTTTTTTAGGTTATCTGATTTTTAGTTAGCATTATGAAATAAATTAGAGTCAATAGAAACTTGTTTGGGGGTACAATTGACAGCTCTGTGCATGCTCGCCAAGTTTGTTTTCATCCAGTCTGAGCTACTCCCTTCCCTAAAATTGATACCTTGGTGAGCACAGTCACCTGAGCTAAAAATAACCACCCATGAAATACAGAGAAGAAACTAGACTTCATTAGGATATCAAGCATGGCTGTTTTTAGGTGGGAAACTTGATTGAACTGAAGCAGTGAAAACATTAAGACATCAATCCTCCTTGAAAATGGATCGCGCTGAAAATTATATCAGCAGAAAGCTTAAGTCTTCCTCTACCTAACCAGAACAATATTTGGTTGAGATTTATATATTGCTCATCAAGGTTCGTCTGAGAAGTGACTGTATTCCCATCTCTGCACTGGAGCAACGAATATGGCGTTGATTGAAGCTACTGGGTCAACAGAAAACATGTACGATCATATAGAGCTTTAGATTTAGATTATTTTAGAATAAAAATTAGAGTGATAGTGTAAATAGAACAGAAGTTATGATGTTTTCAAGAATTTATCATTGACCCTGCTGATATTCAGTAGAAATTAAGGAATTTAGCAAGTTTAGTATGACATATCTGAAAGAATAACAAAGATCAACCCCGTCCTGATATGACCTTAGATGTTGCTAGGATGTCAAACAACAAACACACAAAGATAGTTGTCTGGAAAAAATTGAGCCTGCTATTTGTGCTATAGAGAGTGAGATTCTTTAATATTGGACAAATTATATGCAACATAGCTTCTGGACCGGGGCCTTAAAAACCTAGATTTGCCTGATGCGCGAAAAGGAAGAGAGGAGTCGGGGGTGGAAATAAAGGGTTTTTATTTTCGCCTCAGACAAGCATACAGGGCAACAGGGTAAACGAGGAGTAGAGGTAAATAGTGAAATGTGATAAAAATAAGGAATCTCATGAGGAGCGGAGTAAAAATAGAAAAACAGAGATCAAGTGTCAGTGGAGTGAGGGGGTGCCGAGGAGCCCTCCACCGCTGGAAGAGAAAGTAGGAGGAGTGTAGGGTGGGTGGGTGGTGAAAAGGGAAGAGCTGGGAGACGGCAGGAGGGCGATTGGCTGAGGGAGGCCGTGGGGCGACCTTATAAGGGGGGGAGGGAGGGGCGACAGCAGGTGAGTGTGAAAGCTGCCGGCCCGGGGGAGGGCGAGAGGTGGCGAGCAGCGGCGTCGGGTGAGGCGTGAGCGCCGCGCGACGCGGAGGGCGGGGGAGGGGGGGGGCGCGCCGCGCCGTCTGCCGAGGTGAGAAAGCAGCGCGACAGCGCGGGGCGGGGGGAGGGTCTCTTCCTCTCCTCGCATCAAACGTAATGCTTCGCATTACGACCAATTTGGAAAATGTGCAAATAAGTGCAAAAAAATAAAAAATGAATGTTTAAAACCTCATAATTTTGGAACTTATCAAGAGATCTATATAAATCTTATTTATATGGAATCGGATTTAAAAGATCTATACACCTATATAATTTTAAACACTGAAACATTAAAATAAAAAATCACTTTGGAGTACCTATTAATAGACCATTTGCATTCCATTATAGACCATCTGCATTCCCCACCAATACGTTTTATCGGAATATTTTACAACGTACTTGGGTTGGAATGAACAAGCACCAGTTACAAATGAGTACACTATTATAACATGCTATATGTGTTATGGGATAATATGTTAATGGGGAGCATGATAGTGAATGACATAATTAAATGGACCGGATGTGGTTCCCGAATCAGGAATCCGTGCGGAAGGTCGGGAGTTCAATTCCCGGTCGAGTCAAACAAATGACGTAGAAAATTGATATTTGTCGCTTCCTAGCCTGGCGCTCGGCATTATTTGGTTGGCTCAGTGTCAAGATAATGTGACTGAGTGAGATATCAGTTCATGGTGGTGTTGGCCTGGTCTCCCAGTGGGGCAGCACTATAAAGTCACCATGTTAAATGATATGCAATGCTATACGTGGCAGTGTCGATCCCTGCTATAAATGACATATGTGATGTAAATAAACATTCAGATAAAAATTTACCAGTCCATTGTGTGTACTGACAATAACATAGTATAAAATCGAGCCCTGTTAGCAACTAAATTCCACAAGACCCATAGGTCCTACAAGTACACGAGTATACATTGTTTTGTTTGTTGTTGTTTTACATCCTAGCAACATCTAAGGTCCTATCAGGAGAGGTACCAACTTGTTACAGTGCGTACTCATGGCAACTTTTATAGTGCTGCCCCACTGGGAGACCAGGCCACCAGCACCATGACCTGATATCCCACTCCGTCACATTATCCTGACACTGAGCTAACTAGTCCTTGCCCTATCCTAATAATGCCAAGCGCCTGGCTAGGAAGCGACACGTATCAATTTTTAAGTCATGGGTTTGACTCGACCAGGGTTCGAACCCAAAATCCCATGGTCTACCAACACGGGAGACGGACGCTCTAACTCATTCGGCCATCCTGTCTGGTTCACCAGTATACTTGTACTACGATGCCATTATGACCATGAGATCTGTTCCAAATGAACTAAGAACGCTATACTTCAGGATCATTGCCATAACTTGTGTATTTTGGGGGGAAATGGATGATAGTTATCCCTGTATCTACCCACATACCATACACATCATTGTCTTGTAGTCCTCTCATGGATTGCTTACTACACCATTGATAGGGTTGCCAACCCTTACAGTTTCGTTGTAAGGTGTACAATATTTTGTCCCCATCATCACCAGCCGCCGATCTTCCGTGTTTTTTTTGGTCATTTTCCAATGTTTTATAAATCTGACAGATTATTGTGTCCAAAATGCACCACAGAGCATCTAAGATTTTAACATTTTCGGGAGGAGTACCCCGAGAAACAGTCTTCCGGTTTTTCATTTTCCTATGCTGGCAACCCTGCATTGATTCACCCTTTCTAACTTGATTTGTACAAACTACCTGTTATGCATATGATCCACTATTTAGTTAAATACGCATATTGTGTACAGCACTCGCCCATATTTGATCAAAAACACTAAATTCATGTTTCTTTACCTTCCTAGTATGCAGTTGGTCGAATCAAAGTTGTGCAACAAGCGCTTCACTGGCCTCCACGCCCAACACAGGGGTATAATATCCATGAACTCTCTGACAGTTTGTCTGCAACTGGCGGAGCCCATCACAATCTCCAGCACTCTATGGTAAGGCTTACCTTAAGCTAGAACCTAGCTGTTTGCAATTTCATAGTTACCATTGAATAATTTGTTCTCAGCTAATGGGTTAAATATGGCTAACAATTTATAACATTTTGGGATCGGCCCTCTTCAAATATTCAGTTAAATATTGTAGGCCAACGTTATTGCATAGGTAAAAGTTCTCCTGCTCAATTAACAGTAATTTTATGAAAGACAGTATTTGCCTTTTTGTACCCCGAGATTCCAATATTTCCAAGTTAAAACTGTTTGACAGAAGTAGACTGAAGTTTTAGGGAAGTGATGTGAAATTTATTAACACAGATTTTAAATATTGGTAATGGCATCTCAACCGTTCTAAATATACACCAAAGTAAATATTTGTTTAGAAGAAAAATATAAAGATGTACAACTTTGGCTATGGTATAAAATGACACAACTAGAACACTACTTATCTGTCAATTTCAGGTGTATGTCTACGATTATCCTGCAGATCTACAATCACCACCATTTTTAATTAACTCAAAAATTAGGTTTCGCTGGAAAGAAGGGCTGTCTCCATTATCGTTATCGATTACCCTAGCACCCCAAGGAAAACAACATAGAAATGATGTTGGGACAGTGGACAATATGCGAGTTCCCTCACAAAGCTTTCATAAATCATCTGCACAAACAAGGACACATTTAGGTTGTCGACCCATCGAAGCCAGTTCAACTCGATCACTGCCAGTACCAGCACTAGCACCAGTGCTTGTCCAAGCATCGTACTCATCGAGTCATGCTGATTGTAATTTGGTACGTACAAGCCAACAAACAGTATTTGAACATTATCAAGATGATCAATGGTCAATGGAGGCAATAGGACGGACGTTAGCACAGTTAGAAAAAATCGGAGCATTACTCCAAATGCCAGGCTTGGTAGGGGAAGAATTAAGTGCTGCTAAGAAACTAGAAAAAGACTTTCTAAAACACCTATTTACACAAAAGCAACAGCAGAAATATTTATGCCAAGAAAAACACAAACAGTACACTACCATAGAACAGCTACAAGATCCTGTACTACCTCAACAACACCAACAAGAGACAGTTTTGCTACAGCAACAACAACAACTAATCCTGCAACAGCATCAATCATCTTGCCAACAGTATCAACAGTTATCGCAGCATCAACAACCCAGCCAACATCAGCAACTCAGCCAACATCAACACCACCAACATCAACAACCCCACCAATATCAACAACCCCACCAATATCAACAACCCCACCATCAACCCCACCATCAACAACTCCAACACCAACTTCAACAACCCATACAACAAAAACAACCCAGCCAACAACTCAACCAGTGTCAACAACCATTCCAGTATCAGAAACAATCATACCAACAACAGATGCACCAAGAACCATATCAACAGCACCAATTAGCGCATACTCACTCAGAACAAATGCTGCAACAATATTCCCAGATGGAGAAGCCACTACTGCCATCAAACCAACAGCACCAAATTCCCAATCATATGACATCAGTTCATAATTATCATGTTTCCTTGTCATCACAAAATGCCCCCACAACCAGACCCCAAAACCAGTTGATATCAGACCGCCAAGCTGAATTTACAAAGCAATACCACGCACAGTATCAAGTCCCTGTACCAACCAATTTTTCTGCGTGTTCTGTGGGTCAGCAACAAGTTGACATTCACCATCATATTCCTTCAGCCAGCCACACACTATACCATAATGTCCCCTGCTACCCATCTGAAATGGCCCAGCTCGGGGTGAGTCAAGTGAGAACTGGATCCATGTCATCTGCTAGTAGTTCTGCACATCACACAAACACTTCTGCACCTCCTTCATACCATGTTTCAACTGCTACACACCATCAGGACTATAATGCAATCAGTCAATCAACCAGCAGTGTAGAGCCCATGCACAGGTCATCAAGTACAAATCTTCTTCCTGTAAACACTCAAGAAATGCGGGATATGTCTCTGCTATCCACCCATGACGATTCCGCCACAATTGGGGATTTGGTTAACAGTGCAGATGGGCCTCGGGTCCCTGAAGTCGCTACTGATACTAGCAGGTTGTCACAGATTCAAAACTTTGAAAATGTTGCGCCAATTGTAATTGAGCCAACTTATGATCCTGAACCAACAAGTGCAACCTCATTACCTTCACGGATGAAAAGAAAATTAAAATCATGGAAGTGTGGAAACGGAGAGGAAGACATAGTGGATCTCACCAGTCCAGCTTTAAAAACAAAAGAGGATGAAGACCCAGGGACTTCTAAGGAGGTGAATTTAGATGAGGCTAAAAAATTAATGCAGTATTTACTTAAAATGGACATCCTATCTCAGGAGGAGCTCAGTGATGCAAGAATAGCAATGAAGAAAAACGAGGAAATGACATGTAAGCAGAACATGGAGAAAATTAATTATAAAAAGAGTTGTAACAAGGCTGAGACTAATGGGCCACTCAAAGATACCTCAGGTTTATCCGGAGGTAGTGTGTTGATTGAAAATTCTATCTGTAGTGGTGGCCTTCGAACAATTGGCATCAAGTCAGATGACATAGCTTTGCTTAAAAAGAAATTGAACAGAATTTGGGGAAACCGAAAGGAAAATGTGATTGCCAAGCCATGTAAGGAGGGAAAATCACTAGAAGTTCATGGGCAAAGCCATCAAGAGCATTGTAACTCACGACACAAACAGCCACAACTAGAAAATGTGATGACTGAACCATGTGAGAGACAAGAACAAGAACATGACGAGCATGGACAACAGGAACATCAACATCTGCCTGAACAACTGGTAAAACTACAAAACGTGATAACTGGGCCATGTACAGAGCAAAAACAAGCTTATAACAGGCTAGAACAACAGGAACACCAGCACCTTCAAGAACGACAACTAAATCTACAAAATGTGACAACAGACTTATGTGAGGGACAAAAGCAAGGCGACAGGCAAGGACAACAAGAACAGCCACATGTTCAAGAACAACTGCAACAACCACAAAATATGATAAACTCATGTGAGGGCCAAAAACAAGGAAACTGGCAAGAACAACAAGAACAGCAACATGTTCAAGAACAACCGCAACAACTACAAAATGTGATAAACTCATGTGAGGGCCAAAAACAAGGTGACATGCAAGGAAAACAAGAACATCAGCACGTTCAAGAACAACCACAACAACTACCTGCGCATGTCACCTTATGTGAGGGCCAAGAACAACAAGAACAGCAACATGTTCAAGGACAACCGCAACAACTACAAAATGTGATAAACTCATGTGAGGGCCAAAAACAAGGTATGGGGCAAGGACAAGAACAACAGCACATTCAAGAACAACTGCAACAACTACAAAATGTGGTAACAAACTCATGTGATGGCCAAAAACAAGGTGACGGGCAAGGACAACAAGAACAGCAGCATGTTCAAGAACCGCCACTAAAACTACAAAATGTTATAAACTCATGTGAAGAGCAAAAACAAGGTGATGGGCGAGGACAACAAGAACAGCAGCACGTTCAAGAAAAACCGCAACAACTACAAAATTTGATAAACTCATGTGAGAGGCAAAAACAAGGTGATGGCCAAGGACAACAAGAAGAGCAGCATGTTCAAGAACAATCACTAGAACTACAAAACGTGATGACTGCTCCATGTGAGGCACACGAGAAAGGTGGTGGGCAACGACAACAGGAACCCTGTCAAGAACAATCACTAAGCCTACAAAATATGATAACCGAGCAATGTGAGGGACAAAAACAAGCAGATGACAGGCAAGGAGACCAGAAACCAAAACACCTTCAAGAACAACTGCTAAAATTGCCAAATTTGATAACTGACCTATGTGAGGGACAACAACAAGAGGGCAACAGGCTAGGACAAGAACAACCGCCACAACTACAAAATGTGGGGGCCATTCACTGTAAAATAAAAATACGAACTAAAAACAATGTACCTCTAAAGCAAAAATCCCTAAAAGGACAGCAGCCGCCATTTCTACGCACACCTTTGCCACCATTAGATGTTCATCCCTTACTACAATCAGGGCCACATAAAGAATTAAAGGAACCAGATTCACAATCGTCACACTCACAACTTGAACCCTTATCTGATACACGATCGACACATCAACCAGCTGCACTGCCAAAAATAGAGAAATCGCATCACCCCAACCCAAGGGAACTACAGCCAAATTCCGCAGTGATGCTAAAGAGTCCACTTTTGCATGGTGGGTTACATTGACTGTTTTAGAGTTCCATTGGACTGTATTACTTTTTTGAGCTGATTTTGTTCAATTATATGTTCAATGACTGGCAATGGGCTTTCCCGATGAATAATAAATATGACATGAGTAGTAAATAATTAATTATGATAATTTAGTTTGGGCTGTGACATTCTTGTTATAGAACTTTATACCTTTATTATTTTGCTGGAGTACAAATCAGGTGTCCTTTCCTTGATAACTCGAATCCTTGTCTTATTACAGCATCTTATTACACCAGTCTTAAACCCCTAATATTTAATATATAGCGACTACATACATGTATAGTATATAATATATAGTATTTAATACATGTATATATTAATTAATACAGTATATTATATTTAATATATGTATATGGGCCACTCTTCAAAACTGGCCAGAAGTGTTACATGGACGGTTAAAATCTAATATTTGAATTTTAAACATTTTTTGGTTGCAAATGAAACCTGAACATCTCCTCTTTACATATATATGTAAAATATAAATTGATGACATAAAAAATATAGGTGTAATCTGTGATTTAGTGTCATTAACAGAACACAAAATAAGCAAGAAAACATAAGTATCACAGATTATTTTTCCATTATAGGTATTTCTAACTTACTATAAAGAAACCTCTTTTATTTAGTATATATATACGGTTTGGTGGAATATTTAACACTGCACCCTATCTAAATACTTAGATGGGGAGTAGAAAGTGCAATTTCTCTTTGCTCAGACGTAGCACATGTTTAGGACACCACACAGTCTGCTTAATAAAAATCCAAGCAGAATTAAATAATTTCATACTGAGAAGCATATTAATCATGGCATAATATACAGTAGTGCTTATACTGATTTAAAAAAAGTAATTCCCGGCTGTGCTTTATTCACTGACTAATTAGCATACAATAATTGTATGGTATCAGCACACCACTGGTTACGTTTGTGATGCAAATTTGTAACGTTATTTCTGAACATATAAACAGATATTTTTGTTTTGTTTAAGCATGCATACATGTTAATAAATACTTCCTTTTGATTTGTGAACTGTTTTGTCTGATCTATCAATGCATTACAAGATGTTAGTTAGGATCCAACCATGTCCCATATGTCATGTTACAAATGGCTGACCGTGACATGATTTTTGTGTGTACAAAAACACTTCACAACTAAAAAGACTTGCATGTTGTTTATTTTATTTCCTTTATTTCTAGCATCAAATCTGAACAAGAATATGAAAAGTATAGGGGGGGGGGGAATAAGTAGGATGTTTTTTTATTGATGTTTTTAAATCCCACCCTATGCTGACTAGTTTTGAGGAGAGTGACCCATATATATAGTATTTAATACCTGGCTGCAATTCCTGTAATCTGCTTACATGTGAATCTTTTGTTTGCAGCGCATGGAAAGCGGAAGGTTTCCTCACTTAGGTTAACAGATAAGGAAGAAGAAAAACGAAAGGCCCTAAACGGATACGATAGATTGTCTTACCACAAAAATAAAAACATGGTATGTCTATTGTCAATATGGTTATAGATTAAAACATTTAGATATTAACCAAATTAACTTGAAGGCGAAGTCGATGGGATTTAGTTGGCACGTTAGGTATTCTTTACAGGGATATTCGCCATGTCTTAACAAAATATCCAAATCCTTGAAATCTCACCATTTCACTTAGAACTACTGAGAATAACCATAATATACTCAGTGCAATGGCCTGGAGAGAGCAATCCTTACCTACCGGTTTAGACCTTAAGTAGTACATTCTGTGATGCTATTGCATTGAAGGAATAGAAAAATTACATGAGCCATAGGGTATAGTAAAAAGGCTTCAAATTCAGTGTTATTCATAGTAGGCTTTGTGATAGTTTCCTTGGGAGAACTTTATTGCAATGAAATTGCTATTGGAATATTTATAACCTTACTCTATAATCAGCGATCCATGAGATTAGACCTGTTTCAGTTCTATATTTTATAGAGAAAATCTATTCAACATTCTCTGGCCTATCTCACTCTGACTGCAAAGGATGATGACTATTGCCGAATGACCTCAGTGGTCAAAAGCTTGACCACAAAGACCCTCAGCCTTGATTAGGCCCTGAATGACTCCCAGAGAATAAGTTAACGGTGTACACACAATAAATAGTTATATTTGAACTTGATACGTTGAATAATTACAGTTGTGTTCATCACGTTACTGTCCTTTTAATACGGTGTAACAGGGTTTACACCATGTACTAGTTTAATCAGGGCAATCTATAAATACCTACATCACTATCCAGCTCCCTCTTTGGTAGATCGTCGGATTCGAACCATGGTCGAGTTAAACCGATGACATAGAATTGATGCTTGTCACTTCCAACCAGGCATTTGACATTATTAGGATAGGGCAATGACTGGTTTGATTAGTGTCAGGATAATGTGACTGAGTGGGATATCAGGTCAGGCTGATGGCCTGGTCTCCTAGTGGGGCAGCACTTTAAAGTTGCCATGAGTGCGCACTGTCACAAGTCAGTACCTGTCCTGATATGACCTTAGATGTTGCCAGGACGTAAAACTCCAACAACCAACCAACCAATCAAGCTGACCTATAAGTAATGCCCAATATGCAGTTGGATGAGTATTAGCCGGTGTTAATTTCAGAGTCCTAGCTTGAGGCTTACTTCATAGATTATGAATTATTTACTGAATTTTGTTTTTATATCTATGGACCTGACATAGAAAAGACACAAGAATGATGCTGGATGACTGGTATGGTATGATTACTTGTATGAGGCTGGTTAGGATATTAGACATTGTAATAAGTATCACTAACCATGACGAATGTGTTAACATCATTTATACACTTGATGAATGCCATATATCTATTCTTTATTTAAGATAAAAGCCAAGCTTTTGAGCAAGAACCTTGCAGCCAGCCACAAGACACTTCTTTCAAAACCACCAACAGGCAGTACTAACGGTGAGTTGTATCTTTTAAAGATGCTCATGATGTGTGTCTTTTCTCTCTGTTCACTCATAGTAGTCTTTCTTATCTGTCGGACTGTGCGCAGTGGCCGAATAGGTGCATGCTATATCAGTTAGTTAGATGCTTATCGGGCGCGGTGGGCTAATCTGATGAGCGCGGGTCTCGTGTGCGGAAGGTCAGGAGTCTGGTTCCGGTCGAGTCAAATCACTGGCATTACTAGGATAGGGCATGGACTGGTTAGCTCAGTGTCAGGATAATGTGACTAAGTGGAATATCGGATCATGGTGCCAGCGGCCTGATTTCCCAGTGGGGCAGCACGATAAAGTCACCATGAGTGCACACTGTCACAAGTCGATACCCGTCCTGGTATGACCTTATATGTTGCCAGGACGTAAAACTCCCAACAACCAACCAACCAATCTTATCTGCAGGAGCTAAAACTTTTCCGATTGAATTACTTACTTTTTTAAAAACACCTTTTTGAATTTTTCTTACTGAAATTAAACATCAGCATGAATATTATAACAGGGTTCGCACGGGCCTTGAAAACCGAACGAGCCCTTGAAAAGTCATTGAATTTTGAAATATCAGCTTTTGTCCTTGAAAAATTCTTGAAAATTCCTTGAATATTTGCAAATATCCTTGAATTCTTGTTTGAGGTAAATTATGGTACATCATTTTGAATTGAAGAAAGGGCGGTGAAGTATGCCAACAAGAAATAACACTAGCACGGGTCAAAAGCAAGGTGTAAAAGTACACAAACCCACGTCTCCCAAGAATAAGTTGGCGCCAATAGTATCTAACACATGCTTCCAAAATGGAGATGAAAATAAGAGCCCTGCAGAGAAGCTAAACTTACACTTTTTAATTTTTTTAATTTTTAAATTAAATTTTTTTTTTTATTGAGGCTGTATTTATACTGTCCATAGCATATAAGCCCGGGTACCCAGGCTTGTTTTCAATGCTGGCCAGTTGTAGTGTTGGTGTTATCTTACCACACAGTGGCTGCTGATATGGTATTTGATTGCCTGCATTTCAGTAGCAGATAGATAATTGGTTGGTATGGTTAATAGCCTATGTTAGTTTTTTTTGGTGGATTTTCTTGGAATATATATATTTATATTTTCTACTCTTATTACTAGACTAGCCTACTCCTATTTATATATCATAGGCTTGTACGTAGCTGTGTGGTGTGTTATCTGGCTACTTTTGGCATGGTTACCTTCCATTGGGTGTCCCGCTGGTGGGCCGTGACATATCACATGCCCCTTTGCAGTGCAGCTTAGTGGGGGTTTCCTAGCCTTATTTTGCACAGATATTTTTTGTAAGTTTTTAGGTCAGGAATTTGTCGTTCCTTTTGGGCATTCCACACCTTGGCAGCCATTTCCAGCATGCTTCTCTCATGCGCTTTTATTTGGCTTCTGGTCTGCTTTAGTAGTGGCGCATTATTTGCTCTAGTAGCCCTTTGTGGTTTTGTTAGAAGTTTAATGTTTTGACTATAGCTATATGCTAATTCAGGACACGAGACGGAGCTATAGTATGGCAATTTATTCAGGAAGGACATGGTAGTAGAGTGAAGTAAGGTAATGGTAAATGTACAGGGTTATAACAATGAATAGGCATGTAGGTTAAGTTCAAGTTCATGATAGCAATAGGGTAGAGTCATAGTGTAGTAAGTAGGTAATGTTCAGCATTCATGTTGATCAGTCCGTCGTGGTCCGTTAGTCATAAGGACAGTTCATCGAGGTAGGTAGTCAATTGAGGTCTGGGGTCTGGGGTCAGATAGGTCAAATGAAGAATGGGGGGGAGAGGGGGAAGAGGTCAGTGAGGGAAGTCAAGGTCGTGTGGTGAGGGGTCTGTAGGTGACCCGGGCCTCAACCTTGGGATTGGGGGGGGGGGGGGGGGGGGGGGGCGCTATGGTAGTTGGGTGGGTGGGCGGAGAAGTTGGAGGTGTTGTTGGTGGGTCGTCTGGGTGAGAACTGGCTGTGGGCTTGTGGGGCGAAAGTGGTAAGGGTTTGCTGGGTGCCGGCGGCGGCACCAGCGCAGCGCGGGTGCTGCCACCTGGAGGTAGATCCGGTTATCGAGCCCGGGGGGGGGGGGATGATGGAGGGCAGGCAGGAGGAAGGAAGGGGGGGGGCGTGTGGGAGGAGGAAGGTGGTGAGCCGAGAAGGGGGGGGGCAGCTCCTCCTCGGTCCCGAATTACCCATATTGCGAAACAATATGAACAATGTTTTCAAATGAATTATTCTCCTATTTTCTAGTAATTTTACTTTGGTTCTTTTGTGTATGTCATAGGTTGGGTGCAGCTTGTCTACTCTTAGACAGATTTTTAGGGCTCTGTTCTGCAGTGTTTGCAGTTTTTTTTAGTAGTTCTTTTCTCACACCCATGTAGTTTACATCTCCATAGTCAAAATAGGGGAGCACCATGCCTTTGAAGATTTTTATTGACATTTCTTGTGTCATGTAGTCTCTTATCTTTGTAAATAGCCACAGTTTGTGGTTTACTTTTTGTATAATTTTATTTATGCATAGGTTGTAGTTTAGTTGGCTGTCCAACTCAAGGCCTAGGTATTTGTAATGGTCTACATTTTCTAGTGTTTGGTTTCCTAACTTACACTGTAGTTTTCTTTCTGGCATTTGTTTATGCGAGAAGAGTACTGTTTTTCATTTGCTTGTGTTGATGGTTATTTTGTTGGACTCACACCACTCATCTAGTTTTAGTAGGAGTTTATTTAGTTTAGTTATTACCTCCTCTTCTGTGGTGCCATTTGCGTATATGACTGTGTCATCTGCATATAGTTGGAGGCATTCAGTTTGCAACCATTTTTCAAGATTGTTTATATAGATTATACAGAGTAGTGACCCTTGGGGTACACCACATGTGACGGGTTGGTTGTCTGATAGTGTATTGTTTATTTTTGTTTTCTGTTGCCTGTTGTTCAGGTAGCATCTTATCCAATCCATAGTGTTGGATTTTATGCCCATGGTTTTTAGTTTTTCCAGTAGGATTGTGTGGTCTACTGTGTCAAATGCTTTGCTGAAGTCAATGAAGGCGGCTCCAACTAATTGTTTTTGGTTCATTGATGCCATTATGTCATTTGTTAGGTTAGCTATTGTTTTTGACGTGGAGTGCAGTTTTCTGAAGCCCCCTTGTCTTTCGTTTAATATATCATTTTTTTCCAGGTGTTCATTGATGTGTCTATGTAACACTTTTTCAATGAGCTTGCCTGGGGTTTGAAGAATTGATATTGGCCTGTAGTTTCCCATGTTTTGTTTGTCTCCACCTTTGTGAATGGGGGTGATGGTTGCCATTTTCCAGGCTGAGATAAAACGCCCCTGCTCAAAGGAGATGTTGAAGAGGTCTACTATGGTGGCCGGGATGGCTTGGAGTGCCTCTTTCAGTATTTTGGTTGGTATTTCATCTATTCCACTTGGTTTATTCGTGTCTATGTCATTTATTAATTTTTTTACTTCTATCATATCTGTTTTGCAGGTGGGGATTTCGTTCTCCACAGTTCCTGATCTGTTTTCCCATCTTTTTTAAAATTTGTCTGACAGCTTTTGCCCTATTGTGGCAAAGTGTCTGTTCAGTTTGTTTGCTGCGTCTTTGTCTGTGAGCATTGCCCCTTCGTTGTCTTGGAAGTTTGTATGCTCTTCTTTGTTATTTTCTGGGAATAATAGGTTTACATTTTTCCAGAATTTGTTTGTGTTGCTTCCCCAGTCTTTGTCCTGCTTTATTATGTATTTCTTTTTTGCTGTTCTCACAGCTTTGAGAGAGTTGTTTCTGGCAATGCGGTAGGCCAGTTTGTCTTCTATTGTTTCTGTGCATTTTGCTTTATCACCCAGTTTACTTTTGGTTGTGATGAGTGTTAGCAGGTCTTTGTCTACCCAAGGGTCTTGGTTTTTTTGTATTTTTATTTTCTTCATGGGACACATCTCATCAGTTGATTTTCTTATTTCTGTGATGATGTTGTCCCAATAGATATCAACATCATCTTTGTTTTGTGTGATGTTGTTTATGTTTTGGTGCAGATGATTTTTTAATGTATTTTCTGAGTAGTTTTTTAGGGACCTGCCCATTTTGTATTCATAGTGATTTGTGCTTTTGAGCTTTTTCCTGGTTACATATACTAGTTTGTGGCCGCTTATACCCCAGTGATTGTTCGGAATGCTAATCAGTTTGAATTTATGTGGGAAAAGTTTGAAGTTGTGTATATCAAAAAGTCCTTGAAAAAGTGTCAACTATCCCTGGGAAAGTTATTGAATTTGTCCCCCCAAAATATTTGTATGAACCATGTATAACTAAAATTAATAACGATGTATTCAATTTTAAGTTGGACATTTCTATAGCTCTAAGAGTAAAATATATAACACTTAAAACTAAAGCACTTTTAAAGAAGAGAATAAAGCAACATCAACCATCCCCCAGGACAATAATAAAACCAGTTTTATTAGTAAATAACAATTTTATAATACAATTATATCTAATTATTATTTTTATCATTATTGCTGCAAAACATTTCTTAAGATATTAAGTTGAGGTTAACGCCTCCCTAGCTTAAGAAAAGGTATTAATTTCCCACATATTCCTTTTCCCTCCTCCATCTTGGGTTTTCTTGACATTCGATATTTTGCACTCAACAACAAATTCAAGCAATATGTTTTTAGTGAATGCTTTAGATATGTTTTTAAATTTTAGCTACCAGGACAAAAATGATTGAGAAAAAATAGTGCGAAAGCAATCAAGTGGTCTCTTATTCCTTTCTGATCACTTGACTTCATTTGGACCGTAATGTAAGAATGGCGTAATCCTGAATTATTTATCTATCAGCATACAATAAATATATCCCAGAGAGAATGTCACAACAGAACTCTACTTACCACTTAATTCACTTTTATGTTTATTTAGGCAAGCAGCCGACTAAGACTGCAGCAAAACGAATCTTTCCTGGACTAGAGCCGAACTCGATGGTCTATAAGAAAAAGAAGGTAGCTATCTAATGATCATGATGCTCATATTTCAGTACATAATATGCAGAACATTCACCTAGATTTTATCTTACATATCCAACTTAGATGCTGGTGCAATTAGTAAACATTTGTTGCTGTATAGAACGGAATACAAAGTAAATTTAATAGAATCTCACTTCTAAAGTATATGGTGTCCTGCATTTCGGTGTGCACATCAAAATGGTGTCCAGCATTTCGGTGTGGACGCCAAAAGTAATTTGAAATATTTTCACTTCAAATATCTCCAAAGTTATGCATTTATATTTGCGAAGTTACTTCAAACTAAAATAAGGTATGTGAATAACAATGAACCTAATGTATTTATCTATAAAATATATATAACAGAAACTCAAAACTATGGGACTATGCAACTTTAACTTTATTATATCTTATATTTTGAATTCCAGGACGGTAAACAGAAGATGGTTGGTAGGAAGAAAGTCTTATCAACGGTGTCGGCAATGTTAGATTCTGAAGAAAAGATCGCTCTTGGCAAGACTGCACCAAGTGGACTTTTGTTAAAAGTGCGGTCAACAAGTTTCCCAGGCACTCTAATTCCACAGTCAGAAGAGTATCCGAGTATGTATGAGCCCCGGGAAGAGGACTATGCTGATTTTTCATTTGATACAACAGCCCTCCTGAAAGACGATTACATTACGCCATGCAGTCCCACGCCAGATCTAACACGTGTGGAAGAACTGCCTCTGGCTTCAAATGCAGGGTTAAGCAGATTAACATCCATTCCTGAAATCTCGTCAACAACAAGTGTGGATGTTACAAACAGCGCATCACGGGACACCAACGGGGACCTTGACTGTGAGGCTGAAGCGGTTAAATTGCCACAGGAGCTAGGAGAGGTGGAAAAGAATGTTGACACTGAGGTTGATCACGAAGTCCCCCATTCAACCCAAAAGAGCCCCAGGGAAGAAGAGAACTTTCCTAGCATCAAATGCATTTTTCAAGGCCTGTTTCATCCTGATGATGAAGACGAAGAGGACACTGATGAAGAGGATATTGATGAGCCACAAGTGAGGAGCCCGGCTGAAGGGGGAAATGGCGAAGTCAAAATACCAAAGCAAAGCGAACCTCCTTGTAAAAAGACAAAACCGGATGAAATCATCCTGCCTACTGATGCAATGTCAACGGAGGGGTTTAAGAAAAAGATCTTGAGCCTAATTGATTACAAAAATAAAATGGCCAGCCATGCCAGTGACAAGACTGACTGGCTAACGTCGTTAGAGAAAAATAGTCATGATCAGGATGCCAATTCTCGAGACGGAAGTCCTCTGCACTTCCAGAAGCAGCATGGGGAGCAGTCATGGGGATCTTCTGATCACTCAGACTTTAGAGATGGCAACTTGACCAAAAGTAAAGCTCTCAGATTAGAGGGCAACCAAGAGAAAGCTGATGGTCAAGAAGGTGCTCACTCTCACCATGTAAATCTTCTGCACTGTCAAAAGCAACATGGAGAACGGACAAGGACACCTTCTGGGCACTCAAACCAGTCGTTAAATGTTAGCTGTAGAAAAGGAGAATCTTTAAGATTAGAAGACAACCATAGCAAATCATATGCATCACAATCTGACAGGCCAGGGAATACAGACAGACAGAGCGGAGCATGGTTCGCGAGGTACTCCCAAGCATCACTGAATACAAGTCCTAGTCTAAAAGAGTCTTCATGGTCGGAAATCAGCCAAGAAAGGTCTCCTTCACCGCAATGTACAAGGACTAGATACACTGACAAGCAAGGTGGAGAATGCGTCCCAGGACTTCCCTGCCACTCAGAACTGAGACGTGGGCTGGAGAATTTCAACCATTCGCCAAATACAGAAAGTGGACCTAGCTCGCATCAGAATTTTAAGCCACGACTACTGAGTACAGTCATTGCTGATACTAGTTCTTGGCAGTCTGATCAGGACAGTCTAGAAAGTGGTGGGCATGTGCTTGAAGATTCAGGACAGAAATTAACGAATTGGAAACAAAAGCTGGCTAGAAACCAAGACACGATAGCCAGTTTGACAATTGAGATTAAAGCCATTCAGGACAAAGAGAATCCCAAAAGAATGTTTCTGCAAGGAAATCTTTATGAGTGGCAGGTGGACTGTGAAATGTTGAAAGAAGTCATTGACACGCGCGAGCTCAAAATTAAGGGATTTCCAAATTGTCCTGTCCCAAAGGAAATGCTGTGTTCCGAGGATAAAGACCGCAGAATTAGCATAAATGGCACACCTCTGTTGTCAGTCTCAAAGCTTGATTCCAGTGTCTATGCAAAGCTTCACGATATTGTCACCTACATAGTAGCCCTGAAGAAGTGTAAACAAAATAAGGGCGCAGATGACAAACCTCGAATTCAACGTAAGCTTAATAAGCACAAGCAGATATACAACGCGGAGTTGGATAGCATTTGTGGATGGGCATCAAATCAGCGCTTGGTTACCAAGAAAGGTCTGCAAACGAAAAGAGAAAAGTTTGAGTAAGTTGGTTTTTCTACTTCTCTTAATTAGTTTGTTAGCTCCTGCTTTCTAATTGTTGAAAACCCATCAAATCTCTGAGAATCTTTCAGTCAGCTCTATTGAGCCCCCTACATTAGTAATTGCCAGGTTATGCGGCCAATATAATTGAGCAAGCGCACTGCAGGATATTAAAGTTGCATGATCCGATGAAATATTTATTTTTCAAAACCAAAACATGTATCTTAATTTGATTATATATATCCATCTTAGATATTGGTACATTGACAAGTGATTTGGGACAGCATATGTAGAATAATCAGTGAATTTACTACCTCATCCGATTTTTTTGAGAAACCCATCACACGAGGAAGAAATTAATCAATTAGGTCAATCTCATAGCCTTGACCCTCATTCCAAGTACCTAGTCAGGTTCCGGGATGTCCAGTAGTAGTATTGCTGGCACTATAGCCTGGGTTGATATAAAGTTGCATGGAATTTTGTATTAAATAATTGTTACAAATCTGAATAAGTGTGATGTAATAATTATGTATATTATTATCCGGGAACAATACATTTGATAATCATTAGGTCAGCCCACATCACATCACATGCCAAGAAACAAATGATGGCGCAATGGCACCATCAGTAGAAAAAAAAGGTACCCAGGCTATATTTTATTTAGGTCATTCCACATGACATGGTCATTGCGAGATGTCAATACTGGTCATAGCGAAAGGACTTTTGGAAAGCTTGTCGAAAATATTTTGGGTTCTTTCAGCTCAAATAGCTTCAAAACTAGTCATTTTTCATCAAAATGACTCCGGACTAATGATTAGTAGATCATAACGATCAATTTGATATATTTATCTAAAAAATAAGACAAAAATTCAAGCGCCATCGGACCATGCAACTTTAATGTCCTATATGATTTAGTATGTCTGTAAATATGGTATAGTATTGAAGACTTTGTTAGCTGGCATTACAGTTTCTCAATCCATTGTTATAGAAGTGGCGAATTCTCCCCCACACCCCTCATAATAACCAAAACACAAACTAAGTTAATTTCGTTCAGCTTTGTGTATATATGCAAGTACAGTAAAACTTCTCTAAATTGACCATCCATGGGGCCAGCTTAGATGGTCCATTTAGGCAGGTGGTCAGTTTAGGGAGTTTTTTTTAATCTTTACAATATGCTATTGTATGGGCGATCGTTTGGGACCCAAATAAAGCGATCAATAGGGTCGATCTGTAGAGGTGGTCGGCTAGAGAGGTTTTACTGTATGCAATTCTAGGAATCTCAAAGGACAAGATATTTGACAAACTCACCACCACACCTCTATGTCATTCCATGTACAGCTTGCCTGCTCTGATGAATGGTGATTGCTTGCTCCTGTATATATATATATTTTACCTCGGTATACAGCCTCAGGCTAGGGACCCGTCCTGATATGACCTTAGATGTTGCTAGGACGTAAAACAACAACAAACAAACAAACAGGCTAGGGAGAGGGAAGCACATCCGGTCCAGCAATTAGCATAAACAACTCACGACCGGAGGACGCTCGTGGAGTTGCTCCAGTAGGATTTATCTACAGCAAGTGAATAACCGTAAGTAGTGATAAAAACTGGTTGAGCTTGTCTATGATGCATTATCGCATCTAGATTTGAAAGTTCAGAACTTTCGTAAGTCCAGTTTGGACTAGATTAGCATTTCAAAAACTGATACGGATAGAACAAAGGATTGCTTTGTGCATATCGAAACCATGGTTCTATCAACCCGCTTTGATTCGGGTAGAGATGTTGGCACGGTCACATCTCCTGTGGAGATTCTCTCGGACCCTAATAGAGGGTGTTGTTGGGGATGATCCTGGGTTTCTTTTATAGATTCCCCTTTTGAATAAGGCGTTTCTCCGAGTTTCGTAGCATTTTCTCCAACTTGCTGGCGCAGAAGCCGCAGGAGGGAGAAGTGTACGCGACAGAGGGATCGGAGGTCCCAGAGGCCTACCCCACGTATGGCTGGTTTCGATACCCAAAAAACCTACGACAATACTTAGCTTATCACGCCTGTACTGAGAACAGTGTAAATACGTTACTCAATACCACATTGATCCTCAACCCAGGTTAACCTGGCATCACTTTGGTGTTCCGTTGATTTGCTCACCGCTGCCAGTCACTTTTAAAGTTACAGACGATACGAGAACGTCTATAAAGCAGTCACCACACCGGCCGGGAAAGAGGTAGCTCCTTCTAAGAAGGTGACGGACAATGATGGGACGGAGTACACCCTCTTCCTTCCACCAAAACCAATAAAAGGGAAGCCGTTAGACAAGTCAAAAATGTTTGGCGGCCAGCTCCCCTACCTATTTAAGGAAGTGGAGGCGGAAACAAAAAGTGGGAGGAACATGGAAACTACCCGGGGGTCGGAAAATACCTCCAGATTCCAGAGACCGCGAGGGGATTTTCGGATCCATGAGGCAGGGGTCGCGGTGACCGTCAAAGCTGGAACGACGGAAACCGCCCGTTCCGCAAAGAGTTTGCACCAAAGCAGCTCTTCCCGCACCCAGGCAGCAAATAAACACTGCTACACAAACATCAGTGGTAGCAGAGATGGTGGTGGAAGGGACACAAACGGATGTAACAAACTTTTGTGCTGGCAACATTTCTAATTGCTTATCAGAATGGCTTAAAATTACTAACGATAACAATATTTTGAACATAGTAACAGGAGTTAAAATCCAATTTATTGAATTACCAGTGCAATCTCATGTTCCCTTTCTATATAAGTTTGATGCATTAGAAAAGCAAGCATTATCTACTCAAGTTTCGTTGTTTGAATCGAAAGGCATTATAAAGGAAGTGCTTCACACTCCAGGTGAATTTATTTCTAATATTTTTTCCAGACCTAAGCCTAATGGGGATATTAAAATGATTTGGATTTGACTAAGTTAAATGAATTAGTAGAATATCAACATTTTAAAATGTTTCTCTAGATACTGTCAGGGATTTGGTTACACCTGATGCATGGATGGCCAGTGTAGATTTACAGGATGCATATTATACAGTCCCTATTTGTGCGGAACACAGCAAATTCCTAAGATTCATTTGGAACGATAAACTTTTCCAGTTCACATGTATGCCAAATGGTTTATGGTGCGCACCCCGTCTTTTTACGAAATTGTTGAAACCGGTGTTTTCAGCTATGGCTAAGAAGGGTCACACCATGTTCCCATACATAGACGACTCATTTATTGTTTCACAGTCATTTAATGACTGTCAGAATGCTGTCAAAGAATTATGTAAAATTTTAACAAAGTTGGGATTTTATATTCATGAGAAGAAGTCGGTTTTCTTACCAACAACCAAACTCAAATGTTTGGGTTTTATTATCAACACCCGGTTAATGACGGTTTCACTCCCCGAGAACAAACTTGAGAAGTTTCTAGATACAGGGACCCGCTTGTTCGAGTTAAATAGACCAAAGATAAGGCAGGTCGCCGTGCTAGTCGGCATATTGATATCGTATGCCCCGGATATTTTATTTGGCAAAGCACACATTAAATCTAGGAAATAGATAAGAATTTAGCGTTGGCTTGCGCAAAAGGAAATTTCGAACGGAAAATGTTTATTTCTGACGATGGCATGGATGATATTAACTGGTGGTTTAAAAATATTCAGAATTCTCCCAACCCTATTCGAACGGGTGAACCCAACACGGTGGTAACCACCGACGCATCACTAGAAGGTTGGGGAGCACATCGTAATGATGTCGCAACAGGAGGAAGATGGTTAAAAAATGAAATTTCGGACCATATTAACGTGTTGGAATTGAGAGCCATTTATTTAGGACCAGCAAGCCTCGTTAAGATACCATGAAAACATGTTAGAATACGAACTAATAATACAACAGCAATGGCATATGTAAGAAACATGGGAGGGACAAAGTCCAAACCATGTAATGATGTAGCAAAGAAGATTTGGGAATGGGCGCAGCTAAACCAGGTTTGGCTGACTGTGGCACACATCCCAGGCATTCAAAATACGCTAGCTGACCAAAAGAGCAGACATTTCCATGATCATTTAGAATGGACCCTTAATACAAACATTTTTGAAATAATTTGTCAAAAGTGGGGCCGACCTGAGGTCGACTTATTTGAATCCCGTAATAATTTAAAAATTAACAAATATGTTTCATGGCATCCAGAACCGAACGCCTGGCAGATAGATGCGTTTTTTCTGACTTGGGGAAATAAATTTTACTATATTTTCCCTCCATTCAGCTTGATCAGCCGAGTGGCCAGAAAGATAAAGATGGAGAAAGCACACACAATATTAATTGTTCCCGACTGGGACACACAACCTTGGCTCCCGGGCAGAGTCGCAACAGCCACAGATTGCCTGCGATTCCGAAGATCGCCGGGAAATCTGACACATCAAGGCCCCCTAAAACAACACGGGGACGTGTCAACGACACCGTTGCTTTCATTCCTTTTTAAAAAATAAATATTTGGAACAATTTGGTTTAGACAAAATTACACAGCAAAGAATAGTTTCACATGCATGGCGAAAAGGCACAGTAAAAATGTTTACAACTTATTTAAGAAAGTGGGGCGTTCATTGCCTTATTAAGAAAGTCAAGCCTATGAACCCGACCATTTCCCAGGTCGGAAGATTCTTGCGTATGTTAGAAGATGAAGGTTTAGGGTTTGGAGCAATTAATGCTGCTAGGTGTGCTTTGTCGGTTATCCTTCCAAGGATAAATGGCCAAACTATAGGAAAACATCAAGTTATCCACTGGATTCTCAGGTCAATATATGAAAGGAATCCACCCAAACCAAAATATAGTCGGTTTTGGGATGTGTCTGTGGTATTTGAACTTTTTAAACGATGGCCGCATAACAAACATTTAGATATTAGAAAGTTAGGATTTAAAGTAGCGTTGCTCCTATTACTAGTAACAGGACACAGAGGACAGACTATTGTTGCCCTGTCACTAGATGGTCTAGAAATAGATAAGAAAGAAGCCACGTTTGACTTGACACAGTTATTAAAGTCAAACCGGTTAGGAGATCCCCTGTCTACAATTAATGTAACGAGTTTTACAGAGGACCCAAAACTATGTGTAGTTTCAGCCATTAGGGCATATATATCCAAGACGAAGGACTTAAGAACGTCAAAGGAACTCTTAATGAGCTTTATTAGGCCACACAAGGTCATTTCGCGAGATACGCTTGCACGATGGACAATTACAGTGTTGAAGTTGGCAGGCATCGATACGGACAAATATGCGTCCCACTCGACGCGAGGCGCGATGGTGTCAAAGGCACGCCTGCTTGGAATTTCTGTTAAACGGATCTTAGCCCATGCAGGATGGAAAACTGCACAATCGTTTGCAAGACATTATAACAAACGGTTGGAAAAGTCAAGCACGGTTACTGAAAGACTAGATCTACAAGAGGTGAGAATACACTTTACTGTCTCCAAAATCTTGTCGATTACTGAGTCCCAATGTAATTTGAATTGTTATTGAATGGTTAACAAGATATACAGGATAAAATGATTTTACATAAACGTCTCCCTAGTCTGAGGCTATCCTGAGGCTGTATACTGAGGTAAAATAGATTAGTTAGGCGAATTTTACCTGGGTATAGATGATGGATAACTGTTGTTTTACCGAGGTATAAGCCTCAGTTAGACGTGGGCTAGGGCCCACCCACCACACCCTTCCATGTCTATTCGGCTGGCTTGTACCAGGAAAACTTCACAGTTCTATTATCATTATCATTATTATTAGTGTTTTATTTAGATCATTTTATCCTGAATAAGTAGGTAAAATTGCTGGACCGGATGTGCTTCCCTCTCCCTAGCCCATGTGTATCCGAGGCTTATACCTCGGTAAAACAACAGTTATCCATCATCTATACCCAGGTAAGATTCGTCTAACTAATCTATATATATATATATAAATATATATTTTACCTCGGTAAACAGCCTCAGGCTAGCCTCAGGCTAGGGAGAGGTAAGCACGTCCGGTACCAGCAATTAGCATAAACAACTCACGACTGGATAACGTGTCGTTGGGTTGCTCCGGCAAAATTAGTCTACATACAAGCAAATACGCAGTAAGTATAATAGAAACTGTGGTTAGCTTAATTATGATGCATTAGAGCATCAATATGGAAAGTTTAGACTTTCGTTGGTCCAATTTGGACGAGTTATTTGGTTATAAACAACCAAGGATAGAACACTCAAGTGGGTTTCTCGAAGGAACCAAACCGGTCATTAGCGGTTATGTCAACACCCGGGTCACCGTGTGACTATGGGTAGAGATGTGGGTTTCGCCCTATCTCATGTGGAAATTCTCTCGTACTCTAATAGAGAGTAATGTTGGAGATGCTCCTGGGTTTCTTTTATAGACTCCCCTAGACAAAACTTTTTCAGGCGTTTCTCCGAGTTTCGTAGCATTTTCTCCAACTTGTTGACGTAGTAGTCACAGGTGGGAGAAGTGTGCGGAACAGAGGGATGGGCGGGCCGATACACTGGTCCCGACCCCGCGTAAGGTTTGGGCTTGACCCACAACCCACGCACAAATTTAGCTTATTACGCCTGTGTTATAACGGTATAAACACGTTCTTTAACACCAATAGATGTCCAAATGAGTTTGAAACAACCATTTTGTGACATATATATATACCGGGACTGACCAAAAATGTTTGTTTCAGTTCCCGATGGCCACGAAGCGGAGTAAGCGCGGTGCAGCAGCAGCCGAGGGGCGTGTTCCGAGTGGAGTGGACGAGGAGTACGACTCTTCACCCGTGTTGTCGGCAGGGCCGTCGACACAACCCCGGGCGCATATCCTCTCCGACCCGGACGAGGACGCAGTGCCTGATGTGCCTGCGCCTCCAGATTGGGAGGCTCGCTTTGCAAGATTGGAAAGCCACATCTTGACTGCCAAATCGCCTGTGTCTCGGAAGCGGCGTAGGCCGAGTGTCCAAGAGGATTCATTTGAGGATTTCTTGGACACAGACTCGGCGGTGGAGCTTAAGGCTCCTCCTCCTCTTTCTCCTAAACGGAGAAAGAAGAAGAAACAGGTGATTTCTTCGGGTGATGAATTCACCAAGGAGCGGGCAGAGTCTGGTTTGCGCAAAAAGCGGAAGACTAAGTCCAAAAAGAAGAAGAGGAAAAGGAAATATTCTTCTTCTGAGTCGTCCACTGAGTCTACTTCTACGGAATCAGACTCAGACACCGTATATGAAGGGATCTATGCGGACATTGGCACTAAAGTGGCTAAGAAGGTGGAGAAGCCAAAGGCTAAGCGGGTTAAAACCACTACGCTTATGCGCGAGACCGTGAATGGTCATTTTCGCACGTTCAAACCGGCGGAGGTTATCTCCAAGTTAGGAGATGAGTTAACAGGCATAAAGGGTGTTCCCAACTCCATCATTAAAGAAATGGATCGGGATGTCAATATGACGGATGACCGTAAGAAGTTTGAGGATGTGTTGCACACAGTGCATAAAGCAGTGTTGGCTACCCTAACAGCTATTGTTCCTGTGGCTAATAGGATGCAGAGGGAAAATAAGTTCTCGTCTTTGGCTAAGACAATGGACAAAGGCATTGCAGTACTAGCGGCGGCAGGTAATTACCTGTCGTTTCGAAGATATGAAAATGTCTTCAAGTCAGTTTGCACAGATGCTGGCAAAGAAGTGGCTCGCTCTAAGAAGGTTACCGATAATGAGGGGAAGGAGTTTACGCTCTATCTTGCTCCAGAGCCGATTAAAGGGAAACCTTTAGATAATACCAAGATGTTTGGCGGTCAACTACAATACCTCTATAAAGAGGTAGAGACTGCAGCCAAGAGTGGCAAAAACATGGATGGCAAGAAGAAACAGGAAGTTCCTCGTTTCAAAAAGTCACGAGGGGATTTTCGTCCACGACGGTTCACCAGAGGAACCAGACCGAGTTCAAACTTCGGTCAAGGGTTTCGGGGCCGGGGCGCTCGCCCAGGCTGGACCGACAACACCGCACGGCCAATAGGTCGAGGGTTCAACTCGTCGAGACCTTTCCCCAGGGGCGGGTCCAAGTAGAGGTCCAAACACAAACTTTACAAGTCCCTGCAGCCTCTAAGAACACACAAACTGTAAGCGACTTTGTGGCTGGTAATATTAGGAATCATATTTCTGAGTGGCACAAAATTACTAGTGACCAAGAAATTATAGAAATAGTTAGGGGTGTTCAAATTCCCTTTACACAAATTCCTGTACAAAGTATAATACCTTTTCCATATAACATTCAACCAGTTGAACGAGACGCACTAACTAAACAGGTACATAAATTCTTTGAGAAAGGAATTATACAAAAAGTGACACACTGTTCAGGACAGTTTATTTCAAACATTTTCTCGAGACCGAAGCCTAATGGTGATGTTCGAATGATCCTGGATTTAACAATCCTTAATAAAAGGGTGGAATATCGACATTTTAAAATGTTCTCTCTAGATACGGCACGAGATCTGATTACACCAGATGCGTGGATGGCTAGTGTTGATTTACAGGATGCATATTATACGCTTCCCATAATGGAAGTGAAAGAGATAACAGGTCAAGGATACAGACAGAGAAGCAGTAAATGTATCAAGAACAAAGACGGCAAAATGCTCTTTGAAGAAGATGAAATAAAGTCCAGATGGGAAGAATATGTAAACGAACTATACAATGATGACAGAGGGAACCCACCCACAATCGAGAAAGAAGATGGGAATATTATATTAGTATCAGAGGTTGAGAAGGCTATCAATGATCTAAAGGCAGGTAAGGCTCCTGGAAGTGACCAGATAACATCAGAAATGATAAAAGGACTAGATGAAGTGGGGATTCAAATCATTCATAAGCTAGTAACTGACATCTATGAGACTGGATTTATACCATTGAATATGAATGAATCCATATTTGTACGACTCCCAAAGAAGCTAAAACCAACATTGTGTACTGAGTACAGAACATTAAGCCTGATGAGTCATATGTTGAAGATGATCCTGAAAATAATTTTACTGAGAAACAGACAGAAAATTGAAGAACAAATCAGTAACGTACAAAGTGGGTTTATATCTGGAAGAGGTACACGTGAAGGGATTTTCAATATGAGAATGATTTGTGAACGTTATTGTGAAGTGAACCAGGATGTTTATGCCTGCTTTATTGACTATGAGAAGGCCTTCGACCGAGTCAATCATGAACTGTTAATCAAATGTTTACAAGATATTGGTGTCAATGGCAAAGACATTAAACTAATTGTGAACTTATACTGGACACAACGTGCATTTATAAAAATGGAGCAGGGCCTATCGGATGAAGTTATGATTAAACGAGGAGTTCGACAGGGGTGTGTATTGTCACCATGTCTATTTAACCTGTACACAGAGATGATTTTCAGACACATTGAAGATTGCAAGGGAGTGACAATAGGTGGCATGAACATCAACAATCTTAGATATGCCGATGACAGTGTAATACTAGCAGACAGTGAGAAAAACCTACAAGATATAGTGAATAGAATCAATAAAGCTGGAATACTATTCAACATGAAGATGAATGCCAGGAAGACCAAAACAATGGTTATAAGTAAAAAGACAGATAAACCAAATGTCAATATTACCATAGATGGCACAAACATAGAACAAGTATCCGAATTCATATATCTCGGACAAAAGATTACAAATGATGGGAGATGTGAGGAAGAAATTAAAAGAAGGATAACAATAGCCCGAACAACATTCTCCAAAATGAATAGAGTGTTAACATCAAGTAAGATATTAATACAAACAAGGAAGCGTATTCTTCAGTGTTATGTGTGGTCTACTCTAATGTATGGGGCAGAGACATGGACAATCTCTAAGAAAATGTACAAACGTTTAGCAGCATTTGAGATGTGGACTTATCGAAGGATGATGAAAATATCATGGACAAAGATCACCAACAAAGAAGTTCTCAGAAAAATTAAAAATAAGAAAAGCTTGTTTGCCACTATACAGACAAAGAAACTTATTTATTTTGGCCACATCATTCGTCAGAGTTCAATATACCGTACATTGTTGGAAGGGAAGGTGAATGGCAGCAGAGGGAGAGGGAGACCAAGAACATCATGGTTTACAAATATTTCACAGTGGACAGGCTTGAATTATTCACAGTCTATCAGAACAGCACAACATCGGGACAAGTGGAGAACCATTGCATCCAACCCTCGACTAGAGGATGGAACTATTGATTGATTGATAATGGAACAATACCGAAAATTTCTTCGATTTATTTGGGATAACCAACTCTATGAGTTTACCTGCATGCCGAATGGCTTAGCTTGTGCGCCACGTTTATTTACTAAATTGCTTAAACCTGTTTTCTCGGTAATGGCGAGGAAAGGTCACATAATGTTTCCATACATAGATGATTCTTTTATTATAGCTTCAACACAAATTGGTTGTGTGAATGCAGTTTTGGATTTATGTGCATTACTCACTAAATTGGGATTTTATGTACATCAACAAAAGTCAGTGTTTAAACCAACAAAACAACTCAAATGTTTAGGGTTTATTCTGGATACACAGTCCCTTACAGTGTCGATAACAGAACAAAAACTAATTAAGTTTATGACTACAGCGACTCAGCTTATTAAGTTATCAAAGCCAAAAATTAGACAGGTTGCTGTTCTTATTGGCATAATGACCTCATATGCACCTGCTGTGTTATATGGGAAGGCCCATATTAAGTCGCTAGAAATAGATAAAAATTTAGCGTTAACACGAACTAAAGGCAATTTTGAGCGAAAAATGTTTATTTCGCAAGAAGGGTTACAGGATATTGGATGGTGGATGCAACATATAGCAAGTTCACCAAATCCAATCCGCATGGCGGAACCTAATACAGTAATTACTACTGATGCTTCGTTAGAAGGTTGGGGAGCTCATCGAGATGGGGTCACAACAGGAGGTAGATGGCTTGATGATGAAAAATCAGACTATATTAATGCACTAGAATTGCGTGCTATTTATCTGGGCTTACGTAGTTTAGTAAAGATAAATAAATCACAGGTTAGAATACTAACTGATAATACTACTGCCATGGCATATATTCGTAACATGGGTGGAACCAAATCAAAGTCTTGCAATCAGTTATCTAAACTGATTTGGAACTGGGCACAGGCTCAACAAGTCTGGCTGACTGTAGCGCATATTCCAGGGTCACAAAATACACTTGCAGATTATAAAAGTAGAAATTTCCATGACCATTTAGAGTGGTCTCTCTCTACACATTTGTTTAACTTCGTTTGTGAAAAATGGGGTACACCTGAAGTTGACTTATTTGCATCACGAAATAATAACAAGTTACCCTGTTATGTTTCTTGGCATCCTGAACCGGATGCTTGGAAAGTAGATGCGTTTGCTATTACTTGGGAAAATAATTATTTTTATATTTTCCCGCCATTTAGCATTATCAGCCGAGTAGTGAGAAAAATCGGCTTGGAAGGGACACATGCGATACTGGTGGTGCCCGATTGGGACACGCAACCTTGGCTGCCAGCAGTTTCACAACTGGCAAAAGATCAGTTTGGGACCCAAGAAAACTCGGGAATCTGACGCACCACGGACCGCTAGTGGTTCACGGCGACGTGTCAACGACGCCCCTATTGGCATTCCTTTTCTAAGGAAGCAGGAAGCAGCTACAGCAATTTGGATTGGACAGAATTACTGAGGATAGGATAGTATCGGATGCCTGGAGGCCAGGAACTGTCAAAATGTATACAACCTATTTAAAGAAATGGGGTGTACATTGTTTGTTAATGAAAGTTAAGCCAACAAATCCAAAGATTTCACAAGTAGCTCGGTTTCTTCGTTCTCTAGAGGATGAAGGACTTTCCTTTGGATCGATTAATGCGGCGAGGTGTGCGTTATCAATTATATTACCTAGAATTGATGGCGAAACAGTTGGAAAACATTATGTTATTTGTTATTTACTTCGTTCAATTTATCAAAGGAATCCTCCAAAACCAAAGTATAGTCGGTTTTGGGATGTTTCTATAGTATTTAAGTTGTTTCAGGCTTGGCCTCACAACTCGTGGTTAGATATAAAACAGTTAGGTTTTAAGGTCGCGGTCCTGTTATTGTTAGTAACCGGACACAGAGGACAGACGATTGTTGCTTTATCCTTAACTGGATTAGAAATAGACAAGCAACAAGCTACGTTTGATTTAGAAAAATTGCTTAAATCGAACACGTTAGGTGACCCTTTATCAACGGTTCACTTAGACTGTTTTCCGAATGATCGGAAATTATGTGTTGTGTCGGCCATACGGGCTTATATATACAAGACAAAGGATTTACGTGCATCACAACAACTATTAGTGAGCTTTATAAAGCCACATAAGGCAATTTCACGAGACACACTTGCCAGATGGACAATTACGGTGTTGAAATTGGCTGGAGTGGATACGAGTAAATACTCTTCCCACTCAACTAGAGGAGCCATGGTCTCCAAGGCACGGGTGCTTGGTATTTCTGTGAAAAGAATACTAGCGCATGCAGGCTGGAAGACGGCTAAGTCGTTCGCAAAACATTATAATAAACGACTAGAAAAGCCTACCGGCGTTGCAAAGCGTCTTCTCGCCAACTAACAAGAATAGGTGAGAACAAAAATTTAGAATGTTATAATAATAAGAAAGAATGATATTAAGGATAAAAATGAATTATGTAAAGGTCTCCCTAGCCTGAGGCTAGCCTGAGGCTGTTTACCGAGGTAAAATAGTATAGTTATACGAGTCTTACCTTGGTACAGATGATGGATAACTGTTGTTTTACCGAGGTATAAGCCTCGGATAGATGTGGGCTAGGGCCCTCCCGCCACACCCTGCCACATCTATTCCGTTGGTGTACCTTTTCGGTAAAGTAATAGTATCCATTGTTTGAAAGTCATTTTTATCCTCAATAAGTAGGTTAAGATTGCTGGTACCGGACGTGCTTACCTCTCCCTAGCCCACATCTATCCGAGGCTTATACCTCGGTAAAACAACAGTTATCCATCATCTGTACCAAGGTAAGACTCGTATAACTATACTATATATTATATTATATTTATACATATATATTATATTTATATATATATATTATATTTATATATATATATTTAACCGTTCGGGCTCTTCCACCACCCCCGCTGAAGGCGAGCCTAACGAGTTAATATTATGTAATTGTTTCCTTGGGCCTGCCGCGGGCTGCCGCAGCATCTCGTCCCGTCTGCAGGTCGTCAGTCTCCGTCGGTGTCTGCCCCGTACTGAAGGCGAACTCGTGTGCAAATGTGCAAATGCCCATATATAAAAGGGCATTTGCAGGGGTATAATTTTGCCTCCGGACATGTTGCCGTATTCAGCTTTGCTCCTCTCTCATTGCAGCAACTGGCTGAAGTGGCAACTAAATCGCTACTCTAAGGAAACAAACCGGAGAGAGAAGAAAGATGTAGAAACCAGGATCACCTGGCTGAAGGAGAAGTTGAAAACTATGGACCACCACATCCTCGTTTTCAATGAAGTCATGGTTAGTTTTGTTTGTTTGTCTTTTTAAGATGTTGAAAGGTAAAATTTGTAATTCCATTATTTAACGATATGTAACTTTCTCTATCCTTTGGGTTCTCACCAGCTGGCACCGCCAGACTGATGTTGTTTGTTTGTTCGTTGGAGTTTTACATCCTGGCAACATGTACGGTCATATCATGACGGGCATAATGATGCAATTCACATGAGACACACATGACAAGACAAAAATATAGTTTAATAATAATGTTTATTTAATAAGAAAAACAAGTCTCTACTTCAAGGAAGTGTGCTTTCCGCATAAAAAGTTTGGTAAGTCAGCAACAGGGCCTAATCCTTAAGCTAGTACATTTAAAGTAGATCACAATACGCTGAAGACCAACATTAGTCTATTTGTTGAGGCGAGATAACTGTATCATGTAACGCAGTAAGCAATAAGTAAGAAGTAGAATATAACATGAACATCAGATACAGTTAGCTAGTCAAATGGGCTATACAACTTAATTAGAGGTCCAGCGCTCAACCCCAGTTAGGGTGGAGGGTGGGAAAGCGAACTGGATAGCTTGAGCGCCTGCGGTGAAGTGACCACCAGGTGTGGCGCGGTTTTAATTCTGTCATACCGAACCTGTTTTTCTTTTTCTATACTAAATTAAAATTAATTGGCGAGCGAAGCTTATATGACAAAGTGATGGAAGAAAATGGATAATTGCATATATAAACTAGATTGAATGGTTTTAATGGTAACCATAATTTATTTACTGACTGTGCTGTAAAGTATTTTTGTTAATTGTTCTTTGTTGTTGCTGTTATTATTGGTTATGGTGTCATTGTTAACATTAGCATTATTATTATTAGCATTATTCTAATCAATATTATTAATACTACTATTACAGAAGGCACATCTGGCTCACACGGACGCAAATACAGAAGTTTGTGACATGGATATGTCCCTAGTGGAAACCAAAACTTGCTTGGACGAGACATCAAAAATGCCTTCCTTGATTTCAAAAGGTGAGCATAGAGGAATCACTTCACTCTTGCAACCCATTGAAACCTCATCCCCTCTACCATTGGCGCAGATGGAGCATGCTCCCCATATCCGACCAATGCCGCCGTCCTCGTCCGAACAGCATGCACTCAAGGTTTCACTGCCACTCTTGCAGCAATTCCCCGCTTTTATGCCAGCTTTGATATGGCTTTCGACACCACCACCACCACCACATTTGCCGCTTCAGCTTCCCTCACCACACGCTAGCCAGGCGATAGTACCCATAGCACAATCTGCATATGCCTCTGGAAACATGACAACACTGCATTCTTTTTCCCCCTCCTGCCCATCCTGTCCATCCTGTCCCTCCCCCCGCCCTTCCTCCTTCACTTCCACCACCACCACCACCTACGTAACGGACACCACAGACACCATCTCCATCACGGACACCACAGACACCACGCACACTAGATGACTAGGCACTTGTTGCGTTCAGTGAGCATTCCTATGCCTTAACGAATCACATAGTGTTGCTGCGATTTGATGGCTGCTGAGGAGGAACCCAATCCAACACTAAGGCTATCAGAAAGTGCGCTAACACTCCATAACTGCATTAACCACAACCAGCCCCTGTGTTTACTTTGCCTTTGGTTACACCTGCTAGAAAAGATTGTGGGACCTCAGTCACCTCTCTCGCTATTCATGGAGGCTTTTTGACTACCATCTGTTGAGGTCCACCTGTGAAGCTGTCGGTCATCGGATTGACCCTTCTCAGTGGATCCATTTGGAGTTTGGGCTATTTTCCGTTCCAACCAGTAGTCCACAACTGGTTCATCAAAGGCTGTGGTATGTGCTGTCCTGTCTCTGGGAAAGTACATATATTATACCCTTGCTGCTCATCGGATAGAGTAGCCAATGTGGCGGCAGTGGGTTTCCTCCACAAAATATGTTAGAATAGAATGACCAAATGTTTTACGTCCAATAGCTGATGATAAAATCAATGTGCTCTAGAGGCATCATTAAATAAAACAAGGGAAAAAACCCACCAAAAAAACCCATCTATGCATCATGACAATGGCCCAGCTACCTGCTCTTCACCTATGGATGTTTACTTGTTTACCTCTGTCCCCATCTCCCGCTGTTATGGCAACTGCACTCCTTTGGCCCGTACTTGTCGTAGAGCTGTTTCTACATCTTGGGAGTCTTGATTTATATGCAGAGATGCCAACTGCTCAGATTTTGTAGGAAGCCCTCCGATTTTGGCTACTCTCTTCTAATATTCCGATTCTATGTGCAAATCTCCCGATTTTCACTCTCACCGGCAAAATCAGCTACTTTCAGCAGCTTAAAGACATCAGCAGCTCAAGATGGCAAGAAAAGCCTAGAAAATGACACATATATACTTATTATATATTATATGATTATACTATGTCATGATATATGATTGTCATGCTGCGTGTTGCTGCACAAAAACTTATCTTCCTAATAAAATTTTTAATCTTCCTATTTTTGGTCACACAATGTTGGCATCTCGGCATGATATGCCTCCACTCCACTCGTGATGCCACTACTAACGGTACCCCATGTCGAAGCTTTTGCTAATTGTGCTACCTGTGATACTATCATGGACTCTGCTACCTTAATGTTAAGAAAGTGCCTCTAATATATGTATAGCATGAACAATGAAGTAAGTGCATGAAAGACTTGTGCTAATTAGGTTGTAAATTGTGTGGTTAGTTATGATTCCCACCTTGTGGCTGTCTGCACTAAGTATAGAAATAAGGCTTCTTGAATCAGCTACCGTGGTGGAACCAAATCACATCCTCATTCTGTTGATTTTGACTATTAAATCGCAGATGGTTTATTGAGGTACTCTCGAGAAATCAGGACACTTATAGAGCAACATGTCTCGTCTCTTTACTGCATGATAGCAAAGGAATGTACATTTAAATGATAGCGTGAATATATTTGTATTCTTGTCGTTCTTTTTTTTTAAATTAAATTTTTTGTTAAAGGTTTTCGCCTAGATTAAATTATATAGCGATGGTAGAAGAGTAGACAGAACATTTAGGAACTGTGTAATGAGCATGTGTCCCAACACTTTTGGAGTTTAATATCAATCCACACCAGAGACCAGTGTAATACAAGAATCCTACCGAGGTTGATCATTTCGCGCCATGGTCTTGTGTGTTCAAAGTGAGATTAAGAGTATATAGTTGAAGATAAAGCTAGGAGAGTAAACCCTCACCACCGGTCATTCAAACACACCAGGTAGCAGCTTCAGTCTTTCCTCTGAAACCAGTGGACAGTAACTGGGAGGTTGTAATTAATGAATAGTTATCTGATTTCTGACAGGTGCACGTTTCTCATTTCTGACATATACTTGGGTATGACCTCATCTACTAGGATTGGACTTGTTTACAGAAAAGCATATTGTCACATAGGATGAAATTACAACCACTAACATGGGTGTCGTCAAAACTGATCGAAGAGGTATTTGCTAACCACATGCACTATCTTTGATGGGTTTTTTTGCTGGCAGGATAAGTAGAAATAATATACAAAACATCAACTCAACAGATGAGTAGTTGTCAACGAATATATCACATGCAATATTGTTAACAATTCCATTCCATTACATGGAAATATTCGAATTTACAATAAATATCAATACGTAGTAATGGAATGGAATTGTTAACAATATTGCATGTGATATATTCGTTGACAACTACTCATCTGTTGAGTTGATGTTTTGTATATTATTTCTACTTATCCTGCCAGCAAAAAAAACCATCAAAGATAGTGCATGTGGTTAGCAAATACCTCTTCGATCAGTTTTGACGACACCCATGATAGTGGTTGTAATTTCATCCTATGTGACAATATGCTTTTCTGTAAACAAGTCCAATCCTAGTAGATGAGGTCATACCCAAGTATATGTCAGAAATGAGAAACGTGCACCTGTCAGAAATCAGATAACTATTCATTAATTACAACCTCCCAGTTACTTCATTGTTCATGCTAAATAAGATAACTATAAATAGCAATAAATCGAAGACGGTGCTATTCGGTACCAGACTAACCGGTAACAACAAAATAAAATGTCTCCTGGGAAACAACGAGTTAGAACAGGTAGACAACTACCGGTATCTGGGAGTGGACCTGGACAGGCACTTAAACTATGACCTTTGCATTACAAACACTATCAAAAAAGCAAACCATAAAATATGGCTACTGGCAAAACTAAGGTACTACATGACTGAAAGCATGGCAATCAAAATATATAAAGGAATGATCCTTCCCTACTTCGACTACGGTGATGTAGTATACATGGGGGGGAAGTACCAAACTACTCAACAAACTACAAGTGATGCAAAATAAAGCCCTTAAAATATGCCTCCAAGTACACAAAAGATATCCCACGATAGAACTACACAAAAAATGCAAAACAACACTATTAAGAAGCAGAAGAGAAATGCACCTGAAAATACTAGCACACCACTACACCACGAAACCGGATTACACAGTAGCCCCCCCGCAGGGACACTAGACACATGGCAGCCCCAATACTCCTAACGGAAAGAAGCAACATGAAAATACATGAGAGAAGTATACTAACCATGGCAGCACATGCCTGGAATAAACAAAATGTAAAATTGCGGGCGATCCGTAACCCTGACCACTACAAAAAATTCCTAAAGAAAACAATTACTTACTAACACAACAAAACCGCACCTGCCCCTGAGCGCCGTGAATGCTTGCTGTGTACTGGCACAGAAAGCAAAAGACAGGCCAGGAAAAGTGGTAGGCACTAAACAGAAAAAATAGGGAAATTAGCTCTCCTAAGTATTAAGGAAATCAGGAAAGCTATCACCACATGGCGCAGTCCACTTGGGTATGTGTAATGGCACAAACCAACACAGAAGTGGACAGGCCACGGTCCTGCAACTGATCCACCCTGAAATACAAAATGGCTAGGGAAGCAACACAGCTATCCCACCTGGCCGCAGTCCTAAAGGGTCCGAGTGTGTTCTAGCACACGAGTGCACTATCTAAGGACATGGTTTAGGTGAAAGGATGCTGTAACAAATAACAAAAATCTGAATGGAACGGGATCCTCTCCCACAAGCCTGCATGTCACCCAAGTAGATGTACATAGTAGGCTAAGGTATCATTACTCAGACTAGACAAAAAAAAACTGGAAAATTACAAAAAAACTAACATAGGCTATTACTAACAACCAAAATTGCAGAAGGCTGACCCGAGCAGACACAGGTAAACACTCCTGGGCAAAGGAACAGATCAAGACAGCACCACAGCTGTCCAGCGTTGAAAACAAGCACCCTGACAGGAGCTTATACGTTATGGGCAGAGTAAATACCTCGTCAATAAAAAAAAAAAAAAAAAAGTATACTCATGGTTTACACATATTTCTGATGATTCATCTCAGGTCCAGCAGTGGTAATGTTTATTTAAATCAGTGATGTCGCTCCTCCAATGATTTCTAGACACTGCCATAATGATTTGTAGATACTCCGTCAATGATTTGTAGATACTCCCTCTCAATAATATATGGACACTACCCGGTGATTTATGGACACTCCTCTGATGACAAGAGGTTTCGTGCTGTACTCTCCAAGCAGTTTTTGCGTTATGCAATTATTATGGACTGCTTGGAGAGCATTCTGCTGTCATTATAGTGACTGATATCATCCACCTTGCCTTCGATTCCCGCTTTTTTCCCCTCCCACGATCACTATATATAAACATAGATAACCATAGAGTTGTGAAACTAAGCACAGAGAATGGCGGTGGTTGTGGTGAATATATAAGCATAGATAACGATAGAGTTGTGAAACTAAGCACAGAGAATGGCGGTGGTTGTGGTGAATATATAAGCATAGATAACCATAGAGTTGTGAAACTAAGCACAGAGAATGGCGGTGGTTGTGGTGAATATATAAACATAGATAACCATAGAGTTGTGAAACTAAGCACAGAGAATGGCGGTGGTTGTGGTGAATATATAAGCATAGATAACCATAGAGTTGTGAAACTAAGCACAGAGAATGGCGGTGGTTGTGGTGAATATATAAACATAGATAACCATAGAGTTGTGAAACTAAGCACAGAGAATGGCGGTGGTTGTGGTGAATATATAAGCATAGATAACCATAGAGTTGTGAAACTAAGCACAGAGAATGGCGGTGGTTGTGGTGATCTTTGGACCCTACCCTCCCCATCCTGCACGATGTCACTATGCTTTGAAATAATATATATGCACAAAGGTCCTGTGTTTTTCCCAAATGTCACATCGTCCCGTGGAAATAAAAAAGTGCATAGTTTCCTATTTGTGCTGTTCTAGGGAGTATAATTTGATTTCACGCAACTTTTAAATGGTGTCATTCAATGTATAATACTAAAGAAGACAAAACATAGAAAGCCATATGTAGTCATGTGTGTTTGGAATATAGAGTAGTAAAATAGTTAATAGATTCATAAAAATCGGGTTGCCTGGACAAGCCAACATTGATTTCCAAATATGCCATGTATTATTATATGTTGCACTTGCTTTTTCTTTAAGCTTACCAGAAGAAAGGATCCACCCCAACTACGTTAGGCCACAGCTATGTACATGGCAGCACTCCGCAAAGAACACAAGCAGATAACCGCATTGAATGTATCACACCCAATCAAATAACCTGTAGTGTGCTGGTCACAGCTGATGGCAACAAAAGGCAAGGTACATCTCCACCTGCAGCCACAATAACAAACAAAATGTTGGGATTTGATCATTCTTCTGACAAGAGAATCATAGCAATGACAGACCTAGCAACAATGAACAAATACAATACTGCCATAAATTGCGATGAAAATATTCTTAAACCTGGGGAAAGTGCCGATGTATCCAGTATGATTTCTGCGACATCCATGGAGACTCCAATAGCAGAACTGAAAGACTCCCAGCTATCTAAGAAATATCATAGAAAGGCTATGTATGTAGTTCCTCCCCAACATGTGGGGGGAAACACCAGTTTAGATAATCGAGGGAAATCTGCAGCGGTATCTAAAGTACTTTCTATTAGCTCCCCAGAAATACCACAAGTGGTTGCCATAAAAGGAACTGATCCACACCTGACTGAGAAACCGGATGCTCCCTCGATACTGACTGTTTCATCTCCAGATGCATCACTATCACAGGACACTTGTCTACCGAAGAAATTTACCGAGAAAGCCACAACTGAACATAAAATCATACCTACCCTACCATCAAAGGTTGTTAGTGAACCCAGTGGCTTTCAACAGGGGGAAACAACAGTGCCAAAGGTTCTTACCATAACACCGAAGGTGGATGTTGCGAAACACTCTGATCTACCCAAGGAACTGTCAGAACACACAACAAAGACCTCCCAGATAGTTCCTACGCCAATTTCAAAGGTGACGAGTCCAGATAATAGTAACTCAACCGTGTATGGCGAAGGGAAATATGCGGGCACTGAAGTAATTTCTACCACTGCGCTACCAAACGCGGTTGCAGCAAAGGACATGAACCCATTCCTAGATACTCTAATTAAACTGTTAACTGTGGCCATAGGTGTTCCTTCGCTGCCTCCATTAACACCAACACCAACATCAACGCTAGTTTTGAAGGACTGTGCCCTAGATACAGAGCTGGGAATGGACTCGGCTTTATCTGAAAGAGGTGCTACGCTACAACAGCTTATAGTACCTGAACAAACTGACCTGAACATGAACAGCAAAGCAACCAAAGATGTTGTCCCTACCCCACAACTTTTTCATCTAAAGGACAATGAAGTTACGGGCAGCACAACTAGACCTCAGAGGGTTTCTGCTACAGAGACAAAAGTGAAATCAAGATCTGCTACTGAGGTATTTCCCTCAGCGGCATCAAAGGTGGTAGTACTGAAGGACCTGACACCAGAGTTTGTAGTCCCAATGGAGACTGACACATCGGAGAGGCTTTCAATGACATCAGGGGTGCCCAAATTGGTGCCTGATGAGGGCCCAAAGCTATCGGATGTAGTTGAATTGATAGCCACAAGTAATGAGGAGACAGTTTCATCCAAGGTTACTTTTCCAGTGGTGCTAGTGTCAAAGGATGCTGACAGAGCCAAGAGACCTCAAGGTAAATGGTTTGATAGAAAATATCGATATCAAAATCAACTAAATTATTTTAACAGTTTGTACCTTGTGGCATTCCTTGAAAAATAAAGTCCATAACTTGTGTTGCTTCTTAAATTAGGATTTTACCTCGGTACTAAACCTCAGGCTAGTCTATAGCCTAGGGAGAGGTAAGCACATCCGGGTTCAGCAATTAGCATAAGGCACTCGCAAGCGGTGGACGTGCGCAAGTAGTTCAGTGTTATTTTTCTACAAATAACTCCAGAACTTACAGTAAGTTTATGGAAATAATTCACACGTTTCGTTATGAAGACCTGTTGAGTATTCTGTACAAGTTTTATTAAGATGGCGAATATATTAAAGTATTTATTGGCGTTAAACTGATTCGTGTGCCGGTACGCTAGACTTGACATCGCCATGTTGTTTATTTCTTGTCGGACTACCCGACTCGATTATTGCTATTGTTTTTTTTAGCATTTTTATGAGTTTAAACCCAAGAATACAGGAGAATACGTATTTCTTGTGTAGATATGTTTCTTACATGTTAATAAATCGAATTAATTGTGCATCTAGTGGTGTTTTTCGATTTATATGGAATTATTTGATAAATAAACATGGGTGGTTCTTTACTGCGTTGTTGATGGTTGGCTATGGAGCGAGGCCCGTAAGGGGTGTTTGGAACCGAATTCTCAGGTATGTTCCTGCCGGCCTAACATTTACTTTGTTTGTTGATGGTTGGCTTTGGAGCGAGGCCCGTGAGGGGTTTTTGGAACCGGATTCTCGGTTATGCTCCAGCTAGTCTAGAAAGGGAAGTTATTGCATCTCTGTTGTTTATGTCGATGTTGGTGGTTGCCACATCACAGGTAAGATTTTTTCAACAAGCCACCCGTTGCCGAACGGAGAGCGATGTTGGCTGGAGCTTCATCATGTTTGGATTTTTCCTCGGTTTCTTTTATGGATTCATGTTGGAAATTAATCCTAGGTTTCTTTTATGGATTCCCCACATTTTTTGGGCGTACCTCCGAGTTTCGTAGCATTTTCTCCCACTTGCTGGCGCAGTAGCCACAGGAGGGAGAAGTGTACGGAAGAGAGAGTGTGGGAGGGTACCGATACACTGGTCCCTACCCCTCGTTTGTTTGTGGTTTCCATACCATTCACCTAGGACATTACACATTAGCTTACACGCCTGTGTTGGAACGGTGTAAATACATTCTCCAACACCAGTAGTTGCCGAACAGAGAGAGGTGTGGTTGGAGCCACACCTCATTGGGACTTGTTCCTGGGTTTCTGAGAAGATTCCCCATGTTGTACCTCCGAATTTCGTAGCATTTTCTCAAATTTGGTGGCAGTTAGCCACAGGTGGGAGAAGTGTATGAGAAGGAGAGTGTGGGAGTCTACCGATATACTGGTCCCTACCCCTTGTTTGGTTGGGTTTAAACCATAACCCTACGACACTCACTAGAGAAAAACTTTCTCATGCCTGTGTAGGAACGGTGTAAATATGTTCTCCAACAGCAGTGAATGCACAAACTGGGTTTATTAACCTGTTGTGACAATTGGTTGAGCACACTCTAACTTTCATTTGATCGTTACAGGTTTCTGACCTGAGGCTTAGTATGGCTATGAAGCGCAGTAAGCCTTGACGGCAATGGCGCCTGTTGCAAAGCGTATGCAGGCCGAGAATAATTTCTCGTTGTTGGCCCGACATATCGACGGGGGGGTGGGAGGGAGGCGATTGCCATGCTGACAGCTGCCAGCAATTTCCTCTCGTACAGGCGTTTCAAATACGTCACTCTGTACCGATGCTGTCAAAGAGGTGCCGATGCTGTCAAAGAGGTGGCACCAACAATGCACGGTTTAGTAGAGGACCGCAGGGTTTTCGAAACCGTCTCACCCATAGATGCGGTCGGTCGGGCTCGAGCTTTGCCGTCCAGCCCAGGGGCAGAGGACAGTGCCAGTCCTTCGGCTGGAACGAAGGGACTCGCCCCTTCAGCAGTTAATCCCCAGAAGCCGTTCCCCACACAGGGAACAAGTAGAGGTTGCACCGCAAACTCTGGTGGCTACGGAAAATTTGTCCAGCCAGGGAATATAACTAATTGTTTAGATGAGTGGCAAATTACGGATAATTTGACTATTCTGAGTCTAGTGCAAGGAATATTCTATTTACGCAACACCCGTTACAGGAAACAATTCCTTTTCCATATCGTTTGGATAAAACGAGAGAGGGGTGTTAGATAAACAGGTGTTCGAATGATCAACTGTATGGGTTCACCTGTATGCCTAATGGCTGTGGTTGTGCCCCTCGCTTACTTTTACTAAGCTGTTGAATTATTTTTGTTCTTTAATGGCTAGAAAGGGACATATTATGTTCCCATATAGATTGATGATTCATTCATAATGGCAAAGTCAAAGGCAGACTGTCAAAAGCAGTTGATGATTTGTGTGAAACGTTAACTAAATTGGGATTTTACATTCCTGACAAGAAATCAGTTTTTACTCCAACCAAAGTTTGGTTTTCCTGTTAAACACAGAAGATTTGACTGTTTCAATAACAACAAAAACTAGAGAAGTTTTCACCACAGCAGACCATTTGCTGCAGTTAACAAGGCCTATGATTAGGTAGGTCGAGGTGTTAATAGGAATAATGATAGCCTATGCCCCAGCTATCCTATATGGGAAGGCTTGTATTAAGTCGCTAGAAATAGATCGTCAGGCAACTAGAGCATGTTGGTTAGATGATGAAATTGCAGATCATATTAATGTGTTAGAACTTAGTACAGTTTATTTAGGGTTATGTAGCTTAGTGCTTATCCCCAAGTTTCATGTTAGAGTGTGGACTGTGATGGCTTACATTCGTAACATGGGAGGGACTAGGTCCAAACCTTGCAACAAAGTAGCAAAATTGAGCTGGAATTGCGCTCAGCAGCATGATATATGGCTAACAGTGGTGCTTATCCCAACAGGTAGATTTGTTTGCATCACAAAACAACTATAAGATAGCTAGATATATAGCGTGGCACCCAGAGCCAAATGCTTGGCAAGTGGATGCTTGTTTCCTTGGATTGGAATAACAAATTCTATTATATATTCCCACCATTCAGCATTATTAGCAGAGTGGCCAGGAAAATTAGAATGGATTGCACATATGCAATCCTAATTGTGCCCATCTGGGACACACAGGCATTGGCCAGCAGCAGTGCATTGGGAGCGAGAGACACTCTCAGATTCCCAAGAGCACGTGGGAATCTACAACATCAAGGACCGCTCACGATTCACGGAGACGTGTCAACAGTCCTTCTGGCATTCCTTTTTTGAACAGTTATTTGCAGCAGATTGGTTTACATAAAATTACTCAACAGAGGCTGCTTTCCCATGTGTCTAGGAAAGTAAGAGAAAAATTATTTACTAGTTATTTAAAGAAATGGGGATTGCATTGTTTAATTAAAAAGATTAAGCTGCTAGGGGTGCATTGTCGATTGTACTCCAGAGAGTAGATGGACAAACTGTATGAGAGAAATCCACCAAAACCAAAATACAATCGATTTTGGGATGTTTTAATAGTTTTTTAAACTATTTAAATCTTGGCCTAGTAATTACCATCTAGAAATTAAGGAGCTAGGTTTTAATTTAGCAGTTCTCTTATTGCTAGTCACCGGACAAAGGGGACAGACGATTGTAGCATTGTCTCTAGATGGACTGGAGATGGAGAACAAGGAGGCGATGTTTGCTTTAGAACATTCACTAAATCAAGCCGCACAAGGGACCCACTGTCCACAGTGCATTTGAATAGTTTCCCGGATGATCGATGACTTGGTGTAGTGTCAGCCATACGGGCGTATATATCCAGGACAAAAGGAATTAGAAATTCAGGACAACTTTTGCTGAGTTTTATTAAACCACATAAGGCCATTTCGAGAGTCACACTCGCAAGATGGACTATTAAAATGCTTAAGGCCGCAGGCGTCGATACGGGATGATATGCTTCCCATTCGACAAGAGGAGCGAGCTATGGTCTCGAAAGCACGACTGCTAGGGATCTCTGTTAAGAGAATCCTTACACACGCATGCTGCTAGACTGCCAGATTGTTTGCAAAACATTACAACAAACGACTAGAAAAGTCAAGTGGCCTGGCGTCACCCGTGATCACTAACTAAAGAAGACAATTAATAGTATACCTTGTAAAATACTACTGTATACTAGATTGAAATGGATATTGAAATAATAATAATTTTAACAATTGAAATTTACTAAGGATAAAAATGATATTACGTAAAGTCTCCCTAGGCTATAGACTAGCCTGAGGCTTAGTACCGAGGTAAAATAGTATAGTTATACGAGTCTTACCTTGGTACAGATGATGGATAACTGTTGTTTTCCCGAGGTACAAGCCTCTGGTAGTCGTGGGCTAGGGCCCGCCCACCACACCCTGCCACGACTATCACGTTCGCTTGTGCCAAGACAAAAACATTGAAGTATCCATATTATTGAAGACATTTTTATCCTGAATAAGTAGGTAAAGATTGCTGAACCCAGATGTGCTTACCTCTCCCTAGCCCACGACTACCTGAGGCTTGTACCTCTGGAAAACAAGTTATCCTCTGTACTAAGGAAAGATTAGTATAACTATTCTATATATTCTTAGCTTTTTGGCTTACATTCCAAGATAGATATTTATCCATGTAAAAGAAATATGCATGATAATTAGATAAAAAAAATTAAATGGTGGGGAAGAAAACCTTTACTGAACCTCCAATAGCAATTGAACAGTGTGTACTATGAAAGGAACGGCTCATGGCATAATTTGTGATAGGCATGGTTTGTTGCTTAATAATAATATACTTATAGTGCATCGTGCATCTTCTATTCTTGTAGCCCAGGACAGTCCCAATGTGCCTCCAGTCCAAGGTACTGATGATCACATCCAATATGGTAGGTATCTTTTTGTTTTTTTATCACGTATTTTGCTGGTTTTATTTTCTAATGGTAAAGAATTGTTTGGTGGTATATAATTGAAAGATTGTCTGATATTGAGTCAAGCCATGACACATGAACTGTTACTAAATTAAAACTGTTTAGCAATCTGCTAGTTTGTTTTTAATTTCCGTCAGGTTGCCTCTGATATACATTTTTTGCAATATATCTAGGGTAAATCTTATTCCGTCAAGTTGCCTATGATATAATTTTTTTGCAATATATCTAGGGTAAATCTTATTAATCGGAGACTATGATACCTAGTAGATCATCGTATAATATCACATTCTTTGTCAATGCATGAGAATTAATTAATTTTAATTAAGTGGTAATTAGAATAATAGACACAAAGTGACATTCCACTGTAATGCGCTTTGTAATGCTGCACTACACACATAAATATACAGTAAAACCTCCCTAACCGACCACCTCCACAGATTGACCACTCCCCTATATCGATTGCTTTATATGGGTCCCAAACGATTGCCCATACAATACCATTATAACGATAACAAAACTCCCTAAACCGACCACCTCTCTAACTGGACTATTTAAAGTTGGTTCCATGGTCAAAGGTTTTGCTGTATTTACACATCTGTTCTGCTACTAAAGCCCGTATCAATATGTGTTACTTTAACAGGCGATGTGAATGTGGAGCCTCAACTGAACCCTGACTGGCAATGTGCTGCTGCCGTAAAAACCATCTTCCAAGAAGCAGTCGTTGCCAGCAAGATCGCTTCTCGTAGACGTGCTAGTGTGCTTCAGAATTCAGCTGCTGACTCAACATTGCACTCACTTTCTACCAAATCCGGTAGTATAAAGCAGTGCAATACTCCAGTCGCAAGTGATTGCCGACAGCCGGCACAGACTCAAGTACTGACAAGTAGTATGGAAAAGGAGATATCGAAAGAAGGAGAGCCATACTTAGAAAAATGTCGGTCCAAGGAATGGTCTCCATCTAGAAAAAGACGACGGTCACATCGAGTCTCATCTTCCTATGAGCATCATGAACCTCATTCTCAATCTGTCTGCAAAAATTACCACAGGCGGCCATCAATATCGCCACCTCGATTTCCTGTACTGTCACAACAGGATTCACCCAAGCGGTGTATTATAGCCACAACAGACCATCAATCGCACACACAAAAACCCAAGTCAGTGAACATTCAATCACACAGGTACACAAACATTCAATCACACCGGTCAGCAAACATCCAATCACACAGCTCAGCAAACATTCAATCACACAGCTCAGTGAACAGTCAATTATGCGGCTCTGCAAACAGTCAATCAGACAGGTCAGCGAACATTCAATCACACAGGTATACAAACACTTCCCGCTCTGAAGAGATGATTTGGAGTCAGGAAGGCAGTTGTGCGGCATCCCTGAGGATGAGGAATGCGATATCCATATGTACCGAACAGTACGCCAGTTCACGATCACATTTTAGATCAAGATCACCTTCAAGATCCACAGCACGATCACATTCGACGTCAGGTCAGTCTGTACAGTCGAGCTTAGGTCGTCTTTCTAATGAAATGACCTGTAATAATACATCATTAACCTGGGGAGAGTCTAGACATACAATGTCCCTAGGTTATATGGATATCGATTTGAGGAAAACTGGCCGGTCAGCAGCATTCAGTAATGGAATGGGTACTGTTACTAGCAGGCGTCTGCCAGAGGACAGTCATTACTCGGCATTAAGCTCTTTGAGGGACAAACAGCACCCACAAAACCGGTGTTTACGTCCGGTGTTTCTAGAAAATGAGGACTTCCCTTACGTAGAAGATCCCAGCTGCGAAGAGGGGTATCGTCATCAACGACAGGCTTACCGTGATCAGAGTGGTGGTGACGGTTACCAGAGAGACAACCAACAGAACGATCGTCGGCTACAACATAGCCAGCATTGGAACTCGTACTAGAGCCACGAGCCCCAGTACCAACACCAACTCACAGGGGTGAAAGGTCTCCGCGATTTCGCGGATTTCCGCCATTAAAAAAAATATTTACCAATTATCAACCGTTAAAGAAAATGCCAAGGAATCAGGATATATATGAAAATACTTGGGTAGTTCGAATCTCGTTCTTATATGACCTTAGGTATTGCTAGAACATAAAACCCAAACAAGATCGAGTTATTTGATGGTTAAATCCCTATCCACCCAGCCCTGTGGTGGAAGCACGACGATTGTGTGTATGTGTATATCAGGGATGAAAGATCTCCGCGATTTCGCTGATTTCCGGGATTTTTCCTGTAGCTATAAGTGTATACTAATACGTTGCGCCATTCCTGATAGGACCTTAGATGTTGCCAGGATGTAAAACTCCAACAACCAACCAACCAATACATAATTTCATGCTGCAGAACCATCAGCGTATACCGATATGTGGTGCAAACGCCACAGCACTAGCAGCGTATACTACTAATAGATGCTTCAAACGGCGCAGCACTATCAGAATATACCATCATCATCATCATCATGCTGTCGGTCGCGATGCGACAAAGACTGCTTTCATTACTTGACTGCCGCTCTCCATTTAGCTCTCTGCTGTGAGAGTTGCGTCCATGAGTCGGTCTTAATGTCTCTCAGCTTCAGGTTTCTCTTGATGGTATCCCTGAACCGGAGACGGGGGCGCCCTCTCTTTCTGTAGCCAGAAGACAGTTGAGAATAGAACATTTCATGAAAGCTGCCTGCAAAAGTGTTGAAGTGCTGCTGGCTTTTGCAAGTTACCAGTGGCACTCTCACGGGGAGCAAATAGAGGTTTCACACCGGCAAGAACATGTCAAGACAGGCACAAAACTATTTGTCCCTGCAGTGGCTGGTCGGGAGATGTTGGGAGCTCCATACATCAACCGCCCTTAATGCTGCCATAGTGACATGGTTTTCTGTTTAGGGTTTGCTCCCTTAGCCTTCGGTTCTGTCAAGGACCCGTACCACAAGGCAGTGGTTTACAACTCTGCAAGGCAGGGGCGTCAAACTCCCTGAGGTATTGCTATACCTGCAATACCTACATACCAGCATATACCAATATGTATGAAATCCAACTTCCGGGAATTTTCAGCCTATGGGAGAATATCAGCATTTCCGATTTTTTTCCCGGAGACCACTTTCATCCCTTGTATATGACGAGTGCATTAAGGACATTACAACTTTGTGGGGTCTGCTGATCATCACATGTCTTATCGGTTGAAACTGGCAGACATAAAAAGCCTCGTACCTGCATCACCTAAGCTTGGAGTGTGGCTGTGCTGTGTTGCAGCACTCATGTACGTAGTAGTTAGTGTTTATTTCATGTAGTTGATTATTCCATTGTCCTGGAATGGACAATGGAATGGTATGCAAGAATCGGTGTTAGGGTCGTAACCGTGGCTAGGCTAGCCCCACACGGCTAAATGTGAGAAATCGGTATGCACGAATCGGTGTTAGCGCTAACCGTGAAATTTAGCCTAGGCTAAGCTAAACCATTTTCAAATCAGGTTTTACTGCTAGCCGGGGCGGTTAGTGTGCGTGTGTGGGTCTCAATCTATTCAATGCGATCATATTTGACAGAATTACATACTCTAAACTTGATATTTTATTAAATAAACCCTAAATTCGAACCGATAGTAATGCTGCTGCTAAATCGACGAATGTAAAGTAAACAAATCGCCGCCGCGGCTTCGACGTCGATATCCATACTGTCCAACGTCAACTAAAAATGGCCGCCGCCGCCGAATCGACGGCAATATATTATACCCAAATCTATTCAATGCGATCATATTTGACAGATTTACATATGCAATAAGTGAAATTTATTCAAATTAACCATAAAATCGAACCGTTATTAACGCTCCCGCCGCATTGGCGGCGTTATTCATATCATCGACTGGAGGGAATTCCCAAATCTATAAATAAACTGACGGTTAGCTATCCGCGGTGGCTAAAACATTGGTGCATACCGATTCACACATTTCTCCAACCCCCTGCTACCCTGAGGTAGCTAACCATGGCTAGTGCCTTAACACCGGCTAAGCCTAATCCCGATTCGTGCATACGGCCCCTGATATGAACTTAGATGTTGCCAGCACTTAAAACTCCAATCAACAACGATTATTCCGTTTACCTTATTTCACTTTCACCTTATTGCATGCTAAATAATCTTATAAGCGATCATTGCCTTTTCACAAAGAGCCTCAACCCTATCCACGTAGCCCATTCTTCTCATATCGATTTAGGCTCGAATGATTATTAAAGCAGCATAACCTGATGAAAGCTGCATGACCTGATATCCCACTCAGTCACATTATCCTGACACTGAGGAGTCAACCAGTCTTTGCTCTATCCTAATAATGTTGAGTGCCTGGCTTGGAAGTGACACGTATAAATTTTTAAGTCATTGGGTTGACTCGACCAGGGTTCAAATCCCACTATGCATCTTGGTTGGTAGTTTGAATTCTCGTTTATCACTGCAGGTTAATTATATAATGAAATTGTTATACAATGTTTCATTCCATGTTCATTTCTCTGTTTATAGAATAAATCGTTCGCACAGTTCAATGGGGGACATGTGGCGTGGTTAATTTTTCTGACACTTGGTGGCACGTCGGTACTAGTGGGCCTAAACGGCCATTGACAATGCAGTGCAAAACGTTTATTTTATTCAAAATTAATAGAAATGCAGAACCTTAACCGTATAAATTTAATATAATCTATTCGTTGAATATGTTTTCTATATGGGTACCATGCGGTTTGTCTCTAGGTGGTGTGGTTTTAGAGATATTTCACTTCTGATTGAAGATTGCTCATGGCCATTGACAAAATTCATTGAGTTTGCTGATACGCGCAGTGCAAAAAGTTTATTTAATTCAAAATTAATAGAAATGCAAAACCTTAACCGTATAAATTTAATATAACCTATTCCTTGAATACGTTTTCTATATGTGTACCAAACAGTTTGTTTCTAAGTGGTGTGGTTTTAGAGATATTGCCATTGACAATGCATTGAGTTTGCTGGTATGTGCAGTGCAAAACGTCTATTTTATTCAAAATTAATAGAAATGCAGAACCCATACCTCATAAATTTAATATAATCTATTCGTTGAATATGTTTTCTATATATGTACCAAGCAGTTTGTCTCTAGGTGGTGTGGTTTTAAAGATATTTCACTTCTTCTGTATGAATATAATTTAAGATTGCTCACGGCCATTGACAATGCATTGAGTTTGCCGGTACGCGCAGTGCAAAATGGGGAAGAAACCCAATATGGGGAGAACCCAAGATGGGGAGAAACCCAATATTGTGTTGATCTGTCATACGTCTAATGTTAATTATAATCAGGAGGTTGTGCCTGGAGTGTGGGAACAGTAGTGCGAACAATGCAATGCATTTAGTCTAAAATAGGATATCAAACCTGTTACCGCCGAAGCCTATGGTGTCTGAACTTTGGCAGGCTTGCCAAATTTGTACTTGAAATATCGAGATAATATTTTATGAACAGCTTGAATTATGGTCCCATGAGGATGATGCAGGTGGACACATTGTAGCAATACACTGGGTATATCGTATTTACATGATTTGTCCTACCTGCCACTCTGTCACCTTAGATACTAATTTGCTTATTGAACATTTGTTGCTGCATAAAATAGGATACTAAATCAATTTAATCAAACCTGTTACTGCTGACGCCTAGTGCCCGAATTATGATATGCTTGCCAAATTTGTATTTGAAATATCTTCATAAAGCATTTTAAATAAAGGTTACTTCACAGTAAAATAGATTGGTCGTAATGCATAGCATTACGTTTGATGCGAGGAGAGGAAGAGACCCTCCCCCGCCCCGTGCTGTCGCGCTGCTTTCCCACCTCGGCCGACGCCGACGCCCGCCGCCTCCTCCCCCCGCCCCCCTGCCGCGCAGCACTCGCGCCTCACCCGACGCCCGCTGCTCGCCACCTCTCGCCCTCCCCCGGGCCGGCAGCATTCACACCTCACCCGCTGTCGCCCGTGCCTTCCCCTTATAAGGTCGCCCGCCGGCCTCCCTTAGGCACTCGCCCTCCTGCCGCCTTCCAGCTCTCTACCCTTTTTCTTTTGGGCCTACCTCCACCTCGGACCGCTGCTACACCATGCCTCGGGGAAGAGGGAACGGACGTAAGGGCTCCCGGGCGGCCGCCCGCGGCACCCCGGGGCCGGCTTCAACCCCGCGGCGGGACGAGTCCCGGGCCTCCGCCCCGGCGTCGCCCTCGGACCCCACCTCGGGCGCCGAGACCGCGGCCATACTTGAGGCGCTCCAGCGTCTCCGACTCGAGCAGCGTCAGACTACCGCCGATCTCCACGCTCGGGTCGACGGCCTGGAGGCCGGAGGGGCTCCGCCCGCCCCCGAGGCGACCTCCCCTGCGCCCAGACGCCAAGCCGCCGACACTGCCGCCACCTCGGGCGCGCGCACCGGCCGGGGGCCGCCCACCCCCAGTATGAGCGCTACCATCACCTCGGGACCCAGGCCCCAGCTCCCCCGTCGCCGGCCTACCACGAGGAGCCGACGCACCACACCCCGGCGTCCGCGGCCGACGCCGTCCGGGAAATACTTGCCTCCGCCGAGGCGCGGCACTCGGTCAGGCGGCGAGGGATCCCGGTCGAATATATCTTCCCATCGGACCTGGTAGAGAGGGGGCCTGAGAGGAAGTCGGTGAAGAGGGGGGAGGCAACCAAGGATGAATATAGCCTCGCCCTTCTCACCCTGATCGACCACCCCGACTTCCCGGCCCACTCCTTCCAGGGCCTACACCACCATCACCTCACCGTGCTCAGGGACGTCCTCCTCTACCCCTGGCCCACCGTCCGCCGCTACTCCGAGACGGTGTTCACATGGATAGCGGACGGGAGGCTCCCCCAAGGGTGGCACGACCCGGTCGCCCTCGACCTCCTGAGGGTCCAGACCCTCACCCTCCCCGCCCCTCAGGCCGCCCCAGCAGCAGCGGTCCCCCGAGGTGACGACCCTCCCCGAGGCACACACCTGCCCCGAGCCCACGTCGACGCCCGCACCGCCTACGATAGGCACACCCACGGGGCCCCCTGCCCGGCCTGGAACCGCGACCCCGCCTCGTGCGATCGGGCCCCTGTCGGAGAGGCCCACGGCGAGGCGGGGGACAGGCGCCGTCACATATGCGCCTACTGCGCAAACGTGAGGCGCATACTGACTATGCACTGCGAGGCCGGATGCATAACCAAACAAGCCCGTGAGCGCCAGACCCCCCCCGCCTCGGCGGATTTTTGATCCGCCGGCCTCCCCCCGGCCGGCCCGGGGGGCCCTTCCCGGCGCCTCACCCTCACCACTGCCGACAGCCCCGCGACCTCCATCGACAACCTCCCAGCGACTACCGATCGCAGCGCCGCCCAGTCCCAGCCGGGGATCATCACCTCAGGCCTCACGCCTCGGACCACATCCCAGCCCAGCCTCACGAGGAACCCTCTGCCGCCGACCCTCACAACACCGCCTTCAACAACCCACCCGCCCAGACCCCGACCACCACCCCACCCAGCCCTGAGGACTTCACTGCCCCCCTTCTAGACCCTCGTCGGACCTCCTCACCGGATCCCGCCAAGGAGCGGGCCTCTTCCCTTTTGGCCGCCCGCTCCATGTCGACGCAGGGCCCGGACACTCGCCGCCCCCCGAGGGAACCTGACCCCTGACGCGGGCCGCCTCTATACCGGCCCACCCCACATGCTCCGCCCTGTCGACCCCCCTCGGGCGTGCCGCGAGCCCTCTCCGCCTTTTTTGGTGGAGGGCTCCTCGGCACCCCCTCCCTCATCTACTGACACTCAACTATAAACTTCATTCACCTGTACATTGCTCCTCATGAGCCCCTTCTACCTTATCTCCATTTATTGATTCACCTTACATTTGCTCCTTAATTACATTGCTCCTCATGAGCCCCCTTCTACCTTATCTCCATTTATTGATTTACCTTACATTTGCTCCTTATGAGTTCTCTACCTTGCTCCTCCTGAGCCTCTCCCATGTCTCTATGCTCTGTTTGTTTGAGGCGTAAATAAACGCCTTACTTCCACCCCCGCCTTGCTTTCTTCCTTTTCGCGCATCGGTCGTAATGCGTAGCATTACGTTTGATGCGAGGAGAGGAAGAGACCCTCCCCCGCCCCGCGCTGTCGCGCTGCTTTCCCACCTCGGCCGCCGCCGCCGCCCGCCGCCTCCTCCCCCCGCCCCCCTGCCGCGCAGCACTCGCGCCTCACCCGACGCCCGCTGCTCGCCACCTCTCGCCCTCCCCCGGGCCAGCAGCATTCACACCTCACCCGCTGTCGCCCGTGCCTTCCCCTTATAAGGTCGCCCGCCGGCCTCCCTCAGGCACTCGCCCTCCTGCCGCCTTCCAGCTCTCTACCCTTTTTCTCCACCCACCCACCCATCTTCTTCCTATACTCTTTCTCCCAGCAGGGTGGAGGGCTCCTCGGCACCCCCTCCCTCATCTACTGACACTCAACTATAAACTTCATTCACCTGTACATTGCTCCTCATGAGCCCCTTCTACCTTATCTCCATTTATTGATTCACCTTACATTTGCTCCTTATGAGCTCCTTACATTGCTCCTCATTACATTGCTCCTCATGAGCCCCTTCTACCTTATCTCCATTTATTGATTTACCTTACATTTGCTCCTTATGAGTTCTCTACCTTGCTCCTCCTGAGCCTCTCCCATGTCTCTATGCTCTGTTTGTTTGAGGCGTAAATAAACGCCTTACTTCCACCCCTGCCTTGCTTTCTTCCTTTTCGCGCATCATCATGATTAACCTAATGTATTTATCTAAAATAAATGAGACACTCAAAAGCCATTAGACTACAACTTGAAACACTGTGCTCCTGGTTTATCTGTTTTCTAAAGTTAAGCAATTCAGCTTTTTTATTTTGTTTATAGGTGATGTCAAGGTCCATCTTCCGAAATAAAAAACAAAAAGGAGTCAGTACCTGTTGGAAGCCGTGACCTACGATGTAGGGGGGGGGGGGGGGGAGGTACTCCAGATACGAGGGCCTCGTCCATAACGCACATATATTTACATGTCCCCTACCAGGATGAAGTGGACGATGTGAACATTGTGTATTCTTGAATTATAGTCAATGCACTGGGTATATTGTATTTTCATGTGTCCTACCAGGATGAAGTGGATGATGTGAACATTGCGTACCCTTGAATTATAGTCCCATGAAAAGGATGGGGAGGACAATGCACTGGGTATATTGTATTTACATGTGTCCTTCCAGGATGAAGTGGACTGAACATTGTGTATCCTTGAATTATAGTTCCGTGAAAAGGTTGGGAGGACAATGCATTGGGTATTTGTATTCACATGTGTCCTACCAGGATGAAGTGGACTGTGAACATTGTGTATCCTTGAATTATAGTCCCATGAAAATGATGGGGAGGACAATGCACTGGGTATATTGTATTTACATGTGTCCTACCAGGATGAAGTGGATGATGTGGACATTGTGTATCCTTGAATGGCGATGAAGAAGTCCACATTGTAGCAATGCGCTGGGTATATCGTATTTACATGATTTGTCATTCCTAGGTGGGTGGATTGTAGGAAAATTGTGTACCCTACCAAGATAAAATCTTAAGAACAAGATGATGCAGAGGGACAGATGGTAGCAATACACTAGATATATCGTATTTAGATGATTTGTCCTACTAGGATTAGGTGGATGGTATGAACATTGTGTAACCTGGAATTATAATCCTATGAACAGCTTGAATCCTACGAAGAAGGATGCAAAGAGAGACATTGTAGTCCTACGGAGATAGACAAGAATCAGTGAACCCAGTATCCAGACAATGAATTATGCTGGACAGGTCGCAGCTTGTAAACAGACCATCTCTAGTTGGTTAGCAGAATAATAGTAAAACTGCCCTTCCATATGTTATGAAAAGCAACTCGTATGGAAGTCACTTGGAAATCTCTACTACTGTAGTTAGCTACCAGGATATTGCACCACATTACTGTAGTAACAAATGTGCTTTTTCAGACACATGACTAACCAGTTATAATATACAGTGAAACCCAGTTGTAAATCTGTTATAACGCGATGATATATTGGACCCATAATTCTTTAATTCAAAGGTAACACGACTGCGTTGTTTTCGCGATGACGTATGGACGCCAAACGGGGTTTCACTGCTAATTGCAAAGTTTGACATACAACGACTTATTCTACCAAAGCAACCCACCGTGTTGATAATGATATATATAATGTGCGTTTGTGTGCGTGTTCATAATCCAATCATGTGTTGGTGATACCAAATTACTTGACTTTATCTGACTTGTTTGTATTATAATTGCCAATCTATTCATATGTATTTATTGCAGCAGTACGTCGGTGCTCTGATATTTATCATGTCTCTTGACATTACATATTTGTTTATACATTTATAACTTTTAACTTGCCATTATATTAATACGTTGTATGTTCAATTGAAGGCATCGTGGAACATATTGTTCCAGGAGGCGGTGATCCAATCGGTAGAGCACAGGCTTCCCGTGCGGAAGGTCGGGAGTTCGAATCCTCGCCACGTCAAACTTATGAAATTGATACTGTGTGGGATATATGGGTCATGGTGCCAGTGGTCTGACCTCCAAGTGGAGCAGCACGATACAGTTACCATGAGTGTGCACTGTCACAAGCCGGTACCCGTCCTGATATGAACTTAGATGTTACTAGGACATAAAACAACAAATAAACGGAACATTTTGTTCATTTAGCATGCTTTGAAATCCAGACATCGTGTGCAAACTAGAGCTGGAATGTCTTTCTGTTAAATTAGCACACACTATGGTATTTGTCAAAGTAGTCTATCAATACATTTTGTATGACCAATTCAGTAACCTTGTTATCACATGATTGTGATACCAACAAAATTGAACCCAATTGGAACAAAATTCCGTTCCCAGCACATTCTCAGGTATTTGAGGACATGAACATATTTAAATTCTACACATTGTGTTGTATATATGGCACGCCATTTTTGACTGCTTCTCACTATATTATTGTGGTCTTGTTTTTGCATTTGTGTTATTCACGTTGATGCACTATGGGTGATCATGTTTATTTACTTACTTGTAATATAATGCATGTCTTGGCAAACGGTCAGTTACGATACCGAATAGTTTCACGTCCCCCCCCCCCCCCACCGTCCCTGTGGAAGATCATTTTAGATCTTGAGATCAGCTCATCTAAACCAAAAAATGCCAGGTTTGGTCATTATACAAAAATCTTTGCTGATAGTTGGTAAGCTTTGATTCTATAATTATCTACGATGGTGTGATGACAATGAAGTTTGCGTTATTCAGCAACTTTTTACATCTCCCCTTTCAACAGATATGCAAATTTGTTGAACATATTAACTTACCTTGCAAATGAAGAAGAAAAAAAAGAAACTTACAACGGTTTGTTATATATTATGGTAGGTTAGTATGTTTATTCCAACTCCCTCGTCTCTCCTTCCTTGCCACGTATCAGTATGTACTTATTTAAATAGTATGTACTTATTTAAATAGCATTTCGATGCAACCTGGTACTAAAAAATTGTTTTTGTCATTCAAATAAATCACTGAATCGAATTTGTTTGCGAGTTTCCTTTTTCAGCCAGTTATCAAATATTAGTGCAACTAAGATGTAAATGTCTCGTATTATTATCTGTCCTATTCTGCAATAGTTTACATAGTGTACCTTTATCTCCATTCCAACCAATGCATATAAATCACAAAAAGAGAAAATCGATTAGAAATACCATTTCGAGAACTCCTGGATGCACCCCATGAGGGTGCATCCAGGAGTTCTCCTGGATGCACCCTCATGGGGTGCATCCAGGAGAACTCCCACGGTCTGGAATGCCTCACCGGCCTCGTGGAGAGGCTCCTCCTCCAGGGGGCACACCCGGCTCCGGCATCCACGCCTACACCCCCGTCAGTCCTGGAGCGACTAGCGGTCTTTGTCGACACTCTCACCCATGACGCCGCCCCCGCGCCAGCTAGCCGCCCCGCCCCGCCCCACCCCCAGCGGCCCCGGACGTCCACCCCCTCTCCCTGCACCACATGAGGCGGGGCGCCTCCCAGACATCCGCCCCCGTGACCCAGACGCCCGCCGCCCGGCTCCTCACATCGTCTACCCGCGCCGCCGCTGACCACACCCCCACCTCGGCGGCCGAGGCGGTCCGCGACATCCTCGAGAGCGCTGAGGCGCAAAACACAGGGCGTCGCCGAGGTATACCCCCGGGTATATTTTCCCTCACGAGTTCGGCCCCGAAGGCAAGGCGGTCAAGAGGGGCGAGGCCACCCTTGAAGAATACAACCTCGCCCTCAGGATGCTGGAGGCCCACCCCGCCTTCCCCTCCAGCGCCATCCCGGGCCTACTGCATCACAATCTCACGGTCCAGCGGGACTGCATATCCCATCCCTGGCCTACGGTCCGCCGCTGGTCCAAGACGGTGTTCGCCTGGGTCGCCGACGGACGCCTCCCGGACGGCTGGCTCGACGCTGTCGCCATCAACGTCGTCCGCCTCGATGTGCTCACCACCCCTGCAACCAGGGGACCCGCCTCGCACACCCAGCCATCACCCCCCGGGCGAGCGCAGCCCCCCAGCCACGCGCATCCCAGGCCGACAGCAGGACTCCCTACACCCGGGAGGCGTACGGAGCCCCTCCCCTCAGGCCTCCACATCATCGCCTGGCGAAGCCGCCTCCGGTAGTACCACGACAGCGAGCTAGTCGATCTCCTGGAGTTCGGCTTCCCAGCCAACTACTCCGCCAGCACCCCTCCCCGCCCCACCTACACCAACCACCGTGAAGCCCCGGAGCACCACGCCCACCTCCGGGACTTCATCGCGATCGAGCTGGCCCATGGCGCTCTCGCAGGCCCCTTCCTCACCCCCCTTTTCACACCCTGGGCCCCCATGATGACCCGCCGCAAGTCCGAACCGGACAAGAGGCGGGTCATCGTTGACCTCTCATACCCCCCAGGAGGCAGCGTCAACGCTGGCATCCCGAGGCTCAAATTCCTCGGCAGGCCCCACGCCTATAGCCTCCCCAGCGTGGCCGACGTGGGTCGCCGCCTCATCGCAGAGGGTCCCGGAGCCTACACATGGACAGCAGACATCTCCCGCGCCTACCCTCTCTCCGGGCCGACCCTCGCTCCTGCCCTCTCTATGGCATCACTCTCGACGGCGCGACCTACGTCGACCTCGCCCTCCCCTTCGGGTGCCGCTCCTCCGGCGCCGCCTGCGTCCGAGTCACCTCCGCAGTCGCCTGGGTCCTCTGCCGCGAGGGCTTCCATGCCCTCATCTATGTGGAGGCATGGTAGCACCAAAGACCCTCGGACGCCGCGATCTCCAGAGCATCCTCGGGCGCCTCAACCATGTGGGAAGCTGTGTCCTCCCTGCGAGGAAATTCATGGTGCGCCTCCTGGCCACCCTCCGCACCTGCTATGGAGCCACCTCCATCACCCTCAGAGACGACGTGCTCCGGGACCTCAGGTGGTTCACCGCATATGCCCGGGCCTCCAACGGCCTCTGCCTCCTCCGGGCCCCTGAGGTCCTCTGGGTGGTGATCGAGTGTGACTCCTGTCTCACGGGCGGAGGCGCCTACTCCGTCACCCATTGCTACGCCCGAGGGTACTCCTCAGCCTTCCAGGAGCGGTACCCCGCCATCCACCAGCTCGAGGCCGTCAACCTCGTTGTCGCCCTCCGCACCCTCCTCCCCCGAGACGTCGCGGGGGCCACCGTTGTCATCAACACCAACAACCAGGCCTCCGCGGCCGCTCTCGACTCCGGCCGGGCCCGCGACGCGGCCATCGGCACCTGCGCCCACGAGCTCTGGCTCATGGCTGCCGAGGGCTCCTTCACCCTCGCCATCCTCCACAAGCCCGGGGCGGAGCTGATCCTCGCCGACGCCCTCAGCCGCGCCCACCTCCCTGGGCCCTGCGCCGAGGTCGCTCGGACTGAGGTGGCCCACCTCGGACTGAGCTACCTCTACCCTGACCACCACGCCTTCCCATACAACCCGGGCCTCTGATGGGGCCTCCGCATCCGAGGTGGCTGCCCTCGCCGCCCTCCCCCGGCGACCTCCTCGGCGCTCCATGCCTGCCTCCCTCGCCTCACTCCATCTGCTGCCCCTCGAGCCCTCTCCTCTGTTTTGGCTGAGGGCTCTCCGGGCTCCTCCCCTAACATGACACTGACTTTATATACATATTACTCATTACATTTACTATGCACTTTATTACTTATTACTCTTTGTAGATTTACCTCCCCCTCATTGTACATTGCCCCCCCCCCCCACACTTTACATTAATAAAGTGTGCCTTTCTCCACTCCTGCCTTTCCTTCCTCCTTCGCTGCGCATCGGTCGTAATGCTCGCATTAAATTCACAGTGAAGGAGTTCCCCCCCCCCCCTCTTCCCGCCATCCGGCCTCGACTGTTGGGGTTGCATAACCCCCCCCACCCCACCCCTATCCTCCTTATAACCAGCTCCTCCTCCTTCCTCCTCCACTCAGCCTCTCTGCCCTGCCAGACGCACTCCTCCAGTTTTTTCTCCACCCACACACCCTTACTATCCTACTTACACTTATAGGGCTGAGGGCTCTCCGGGGCTCCTCCCCTAACATGACACTGACTTTATATACATATTACTCATTACATTTACTATGCACTTTATTACTTATTACTCTTTGTACATTTACCTCCCCCTCATTGTACATTTCCCCCCCCCCCCCACTTTACATTAATAAAGTGTGCCTTTCTCCACTCCTGCCTTGCCTTCCTCCTTCGCTGCGCATCAGTATTGGTTACAGAGTTGGTAATATTGGTTTAGCATGACTGCATCACAGGTGAAATGAAGGGGAAGAGTATTGTAGTCTCATGGGGTGCTCACAGCGTCCGAGTAACCTCATGTTTCTATAAGTAGACTACAGAGGCCACATAAACTTGGTTGTCTCAATTTAGGCTATTTGTATACACACGATCTATGTATGTATGTATGTATGTATGTATGTATGTATGTATGTATGTATGTATGTATGTATGTATGTATTTATGTATTCCATACTTTCATTGCTATACGATCACAGAATTGAAGTCTGTATATCTATATCTAGTAGAGTCAAGATTAGAGAACAGCTGAGATTCAGCGGCATTCAAGTGTAGCTGGTATTTCACTTCGGTAATTAAGCCATAACTAAATAGAATTAAAATATAATGAACACATTTTGACAGCAATGTAAGGCCTCATAATTGTCACTTCACCTTTTCTGCAACTAAAACATATGACACTGATTTTCAGCATGCATGCACAATATGTAAATTGTTTATTAATTTGTTTACTAACTCCAGTTGAAAGACAGATTCAATGCCAATATTGCTTGTGATTCTCCAATAACAACTCACAGAAACATGTGGTGTTTAGTAATTTGATCCCTGCATGAATTTACAATTGCAGTGATAAAAATAACAATTAACATTACCCTAATTATTTTACTAGTCCATTATATAATCAACATGTTAGGGAGGCTATGGTAATATAAAAGGGAAATATTTGTTTGTTAGTACTTTTGTTAATATGTAGCTTAACTATTGAACCAATGCCTGCAACATAATCCAGAGTGATATAAGGGAGCTATTCCACTTAAAATTAATATAACATGAAACTCATTGATCAGTCTATTTGGCTAACAACATTGTTGTTTGAGAGTTTGACACTGCAGCAAACTCACACCTCTGTGCCTGGCCTTTGAAACGGCCACAGGGGACCATGCTAATTTGATGGCAGAAGTTTAGGCGGTAGCACCAAAGACAGCATGTGCAGCGTTGATGGGCCACTTCATGAAGTCTGGGGACTGCATATATTTCTTCAGTTGAGGAATCATCTGAAATAATAAATATTTTGCTTTGAATTAATTTTTTTTTTATTTGTGTAGTGCACTTTTCCCTTCGTTTAATTTGTTGTCCTCTTAATTAAAAATGTGTACTATCTTGGGGGAAAAGAGAGCATATTAAAGTGGCTAGCTATATGTCGTCGGGAAAACAAACAAACTCCAAATAATTCCGATTTGTGCCACAGGGGTGGTGCATGCTTAGTACTGAACTTTTCCACTTAGTGGTGTAGAGTGACCTAGATTGTTGTGACAATGGCTGGGTCAGTGGAGAGAAGGGAGGGTAAGACTGAGGTATTTTCAATCTTCTTAGTAGTTCAATCAGGAAATATATTTATGTAATGTAAAATATGTTAGTACAATTACATTGCATAATTCAATGAGAAACAGACATAGATGAAAAACGTTTTTTTGTTGTTGAATGTAAAAAAGGTTCCACAGCTGAGGGCTCCTTCACCCTGCTGTGGTGGGTTTGAACCCACAGCACCAAACAACTTCAGATTACAAGTTCAACACTCTAACCACTAGGCCATGAAGACCACACATGATTGCTACTCTCAGTTCAGGTTATTTGTGTATAGCTTAGCTTAGATACTGGTGCACTTATTAAACATTTGTCACCACACAGAAGGGAATACCGACACAATTTAATAGAACCTGTTACTGCAGAAGCCTATGGTGTCAGAGTTTTGGCAAGCCTGCCAAAATAAATTGTGCATGGTTGAACTTCAAATATCTGGTTGAACTTTTATAACGATCAACCTAATGTATTTATCTCAGAAAATTTCTGAAACTCAAAACCATCGGACTATGCAACTTTAACTGGCGGGGTCTATTGTGAATCTTTCAAATGTCTTTTAGATGATTCTAGCATAGATACAGAAAATGGCTGAAATTGCTCTATTAGTGAATTGGCTGACATGACCTGGGTTAGACTTAGAGGCAGAACACCTCTCCCATACGACTCCGGCGGTGGCACCCCCACCATCGATTTGGCACACTGGTCGGTTGCTGAAGCAGAGGTCACTCAGATGCCGGACACGCAATTCACAAAATTAAAGTCATCTGGTAGAGGCCACTGAGACTGGAGCTGTGTTCCAACAAATGCTCTCCAAGCACATATTTCCTTAGTTGTTCAGTAATGATTGGTAGAGGATGCAGAACACCAAGATGGTGGCCTCTTGATTCGACTTTTAAATACTACATGACTTTAAAAATTATTAACCAAAAAAGTAGCTGGCTATGATAAATAAGCATTTGAACTATATATTTAGGACTTTAGATTTCAAATTCGGACACTTTTTCTACAGGGTTGTCTAGTACTAGCCCTGTCTCAGAAACTGCTGCGGGACGAACAGCAGGAGCAACCGACCTCAGCACTCTTCCACTATCATAATTATTCGGTTGCATAAACTGAAGACCAAGGCAAAGGTGTGCTTGGAGGGCATTTGTCAAAGTACAGCTCCAGTCTCAGCAGCCTATACCAGATCTCTATAAATAGTGACACCCCATTGTATCGTCTATTTACTTACCTCAAAGTTAATTATTGACTTCTGTAGCTACCTGGACAAGCTAATTTGCTGAACGTAATGTGACGTAATAATTTCTAGAAAATGTTCCTACAGCCTGTCGTCTCTGCATACAGGTTTTCCTTGTTCCGATTGTCGCTCCGGAAGAACTGAAGCTGGAACCCAGCAGCGCTGCCCATGTATAATGGTTGGCTGTTGGAGTTTTACATCCTGGCAACATCTAAGGTCATATCAGGACGGGCACTGACTTGTGAAAGTGACTATAGTGCTGCGCCACGGGGAGATCAGGCCGTCAGAACCATGACCTGATATCCCACTCAGTCACATTATCCTGACACTGAGCCAACCAGTACCTGCCCTATCCTAATAATGCCGAGCGCCTGTCTATGAATCGACAAGTATCAATCTTTAAGTCATTGGCTTGACTCGACCAAGGTTCGAACCCGTAGGTTCTAATCCCACGATCTACCAAAACGGGAGAGGGACGCTCAACTCATTCGGCCATCCCGTCTGGTCATGATGACGATATATTTACGGGATTCACCATACCTGTCTTAACCTGATTTTAGACCATGCTCTGGATATCTGAATTTACGGTGTTCACCGAGGTTTGTGGGGCCATTTAATTAATAAATGTTTTTAAAAACCTTTATGCTAATTGCCTGACCAGCTGTCATGTGTGCTGCATGCGTGACTCACCTCCACTCTATCGAGGAAGGCGTTGAGCTTGGGAAACTCCTTGAGCGAGGATGGGAACAAGATGCGATGCTGGTCCAGAAGCTCGTACATATGAAAGTCCGGGAATGTGATCTGGGGACAATTCAGCAATACATGTGTATTAGGCAAAGATGGTCCTTATAAAATCACAAACATTGCATTGCAAACCGTATTCAGTGGGTGCCAAGTGTTTGTGGGACGCATGGGAGAAGTGGGGTCAATCAACTCGCTGTTAGAAGTGACACCCCTACTTGCTGTCACTCATGTACAACATGCCAGAAAAAAGTTTATTTAACAATGCCTCTAGAGCACATGGATTTTTATCATCAACTATTGGACGTAAAACATTTGGTCATTTTTACACATTTCTTTAGAGGAAACCTTCTGCCACCACATAGACTACTCTTCCCGATAAGCAGCAAGGGGTCTTTTATATGCACTTTCCCACAGACATGACAGCAGATACCACAGCTATTGATGAACCAGTTGTGAACCACTGGTTGGAACGGAAAATAGCCCAAACTGCAAATGTGTCCAGTGAAGCAGGATCGATTGGAAGACCCACACCTAAACAGCTGGACACGCTCCCGTCTGAGCTACGTCCCACTCCCAACAACATGCCAGAGTATACAAAGTACAATAATAATGTAACCAAAGTAACAAGGGTTGTTTATTTTATTAGGGTATTACATCCTTGCAACAACTTAGGTCATGTCAGGACGGTACTGATTTATAAGTCTGCACCTTTGGAGACTTTAAACTGCTGGTCACTGAGACCCTTAGCAGCTAGCACCATGGCATGATATCCTATTCAGTCACATTATCGTGACACTTAGCAAACTTGAGTCGTTCCGCTATTTACCAGGCTCGTTAGAAACAAGTAAATATCAAGTTTGTAAATGGTTGGTTAGACTCTGTCGGGGTTTGAATCCATAACCTTCCGCATGGGAAGCTAGCCAGTGCTCTTAGCTATTCGGCCACCGCGAAGAAGGAACACCATCCTACTCACTATCAGGTAAACTGGATACTACCCTTATCATAATATATCAGGCACGAAGCTTCTCCCCTTACGATCAAAGAGCAACCAACTTTTGTTGGATTCAAAGCTTCGGCCAGAATCCACCTTGAATTAATGTTAAAGGAACAACTATGCTTACTGAATTGCCACAGAAGAAGGATTTGTTGCCAAGGTACTTCTCAAACCCTTTCAGTTTGCCGACCAAGTTCTTGAGGTAGCCCTCCAACATATCTTTCTGAAAAACCAAAGGTAGAACGACTATGTTTATGTCGAAATTAAATACATCAGTGATACAGCCACAACTCCACTAGAAAGGAAGTTAACTGGTCTTAAAATTAAATTGCTTGCATTAACAAAAGATTCTTTTCCTTTTTTTAATTCGTGGTTAAAAATATATAAATAAGTCAGTCATCATTAAAAATAGAATAAAGCACTTCCGCTTAGGGTTTTTCTTTTAAAATTCTAGGCATTGATGTCTAACCCCTGTTCAGCATTATAAAAATAAAATGTATCTAAGGTGTCAGGTTTTGACTTCGGTTTATTTGGTAAACACACAATCACATAATACATAGGCCAACATGAAGTTTATACGAGAATCAATATATATATTATTACACCAACAATATATTGCCGAGGACGACAGAAATATCTTGATTTTTGTTAACAACTCACCGGGCCCCCCTCCAAAATCTAATTATTTCCATTGTAGTCCTCACATAGCAAAATACCAAATATGGCAGGGAAGAAATATGGCCTTAATTGGAGAAGAAAAAAAGAAAGATTTATATTCTATTAGAGAAGTCGGGATGGCCGAATAAGTTGAGCATCCGCCTCCCGTTTTGGTAGGTCGTGGGGTTCGAACCCTGGTCGAGTTAAATCAATGACTAAAGAATTGATACTTATCGCTACCTAACCTGGCGCTCGGCATTAATAGGATAGGGAAAAGTTAATGGTTGGCTGTTGGAGCTTTACGCCCTGGCAACATCTAAGGGCATATCAGGACGGGTAGCAACTGGTGACTGCGCACTCATGGCGACTTCATAGAGTTGCCCCACTGGGAGACCAGGCCTCCAGCACCATGACCCCAAGCTTAATGTTCTATGTTCTAAGTTCTAATACACAATCCAGGTCAGGTATATATTTGTCTTCGTCCTTATGTTTACAGTAGTTCTCAGCATAGCTTCCTTTAGATTAATAATATGCCATCAGGAAAATGATTGGATCTAATTCACTGAATTAATTATCTAAGAATGGTTATCATTCCTTGATACTTGGACTCAATACAACCTAGAATATAATCGGAATATGTATTCAAGGCAACAGATATAAACAGCCAGTTACATACCCCATCCGGGTTGTAGCAGAGCTGGACCAGACCGTTTCTGAAATCCATTGCTACATCTAACATCATATCGACATGAGCACGCTCAAGCTCAGTGCTGCCACCTGGGGGACAAAGTCGAAATTATTCTCAATTAATTCACACCAAGTACACCGGTTTTGCGGTATAAAACTACCCTCCCCCATATCCGCCCCTCTACCCCTCTCGGATCTCTGCACCAACGTAATAATATAACAGACTAATCCTGTCCCCCTCCCCACAGCAATAATATAGTGGAATGATCCTGCCCCCAGCAATAATATAATGGAATGATCCTGCCCCCAGCAATAATATAATGGAATGATCCTGCCCCCGAGGCAATAATATAGTGGAATGATCCCTCTGCCCTCCCTCCCCAAGCAATAATATAGTGGAATGATCCCGCTGCCTTCCCTCCTCCAGCAATAATATAGTGGAATGATGCCACAGCCCTCCCTCCCCCCGCAATAATATAGTGGAATGATCCCGGCACCTTCCCTCCTCCAACAATAATATAGTGGAATGATCCTGCTGCAGTGGAATGATGATCTTGCTGCAGTGGAATGATGATCCTGCTGCCCCGGGGATGGGGAGCGGCAACATGAGTAAACAATGAATTTAAAGCCCATGACTATAGCTACAGCACGGTTGATAGTTGTTGAATATGTATAGTGATTGGGGGGGGGGGGCGGTGGTTGTTGGACTTAAGTCCGCACTTTTTTCCTGAATTGAACTATTATTATCCCGACAGTAGCATTTGAAACCAGGAAATGCTATCTTATGTACACTGGACGTGTTATCGAGGTAGGTCAGCCCATTTATGGCAGTACTCATTAAGTAATCAGTTAAGTCAAAAATAACAATATTTATGTTTCAGGTTGCACGGAACATTTTTTTTTTTTTTTATCGGTAGGTAGTGTTTTAATTTCTTTTTAAATTTGGTCAAATCGCACACTACAAAAGTGGTACTTCCAGTTCTCACAACTGAAATTTACACCGAGGTCACCTAATATAGTACTTCTCAAGCTCTGTGTAGATGAGTAGTATATAAACCATTCACACAAGATCTGCTGGTACATGTTTTTTTTTCTCTTTTGAGTTCAACGGGACCATGTAAGTGCGCAAACTTTTCTCACAGCGGAAAAAAACCCCATCGAGTCGGGGGTTCTAACAGGGTCGATCGGCAACCGGAAACATCAATTTCTTTTTATGCATTAAGATAATTTTATCATCGTTATCTTAACTGATAACTACAGGAGTACACAGCATATAGCTGGCAGTGTCCAATGTCCTGGAACATCTAAGAATTTAGTGTTTGGGTACAATAGAGTATAAACCTTTCGTGTAAGCTAATTAGCTAGTTTGGTTAAACGAATTTTGCTAATTTGAGGCTGAATCAGCTGCCACATGTCAAGATGTTCTTTAGATTGTTTGTTTGTTGGAGTTTTACATCCTGGCAACATCTAAGGTCATATCAGGATGGTTCTTTAGAAATAATGTTGATTTAATATTGGTTGATTTAAGCATACATATTCCAAATTTCACTTATTCTCACAACTGATTTATAGTAACAAGGATGGTTGCTTAGGCGGTGAGGGTGGGTTTAAAGGGTAGCTTGTAGTTTCTGCACAAAAGAGTATTGATGTTGTTGCCCATTTAATGATACAGTACCCTAGTTGCTGGTTGGCGTTTTATGTACTGGCAACATTTAAGGTCATATCAAAACGGGGGGCAGTACTCCGAGATACTTACACAAGTTGTGTTTATGGGCGATATATCTCAATATCGCGTTGCTCTGTGAGATTTTCACATCGCCATCTATGTAATAAGGCAACTGAAAAGAGTATAGAAAACAATTAAAAGATTTGTTTTACATTGAAAACAAAAACCAACGAGAAGTCAAAGAAAGGCATATAATGTCTACTTTTCAAATATAATAGTAATTTATAGCAGTTTGAAATCACTCTTCTGAAATTAATATCTGTATAGCTAATTAACTGCGTTAAAGAAACTATACGTTTAAATTACCTCGCCATACTCTTAAATTCCCACAAGTAATAGAACGCTATGTTACTCATACACCCAGATAATATCACACTTACGTTTGGGAAGTCCAATCCAAGGGTGTTTTTGGTCTCTAACCAACAGGTTTTGTCAAAGTCTGGTGCTTAAAATGGCAGGAAAGTGGATATGTTAGACATTTTCAGTTTAAAAAATGGTTGTCTATTTGTTATTACAATGCTTCTTTTTGGGGTTCATTTGGTTAAATTTAAGAATAAGACACAGGGGTTATTATGGACTTTATACGGTTAGTCTCTACCAGCTTCCCCCTGTTTATGACATGCAGAGCATTGATTCTTTTTCTTACCTCCGGCAAACAGGGGTGGGGTTGGAAGGTTGGCAAACACTGATGCATAATGAAAAGTTAGGTGTTTTTCTTTTCTTTTTAAAGGAGGGGGTAAAAGAAGGTCATACTCCTATATGAGTCTATGTAGGGAAATACAGTTTCAAGTCAAGTGTCAAACAGTTGATTGCTAGAAAATGTAGGCTGGACATAAATAATGCATTTTAATAAATTATTACATGTACATTTATTCCCTGGGAGTTGATGACACTATGATAGCATACATTTCAGATATCAGAACACCGCAGTATGAATCATCGGTAGAGACGCATACCTGGGCCAGTTACGAACTTCTTTTCCTCAAATTCCTCACCAACATATTTGAGCAGTAGACGAATGGGCTGGGCAAGCTTGACATGATGAAATTAAAAGAGATGGTTATTGGACTTTTCCTATCCCTTTCTCCCTTTCTCTCACACAGGGAGCGACCTCTTCCCCCAAAAGGACCTATTTCAAAAGTGGCGCATTTTCAACAATATTTTAACTCTTAAATTCTCTTGTGCAATAAAAGTTGTATATTCCTTGTTTTTATTTTAAATACAAAATAAAAATATATGAATTTTAAATTATTTGGTAGGAGTTGTTGCACCTTTTATTATGCGCTCTCAAACACCTGAAACTTAAACTAGTACAGTATTCGCCAGGGAACTAATGCTGATTGCAACAGCAGGTGGCACGTGGCATGTCTCAGCAGTTTCCAGGGATCAAATATGGATTTCCTCCACAAAATAGGAATTTTGTATAAGAGCAAGTGTACCAAAATAGTGTATAGGCCATCAAATGAGCAGTCGCCTCAAAAACTAGGAAAACAGGAAACAAAACAATTGAAATTCAAACTTTAATGTATGGTATGATCATACTGTACTACTTGTTCAAGTCTCATTCTATTTGATTTGTAGTCTACTGCATTACCCAGGTTAGTAGGCAACCCCCACTTACTAGGTGCCTCCCTGTTTTTCTTTCAAAATAGACATTTCCTTACAAAAATATTGCAAAATTGACATTCTAAAACCTGGGTTTTAATAATCCAGAACGAATAGTGTGCAAAACATCTCTATTTGTCTCTTAGACAAATGATGGCATTTCGAGAGAAAAAAAATGCAGCAGGTCAAAAGATGAAAGAAAATACGGAAAAATAAGAATTAAACAAAATGAAAATAGGGCTAAAACTGAACAAAAACAGCTACAAGGGCGGGCAATTCACCCTATTCATGCGGGACCTAATTAGGCAGCAGAACGAGGCGGAGTAAGCGTCGGTATTGGAAATGGCCAAAGACACTACGGTGTGCCGATGTGTATGAACTACTACATAAATTAAAGGAGTAAAATTTGAAGGTATTAACTTTTGAAACTACCATAATAATTTTTGCTTAACTTTTTTCTATTTATTGGTAAATTTTCATGAAGATTGCGATCAGGTGCATCTCAGTAGGCAATGTCAACAAAGTCACTCACCTTGGCTGCCAATCTTTTCTTAAATTCAAGATTGCATAACATTTTTAATCTAGATATATTAAAAAATATATTTTAACCCTTTTAAAGCTTTTATTAATTTGTAATTACTAAGACTAGTTGTTTAATTGTGTTGCACAGATAGCTACGCTGACAGTGCTGCATTACATGATACCACCATAACTTTGCAGACTTAAATTGACAGTCACATTGTAGTTAAAGAATGGGAAAAATCACCATGCAAGGGTCACCCAATCTTCATGAAAATTGGCCAATAGATAGAAAACGGGTATGCAAAGATGAATATCTTACTTTAACAAATGAATACCCTCAAATTTGAGTGATTGCGAGAGGTTTTGGTCGACAAAAAAGTATTCACATTACTTTACATACAGCGGCGCCTCACAGACGTGTAAGTGCCCTCGGTCTGGTTTCAACATGGCCGCGGCGTGAATAGCATACTCCCGAGTTCCACAACCAGCCACCAATAAATTAACCAAAGCACCAATCTTTGTGGGCAGCTTCTTGTTCCACACTAAAGCAATTTTCGTCCATATTTAGACTAGGCCAACGTTGCCATTCACCCCTACTGCAAGTAGGGGGCGAATCTTTGATCTAGCTACGCCCTAGATAAAAGATTCACTCCGTACTGCAGCGTCAGCGATGAATCTTTTATCTAGCTACGCCCTAGCTAGTGTAGCTAGATAAGGATTCACCCTTATCTAGCTACGCTCTAGATAAAAGGGCCAGGTGTGAAAACCAAAGCATTAGAAAAACTGGCGAAGAATTTCGACATGCTGGGGAAATTAACTGAGCTGGTAAATTCTTAATTAAAGGGGCTGTCACATTACGGCGTATGGCGGGAGCGTATGGCGGCATAGCCGCTTTACGTCATATATGTCGGCATACGCCGTATACGCTACTCATACGCTACTCATAGGCCGTCAGGTGACGGCCTATGTGAAGCGTATGAGGCATACGCCGCCATACGCTTTCATAAATCCGTCCGTCCAAATTCTTTTGTGCTTGCTCAAAAAATCTCGACCTATGAGGGCGTATGGGCCATACGCTACTCATACGCCGGCATACACTCCTCATACGCCAGCATACGTTCCTCGTACGCTGGGGGTACGCCGGCGTATGCAAGGGGTACGCCAGCGTACGCTACTCGTACGCGCAACTTGTGTCACGGGCGTATCACGAGCGTATCTTGGGCGTATGCAGCGTACGCAGAACCTACGCGTTGCGTATGAGAGCGTATGAAAAGCGTATGGGAGGCGTATGCGAAGCGTATGGCGGCGTATGCCTGACCTATGGTCTCGGTATATAAAGGCGACCCACGCCATTCCTTCGGTCATTCCTGCTCTGCTGCTCATACAGGATGGATGCCCAGGCACTACAAGTACAGTTCCAGCTTTTCTACAGAGTTGCCCTTTATCACCATGAGCTTACTCTACTCCTCATGGTTCTTCTGGCGTCCCGTATCGAGAGACGAAGGAGGAGGGAGCGGCGGCGACGATCAGTGTGGGTCAGACCCTGGATTGGGAGGCGGCCACAGTTTGGCTTGTTCGACAAGTTCATGGTCGAGCTCCGCAGCGAGGACACCGCGTCGTTTGTGAACTTCATGCGGCTGCCTCCACAATTGTTTGACGAGATTGTGGCGCGAGTGGGACCCAGGATCGCCAAAAATCGGACCACATTCAGGGTGCCGCTTGACCCGGCGCTGAAAATAGCACTTACTCTGCGGCACCTGGCATCTGGCACAAAATACTCCTCCATGAAGTTCGGGTGGAGGGTGCCCCACAACACACAGTCGCTGATAGTGCGTGAAGTCTGTAAGGCCATCGTCGACGAGTACATGGCCGAGGTCATGACGTGTCCGACGACTCCAGAAGGGTGGCGTGCCATCGCGGACCTCTTTTCAGAGAGGTGGAACTTCCCCCATACCTGTGGCGCTCTGGATGGGAAGCACATCGCCTGCCGGTGCCCTCCAAACAGTGGGTCGCTCTACTACAACTACAAGGGCTTTTTCTCCGTGGTCCTGTTGGCGCTTGTAGATGCGGATTACAAATTTATCTGGGCAGATATTGGCGGTATGGGCTCCGTGTCCGATGCCCAGATCTACAACGCCTCCGAGCTGAAGGCGTGCACAGAAGGTGGCACCATTGGCTTTCCGAACCCTGAACCGCTCGTCGACGGCCAGAAGGATGTGCCGTATTTTCTGATCGGTGACGACGCCTTTGCCCTGCGGCCGACCATGATGAAGCCGTATGGCAAGAGGGGCTTGACCAATGACGAGCGACTCTTCAACTACCGGCTTTCCCGAGCTAGGAGAGTGGTGGAGAATGCCTTTGGCATTCTAGCCAACCGCTTCCAAGTGCTCCTGACGACTATGCAGCACCACCCCTCCAACGTGAAGATCATCGTCAAGGCGTGCATGGTTCTGCACAACCTCATGAGGACACGCTACCCAGCGCTACAGAACATGCAGCTGGATCGTCCCGAGACAGCCACCAACAACTTTGTGCCTGGAGGTTGGCGAGAGGGCCACAACCTTCCTGACATTAATGTTGTACCTGTTAACCCCAACACCGCGTCCAAGCTAGGAAAGGAACAGTGCAATCTAATTAAAGACTGGGTCGTCTCACCCGCTGGAGCACTGGCATGGCAAGACAGGATGATCTGACAAAACATTTTATCAGTCTGTATGCGCTGTGTCTGTCTACTGTTTTTGCAAACATGTCTGTGATGTTGTGACATGTCTCCTGTTATATGAGATGCTAATATGTTTATATGTCTAGTAAAATAAACGATATCATTTTATAGATATGAAAACACAATTTTACATGTCTGTTACGTTCTTTCGCTCTAATTTAAAGTCGTCTAGCTAATGTAATGGGGGACCTCCGACTTTTTAGTTCAAGTTCCTGCCGTTCGCATCGCCACTGAACTAGTGGGCCTAAACGGCACACTGTAACACTGCAAATTCAATGGCTATGAGCAATCCTCATACAGAAGAAGTCAAATATCTCTAAAACTACACCACCTAGAGACAAACCACTTGGTAGACATATAGAAAACATATTCAACAAATAGATTATATTAAATTTATCAGGTTAGGGTTCTGCATTTCTATTAATTTTGAATAAAATAAACGTTTTGCACTGCGCGTACCGGCAAACTCAATGCATTGTCAATGGCAGTGAGCAATCTTCATACAGAAAAAGTGAAATATCTCTAAAACCACACCACCTAGAAGCAACCCGCTTGGAACAAATATAGAAAACATATTCAATGAATAGATTATATTAAATTTATAAGGTTAGGCTTCTGCATTTCTATTAATTTTGAATAAAACTAACATTTTGCACTGTGCGTACCGGCAAAGTCTATGCATTGTCAATGGGTGTGAGCAATCTTCATACAGAAAAAGTTAAATATCTCTAAAACCACACCACCTAGAAGCAACCCGCTTCGGGCACATATCGAAAATATATTCAACGAATAGATTATATTAAATTTATAAGGTTAGAGTTCTGCATTTCTATTAATTTTGAATAAAAATTGACGTTTTGCACTCGTACCGGCGAACTCAGTGCATTGTCAATGGCCGTTTAGGACCACTGGTACCGATGCGCCATCTAGTGTCAACAAATGAACTACCCCGGATGTCCCCCATTGTAATGAATCTCCTCTCTTTTTACATGAATTAATCTTTTACATACATACTAAGAACACAGGGAAAAATAGAGTGACACAGAGACAGAAAGGGGGAGACGAGTTAGAGGGAGGGAGGGAGGGGGAGAAGAGATAGAGGGAGGGAGGGGGAGAAGAGATAGAGGAAGAGAGATAGAGAGAGGGAGGAAGAGAGATAGAGAGAGGGAGGAAGGGAGAGAGAGAGGGAGATAGAGAGGGAGGAAGAGAGATAGAGAGAGAGGGAGGAACAGAGATAGAGAGAGGAAGAGAGAGAGAGAGAGAGAAGGAGGAAAGGGAGAAAGGGGAAGGAGAAATATTATTATAAATATTTTAAATTTAAAGTTTTTATTTATGTTTTAATTTTAATGTTAATTGTACTTTAATATATAACAATTAAATGATGGCATGCCTTTACTGAACACGGACACAAAAATTAAAAGTGACAGTATATTTATTGAAACATCTTGACATATAAATGTACAAACAATATATATACATATAGACATACAAATAAATAAATAAGATAAATAAGACTACATATATACATATATGGGTTCTTCTTTGCTGCTGGTCCTAATTGGTTGGTCCTCACATTGTAACTGTTTTTGTCTAAATTAATTCTCCTTTTCATACCAAATGAAGAAAATTCCTTTTATTATACCCCAAAGAAGCAATGACAGCAATCCAGTGAGAGAAAAAATGTTTGGTTTATTTTTTATTGCAAAAATAGATTCATTTGTCACGCAAATATGACAGCTAAAAATGGGAATGGTGAAACAGTACTACTTGTGTTGGAAACTACTTCATTGTAGGCCAAAATATTCAAACATAGCTAGTTTATTTGCAAAGTTGTAACATGCAAAAATGTCAGAAAACTAATTTTAGGACTATTGAGTGTCTTTGTGTAAAACAACGATGCTTGAAAGTGAGCATAACGCGTGTTACATGAGGTGTCACGTCATGAAACACGCGTTCACCTTCAATTTTCACAATATCCAACCATGCAAGCCAGGAAAAACCCTGCTGCTTTAAATAGGATAGCATCATAGATGCCTAGTTCTGAACACAAAAGTTATAATATTATTTCCTAAAATGCATTAAAAGTGAAATAAAAACTTTGTGTCACGGGTGAAACACGCGTAACGGCAACAATTTATTTTGCGATACAAAATCCAACAATGGATCAAATCTCTTCTCGCCATGATTTTCAAATATATCGTGGGCATCTACACACCTACTGATGATGTGGTGTCAAGTCATAAACAGGATGTTGCGCTATGATGCTATTAGTGTGGCGTGTCACACTTCGATGAAGATGAAACACGCGTAACGGCGAAAATTATTTCGCAATACAAAATCCAATAATGGATCAAATCTCTTCTCACCATGATTTTCAAAAATACCGTGGGCATCTACACACCTACTGATGATGTGGTGTCAAGTTATAAACAGGATGTTGCGCTATGACGCTATCACGCGTTCACCTGTTGTCATCTTCATCCTCTAAGTCTAAGTCATCGTAATATCTTTTTCTACATAAGAAAACTTATAACACTCAAAAGAAATATTTGCATACATGTAATGTGTACAAATAATGCCCTGAACAAATACATTTTTTGCATGCTATTAGCAGTGTCTAACCTAAGTCATTATTGAGTGTCACATGAAACATGCGTTACATGTTACATGTGTTACAATTCCAAGAACATCAGAAGTTAGGGAAGTGTTCCAAGATTACTTTGAAATATGTCCACAGCATCAACAACTAATAAGCATAAATATTTTCACCATCTGTGGTGCTTGTTTCATCATGAAGGAACAACTTTTCCTTTCCATGTAACGCATGTTTCAGTGTCACAATTTTATATCTTCTCTGTTCTACTCTGAAGTGGACGAACACTCATAAAATTGCACTTAGTTACTCCTAGTGACTGCTGTTCAAAACCTAACTAGGAAATAATAAGGGTCTTGTTCTAAATATTACATAATGAGGGTTTTTGTGACGGCCGAAACACGCGTAACATTCTCCACTTGGTCATGTTCGAAGCCACCCTGACTTGTAGTCTGGGTCCAAATTGTTTTTGTTTTAAATTGTGTCTTAAAATTGGATGTATATGGAACACAACAAGCCTAATTGGGATAGGCTGTAACATATTTCAGTTTTGACCTCCGATTCCCCCTTTTTAGGACCAAAACTGAAGAAGAACCCATTATAAGCAAAACTTGTAACACTCAAAAGACATACTTGCATACATGTAATGTGTAGAAATAATACCCTTCACAAAAACTTTTTTTGTGTGCATACTGTTAGCAATTTCTGAGCCAAGTTATTATTGAGTGTCACATGAAACATGCGTTACATGTCACATGAAACATGCGTTACAACTCCAATAACATCAGAAGTTATGGAAGTACTACAAAATTACTTTGAAATATGTCCACAGCGTCAACAACTAATAAGCATAATACCTTTTCATGCTCTGTGGTGTTTGTTTGATCTTGAAGAAAAAACTTTTCCTTTCCATGTCACACATGTTTCAGTGTCACAATTTTATAAGTCCTCTGTTCTACTCTCAAGTGGACGGACCCTCATAAAATTGCACTTACTTACTCCTAGTGAGTGCAGTTCAAAACCGTACTAGGAAAAAATAAGGGTTTAGTTCTAAATCTGACACTAGGCGGCTTTTTGTGTCACACCGAAACACGCGTAACGTTCTCCACTTAGTCAAGTTCAAAACCACCCTGACGTGCAATAGGGGTCCAAACTGCTTTTCTTTTAATTGTGCCTTAAAATAGGATATATGTGGAACACAACAAGCCTAACTAGGATAAGCTGTGACGTGTTTAAGTTTTTACCCCCGATTCCCCCTTTTTAGGACCAGCAGCAAAGAAGAACCCATATACACATACAATCACTTCTCTCCCTTCCCGTTGGCATCAGCTGGCGACTGTGAGGCTGAGGCGAATAAGTCCAAATTGGACCCTAACATGCCCGATATCCCGGATAACCCCGACAAGTTTAAGAGTCCCTCCGGGCTGGCCGACTCAGACAAGTTCACTTCGGGGTCGGCACGTGTCAGAGTCACCATGTCTGTGGCAGCGCCAGTCCCTGGCCATGGCGGACCCACAGTGGGCGGAGCACACCCGCGCACCACAACTGTAGGAGAGGCCCTCATGTGCGGCACCATTCCTAAAGTCCGTACTTGTGCGGTTTGCGGTGGTGACGGCCGTACCACTGGCGGAGCTGGAGGCAGAGGCTGAGGCGGAAGACTTGGCAGAGGCGGGTGTGGCAGTGGCTGATGAAGACTGTGTGGCACGCCCATATAGCGGTCCACGTACTCCTGTGTCTGCGCAGGCCACTGGTGGGGTTGAGGCTGGTATGTCTGACTTGTAGGTGCAGGAGCCGGTGCAGGAGCAGGAGCAGGACCAGCCCCACAAACCACCGGTGCCACGAATGTTCCTTCCTCCTCCTCCAGATGGTGCGACACCATGCGGTTGAGTGCACCACAAATGGACACAAACCGCTCCTCTGGCATCGTGAGGATCATGTCCCGCATATAGTTGGCGAATGCCACTCGCTTCGTCACCGTCGGTGGAGGTGGAGGAGGAGGCGGCTGCATCACCTTGAGGATGTCGGCAGACTCATCGAACCTCTTGTGGATGGCAGCGAGGTTGTTGTTGTCGACTGGGGCAGATCGCTTCCCTATCCCCTTTCCCCGCTCTTGGGATGTAGCGGGAGGAGTGGGTGGAAGATCCTCGTCCATCGCCACCTCCACATCGGTCCCGACATTCTCCTCCACGCTCAGGTCGAGCTGCGGAGCCGCGACAGGAGTGGCCAACTGCAAGACAAAATCATAACAGAACATAAGTAACATGAATGCAAATCGATATTTTTCGACAAAAGACACGACAAGTCAACAGTAAATCAAAAATATATAAAGCAAAAATAATTAACGTTAAATGCAAACATGGATTTATAACGACTATATCACGATACATCTATTGTCAATATCTCGATTTAAGAACAACTACACAACAACTCAACATTAAAGAAATAAATAACATTAACAAATTACTAGAATATTAGATGTTGCTAGGACGTAAAACAACAACAAACAAACAAACAAACAAACATAAATACAACAAAAGCATAACATAACAAACTTAGAATACGATACTAATGGCCGCACTTGTCAGAACGAAAAAAGATTATGTACTTACACTCCTGCAGGGCTCCGGTCGGTGACGGACAACGGACCGCAGGAACCTGAACTTGCGCAGGATCCACTGCTCCCGCTCAGTCAGGTCAGCGGCTCCGTCCCCGCTCTTTTTCTTGTGGAGCCGCGTGTTTGTGTCCCTGAGCGACTTGAACCACTTCTGGAGATGGAGTGTTGTGGTCCCCAGAAGTGTCGCCTGGTCCTCCCACATCTTGGCCTTTCTGTCTGAGCGGCTTTCTGTCTGAGCGTCCGTGAGCTTCATGTTCCAAATGATGGGGTTCTCCTGGAGGAAGTCCAACATTTGATCCTCCTTGAAGACCGACAGAGAACAGTCGCTCTTCTTGGCCCTCCGTCTCTTTGACGTGCCGATGGCAGCAGTGCTGGTGGAGGCGTTGGAGGCGGTGGAGGCAGCGGACGACGCCCGTGAGTTGCCCGCAGAGGCAGGAGATGGCGAGCTGGAGCGGGGACGCCAGCGTTGCGTCATCGACCTCTCCACTTCCATCTCCAGCTCCTCCAGTGGAGAGTGGTGTTCTGGAGAGTGGTGTGGAGAGTGGCGAGGTGGCGAGGCAGGTGAGGAGGCTGGTGATGGAGAGCATTGTAACAAAGTCTGCCTCTTTCTGCCTCTCCCACGGCCTAGTCCTCCTCCTGTAGTTACAGCAGCTCTGGAGGCTGGTGTAGTAGCAGTAGGACTGGTAGTAGTAGTAGCAGTAGCAGTAGCAGAAGCAGCAGCAGCAGTGGTGTTCCTCTTAGCGGGCATGGTGGCAGAGTGAGGGGAGCCTGTTGCTCCAGGCTATATATACCCAGGAGCCACCAAGTGGCGGACCGCGGAGAGATACCATAGGTCACGCATAGGTTTCGCATACGCTCCTAAAATATTCATACGCTCCTCATGCCAATCAAAACAGTCAAAAAATGTCGCAGCACGCTCCCATACGCTCCTCATAGGTCCCCCATACGCTCAAACCCACCCGAAAGTTCACCGAAGGTCATCATAGGCCGGCACCAGCACGGCGTACATAGGTTTTCAATACGCTCCCGCCATACGCCGTAATGTGACAGCCCCTTTAAGAAGCACAATATATTCTTTATGTACGTCTTCATATTTACCCGCTACTTTTGAGTTGGAAAATATAATAAAACATATAATTTAATGCAATTTAAAAGTGAAATTGACAGCGTTCTATGGCAGCCACCTTGTCTTTTTGCATTCTCTCCCATTTCCCCAACTCTGTGCCAATATAAGTATCCATTTGATACTGGAGGCAGGCATTCTACTTCCTGTTCCATACTAAAGCTATTTTCGCCCGTATTTACAGTATGTTGTCGTTCACCCCTGTACTGGAAGTACGGGGTGAATCTTTTATCTAGCTACGCCATAGATAAAAGATTCACCGCTGACGCAGCAGTATGGGGAGAATCTTTTATCTAGCTACGCCCGAGATAACGGATTCACCCGGTACTCGCAGTACACGGGTGAAGACGGTCGAAAAATTGGGTTAGTGAAATGGGTCTTTATGAGAGCCTAATTTCACAATCTAAGAAGCAACATTTATTCTTTGTATATGTCTTCATATTTCCCCGCTACCTTTGAGTTGAAAAATATAATAAAACATCTGGTTTAATAAGATTTAAAAGTGAAATCGACGGCGTTCTATGGCTGCCATCTTGTCTTTTTGCATTCCCTCCTATTTCACCAACTCTGTGCCTATATGGGTAGCCATTTGATACTGGAGCCACAGTTTCTAGTTCCTGTTCCATACTAAAGCTATTTTCTCTCGTATTTACAGTACGTTGTCCTTCACCCGTGTACTACAACTTAGTACCGGGTCAATCTTTTATCTAGCTACGCCCCTGCTCTCATTCACTGGTAGTAGGTATGTGCACCAAACTCGCCGATCGCCGTCATAGCGGGCGCCATTTTCCTGTGACGCCGATCTCCGTTTTCTATTGGCCGACCCAGTTACGTCGTTCCAAATAACTGCCTCCTGATTGGCTAGAAATATGTATTTGCATATGTAATGAGCACAACGTCATAGAGGATACCCCGATCTATTGCCTCGTGTTAATTTTTTTCTGAATGACAGTTTATTTCTGGTATGGGAAGAATTTCCCCCACCTGAGCAGATTTTGTACAGTATTCATGACCAAAATTCTACATCAAAGCAGGTATGGTCCCTAATTAAAATATATAGTTCCCATTCTATATGTATTTATTGTTGTATCTGTGAAATACCAGGAGGAAATAAGCACGAGAAGTGCATTAACGAGCTCGCGAACATTTTCTTTTAAACAAATCATGCCAAATGGGAAAAACAAAATGGCGACTCAAGAAATTCTGCAAATTGCACACAAATGCAATCACCAAAATTTCACACCAAAGCAGGTTTGGTCCCTAATTATAACATGTAGTTCCCATTCTATATCTATTTATTGATGTATCTGTGAAATACCATGAGGAGATTTGCAAGAGAAATGTAGTAACGAGCTCGAGGACAGTTTTTTTTAAGCAAATGGGAAAACAAAATGGGGACTCAAGAAATACAAAAAATATGGCATTAACCTAATAATTATTATGTTTGATAATTATTAATGTAATGGCCCACGGCCCTCCGACTCTCTCACCCACACGGAAGAACACCAAGATTCAATTCAGTGTACGCTTCACCCTTGGTTTATTGAACCATCTGCTCTCCGCGGCGTCAGTAGTTGTCTGACCCGCCCCCTGACTCGCCAGATCCCACATCGACTCTATAGGTGTGTGTGGGGGGGGGGGGGTGGGTCAACCACACGCAGTAGAGGTCAGCCCAGTTGGGGTCTGACCGGTGGTGACCCGTGCCGCCACCTAGCGCAGTGTAGTGGTACTGCGCTGATGGCGTCGTAGTCTCCGCTGCTACCACGTGATAGTAGAGCTCATGTTCAGACTACTACATTAATAATTATTTCCAGCTGTTCAATGGTGATTTTTGTGATTGATCTAGATAGAGAATTCTTCTGGCATTCAGATACTTAAAAGATTTGTGAATTTGTTGAGAAATAAGAAAGTTACAGCATTTTCCCTAACAACACAGTATGTTTTGATCACACCTTCTTCATTTGGTTTAAGGTTAATTGTGAGGACATAATTTGGCTAATTAAAACTAATGAAAAAATCATAGCTTCTTTATTTATATCGATTGCAATGATCTAAGTGTCATTTTCTTTGTCTCTTCATCCTCTTTCAAATGAGCCCAGTTACACTGGAATTGGAGGATTTTGAATTTTTGACTCACATACCTACTGGTAGCGATATATACATATTGACCAATTTCATATGACGTCAGCACGTGCATCTAGGTCAGTGCGTGCGTCTCTTGGCTGCAGGACAATATCCGGTCACACTGCAAACTCAATGGCTATGAGCAATCTTCATAGAGAAAAAGTTAAATATCTCTAAAACCCCACCACCTGGAAACCAACTGATTGGAATACACATAGAAAAACATGTGTACCAAAAGGATTATATTAAATTGATACGGTTAGGGTTCTGGATTTATATTAATTTTGAATAAAACTTACGTTTTGCACTGCGCGTACCGGCAAACTGCCCACGAAGGGTAAAACACCGCAGAGATGTGTGTTGCAGCAATGCTATGTCTATGCAGAGCATTTATTTTGTAAAATAAATTTTAAAGCTTTCATTGGATCGATTAAAAATATCTTAATGCGCGATTGAAGAGGAAGATCTGAAGTATTTAATGTAACCTAAGAGCAATTTACGCTGAAAGTATTAAAAACAGAGATAATAGTGAAAGTTGGGATATTCTGAGTGTCAGTGCCAGTGTTAGCCTTACCAGATCATGGCCTCAAAAACTATTTTTGCTAAATAAATTCAAGAACTTCCAATTGGCTGATACAAAAAACATGAATGTGAAATTTTAGAGAAAGATCTGAACTATTTAATAGAAACAAGATAAATTTGCTTTCAAAGCACCAAAAATCACAAATTACTGTGATAGTTAGGGTGGTTTTAATGTTGTCTCTATGCCTATGACAGCGCGTTGTGAGCGCAAAAAGTGTACTGGCAAATTCAGTGCATTGTCAATGGCCGTGAGCAATCTTCATACAGAAAAAGTGAAATATCTCTAAAACCACACCACCTAGAAACAAACTGCTTGGAATACATAAAGAAAACATATTCAACGAGTAGATTATATTAAATTTATATGGTTAGGGTTCTGGATTTCTATTCATTTTGAATGAAATAAACGTTTTGCACTGCGCATACTGGCAAACTCAGTGGCAGTGTGCATTCATTCTGCAGCCGAGCTGCGCACGCATACACGATGTTTACAAACATTGAAATAGGTCTATACATTCACTCATGACTCAATATCGGGAGTAGCCTATCGTTTTCTACATTTTATTTTTAGTCACACAAGCCACTTTTTCGTCACTTTATTATATAGTCACTTGACTTTTATGCATAATATGAGTAGGCCTAGGACTAGGTTATATCGTAGTGACTAATCTAATGTCCTTCACTTCATGTGATATAGTGATTGGTAGACAGGAAGTGTGAACACTTATTTGTCTCTCATTTTTGCTTGAGTGCAGTAATTAGCAACACAAGGAATAAATTAGTAGCATGTGGTGAATAAGTGGTCAAATTTCCCTGTATCATCAGCCCATGCTTTTTCTAATCGGTTCTTGAATGAATTTTTTGAGCCGGCATCTATAACATTTTGTGGGAGACTATTCCATATATTTATGATCCTGTTTGAGAAACTGTGTTGCCTTAATTTTGAAATGGCTCTGGGTTTTACTAGTTTGAGAGTATGGCCCCGGCTGCCTTCTCTTTTATTCAAGGTGAAAAATTGGTTCATATCTATTTCATCAAAACCTTTCATAATTTTAAATACTTCAATTATGTCACTTCTTTTCCTTCTGTAGGAAAGGGTAGGAAGTTTCAATTTCCTGAGCCTTTGTTCATAGGGTAAGTCCTTTATAACTGCAACTAGTTTCGTTGCACGTCTCTGAACCTTTTCGATCTCCAGAATATCTTTCCGAAAAATTGGGCTCCAAATTTGTGGAAAGTATTCCAAAATTGGCCTAACAAGAGACTTAAAGGGGCCAGATATAGGTCGCTGGCGACGGAACCGTACTCCGACAAATGCTCTCCAAGCACAACCTTGTTTGGGTTTTATGTTTAAAGAACCAAATATGTGTGGGGAGAGTAGGGGACCCACTTCACCACCAGAAGTGGGTCAGTTCTGAGGCTGGTACTAGCTGGCAGCTGTTGTTTTTAAAATGGCTGGGTGAGTGGAGAGAAGGGAGAGTAAAACTGGGGTATTTTCAATCTTCTTTAGAGTAGTTCAATCAGGAAATATATTTGTGTAATGTAAAATATATGTTAGTACAATTACATTGCATAATTCAATGAGCAACAGATATAGATGAAAAAGTTTTTTTGTTGATGAATGTAAAAAAGGTTCAGGTGTGTATGGGGTTTGAACGCACACAACCAAACAACTTCTGATTACAAGTCCAACACTCTAACCACTAGGCCACAGAGACCACACATAACTGATAGTCTCAGTTCAAGCAGAGAGCGTGTATATAAACAATGAGAGGGACAACTCCCGCGAAAATCGGTAACACAGGCTACAGTGGCGTTCCTGGCGGTTAGTGTTGAACAAGCCTTGAGTTTGCCACTACGTGCAGTGAAAAACATTAATTTTCTTAAAAGATTAATAGAAATCCAGAACCATAACCTTATAAATTCAATATAATCTTGTTGGTAAACATGTTTTCTATATGTGTACTAAGCGGCTTGTTTCTATTTGGTGTAGCTTTAGAGATATTTCACTTTTTCTGTAGGAAGATTGCACAAGACCATTGACAATGCCTTGAGTTTGCCGTACGCGTAGTGAAAAACGTCAGTTTTATTCAAAATTAATAGAAATCCAGAACCCTAACCATATCAATTTAATATAATCTTGTTGGTAAACATGTTTTCTATGTGTATTCCAATCAGTTTGTTTCTAGGTGGTGTAGTTTTAGAGATATTTAACGTTTTCTGTATGAAGATTGCTCACTGCCATTGACAATGCCTTGAGTTTGCCCATTTGTTCAACAACCACCACTTGGAGCGCCACAGTCGGCAGCTGTTACATGGTCTAGTATGGTAGTTGTCCCTCTCATCTGTTTATATACACGCTCTCTGGTTCAAGCTATTTGTGTATAGGACGTCACATATACAAGGTTGGTCAAAACACCCTTGGCCTCGCCGGCTACAAGCTCAGCTGTAACTATCGCTGGTGCCCGGCAGTGTTAGGGACCGATTAGGCCAAAATCTATTGAATGCGATCATATTTAACAGAATTAGATAGTCAAATAATGAAATTTAATTAAATTAACCTTAAATTCCAAGCGATATTAACATAGCAGCTAGATCGGCGTCGAATCGCCGAGTGTAAACAAAACAAATAGCAGTGCTCGCCGAAAATCCGCGCATGCGTTCTCGCGAAATTAGGACATGCGTACTGCCCGCGAAGGGTAAAATACGGCAATGCTATGTCTATGTGGAGCTTTTATTTTTGTAAAATAAATTTAAAAACTTTCATTGGATCGATTAAAAATATCTTAATGCGTGATTAAAGAGGAAGATCTGAAGTATTTAATGTAACCTAAGAGCAATTTACACTGAAAGTATTAAAAACAGAGATAATAGTGAAAGTTGGGATATTCTGAGTGTCAGTGCCAGTGCATTGTCAATGGCCGTGAGCAATCTTCAGACAGCAAAAGTGAAATATCTCCAAAACCACAGCACCTAGAGACAAACCGCTTGGACGACATATAGAAAACATATTCACCGAATAGATTATATTAATTTATATGGTTAGGCTTCTGCACTGCTATTAATTTTGAATAAAATAAAGGTTTTACACTGCGCGTACGGGCAAACTCAGTGGCAGTGTGCCTTCGTCCTGCAGCCGAGCTGCGCGCGCATACACGCGCATCTATATGGCCAAACCGTGGCATCGTGTATTCACAAATAGCCTGCACTGAGAGTAGTAAACATGTGTGGTCTCTGTGGCCTAGTGGTTATAGAGTGTTGGACTTGTCATCTGGGGCCGTATGCACGAATCGGTGTTAGGGCCGTAACCGCGGCTAGGCTAGCTCCACGCGGCTAAATGTGAGAAATCGGTATGCACGAATCGGTGTTAGCGCTAACCACGAAATTTAGCCTAGGCTAAGCTAAACCACTTTCTGAGTTAGGGTTACGGGCTATCCGGTGCGGTTAGTGTGCGTGTGTGGCTCTCAGTCTATTCAATGCTGTCATATTGAACAGAGTTACATAGTCAAATAGTGAAATTCTATTAAATTAACCCTAAAATCGAAGCGAGATTAACGCTGCTGCCACAAAGGCGGTGATATTAATATATAAACAAATCGCCGCCGCCGCAGCGACGTCGATATCCATACTGTCCAACGTCAACTAAACATGGCCGCCGCCGTATCGGCGGCAATATATTAGGCCCAAATCTATTAAATGCTGTCATATTTAACAGAATTACATACTGTACAAGTGATATTTTAGCAAATTAACCGCAAAAACGAACCAAAAGTAACGCCGCCGCTACAACGGCAGCGATATTAATATTGTACAATCGAGGGAATTCCCAAATCTATGAATAACTTCACGGTTAGCTATCCGCACCGGCTAGTACATTGGTGCATACCGATTCACACATTTCTCCAACCCTCCGCTACCCTGAGGTAGCTAACCGTGTCTAGCGCCTTAACTCCGGCTAAGCCTATCACCGATTCGTGCATACGGCCCCAGGAGTTGTTTGGTGGTGTGGGTTCAAACCTCACCCACTGCAGAACACTTTTTACATTCAACAACAACAAAAAGTTTTTCATCTATATCTGTTTCTCATTGAATTATGCAATGTAATTGTACTAACATATATTTTTCATTACGCAAATATATTTCCTCATTGCACTACTCTAAAGAAGATTGAAAATACCTCAGTATTACCCTCCCTTCTCTCCACTCACCCAGCACAACAATCTAGGTCACTCTCTTGTGCACCACCAAGTGGAAAAGTTCAGTACTAAGCATGCACCACCCCTGTGGCACACATCTGAACTATTCTGAGTTCGTTTGTTTTCCCGGCGACAAATAGCTCCCCGATTTAAATAGAATGAGAAAATTGTTCTTGTTGAGGCGATGGAAGGTTCTTTTAATTATTCCTACTCTCTGGTTAGCATTTGAGATGATAGTCCTCATGTGTTTCTGAAAGTTTCAGCAAGGTAATAACTGGATAAAAGATTTACCCGGTACTTGTAGTACACGGGTGAACAACAACGTAGTCTAAATAGGGGCGAAAATAGCTTCAGTATGGAACAGGGAGTAGAATGCCTGCCTCCAGTATCAAATGGATACTCATATACTGATAATGATAGGCACAGAGTTGGTGAAATGGGAGAGAATGCAAAAAGACAAGATGGCGGCCGCAGAACGCCGTCGATTTCACTTTTAAATCTAATTAAACTAGATATTATATTATATTTTTCAACTCAAAGGTGCATATGTAAAGAATAATTGTTGCTTCTTAGACCGTTTTTATATAGGGTTGGTATTTACACGTGTACTGCGAGTACCGGTGTGGCGTTTTCAGCCGTGTACCGTGCTCAGCCGTGTGCATAGAGTGATAGACTCAAACTCAAGGCATTGTCAATGGTCGTGAGTCACTAACCTTATAAATTTAATATAATGTTTTTGGTAAAGATGTTTTCTATATGTGTACCAAGCGATTTGGTTCTAGGTGGTGTGGTTTTAGAGATATTTCAATTTTCCTGGATTTTCTGTATGAAGATTGCTCACCACCATTGACAATGCCTTGAGTTTGACGGTATGCGCAGTGCAAAACATTAGTTTTAATCAAAATTAATAGAAATCAAGAACCCTAACCTGGTGTGTTTTTAGAGATATTTCATTTGTTCTGCATTTTCTGTATGAAAATTACTCACGACCATTGACAATGCTTTGAGTTTGAGTCTATGCGCACGGCTGAGCACGGCATGTCTGAGCACGCCACACCGGGTGAAGCCGTTAGACCAGTTTAGGCTTTATCTAGGTAATAAAGTCTGCAATTCTAATACATTCTTTGGGTTGGCCGGCTTCCAATGTGAAATGCCAACTCAATTCATCATGCCCTGAACTTATAAATGGTCACAATAAAACATACTAACCCCTCTGATGTCCCAGTAGGCAAGCACAGGCATGATGGGCTGTAAGTGTAATCGATTAACACGACGCAAGCGACTCGGGTCACCCGAATTTCAAATAGAACACCGCGAGTGGGGTCGACAAATACACGTGCCGTGTGCAAAACAACCCGACCTCAAACCCACCTCGGGTTTGCAAGGATCGATGACGTCACATTTGCGCTGGTACCGTCCATGAGGGCGGGTTAGGGGTCGTACCCCACGCGTCGTGCGGATTTCCCGGTGTTGCAGTTTCCCAGGGACACCAGTTTCGCAGGGACACATCACTTCTGCACACGTGTCAAAATCGAAGAGCATCGTCACTAACCTTATAAATTTAATATAATGTTTTTGCTAAACATGTTTTCTGTATGTGTACCAAGCGATTTGTTTGTAGGTAGTGTCGTTTTAGAGATATTTCACTTGTTCTGTATTGTCTGTATGAAGACTGCTCACGGCCGTTAACAATGCATTTCAATGGAAGTGTCCCTGTCAAACTGGTGTCCCTCGGAATCCGCATCACCGGGTTAGCAGCCAGGGGCCGTATGCACGAATCGGTGTTAGGGCTGTAACCGCGGCTAGGCTAGCTCCACACGGCTAAATGTGAGAAATCGGTATGCACGAATTGGTGTTAACGCTAACTGCGAAATTTAGCCTAGGCTAAGCTAAACCATTTTCAAATCAGGTTTTACTGCTAGCCGGGGCGGTTAGTGTGCGTGTATGGATGTCAATCTATTGAATGCGATCATATTTAACAGAATTACATATGCAATAAGTGAAATTTGATCAATTTAACCCTAAATGCGAAGCGTTATTAAGGCTACTGCCGCATTGGCAGCGATATTAAGAGTTATATTTTCGAATCGACGAAGGTACAGTAAACAAACCGCCACCGCCGCCAGTATGGAAAGCGACGTCGATACGGCGGCGGCGGCGATTTGTTTACTTTACATTCGTCGATTCGAAAATATAACCATTAATATCGCCGCCAATGCGGCGGTAGCCTTAATAACGCTTCGAATTTAGGGTTAAATTGATAAAATTTCACTTATTGCGTATGTAATTCTGTTAAATATGATCGCATTCAATAGATTTGAGCCTAATATATGAGGACAAACGCAGAGGGAATTCCCAAATCTATAAATAAACTCACGGTTAGCTATCCGCAGCGGCTAAAACATTGGTGCATACCGATTCACACATTTCTCAAACCCCCGCTACCCTGAGGTAGCTATCCGCGGCTACTGCCTTAACTCCGGCTAAGCCTAACCCCGATTGGTGCATACGGCCCCTGGGCCTGTATGCACCAATCGGGGTTAGGGCCTTAACCGCGGCTAAGGTATCCCCGCAAGTCTAAATGTGAAAATTCGGTATGCACCAATCGGTGTTAGTGCTAACCGCGGTGGGTTAACCTCGGCTAAGGTAAACCACCTTGTGGGGTGGGTTTAGGGCCTATCCGGTGCGGTTAGTGTGCGTGTGTGGCTCTCAATCTATTGAATGCGATCATATTTAACAGAATTACATACGCAATAAGTGAAATTTTATCAATTTAATCCTAAATTCGAAGTGTTATTAAGGCTACCGCCGCATTGGCGCCGATATTAATAGTTATATTTTCGGATCGACGAATGTAAAGTAAACAAATCACCGCAGCCGCCGCATCGACGTCGCTTTCCATACTGGCGGCACCGGCGGTTTGTTTACTGTACCTTCGTCGATTCGAAAATATAACTATTAATATCTCCGCCAATGCGTCGGTAGCCTTAATAAATTTCACTTATTGCGTATGTAATTCTGTTAAATATGATCGCATTTAATATATTTGAGCTAATATATGGGTACAAACGCAGAGGGAATTCCCAAATCTATAAATAAACTCACGGTTAGCTATCCGCAGCGGCTAAAACATTGGTGCATACCGATTCACACATTTCTCAAACCCCCCGCTACCCTGAGGTAGCTATCCGCGGCTAGTGCCTTAGCTCCGGCTAAGCCTATCACCGATTGGTGCATACAGGCCCAGGCTGCAGGATAACAGCCACCGGTACCAGTAATACATTTCTTTTTGTGGTAATAACCTAGATTAATTGAATGGAAATAATACTAAACTATGCCATCATAAAAATATTTAAATCATATTTTGCTGTAATTATAACGGCTATTAAAAAAACAAATAAAAGAACCACCATTTTTGTCACCCGAGTGTGGAGAAGCGTATTCGATTATTCGACCCGAGTCTGCAGGATGTGGGCATGCGCCAAAAAGTGGCTCGGGTGACCAGAGTCGATTAATCAATTACGCCCATGGTGTATGTGTGGCACATCAGGGCGTAATCGATTAATCGACTCTGGTCACCCGAGCCACTTTTTGGCGCATGGGCACATCCTGCAGACTCGGGTCGAATAATCGAATAAGCTTCTCCATGCTCAGGTGACAAAAATGGTGGCCGTTTTATTAGTTTTTTTTAGTAGCCGATATAATTACAGCAAAATATGATTTAGCTATTTTTATGATGGCATAGTTTAGTGATATTTCCATTTCATTAATCTATAGCCGTGTTCACACGGGCAAAATGTGAAGCGAATCAGACAAATCGAATCAGGTGAGGCGAATTAGCGGCCCATTCACACGGGCACTACTTGGGCCGGAAATCGAAATCTGCGCATGAGCAAGTCCAGACTAACCAGCGCCAGTTTGGGTTCGTCGACGTCGGCCGAGAGAGTGTGGGTTCGACCTAGATATGTATTTAATGAATTTTATTGGTTTGGAACGATCAAAACTTCTGCTGGGCAGTGAAACCCTAAAAATAAATGATGAAAAAAATATCTGTGCGTAGATAGTGGTTTCATTAATTAAATTATATAATATGTGCTTTTGATCGACCGGAAAGTCAACAAACTAAGGTCGACTGCGCATGCGTGTGAGGTGCTTAATCCGCCTCAGATGCGTCCACACGGGCAAAATTATCCGCATCACAGAAATCGCCTCACGTAAACTACTTCGCGAGGTGGTTTACAGTATGCGCATCACGTGAATCGATTCAGCCCTAATCCGCCTCAGACACCCGTTCACACGGGAAATGTGAGGTGAACTAGGCAAGTCGCTTTCTACGAATCGATTTACATTGCCCGTGTGAACACGGCTTAGTTATTACCAAAATAAAATATGTATGACTGGTACCGGTGGCTGTTATGCTGCAGGACGGTACCAGCGCAAATGTGACACTATCGCTCCTTGCAAACCCCAGCCAAGAGGTGGTGTTGCGGATTCCGAGGGACACCAGTTTCACAGGGACACATCGCTCCTGCACACGCGTCAAACTCGAACAGCATCGTCACTAACCTTATAAATTTAATATAATGTTTTTGCTAAACATGTTTTCTATATGTGTACCAAGCGATTTGTTTGTAGCTGGTGTAATTTTTGAGATATTTCACTTTTTCTGTATTGTCTGTATGAAGACTGCTCACGGCCATTGACAATGCCTTGAGTTTGACGGTACGCGCAGTGTAAAACGTTAGTTTTATTCAAAAATAATAGAATTCAAGAACCCTAACCTTATAAATTTAATATAATGTTTTTGGTAAAGATGTTTTCTATATGTGTACCAAGCGATTTATTTCTAGATGGTGTAATTTGGGAGATATTTGACTTTTTCTGTATGAAGAGTTGCTCACGGCCGTTAACAATGCATTTGAATGGAAGTGTCCCTGTGAAACTGGTATCCCTCGGAATCCGCAACACCGGGTTACTGGGGTCGGGTTGTTTTGCACACGGCACGTGTATTTGTCGACTCCACTCGCGGTGTTCTATTTGAAATTCTGACGACTCGGGTCACCCGAGTCGACAGGTGTCGGTGTTAATCGATTACGGCCCTGACGGCAAGTGGGGGGGAAGTCACCGTGGAACTCTTCGGTCTAGGCGGTAGGAAAGGCGTGATGATAAGACAGACGCTAAGATGGCGGCCTCGGTGGAATTCTTGCAGAAAATGAAAGACTTTCAAGACATTAACTACACGAGTGAGAACAAACGACTGCAACTTGAGAAAGAATTGAATTACTATGTGAAGTCAGATGCTAGAATGGCTCGCCTAAAAGCTGTTCGTCTCCAGAATTACTGGAAGAAGATATGTGAAGACGAGAAACGGAGTCAATGGAGGAATGAACAACTCTTGCAAGATTTCGATAGAGTGGATTCTCATATGGCAGAACTGGGCGCACGGACGGAACGCCTTCGTGTGATGAAAAAGCAGTATGAGGAATACATCGAACGTACATATCCTCAATGGAAAGAAAAGGTGATATTTATGAAGCAACAGAGAGAAGAACTGGAGAAACGCGCCAGAAAAACTGAATTGATGAAGGGCGAGTACGAACCTGTACTTGGCCAGTTTGACATTCCTCCCAGTTTTGCTGACCATGCCGAACCCCACTCCCATGAACGAGTCGATGTAACAGCCGGTCTACTTACAGGACTGGGAAATCATGGTAAAAGTCAACCTAAAGCACTCGGATACACTGGTCCCCCGATGGTTACCCAGGAACAGCCGAATTTTGGTAGTCTGCAATGCGCGGCTAACGCGGGGCGATCTGAACAGCCTCAACATGATGTGAGGTTCCAAGGACTTGATGTTAACCAGGAACCAGAAGGCCAGACTCCACAACAAAATGATGTCCACATGGCACACTCCATGGATAATTATCGATATGAAATGTCACCAGGCCAGATACCTCAAAACATGGATCATATGTCACCGTTCACAAGCAGCACACTCCAGACAACCACTTCTCCGCGAACTGCTACAAATGTATCTTCAATTCAAGCATGTTCTTTGATAACTGGTAACCAAAACGCAGATTTATCTGGAACGCAGACAAAATCCTCACAAGTTGTTAAATCTGTAATTGGCCAAATATGTCGAAGCACAAACGAGATTGTTCAGCATAATCAGTCGAGTATGTTACAAACAATTGAAAGCGATGATACTGAGGAGAGTGTGAATTCTCCGAAGCAGGTCACTGTGAGCACTGTTAGTGTTAAAGCATTACAAGAACAAGTCCAGGAATCTACCACCGTTCTTAATACCACTGTTGAATATGTTGATACCGGTATCACCGACCCGAATAGTACACTCAGTCAAACAGGTGATGGGTCAGATAATTTTAAGAAATATAGTAGCATTCGACTTGATAATGAAAACTCCCTACCATTAAGCCCACGTGTGGTTGCCCAGCGCCAACATCAAACTGGTGAAAGGAAGGTTTCATCGCCTAGAAGAGGAAGCTCGCCGGGCATACGATCAAGAAAAAATAGCCAGTCGTCAATTCTGGGTGATAAGTCTGAGGATAGATCAATTTATCCCAAGGCTGACATTACACTGGAGGGTTTGTGTAATTTGATTTATGCTATTCAAGGTGTGCTCCCGACATCTCGCCAACAGAAACTGTTCTACCGCACTGATCTACCCCCTGCTTCAGTCAGGAACGACATTATTGAAAACTGTAACAAAGATCAGATGCTCACTCATGTGGACCCAACCTCCATTTCCATGGTCGTGCTGGAGCAACTCCCACTTGTTCTGCAGAACTGTGCCGGTGGAACACTGCTGTCTGATGACTACCTCGGCGATATCAACCATAGTACGGACTGCGACACTGTCCGACTGAACATGCACACTACCAGTGTTTGGTTTTGGGACCTGCTCTGTGAGCATTTTAGGAACCTGATTCAATATAGCATTATGGATGGTGCAGAGATCGGCGAAATCTTTGGGCCCCAACTGATTGGGGAGGATTCTCCGTATGAAGACAAAGCCAGTGCATTGTTGGTGGACATGTTAGATGGTGTAGAGCCAGTGGATAGGACCAGTCTTAATTCAACGGAAAACCTATCATCCATGCTCACCCCAAAAACTCTACCTCATCCGATTCCAAACGAAGAGGTTCCACCGCTGGAGCTGCCTGTCAGCAAGAGTGAAGATGACGGTATTTCCAAGAAAGGTAAAATCAACCAGGGAGAGTCGCTCACTCAAAGCGCAGCGTATCGCCAACTCTTGGGAATGGGAATATCACCTATTAAGTCAGGTGATTATGAAGACAGCGACGAAAGCGATGAGATTGAGAAAGTACTCACCTCTCCAGAACCTAAGTTCAGTACGGGAATCGCTGCTTCGGTAATACCTAAATCTCAAGGCAAACCTCCAGTTACTAGTTCCCCAAGGTCAAGAGATCAGTCTGTCGCCTCATCTGTAAACATGTCTCCTCCGCTCTCGTTGACTTCACCCCGACCCTACGTCCCATCTGTGCTTGGGTCCACAGGAAAGTCTGCAGGCACACTGAGCAGCACGGGTCTGAATAGTTCCAAGAAGCCTGGCTTCAACTTTGGTGATTCTGATACAGATGAGGACGTGGTTCTAGCGGCCACTGGTGCAGGGGCCAAGGACTCAGAACTGGAGGATGATTTCAACTTTTATAGTTAATTTCATCATTCATGGCTGCATTTTTAGCACAGTTTATTTTCAACTTAATTGTTGAAAATAATAGCTTTTTATGCCAAGCCTTTAAAAAGAACATGAGTGAAATCTACCACTGCTGGAAGTCTAAATAATATTAATTTAAGAAGCACTTAATCAAGTGTTAATTGACGTTTGTACAATGAACTTTGATAGCACGGATCACATGTTTATGTAGATAAAAGATTCACCCCATACTAACAGTACAGGGGTGAACCATTACGCAGTCTAAATACAGGCGAAAATAGCTTTAGTATGGAACAGGAAGTAGAAACTTATCAGGTTTCCAGGATCATGTGGCTACATATATCAGCGCAGAGTTGGTGAAATGAGAGAGAATGCAAAGATGGCGGCAATAAAATGCTGTCGGTTATATTTTTAAAGTTCCTTAAAGCTGCATAGTCCGATAAAGCATAAAGTTTTCAAAATCAAAACAATTATCTAGATTTGATTCTACATATCTCACTTAGATACTGATGCACTTATTAGATATTTTTGTTGCCACATAGAAGGGAACGATGAGTCAATTTAATAGAACCTGCTACTGCAGAAGTCTATGGTATCAGAGTTGGCATGTTTGCCAAAATTATTTTCAGATGTTTGAATTTCAAATATCTCAAAAGGTAGCCATTTCAATTAAAAGTTACTTCAAACTAAAGTAAGGTAAATAATAATGATTGCTTTAATACACTTAACTCAGAAAAATATCAGAAACTCAAGACCATCGGACTATGCACGTTAAGCTACATGTTTTATTATATTTTTCAACTCAAAAGTAGCCAGTGTATATGAAGACATGTGTATAAAGAATATATTTTGCTTCTTAAATTAAGACTTTATTCGCTCAATTAATTTCCCAAGCATATTTTTTTTTTCTTGAAGATTTATACTGCCTATCATGGATAAGCCTAAATAGGCTTGTTTTCACCATTAGACAGTTTGTCGATAGAAAGCCCGAGCCTACACTTTTACCGACCCAAGGGATTTTTAACCTCCAACACCACATAGACATGGTATGAGAGCAACTGGCCTTTGATGACGCTGTAAGTTATACACAGCGGTGGAAATCCAAATTGGCAGAGGTGGGGGGCACAGGGAATCGAACCACTGACCTTCAGATTAGGAGTCCGACCTAGAAAAAAGTCAGACACTCTAACCACTCCGCCACAGAGAACACCACAAAATTCTTTGTTTATGTAGATAGCAATTACTAATATTAGCTACTCCAAACAGGCTGCCATCAGTGACTCAGCCAGGCTGGATGAAACCTGGCAGGAGTTGGTCCTGAACCCCCATGTCTTTTGTGTGGCAGTGATTGGCGTGTTAAGCAGTTACTAAAATTATCTAACAATCGCAGAACAGAAGACAGTTTGAGTAATTTTTTTACTAAACATGTTGAGATAGACATGATAGAAGTGAGGGAAAATTCAAAAGGAAAAGTTCAAGACAAGATTTCATGGTGACATAGAAAAAGATTCCAGGTTCAACCCCTCTCAAATTGAAGAGCACGCTTTTTGCTATTAAATCAGTATAACAAATAGTATAAAATAAATGCAATCTATATGATATATGAAACTTGATTATGTGCTTAGTTTTGGTTTCCAAGTATCTGTACATGTTCTATGGCTTTGTGAATTTGCTCATTTAGCCAATTTAGTTTTTGGACGAAAAAGGCCCCCAAAATTATATTTTAAAATGCTCATAACTTTTGAACCGATTATCACATCAAGATCAATTTTATACCACTGAAATCAGTGTATAAAGTTCTATCTGATTATCACAAAAGTGAAATGCAAATATACATTTTAAAAAATCAGTTTGGAGTGCCTAGTAATATAAATAATTGAACTGTATCCCTAATTATAAGACGTGAATATCTTTGCTAGATTTATGATTTGGTTGCGAATAAATATGGTCGTTGAAACCGACTAATGTATTTGATTATCTAATCTAGGATAAAGCTCTACGTTTACACTTTAAGTCATACATATTCTAGAAATGCACTAGCCTCGCTCTCCTCATCACGTGACCATAGAATACTGCATATGAATGCTTTGTCTTGTGCTAATTTGTAACAGGAAGGAGACCTGTGGTAGTGAGGTTAGCCTAATCGATAGTTGAAACGATATATGCATTAATTGTTGTGAAGTTTCACTTATTTATGCTTTGTTCTAATATTGACCCACCGTTATTCTGTAGTTTTCTCCCAAAGTCTAGTCAACTGTTGACCTCCGTTTTACAGATAAGTACAACGTACAGGGAGAGTAGTAGTGATAACCGATTTCTTACCGTTGAAGAACATTAGTCTGGTCTTATTATGGATACGGGAAACTTAGTAAGCCAGGAAGACAATAAGTAAGATGCCCTCCGTGAGTGATAGGCCCTACCCACTAAATTTATTAACCCTACGGCACGATACAATTTTAAAAGACAAAGCACTTACGTCACTATTAGATTAGATGAGGTTAGAGTGTGTGAGCTGTATGCTCAGGCCAAGTTGAAGACTCCACCATCAGATGTGGTGAGGATGCTCTGTTCAATTTGGTCGTGTGCAGTAATGAGTTTGAATCTGCTGTCGTTAGCTGGGTGCATCCTGAAATCTGTGGTTCATCTACTATTGTTGTTAACACCTTGTCACGCTGCCTATACATTATAATCCTGCATATCTGTGATACTGAAGCACTCATTAAACATGTATTGCTGCATAGAAAGAATTTGGTCAATTTAATAGAACCCATCACTGCTGCCATCATTGTGTTATGTACACTTGCATTATTTACCATGTTTTCACTTTAGTTTCAAATTATCCTAAAGTAGCCATTAACAAAAATGCATACAAACAATTTTGATAACTGAATCGGATGAATATTTTGTGTGTGCTGAATATTTGGTGACAACCATTTTGACCTTGACACTAAATCACACAACTATTAATATAATTCAGTCTATCTGCCTCGTATGTTTTTTAAATGTTTTATTTTTGTGTGTGCCAGATATAGTGCAAGATTTACTTTGCTTGGTAAATAATAAAGCAGGTACCGCCAATTTATATTCATAATAAAATAGTGACATTGTGGATGTTTATTTTAGTGTCGTTGAATTACGGGCGTAAGTGTATAACACTCCAGCTTCATACTATATACATGTTTTCACCTCCCATTCACTCCCTGATGGCTGTAGCAAGAAGTAATGTACTGGATCGCAGCTCACCGTGCAATGGGATTCACAGAAAAAAAACTATATTCCAAGCAACTAGAATGATTGATTCGTGGTAATTTTACTCTGTGTCAATAACAAAGGCGAACTAGATTCATGAGACTAAACAGGTTATTAGTAAACAATTAAAGCCGAGATTCATTAAAGGGGTAATAACATGACTAACAAAACTACTTATTCAGTTATTGTGATGAACTGTGTTAACTATACTTTATATATCCTCGGGAAGCTTTTTTTTAGGCCCAATCATGATCTTGGCATCTCTGTAGTCAAACTGACCATTTGCGTCAATACATCTAATTGTCAGGTCCTCCTCAGCTGACCTCGCCGTGAATATGACCTTTACTGCTGACACGGCGTAAAGAAACCACCAATCAATTAAACCTCAGTTGAGGTCGGCCAAGGAATAATTGGAAAGTAGTGTTAACCATATCACCTAAAGTATATTTGAAGCCTTTTGAGTATCCCTTAGAACCTATGTAAGTATACCACTCCCCTCACTATCCTTAGGGTGCTGTCACATTACGACGCATCGCGCAAACATACTTTGACGTATGTGATTTTTGGCCGCTACGGCATTAGGCATGCATTGGTATACGTCAACGTTCGTCGAGATATGGCATCGCACATCAGGGGGTCGGCAAAGTTTTGTGCATGCACAAAACCTTTGACATATGACGTGTGGATTTTATGTGTGCCATACTTTATGTATGCGTTAGGCATACGTCGATGTATGTTAGACATACGTTAGTCAAACGTTCACTATGTTGACCTACTTTAAAGGCAGTGGGAACATACAGGCTGTGTACTGACACCGTATGGATAACATACGTCTAACGTACATTTAGCATTTCTCCAGTGTGTCTTGACGCATGTAACGTATGAGGCGTAGTTCTGGCGATTGAAAAAAGTTCACCGGCGTTCTGTGAACGTACCATGAGCATAATTCAAGCATTTTTCGCCGGGAGGTAGGGCCTACATTAGCCAACCGCTATGTATATGTATAGGCTATGTATACGTCCAACTTTGCCCCCCCCCCCACCATGCCGAAAAGTTTGATGATTCTCGACGTAAAAAAAGTGATTTTAAGCGTTGGCGAGATGCGTCGTAATGTGACAGGGCCATTAGAACCTATGTGAGTATACCACTCCCCTCCCTATCCTGAGAACCTAGATAAGTATACCACTTCCCTCCATATCCTAAGAACCTAGATAAGTATACCATGGCGTCTTAGTCTAATGGTGCTGGACAGATCAGTCGCTACCTATTGGTTTCGAGATCAAATATCCTATGCCAAGCGCAATGTGATCGATATTTCTACAGCTACACATACAGGATTTATTCAATATTAAATCAGAAATAACTAAGCAGTTGCAGGATAAATAATAATAAAACAGGCACCACCAATTTATATTCATATAATAAATTATATTATAAGATACATGAATGTTCGTGCAAGGTTTTTGTTGTTTTACGTCCTAGCAACATCTAAGGTCATATCAGGACGGGGTTCATGCAAGGAATACATGGTCAAATCAGGTATCCAGATCTTTAATGGATAAAGCGGCTGTCACACCTCGCCGGATTGAGAAACGGACAGAATTCTCTAGTCTGGTGGGGTTCGGGCATGATAAGTATCAAAATATTGCGATATCGGGTCAAAGGGCCGCTGGACGAACGGATAGCCAATGGACGAAACAAACTCAAACCGGACAAGAACTGTAGACATCAATCCGGCAGCATCCGTTCCAAGTTTTGTGCATGTTCAAAACTTGTATGGACACAAACCGGATATCAACGGACTTTGTTCAGTTTCTGTCTGTTTCCCCCAATCCAGTGAGGTGTGACAGGGCCTTAATGCATTTGAATGATTTGTGAGACTAAATATATGCCCGCAGATTTGGGTGTGAAATCAATTTAATGCTTTTAAAAGCAGTATTTTGGTATATAAGGCAAAAGATGCTGAATTCTAGTGGAGGATCTGAAGAATTTATTTAACAAATGAAATTTGACGGGCAACACTGGACCTCCCTAACAGGAACTCGTCGCTGTTTGACACAGCTTCCTTAGAGCTTCCTTTGTAGTTATTTATTCAACAGCATCTGTTGGAGTGGGAGTTGGTGAATGCCAAATGAATTAACTGACAAGCTCGAGCCTTACAATTTGAGCTCTTGTTTGGCGGAACGATGGAATGCAGTTCCTATGATTTCAGGTTAAAAGTACTTTTTTTTTTTCTTCCTCCCCCAAAAAACCTCCCAAACAATTCCGCCCCAACTGACATGTGTTAGCACCTTATCTACTCTCATGTTTATTATGTACATAGGTGTGTACTTAATATAATATTTGATGATCTGAGATATATGTAGATAGACCCGTGTCCTCCGGCTAGTTGTGAGTTATTAGTGGTTGCGATAATGGTGAATCAATTTGTTGTAATCTACCTTGCGTGTAATTACGTCATTTTCATAGCACAGTGTATTAATTAACAGATACTTGTTTAACTAAGGAAGCAAACTACATGATTTAACTAAATTAACGTGATTACAAAATACTTTAGCTTGTACATAATCTATGCTTCCACACAACGGCCAAACTGCATAAGTATAACCAAATGTAGACAAAACCTTTAATTTATAGGAAGGTAAAAGACTCACACCACCCTGACAGATGCAATCGGGTACAGGTATGATACAGTAGACCCCGCCCCCATTAATTTAACCGTGAACCAGCCAAGACAGAAAACAAGCAAGAGTACTATAATTATATGAATCTTACCTAGGAGATGGCAGATAATAATAGTTTTCACTACCAACCCACCCTCCGACGTCAACGGGTGAACGAATGTCAGTATCAGCTCACGACATCATGATTTCTGATAAATGTACCATGTAATTTCCTTTACCATCCTGCCACCTAACGACAAGGACAATAACCAATGTGGCGAGCAGCTCACTGCCTAAGCTCAGCCGGAAAAAGGGCTATTGTTTTACAAAGATACCAGACCTCTTCCAAGTCGTATATAGTCACAGCACTGGGACCAAAACATTCAAATATGTTAAAACGCTATATTCGTCATGGGGAGAGGTAAAATATTGTTGTTGGGTTGTATTTTTAATAACTAAAAAATAAAGACTGACGGTTAACTTGCTCAGTGTCGGATTAATTATCTCTTGCGGTTATGTCGTTTATATGACATGGCCATAGCCTGGACTGGACACATCATGAGGACGTCTTAAGACAGGCTACCAAAGAGATCCTCTACTCTCAACTGTCTTCTGGTTATAGAAAGAGAGGGCGCCCTCATCTCCAGTTCAAGGATACCATCAAGAGAAACCTGAAGCTGAGAGATATTAAGACTGACTCATGAACATCACTCACAGCAGAGCTAAATGGAGAGCGGCAGTCAAGTAATGAAAGCAATCTTTGTCACATCGCGACCGACAGCATGATGATGACCAGATAAGATTTGATTAATTATCCTATTTGACTTCGGAATTAACATCCTCAGACCATGATAGTACACATATCTTTTAAATAGTTAACTAAATAGTTTTCAAAAGTGGAATGAATCATTTCAACATTGAAATTTGTTTCTACCTCAAACTGCAAGAAGTAAATAAGATAGCATGAAATCGTAAAGCGTCTGCAACTAAGTTAAGAGGTGGGAAATAATTGTTTAAATCGTTCAATGAAATGTTAAAAAGGCTAATTCCCAAAAAGGTCTTGAGCTCTATGGCTATATATATTTGTCACAAAAGATATTCTCCTCCGAAATAATTGGTAATTAATTGAAAGAGAAAACTCTTGTGCACCTGGTTCCAGTATGTGAGCAACTACTACTACTGCTGTTTTTATTGTGGGGCATCCCTGTGTATACTACAACAGCCAGATGCCAATGGTACCAAGGTGCAATTTTACATCCAGTACGTGTTGACGGAATAAAAGTCACGGTATAGCACATTATATACATATAAAAAGGTGGTATGGATGATACTGATGCGGTGAAATGTGTAGCACTTTATAACCATATTGATTGTGAAAGCAAAAGACAAGTTATCTTTAATTTATTTGAACCGGAAAGTCTCAATCTGAGACGCCATATATTCTAACATCATCCTTGATTTCCATGCAGAGTGAGTAACATAATATATACATAAAGTACGAATGTTCATGTACACAGTCAATAGTTAATATCACAGACCCATTGTAGTTCACTAAAATAATCAGTGCTTCACATACTCGTGAAACCTAGTAAAAAAGTACCATATAATAATTACTCAAACCGCAACCGTAAGCATTGCAAATACTTAGGTGACATTAATGTATGTAAAACTAAGTAAATCCTACATACAATGCAGTTGAATCACACAGTGAAGAGTCAATAACTACAAGTGTTGTTGGATAAAATAATGTCACTGATTTACTTAAAAATTAAAGACTTCTAAAACCTAAAATCGAAGTGATATTTTATCCATTAATTACTTTCAGTCAGCCTTAACAATTCACATCCAGTCAATACTTATATAATTACAGCAACATGGGCATCATCATCTAGATGTTTATATATATAGTTTACCCACTAGACACTCTTAGATAAAAGCATTCAATTTAAAAAAGTAAAATAGCTATTAGGTAGGACAACATAATATACATTGATCTATATTTATCCAGTTAAACCCCTGTTGCGGTTTCCCAGGGACACCAGTTTGTGAGGGACACATGGCTTCTGCACATGCGTCAAAATCGAACAGCATCGTCACTAACCTTATAAATTTAATATAATATTTTTGATAAAGATGTTTTCTACATGTGTACCAAACGATTTGTTTCTAGATGGTGTAATTTGAGAGATATTTGACTTTTTCTGTATGAAGATTGCTCACGACCATTGACAATGCCTTGAGTTTGACGGTACGCGCAGTGCAAAACGTCAGTTTTATTCAAAATTAATAGAATTCAAGAACCCTAACCTTATAAATTTAATATAGCCTTCATGGTAAAGATGTTTTCTATATGTGTACCAAGCGATTTGTTTCTAGATGGTGTAATTTGGGAGATATTTGACTTCTTCTGTATGAAGATTTGCTCACGGCAGTTAACAATGCATTTGAATGGAAGTGTCCCTGGCAAACTGGTGTCCCTCGGAATCCGCATCACCGCCATAACAGAAGAGAACTTAATTATGAACGAGATGATAATAACTATTAAATATTACCTTAAAATATTAACTCCCATCTCAGATTAGATTCTAACGCTACCATGCAAAGAACGTACTAAGCAACCAACTTTGCATCCCGATATCAAACCTGCAAATGACTAACTTTGCATCCCATTTTCTGTGTGTGATGTGGCACGTGGACAATTGTGTATGTTGGCTGATATGAACAAGTTAAAACAACAAACAACGTGATATGCAGTGTTGACAGTCAAAATGCTTCTCCTGGGATAAATGCTTGTTGGTGGCATATGACACGAGAAGAAATGTATACAAAGTTTTTTTAAAAAAACAATCTTGTGGAACTAAAAAGTCTTGTAGAGGAAGACCTCAGATTGCGCACCTAGCTCACTGAGCGGTTTGTTACCCAAATCCCAGAAGAATACTCTTGTCACTGGTTTCCCTTCTCTTTCTCTATCTACTGTCTAACCAGTGTTGGCTCCTGTTGAATGCCCTATATTGTCGCCATTACTCGGGTGGCATTCACCGCTTCGTGGTATAAAAATACACCCACAAAGACCGCGCCGGTCTACAAATCGGATTTGTCAAGAAGGTGATGAGAAAAATTTAGACTTGTAGAAGGGTGCACCTGTTACAAAATGTCATTTTGTTTCAACATACTCTATGTACACTGCTTTTTGAGGTAACCACACACACACACACACACTGGCAATGGTTGGATTTATTAGTATTCCACCCTGGAAGTAGGCACCATTTTCTACCCTCCCCCCCCCTCAGGTACTGTGATCTCCAGCACTATCGAGACCCTATACATACAGCCCGTAACTACAGTTTGAGGGCGCGAGTACATTCACAATATCCAGTCTGACGGCAATGAAATGAAACAAGTCAGTTTGTTGGAAAAGTGGCAAATCCAACTGTTATCTATTAATATATACACACACTAAGACAAACTATTATTAAATCACATATGGGCTTCTCTCTTCTGCATTATTCCCATATAACCACAACACAAACTAGTGAGCATTGCCGATTTTATATATCCATAATCACTGCTTATGCGCAAATATATCCCACGGATATATCTAATATATATACGTTAAACATCGGTTTTCGAACTACAGTAAAACCTCTCTAAACCTACCGACTTTAAGTGGTCCATTTAGAGAGGTGGTCGGTTTAGGGAGGTAAAATATGGTTACAATGACCAGACGACAGCGATTGGTTAATAATACACGTCATTAAGCGCATAATAGTAATAATAAGAAATAAATAATTCTCCGAGCGTTTATATGTATGTAATAGATTATATTGTATATATTTGCATAGGTGTGTGGCCAATTTTCACGAAATTGCTTCAAATGAGGCTTTTAGGGGTATTTTTGTTCATCAAATAAAGAAGAGATCAGATTAATCTAGAAATGTGACAGCTTAAGTTCTATTTTATTTATAATTATTGTTTATTCATTTTGTGCAAGATTTTATGCATATTCAAGCTAAAAAAATAAAAGCTTCCATTTGGGAATTAGGAACGGATTAATCCATTTTCCATTGATGTTTATGTAAAAATTGGTTTCGGTTTACGAACAAATCGGTCTAAGAACAACATTTAGGAACGAATTATATTTAAAAACCCGAGGTTTCACTGTATTATATATTATATAAAATCCATTTGGTTAAAAAGACATCCAGCGAAATCCATCCAAATATTGGTGGGCCGCAGAAGCCGTACACACAACTATTGGACAGTCATCACGCATATACACAGAAACCCATCTTAAAAGTAACTGTCATGAAGGGACTCCCCAGGTGCAGTAACTCCTACTTATACACTATCCCAACAACGTGATTCTAGTGTGCACTAAGCATAAACAACTCAGGTTGATTATGACCGTATAGCTTTTAACATACACCTTCGAATCACATGCAAGTGAAGTTGGTTGCATCTGAATTTGTTGCCCCTTTTTACTGCAAGCAGGTAAGTGGTTGCCCACCTGCCTGCCTGTGTGTACAGTGTACACAGATAAATCCGGCATGTCTTCCGTTTATTCATTTGTTCACCACAACAGAAAGGAGATAAGACTGAAATCCCACGACGATCGGGATGAGACGGGTCGCCCTGGCCCTGAGATATGCACACAGGTTCACGTACACACAACTCACGGTAACACTGCAACACGCACAACACCGGGCAAACAGAGCATGCGCATAGCATGCCAGGCCGGCCACTGCGCTGCGCACTTCCGGTACGCATGCGCATTCCAGGAGCCTAGCTTCTTATATATGCAGGTGCGCACCACCTCAGATTACAATCCCCCCCCCCCCCCAACCCCCGTCACATTGAAATATGTGTTTTTATAGCATTGAATTCCATCGCGTTTTATTACAATATCGTTTTACTATTCCATTGCCGAAAAAGTCTTATGTACCACCTGAACATCCCAAGCTAGGCCCCTGCACTCGGCTCTGGGAATAGTATGGTCCCCTCCCGACAAGTGTAATGGTAATAATGTGCTACTCGTAGTGGTTATAGTAGCCGTGTAGATAAGGGTGGCGGAGGTGGTGATCCTTATATAAGAGCATTATTCTATACCTTTTTTTTCTTTTTTTAACACCCTCCCCCCACCCCCACACTTAGCCAAGTCAAATTGGAATTGATTCTATTTCCGGTCCATGCGTTCAAGACAGGCGATGTGTCCAATGATGGTGGGTAGATAAATGATTGTATTCTATTCTTAAAACATGCAAGCGCATAGAATAAAAGTTAGAAGTAATTCAGCGGGTTCCTGTCAATCCCTTCACACATGATTCTATTTAAGTAACCCGGCGTAATTACCCAACAACTCTAGTTACTCACCACCCACATGGGGACACACACACACACACACACGCACGCATACAACCACACACGCAATCATTGCATCACTGTTGCCCTACCATGCTACTTGCTCTTGTAAATGTGGCTGGTAAGCTTCTACTCGGCCACCACCACCACCACCACCACCATCACGCTGTAACACCCACCATGACACCACCACACCCCTACACCATGGCACCGCCCTGCCCGGCAGGCCGGACTAGCTGGGGTTCTGGCCGAGCAGCCCACTGAGCGGCATGCTGGGCGTGTTCAGCAGCCCGATGCGCTGCTTCTGTTTGCGCTGCTCGGTCATCTGTTCCTTCAGCTCGGTCAGCTGTGAGGAGAGCACCTGCACCAGCTTGTTGGTCTGTTCCAACTGCAACTGCAGGTTGCGCAGCTCGTTCTGCTCACCCTCGCTCTCGTCCGCCGCCAGCGACATGGCGCGCATGCGCGGGAACCAGTCCAGGTTCCTCTCCTTCAAAAGGAGATGGTCATCTTCAGTTTGACATATTAATATCCTAAAGTTGAATAATCCATTGGCATAGACTTGTCAGGGGCGTAGCTACATTTGTCACACCGTAAGCATGTGCGAACAGTTTCTCTCAGCATCAGATTTTGTCCATACAAATCTGTTATAATATGCACGTTTTTATTTTGTGCTTACAATTTGTTTATTTCCTGTAAGCATGTGTGAACAATTTTGTGCTTACAATTGCTTAATTTTTGGCTATGCCCTTGCTTTCTGCCATTTTTCCCCTTTATTATAGATAAATTTATGATGTTGATCACGATAACCTTCTTTACTTTAGTGAAGTAACCTTATTTTTAAATGGTTACCTTTGGAGATATTTGAAGTGAAAACATGCAAAATTACTTTGAGCGTGCACACCAAAATACTGGACATACATAGGCTTTGGTTACCCATTTTCGAGCATAGCAACATAGCACAGGTGCACCAAACGGCTGAAAATGGAAAGAAGAAAAAACGCACCAGTGTCCAAGTTGGATAATTAGGATCAAATTTATGTAAGTAGTTTAGAAAATTTGATGTTTTCATCGGACTATGCAGCTTAATGCCGTGTATCCATAGACTGTTCCCTTGTGGCGTGTTCCCTTTGTTTCGTGTTCGCTTTTGACCTTGTGACGTTCCACAGAGACAATGAACTTGTGTTTTGCTTCTTGGCTGTTCCCATAGATTGGACTCAGGGACCGTATGGCCTTGGACATGGCACATCTGACATATTGCCCCGGAGCATAGAGAATGAACATGTCCATTGTCTGTGTAGCAGGTCACAAGGGAACACGCCACAACAGTCAATGGATACACGGCCTTACATACACCAAACGGGTGACTTGTGATTGAGCGTGACCCATTAGCTACATTAGCGCGGATTTCACTGACCTTAACCATGGTGTAGACGTAGCTCTCAGGCCCCGTGAACTCCGTGGGGTCCTTGACCTTGATGAGCACGATGAAGTACAGATAGTGCCACATGTTATGTTCCGATTTACAGTGCTCTTCAAACGACACAGCTTTGTTGTCAAACGCTGATCGGTCTAGACCTGGGGGAAACAAAATATCTGGTTAGCTTATGTCACTTTTGAATATTCAGGGTCATCTGTTAAAATACATTTAAATGTCGGCTACTCTACAAAACAGCCCACGTTTAAAGGAAAACGTCTTTTAATAAACGCTTTATTCCCATAATATATACATTTATTATATATACATATTTATAATATATCAAGGATGAAAGATCTCCAGGATTCCGCGGATTTCCGGGATTTTTCAATCTCGCAGCACCATCAGCGTAGATCTATACTAATACGTGGTGCAGACGCTGCAGCACTATCAGCGTATTCCACTAATGAATGCTCCAAAGGCCGCAGCACTATCAGCATATACTACTAATACATGCTTCAAACGGCACAGCACTATCAAAGTATACCAATATATGAAACCCGACTTCCGGAAATTTTCCACGATTCCCTGACCGTGCTAAACCTATGGGAGAATATCTGCATTTCCACTTTTTTCCCGGAGATCACTTTCATCCCTGATTAAAAATAATAAAACATTTCTTCATGGTATTTATGTAATGCATAACGTATTATGCGAGAATAAAGATACAGAAGGGAATTATTGTCATATTTATATTCCCGTAAGACCTCCTTTGTTTCTCTCATTATTGTACTGTAGCTATGTTTATATATATGTGGGGGTTGAGGTCCCTCGGCTGCTGGAGAGTGCTGAATCCCCCTAGTCGGGTTCACAAACTGCCCTTCTGGGGCCATCAGTGACACTCGTTTTTTTATAGAATGGCTACGGGGTGTGGGGGGCCAAGTGTAACCTAAAGCCAGGCACATTAGGCGTGCGTACGTACCACACACAAAACAGGTATTCTTTAGGATTTCTTCTTTCTGTTGTTTTTCACTTCTCAAGTCGGCGAAGGTGTCGATGATGACACCAAAGATGAGGTTTAACACTATGATAATGACGATGAAGAAGAACAGAAGATCGTAGATAACTCGCGCTACAAATAATGGTTCCTGCAAAATGCAACAGTTACAAGTTAGTTACAGCCGGACTTGAATTTCACCCGGCATTTCTCAATCATAAAATATCAATAATATGTCAAATTTAGATCGTTATTTCTAAACAGACCGAGCCCCGACCCCATGTCATGGAATTAGGTCAAGATTAATCATTCTAAAAAAAGAAAAAGTACAAGTGAACCACCATATAACAAATAACGTATATCTCCATACCGATTTCATTATCACAGTAAGCCTATGTTTGCGCCCAATTTAATCTCTAGATATGTGGAAATTATAGTGCATCTTGTTTATCAGTTATTGTATAAATTCTTAACTTATAACTTGCCTTTCGTTTATGTTAAAACACGACAAACAAATGAAACTTTAATATTCCTTTTCGGGACAAGAACTTGCTTCAATTGAGAGTTTTATAACTTTAATCAAATAAACTTGATTTAAAGGAAGGAAATATGTTTCAACTGATGAGTGTGTGTCGGGCGGGGGCGGGTATTATTTCGGTTTATACAACGCTCACAAACTACAAGCAGTTGATGCAAACCACAAAAATAGCAGCTCCCCATGTTACATGCATCTATTCATAAAACAGTTTCGTTAATTTTCTCACCAACTACCGGCCATATTGGTTGGGGGTGCGCATGTCATAACAGATTCACATTTCAAAACTTTGCCGATTAAGGATTTGTGCGTAAGTGAGGTTTTATGTCCCACGATGATCTGACGTCATATCAAGGTGAACACTGACTTGTGAGACTACATTTATGGCGACGTTATAGTGCTGTCCCACTGGGATGCCATGCCATACCATAAGCACCATGATCTGATGCCCCACTCAGTCACACTATCCTGGCACTGAGCCCAAACAGTCCTTTCCCTATCCTAGTAATGCCAAGCGTCTTGCAATCTGTCGCATGAGAAGCGGGCGCTCTACACACTCGGCCATCCCGTCCGGATTAAGACCTTGTAGAAGACTAAAACATAACTGTGTAGTCGCACCCCCCCCCCCCGAACCCATAAAACCCCCCAAAAAACCAACAACATGTGTTGAAATACTTGGACCGTCAGCGCAACCGTTGGAACAATCAAAGGTGTTGGAGTACCGGGGTTGAGGGGGGGGGGGGTGCTCTTATTAAACTATGTAAAGTCTCCAACCATAGTTGCATTAATGTGAATTAGTAAGCATGGGCCACTACAATGTGTAAGCAAATTATATGTTCATTAAATCCACTCATTGCATGGTCATATACAAAGGCTCATTGAAATGACAACTCATGTTGAATCCTGCTACTAAAAACACAAACAAGAAAACATGTTCGTACGTGTTGGTTATTGAAGCCGAAACACCAATATTATCAAGTCTTGGGTTAAATGCACACCTTTACCTGTACGCAAGTGTGTGCTGCTCAATAAGATACAATGTTCACTGTTATTGTTAAACATCGCCGAATCGCCACACACCTCGAGCTATACATAATTACCAATACACTCATGAGAATTGGTTGCATAGTCCGATGGTTTTGAGTTTCTGTCATGTTTCTGAGATAAATATATTAGATTGATCGTCGAAATCTACTTTACCTTAGTTTGAAGTAACTTTTATTCTAAATGGCTAACTTTTGAGATATTTGAAGTGCAAACATCTCAAATTAGTTTTGGCAAGCATTCTGACACTATTGGTTTATGCAGTAACAGATTCTATTAAATTGACTTAGTACTCCCTTCTATGTGGCAAAAAATGCTTAATAAGTGCATCGGTATATAAGTTAGATATATAGAATCAAATCTAGATCATTGTTTTGTTTTTGAAATTTTTATGTTAATTCAGTTTCCAATTTAATTTCTTTATAAACAAAAAAACTAGTTGTGTAGTAACCTTTTGTTTGAATTTCTATTCTAAGCACACACCGTCAGAATTCAGAAATTCATACATGAGCCAATACGGTGTGTGCATGACTGGACAGTAACTCCTTCAACCCCCCCCCCCCCCCCCCCCCCCCCCATCGTCTGTCTGCAGGCTACAATTAGCGTCCGCACCAACGACGGTTTCGGCATTCCTCCCAGACAGCGAAATGATGAGTTGCTTCCTGATTTTTAATTGATTTTTTGTGTGTGATTGTAATAAAGCGAAGTGGCCTAAGAGTGTCCAATCAGACATAAAGTTGTGCTATATGTATTGGGCAGTTTCTTAAATACAAATAATAAAAGTAATAATAAAACAAAGATAAAAGCAACAAAGCTGCCAATAAACGGCAACCTTAATAATAATATATATAATTAAAGGGAAAAGAAAAAATCCAGTAATAAACAGCAACAATAATATAATTACAACAATAATATAACAAAATTTAAAGAGAGAAAAACGGAAAGCTTTCAATAAACCAGAACAGCAATAATATAATAATAATTTTGTAAAGAGAGAAAAACAGAAAGCTGTCAATAAACATAAAAAATTAAGCGAGAAGTGGAAAGCCACCAATAAACTGAAACTTCCCCCCTCCCCCCCCTCCACTGGCCCCAGTTAGGTGTGGAGGAGGGCCCAGCATCATGCCGGCCATGCCCAGGGCCGCCCGGTGTCGTGGTTTTAAATCTCAGCGGGTTTAAAACCTACACTTTCACCCTGCGCATGCATCAAAATCGATTGGCATTTCCACCGGATTAAGACTGTCGACTAAGACAGTTTATGTTAAGATTAAGACAGTTTATGTTGTCAAATATTCACTACAATGACAGTATTTCCGCCAGATTAAGACCATCGAGTAAGACCGCTTATTGTAAAATATTCCGATAATAAGCATTGGTGGGGGAATGCAAATGTTCTATTGTGAAACAGGTATACATGGCCAGGTGCATAGATGTGTTTATGTAGTTGCTGGTGGTGCTTGATTGATAGGTAAATAGACATTGTGGTGCTAGTAGGATTGTGTGGAAGGGGCACCCAGAGCCCTACACACTAAACCCTCCCCCCTCTGCTAGTCAGGATCACTACACTCAGCTCAAGGCAGGTGGTGGCCAGGGGAGCAAAACAGCTTGGTGGTGGTGGGCAGATCACTGTAACCATGGGGATCAGAAATGCTTGTTTCTCATTGGTGGAGCTAGAAATGCTTGTTTCTCATTGGGAGAATGGGGTGGGGTGATACTCTATACTGAATCCATGTACCATATAAATAATAAACCAGAGGGCTTGACTCTCTCTCTTCTTTCACACTTTATACTCTTCCTTTATCTTTGCCTGTATTGATTTCACTATAGCCTGCCTACACAACCACAGATTCGAGCCGTAGACTTTACATTATGTTAAGATTAAGACAGTTTATGTTGTCACTACAATGACACCTGTTTCTCCTTGCCTGATAAGATTTCAGGCCCACACAGAGAATGCGGAACTCCTTATAAAGTATTGAGTACTCGGACAAAGCCAAAAGGCGCAAACAACGATGTCAGAAAATATATAAAACAATAATTAAAATAACCCCTCCCCCAAAATCCTAAAAAGGAGCATGGCGAAAGTGTAGGTTTTAAACCAGTGGACTTTTAAAACCGCGAGACGCTGCAGTTTGAAAGTGCCGTTTGATTTTGACACATGCGCAGGGCGAAGGTGAAGGTTTTAAACCAGCAGAGATTTAAAAACGCGACACCGGTACTCACGTTACTGCGGGGCTTGCGTAGCACGTCCCCGATGCCCCCGCCGTTACGCAGCCCCCCGTTGAGCGTCGTGATTATACACATTATTAACGAATCACAATGCCGCTCCCTGGTGACGTCATCACCGCCACCGCTCTCCGCCACCACCCCCGAGGAGGGCGCTGTAAGGACAAGGCGCGCATTGTAGGTTCCGTACACATTTGAAGATATGGAATTCAAGGCTATTTCAAGGCTGTTCTTGATAGGAATTCAAGACTATTTTCATTTCGATTTCAGGGGAAAAAAAACCAATGGCGAATTGCGATTAGGTTGATCATTATTCCGTACTTTAGTTTAGCTTGAAGTTACTTTTATTTTAAATGGCTAACTCTTGAGATATTTGAAGTGCAACCAGGCAAAATTAATTTTGGCAAGCATGCCAACACCAAAGCATTCTGCAGTATAGGTTCTATTCAAGTGCCTCAATATTCCTTTTTGTGTGGCGATAAATGTTTAATAAGTGCACCAGTATCTAAGTTAGACATGCAGAATCAAGTTTAGATAATTGATTTGGTTTTGAAATTGTTATGTTTTCACCAGATGATGCAGTTTTAAGTTTGCACTACATGGACCACTTTTCCAGTTATGTAACAGAGGACTTTAAGGATATGCGGGAATCCTGGATTAGTTTTTGCTTGCTTGTTGTTTTATGTTCTAGTAACATCTAAGGTCATATCAGGACGGGTACTGACTTGTGACAGTGCGCACTCATGGCAACTTTTATAGTGCTGCCCCATTGTGGGAAATCAGGCTGCTAGCACCATGACCTGATATCCCGCTCAGTCACATTATCCTGACACTGAGCTAACCAGTCCTTGTCCTATCCTAATTCCTATTAATGCAGAGCGCCAGGCTAGGAAGCGACAAGTATCAATTTTAAAGTCATTGGTTTGACTAGACAGGGAACCGAACTCCCGACCTTCCGCACGTGAGGCCCGCGTTCTGCCGATTAGGCCAGCGCGCCCTGTGGGAATTCTGGAAGAACCTTGAGATATCTTTTTTTTTTTACTTGGGATAGAAAATAAATTTCCTTTGGTGTAAAATGGCCAATTTCCTTTGGCCATTTTAAACATTCCGCTTCCAGCTCTACATGTGCATATATCAGTATATATATTGGGAACATACCGGGCTCTCCGATGTTTTTCAGGATGCTACTCATTTTCTCGGCGTCACAGCCGCGCTCGGACGAGCACGTCGAGTCGGCCATGCCCCCGATGCCGGCTGCCATCTTGGCCGCCCCATCCGCCTTGGCGCTGGCCGCTACTGCTGCACCGGCGGCCGTTCCCATGACTACCGTCGTGGCACCACCAGTCACTATGTTCGCAGCTCTCGCCACATTAGCTGGACAAATCAGGAAGTATGGTTTGAGTTTTATTTAAAGTTGCATAGTCCGATGGTCTAAGGTTTCTGTAAATTTGTTTGAGATAAAGATATTAAATTGATTGTTGTAATCTACCATGCTTTAGTTTGGAGTAACTTTTATTTTAAATGACTTTTGAGATATTTGAAGTGCAAACATGCTAAATTAAATTTGGCAAGCTTGCCAAAATTTGACATCATAGGCTTTTGCAATGAAATTGACCCAGTATTCCCTACTATGTGGCGATAAATGTTTAAAAGGTGCACCAGTATCTAAGTTAGATAACTAGAATCAAATCTGTTTTGGTATTGATAATTTGATGTTTTCATCGGACTATGCAGCTTTAACATCAGGGGCCCTGCTCATGGTGAGCCAATGAGAGGCGGTTTGAGACTGGACTGTAATGGTTCGATATAGCTGCGTGGCTGCCACTGACCTGCGTTGACAATACTATCGAGGCTCTGGACCTCCATGAGGAAGTCGTCCTGGAAGAAGATGAATCCCACGATGGAGAAGAGGTAGATGAGTATGAGGGCGAGCACTGCCGTCAGTAGGATGGACCGGCCACTCTTCGTCACTGACCTGATCACATTCAGCAGCGTCTCTTCGCGGTACACCACGTCCAGCAGCTGGCAGACGCACGCATGGATATGGTAATATAATTAATGACGTCTTCCCACCTCTAGAGTTACAAGACCCATATTTAATGACGTCTTCCCACCACTAGGGTTACTGGACCCATATTTAATGACGTCTTCAACCATTAGGGCTACAGGACCCATATCTAATGACGTCTTCCCACCATTAGGGTTACAGGACCCATATTTAATGACGTCTTCCCACCACTAGGGTTACAGGACCAATATTTAATGACGTCTTCCCATGCAAGGGTTACTGGACCCATATTTAATGACGTTTTTCCACCATTAGGGTTACAGGACCCATATTTAATTACGTCTTCCCACTATTAGGGTTACTGGACCCATATTTAATGATGTCTTCCCATGCAAGGGTTACAGGACCCATATTTAATGACGTCTTCCCACTATTAGGGTTACTGGACCCATATTTAATGACGTCTTCCCAGTGCTAGGATTACTGGACCCATATTCAATGACGTCTTCCCACCGCTAGGGTTACACAACCCTTATTTAATTACCTTTTCCCACCACTAGGGTTACAGGACCCATACTTAATTAAATCTTCCCACCATTAAAGTTACATGCTCCACATACAAACCTACTTTTTTTTAAACCACTTATATTTAGCACAAAAGTATAACTGTGACACACTTGTTACTAATAAGATCACATGACATCAATATCACACAGGCAGTCGTTCAGTTAGACAAACATACTCTGCAGCCTGTTCCAGCAGGGGGTAGATGTTGGAGTTTTATGTCCTGGCAACATCTAAGGCAATATCAGGACGGGTACGATTTGTGACAATCTGCACTCATGGCGACTTTATAGTGCTGTCCCACTGGGAAATCAGGCCACCAGCACCATGAGCTGGTATCCCACAAAGTCCAATTACCCTGACACTGAGCTAACCGGTCCATGCTCTATCCTATTAATGCCGAGCCCCAGGCTAGGAAGCGACAAGTATAAATCTTTATAAGTCATTGGTTTTACTAAACCGGGAACCGAACTCCAGATCTCCCGCACGCGAGGCCCGGGCTCTACCGATTCGGCCACCGCGTCTGGTCCAAGCCTTATTGAACATGCATCCAAGTTGGCTCCAGGTCACGTGACACTGGCGTTCCTCCGGCCCAGCTTCACACACTCGTCCCCCCCTCCCCCCCCCATGACCCCGGCACATGGCGCTCACCAGCATGCTGTAGAAGAACTCGTGCACGCAGAGCCCCAGCGTCGAGACGAGCAGGTAGCCCATCTGGTAGCAGAACTCGACGTCCCAAAGGATGTTCTTGACGGTCTTTGTGAATGTGCCGCGGTTGCCCATTAGACTCACGAGGAACACAATGCCGTTCATCACCTGCGTGTTGTCATGGAAACCAGATTCGTACCAGTGATAGAAATAAGCAAAATTGTTCACTTGTCCATAGGCCAAGACTGTGATTCTTTTTGTACTTGTTCGCCTGAATTTTCACTTTTCCGTAATTATGAAATCATTCCATTATTTATATTTGAATAAGACCTTATGCGCTATACAGACCTGCCTACACACAATTTCCTATTTGGGTTCTCCAGTGAAAAAGATTGTGCGCATTAAATAAAAAAGGTGTACTTTCCAATCTTTTTTTCACTTGTCCAACGGAAAAGTTCAAGCCATGGTCTGCTTGTCCGTGCCTACTCTCACTTGGCTCAGACAAGCAGACAAGCCTAGTTTCGAACATTTGAGTCCCACATTACGTGTTGATGGCAGGTTGATGAATCATCAGCTGTTCACAACTAAGGGAGCTTTAAACTTTAAAAAGAGTACTGCAATTTGATGTAACAAAATAGTGTTAATTTCAACTAAATTGCTAGAAATCAATATTTATATATTTGACATTGGACTGATCTTGGGTAAAGAATGCCCCTCCATGTATCGGATCATAACCTGCTCAGTGCATCTGGAACTGGTATACAATAACTCAACAACACAGGGTTACACAGGCATACATATTAATCCTCATGGGTGGACGAGTGATTTCAAATGGGTCAAAGTCAAAGGCCGCGGACCATTTGAATTCATTCCACCCATCCACGAGGACTATTATGACGCCTAGAAGTATGAACTATCACATCTTTCATTGTTTCAGACATCTTTTGTTGTTGTTGTTGTATTACACCTAAACAGAGCTGCTTTGCTATTTACTATGGAATAATATTCTGGTGCCTTCATATGGCACTAGTGCCATTCGGTCAAGCAGAAATTATCCCCCTGCATCGAAGTAAAGCACACAATTAAAAAAAAACACCCCAAAACAACAACTAAAGTACAGGCGCTTACATTGAGAGTGCCGAGGAGTAGGAGCGTGGGTTCGAGTCCGACAGAGAAGATGAGTCTGAGGATGAGCGCAGCGATGAAGGTGCGCACACCGAGGGGACGCGGCAGTAGGATGACGATGGCGAGGGACAGGAACATAGCGGCCCACACAAGAGCGGACAGACGCGGGTCGAGCTCTGTAAGGAGGCAAGGGGCGGCACGAGTCCGGCTGGTCACAGCTGCACAGGCCGGTCAAAGCATCAAACTTTCCAAACAGGAACGTGCGCCTAAAGATTTGATCTTATGGATCCAACTTAAAGCTGCATAATCCCATGAAATATCAAATTTTCAAAACCAAACCAATTATCTAAATTTGATTTTACATATCTAACTTAGATACTGATGCACTTATTAAGCATTTGTTTCTGTGTAGAAGACAATACTGAGTCAATTTAACAGAACCATTTACTGCAGAAGTCTATGGTGTCAGAGTTTTGGCAAGCTTGCCAAAACTAATTTTCCATGTTTGCACTCAAAATATCTCAAAAGTTTACCATTTAAAATAAAAGTAACTTTGAACTAATGTAAAGTAGATACTAGTGATCGATCTAATATATTTATCTCAGAAAAGATACAGAAATTAAAAACCATTGGACTATGCAACTTTAAGATACTGGTGGACCCATTAAACATTTAAAGCTGCATAGTCAGATGAAGCATCCAACTTTCGAAACCAGAATGTGCGCTTAAGATTTGATCCTATGCATCCAACTTCAAATTCTAGTGGACCCATTGAATATTAAAGCGGCACAGCCCAATCTAAGCATCAAACATTTGAAACCAGAAAACACCTCATAGAATGATCCTACGCATCCAACTTAACATACTGGTAGGCCCTTTAAAAATTTAAAGCTGCATAGTTTGATGAAGCATCAAACTTTCTAAACCAGAATGCATGCCTAAGATTTGATGCTACGTATCCAACTTCAGATACGGGTGGACCCATTGAACATTAATTTGTAAGAACGGTAAGTCAATTTAAAGCTGCATAGTCTGATGAAAATATCAAATTTCAAAACCAAAATAATTATCTAGGTTTGATTCTACATATTGAACTTAGATAATGGTGCATTTATTGCCACTTCGAATGGAATACTGAGGCAATTTAATAGAATATGTTACTGCAGAAGCCTATGGCGTCACAGTTTTGGCATGCTTGCCAAAATGAATTTAGAATGTTTGCACTTTTTTGTTTTTATTTTTTTGTGATGGGTGTATTTATGCTCCCCATAACAGCTAAGTCATGACTTGTTTTCGCCGCTAGACAGTAATAGTCCTGTGACTCCCCTTCTTTTGATCACTTTCAGTTATTGTGTAGCTAACTACTGCATACATTCTTTCTCTGTTTGTAAGCATTCTCCCACATCCCCCAAACCTCTGTGAGTTTGTTCGTCCTACAATCGGATAATTGTTTGGTTACCAATAGTTAATTTCTCTGAATGTCTTCACTTTGCTGTGTTAGTGGTCATTAGGTTTTGATTTAAAGTTTAAAGTTTACCTTTTGTATGTAAAACTTTGCTTGAATTATCAGTGTATTTTCTATTTATTTATCTATCTTTCTTTTTTTAATTCATTTTATTTGTTGTTGTCATTGGATATGTTGGTGAGGCAACATATGTAATTCCCGACACTCAGACAAAGCGCACGAGGTAAGGTTCAGGCTCAGCACGTGACCCGAAACCCTCCCTATGCCCACTTCTCGTCCAGCTGCAGGACGCGCAACACTGATTGCCCCACCCACCCAACCCTATCTGTAAAGGGGTTAAGTGCTGAGGGTGTTGATTTTTCCTGTTTGTTATGATTTTCACCATTGATGACTTATCTCGCTGCAGATTTTCATCTGCTCGATTACGACTATCTAGCACCTATGATTCACAACACTCGGAAGCCAGCCCTTCCATCTCGCAAGGTCCCAGTGCCTGCTGTTACTTCATACTACGACACAATGTTATCGGAGCCAGCCTCCTGCACGCCCCTGCGGCACTGTTATCCTGTTTGATTACTTATTTGATGTCATAATCAATAAATCTTGATTATAAAGAATGTCTTACTAGTCCTTTGTACGAGTGTCGTGAATTAGTCTAGCAGTGCATTTAGCTCTCTTTTGATTAATGTTTTATATGTTTCTATTGTCCCTGTACTTCTTTCTTCTACTCCCAGTGTATTCCATTCCCTTGCCTTCATGAACTCGGTACTCCTTTCATATGATCTGTTTTTGGCTCTGTTTCTTATCAGTCTGGGGCCATCACTACCTCTTGTTGTCTTTTTTGTTACCGGCACCCTCCCAGGCTTCCTTGTCTCCCTGAATGCTGCTATTTTGAGATGTGCTGCTCTCCTGTCATTTAGTGTGTTGACTCTTGCTTTCCTATGGAGATCATCAGTTGGGTGTCTATGTTCCACCTTCAGACATATCTTAAGTGCTCTATTTTGTAGTCTTTGTAGTTTATCCAACATATTTTTGTTACCCCCCATATATATTACATCACCATAGTATCATAGTAGTTATGATACTACCATACGTATGATACTACCATATGAAGTATGGTAGTATCATACCTTTATAGATTTTAATAGCCATATTTGTAGTTAGGTATTTTCTGGTATTCGCTAATATCCAGATTTTGTGGTTTGCCTTCTTGATAACTTCTTTTATGTTATCATTGTAGTTTAGTTTCCTATCAATATTCATCCCTAGATATCTGTAGTTGGTCTGATAATCAAGAACTTTTCCTCCCAAAATTATTGGCTCCTCATTGCCATAGTTGATTTTCCCCTGCCAAACACTAGGACCTTCGACTTCTTGTGGTTTATCAAAATCTTGTTGGAGTTACACCAGTTATCTAAAGCTACTAGTTTCTCATTTAGCTTATCTGTTATCTTTTCTGCTATTGCTTGTTGTGTATATCACGGTGTCATCAGCATATAGTTGGAATTTGATTCCCTATAAGGACTTCTCCAGGACTTAAAATATTTTAAAAGTTAGCCATTTAAAATAAATGTTATTTCAAACTAAAGTAAGGTAGACTATAACGATCAACCTAATATATTTATCTCAGAAAATGACAGAAACTGAAACCATCAGACTATGCAACTTTAATAGAACTATGATGCCGAGCATTTTCACATGCATCCCGAAAATAATTTGGATGTTTGCCCTTCAAAGATCTCCAAAGTTAATCCCTTAAACTGAAAATTGCTTCATATTATATTAAAATGCAGGTTATACCTTAAACACCCGGATATATTCCAAGGCTGAATGTGCAAATTAAATTTCACAATTTGGAGAAACTCGACAAATCTATATCGAAGTAAAAAGGTAGAATCGAAGCAATTATTTAGATGTTGATAGACTAACATACAATTGATAAGTTGGCCAAATCAATACTCTTACATTAATATTAATACCGTTTGATTAACTCAATTAACAATGATTACTTTCAATCATATTCCAATATCACCATTCTCCCCACTCATCCTGAATTTACAAGATGGTACTAACAATTTAATTTGTTTGCTTGCTACATTCAATGATTAAGCAGGGGGGGGAAATTTAATCGTGAATAATTGGTCTTCCTCATTCCACCACTCATTGCCCTATCCTAGTAATGCTGAGTGCCAGGCTAGGTAGTGACAAGTATGAAAGTTTAAGTCATTGGTTTGACTCGGTCAAGTTTCGAAGACGGATATCAAATACCTGTCACAAAAAAGTGGATGCTCAACTCAACATCAGCAATGACTGGATGCCGAATGAGTTGAGCGTCCCCTGCCGTTCTGGTATGTCGTGGGATTCGAAGCCGCGGGTTGGAACCCTGGCCGAGTCAAACCAATGACTTAAAAATTGATACTTCTCACGACGTAGCCTGGCGCTAGGCATTACTAGGATAGGGCAAGGAGCAGTGGAATGAGGAAGACTAATTGATTGCGGCTGAAATTTCCCTCTCTTAATCAACTAATGTACCAACGAAAAACACAAAAACATTTTTAAATGACAATATACAATATGTACAACAGGAACTCCTTGTTTCCCAAGCAGAAGCCTTGCACTAACCAGCAGTGGTTCCACCGAAGGGGTAGAAGAGGGCTACGAGCACATTGATGAGCACGGCAAAGTTGACCGAAATGCTTGACCATTCAAACATGTGCGAACTAAACCAGAACAGAAGTGGGTTTGCTGAAACAAAGATGCATATGGAATATGAACAAATAATAAAAAAACATGTTCAAACCCAATGTTTTAAAATATGACAGCCATGCTTTAGATGTTTTATGAGGGTTGTCTTTTTGTGTGATAAAGTACGTAAAACATATTCTTTAAGTAAAATCTGTTTGTTTTGTTGTTTTAGTGGTTGTTGTTGATACAACAAACATGTATCTATATTGCATACTGTAAAAACAGGAGAAATTCTTTTCAGATCCCTTCAATTTTCATTACAAGTGTAGTTGTACGGCTTCCATACCCACAAGGAGTAGGTGAGCATCCCACTAGTTGACACTTGTTGATTTTATACCAGTCTGTGGACAATGGACTGGTCAAAATTACCATGATCACGCCAAATGGCTTCTTACAAAGCCGATTGTGCCTAAGAGTCAAACAAGTAATGTGATTTACTTTAGCATTTGTACGAGCTGCTTTTATATTGTATATTATTTTGTCACTACCAAGAGGAAAAAATGTATCACATCTTAAATTTTGTGAAGGCAGCAGTACTTTTGTGTATTGTTATATAAATAGTAGTAGTTATTTAATTTGAGATCCGTGCATCGCAATGTCAAAAGAAGAATGGTGATGGCTACTAGAGAAGGACGAGATGCAGGTATCAGGCAGCCGTTTGTGTAAAGATATACCAGACCAACATAATGCAGGCACGACCGGGTCAAAATAAACGCAAAGGTGTGTGTATCTTAATAATACTTCTTTTTTTTTTAAAGAAAAAAAGGCTGATACATAAAGCAATAGGACGAAACAGATTTGATTATACAATAGACAAAAAACAGAATTTCTTTTAAATACCATAGAAAAGTCTGTTAGATGGCACCGTAGAAAATGGCAAAGTATCTTACGAGAAGAAAAGTAAATTGATAATATTGTGGTATTCAAACCAAGTGTAAAAAGGTAGTAGCCCGAGTGCAGAATAGCTTACAGAAATAAGAATTTAGTTGAAAGATGATGCTGTGCGCCAGTATTAACATACAACTAACCATCATATTCAACATTATATTCCTCCCAACCACACCTGAAACAAATATTCCACATAGTTTGTTTATTGTTGTTTTACGTCCTAGCAACATTTAATAGTCCACAAATATACATATATATATACATAGTATAGTTATACGAGTCTTACCTGGGTATAGATGATGGATAACTGTTGTTTTCCCGAGGTATAAGCCTCGGATAGACGTGGGCTAGGGAGAAGGAAGCACATCCGGGTCCAGCAATCTTTACTTACTTATTCAGGATAAAAATGATCGTCAATACAATGGATACTATGATTTTCCCGTAATGGTACAATAACGGAATAGACGTGGTAGGGTGTGGTGGGCGGGCCCTAGCCCACGTCTATCCGAGGCTTATACCTCGGGAAAACAACAGTTATCCATCATCTATACCCAGGTAAGACTCGCATAGCTATACTATTTTACCTCGGTATACAGCCTCAGGCTAGCCTCAGGCTAGGGAGACCTTTAATACATTCATTTGTATCCTTAATATCATTTTATTCTTATTATTAACATGTTTATGTGTCATTGTATTAGTTATTCGGACATTCAAAGTTTTTTGTTCTCACCTATTCTTGTTAGTTGGCGAGCAGGTGCTTTGCAATGCCGGTAGGCTTTTCTAGTCGCTTGTTGTAATGTTTTGCAAACGACTTAGCCGTCTTCCAGCCTGCGTGCGCTAGGATTCTTTTGACAGAGGTCCCGAGCAAACGTGCCTTGGAAACCATGGCACCTCTGGTTGAGTGGGAAACGTATTTTCCCGTATCCACTCCAGCCAATTTCAACACCGTGATCGTCCATCTGGCAAGGGTGTCTCTTGAAATTGCATTATGTGGCTTTATGAAGCTCACTAACAGTTGTTGTGAGGTACGTATGTCCTTAGTCTTGGATATAAAAGCCCTTATGGCTGACACAACACATAATTTACGATCCTCTGGGAAGTAGTCTAAGTGAACCGTAGATAAAGGGTCACCTAGCCTGTTTGATTTTAACAACTGTGCTAAATCAAACGTAGCTTGTTTCCTGTCTATTTCTAATCCGTCTAAGGATAAAGCAACAATTGTTTGTCCTCTGTGTCCTGTTAGCAGTAGTAACAAGACAGCTACCTTAAAACCTAATTGTTTTACATCTAAAAGAGAGTTGTGAGGCCAAGCCTTAAACAACTTAAATACGATGGAAACATCCCAAAAGCGACTATATTTTGGTTTAGGGGGATTCCTTTGATAAATTGAACGAAGCAACAAGTGAAGGACATAATGTTTACCAACTGTATCTCCCTCAATTCTAGGTAAAATAACCGATAAAGCGCATCTGGCTGCATTGACAGCCCCAAACCCTAGTCCTTCATCCTCTAGAGAACGGAGAAAACGGGCCACTTGCGCAATTGTTGGATTTGTTGGCTTGACTTTCATTAGCAAACAATGTACACCCCATTTTCTTAAATATGTTGTGTACATTTTGACAGTTCCTGACCTCCATGCATCGGATATTATTCTGTCTTCAGTGATCTTATCTAATCCAAATTGCTGTAAGTGTTTCCTCAGAAAAGGAATGCCAATAGGGGTGTCGCTGACACGTCTCCGTGGACCGATAGCGGTCCGTGGTGTGTTAGGTTCCCGGATTTTCTTGGGAATCGTATATGTTGTTTTGCCAGTTGTGAAACTGCTGGCAGCCAAGGTTGCGTGTCCCAATCGGGCACGATCAGTATGGCGTGTGTCCCCTCCATGCTGATCTTTCTCACCACTCGGCTGATAATGCTAAACGGTGGGAAAATATAGAAATAATTATCTACCCAGATAATAGCAAACGCATCAACTTTCCAAGCATCCGGTTCAGGATGCCAAGAAACATAGTAGGGTAACTTGTTATTGTTTCGTGATGCAAACAAGTCAACTTTGGGTGTACCCCATTTGGCACAAATTAAGTTAAACAGGGGCGTAGATAGGGACCATTCTAAATGGTCGTGGAATTTTCTACTCTTGTGGTCTGCAAGTGTGTTTTGTGACCCTGGGATATGCGCTACAGTCAGCCAGACTTGTTGGGCCTGCGCCCAGTTCCAAATCAGTTTTGCTAACTGATTGCAAGGCTTCAATTTTGTTCCCCCCATGTTGCGGATATATGCCATAGCAGTAGTGTTATCAGTTAGTATTCTAACTTGTGCTTTGGGTACCTTCACTAAGCTACGTAATCCCAGATAAATGGCGTGCAATTCTAATGCATTAATGTGGTCTGACATTTCATCATCCAGCCATCTACCTCCTGTCGCTATCCCATCTTGATGGGCTCCCCAACCTTCTAAAGAGGCATCAGTGGTAATTACTGTATTTGGTTCCGCCATGCGGATTGGATTAGGTGAGTTTGCTATATGTTGCATCCACCATTCAATATCCTGCAAACCCTCTTCGGAAATAAACATTTTTCGTTCAAAATTGCCTTTAGTTCTTGCTAACGCTAAGTTTTTGTCTATTTCTAGAGATTTAATATGGGCTTTCCCGTATAGAATAGCGGGTGCATAAGATATCATTATTCCGATAAGGACCGCGACCTGTCTAATCTTAGGTTTCGTTAGATTAAGAATTTTGGTCGCTGTGGTCATAAACTTATTTAATTTCTGTTCTGTTATCGACACTGTTAGGGATTGTGTATTGAGGATAAAACCTAAACACTTTAGTTGTTTTGTTGGTTTAAGGACTGACTTATGTGGATGTACATAAAACCCTAATTTAGTGAGCAATGCACATAAATCGAGAACTGCGTTTACACAATTAATTTGTGTTGACGCCATTATAAAGGAATCATCTATGTAAGGAAACATTATGTGACCATTCCGAGTCATAACTGAGAAAACAGGTTTTAAGAGTTTAGTGAACAAATGAGGGGCACAAGCTAAGCCATTTGGCATGCAGGTGAACTCATAAAGTTGGTCATCCCAAAGAAACCGGAGAAATTTCCGGTGTTGTTCCGCTATGGGAACTGTGTAGTATGCGTCTTGTAAGTCGACACTAGCCATCCACGCATCTGGTGTAATCAGATCTCGTGCTGTCTCTAATGAGAACATCTTAAAATGTCGATATTCAATCATTTTATTTAGGGTTGTTAAATCCAGGATCATTCGAACGTCACCGTTAGGTTTCGGTCTCGAGAAGATGTTTGAGATAAACTCTCCTGGGCAGTGTGTTACTTTTTGTATAATTCCTTTATCAAAAAATGTATGTACCTGTTTAGTTAGTGCCTCTCGTTCAAGTGGTTCAATTTTGTATGGAAAAGGAATTCTCCCTTGTACTGGAATGTCTATGAAGGGAATTTGAACACCATTAACTATATCTAAAATATCTCTATCACTCGTAATTTTGTTCCATTCAACAACATGGTTATTAATATTGCCTGCCACAAAGTTGCTTACAGTTTGTGTGGTTTTAGAGGCCGCGGGGACTTGTATTGTCTGCGTTTGAGCCTCTACTTGGTCCCGCCCCTGGGGAAGGGTCTCTGGGAGTTGAAGCCCCGGCCGATGGGCCGTGCGGTGTTGTCGGTCCAGCCTGGCCGGGAACCCCGGCCCCGGAAGGACTGGCTGTAGCTTGAGCCTGGTCTGGTTCCTCTGACCAGACGTCGCAGGTGAAAATCCCCGCGGGACCTTTTGAAGCGTGGGGCTTCTGGCTTCTTTCTCCCATCCATGTTTTTGCCACTCTTGGTCGCCGTTTCCACCTCCTTAAAGAGGTACTGGAGCTGGCCCCCGAACATTTTGGTTTTATCCAAAGGTTTCCCGTTGATAGGTTCTGGGGCCAGAAAGAGCGTATACTCTTTCCCATCATTATCTGTGACCTTCTTTGAGCGGGCCACCTCCTTACCGGCGTCTGTGCATACTGATTTGAAGACGTTTTCATACCTTCTATAAGATAGGTAATTACCTGCCGCCGTAAGCATAGCGATGCCTTTGTCCATGGTCTTGTCCAAGGATGAGAACTTGTTCTCACGCTGCATCCTATTCGCCACTGGAGTAATGGCAGTCAGAGTACCGAGAACCACTTTATGCACTAGATGCAGCACTCCTTCAAAACGCTTACGGTCCTCGGTCATATTTACGTCCCTATCCATCTCTTTGATGATGGAGTTGGGGACGCCTTTTATGCCAGTAAGTTCATCTCCTAGCTTGGAAATGATTTCCGCAGGTTTGAACGTGTGGAAATGACCATTAATGGTCTCGCGCGTGGTGGTTTTCACCCGCTTGGCTCTAGGCTTTTCAACCTTCTTAGCCACTTTGCCACCAATGGCAGCATAGACCCCCTCATATTGGGTGTCTGAGTCAGATTCCGTTGATGTGGAATCTGGCGAAGAATCCGAAGAATCCTTCTTCTTCTTTTTCTTCGACTTGGGCTTCCGCTTTTTGCGTAGTCCTGTCTTGTTCCTTTCCTTGGTGAAGTCATCACCCGAAGAACTCACTTGTTTCTTCTTCTTCCTCTGTTTGGGAGGAGGAGGAGCAGCCTTAGGCTCAATCGCTGAGTCTGTTTCGGAGAAATCCTCCCAGTCAGACTCGTCGTGGAAATCTGGCAAAGGCCATTTCCGAGACGTAGTAGGCGGTTGTAGTGAGAGTATATGACTCTCCATGGCAGCCCAACGGGCCTCCCAATCAGGAGCTGCCGGACCCGAGGGCCGTGTTTCCTCTTCCGAGTCGGAGAGGATGTGCGCCCCGGGCTGTGGTGAAGGCATAGCCGACAACACTGGTGAGGAGTCATACTCCTCGTCCGAGCTCCTCGGAGCGCGGCCTTCAGCTGGCGCTGCAACTATCTTACTCCGCTTCGTCGCCATCGGGATCTGAAAAAATAATATTGGTCAGTCCCGGTATTTTCTAAACGTCACAATTTTGTTGTTGAAACTTAATTGGACATTTAGTGGTGTTAGAGAACGTGTTTATACCGTTCTAACACAGGCGTAGTAAGCTAAATTTTTGGCGTAGGTTGTGGGTCAAGCCCAAACCTAACGCGGGGTCGGGACCAGTGTATCGGCCCGCCCATCCCTCTGTTCCGCACACTTCTCCCTCCTGCGACTACTGCGCCAGCAAGTTGGAGAAAATGCTACGAAACTCGGAGAAACGCCTGAAAAAAGTTGTGGGGAGTCTATAAAAGAAACCCAGGATCATCTCCAACAACACTCTCTATTAGAGTCCGAGAGAATCTCCACAGGAGATGAGGCAGAGCCCACATCTCTACCCATGTCACACGGGTGTTGATAGAACTGCTAAGTATCGGTTTCGTTCGTTAGACAAAGGAATCTAGAGCGTTCTATCCTGGTTTTTTAAAACCGATTAAACTAGTCCAAAACGGACAAATGAAAGTTCTGAACTTTCCAATTTGATGCTATAACGCATCATAAATAAGCTAACCACAGTTATTAATATACTTACTGCGTATTAGCTTGTTTGTAGACTAAATTTGCCGGAGCAACTCAACGAACGTAATCCAGTCGTGAGTTATTTATGCTAATTGCTGGACCCGGATGTGCTTCCTTCTCCCTAGCCTGAGGCTAGCCTGAGGCTGTATACTGAGGTAAAATAGACATATATATGCATACATAATACAAGCTACGAAACATGTGTGAATATATAACGGTGTGAGCATTACAAAAAAGATTTACCCCAACTCTTGCGACCATTCTATTTACAATTATGCATGTTTTGAATTTGAATTTTATTTTACCATAAAATAGTCCTGTTTATATATTTATGTTACTATATAGTCTTAGTGACCTTGATGCTCTACAATTCCATGTATTGACCAATTTCATATGACGTCAGCACATGTATTTAGGTCAGTGTGCGCGCTGCTTGGCTGCAGGACAACATCCGGTCACACTGCAAACTCAATGGCTATAAGCAATCTTCATAGAGAAAAGGTGTAATATCTCTAAAACCACACCACCTAGCCACAACCGATTGGATTACATATAGAAAACACATTAAAAAAAGAGATTATATTACATTTATAAGGTTAGGGTTCTGCATTTCTATTAATTTTGAATAAAATCGACGTGTTGCACCACGCGTATCGGCAATCTCAATGCATTGTCAATGGCCGTGAGCAATCTTCATACAGTAAAAGTTAAATATATCTAAAACCACACAACCTAGAAACAAACTGATTGGAATACACATAGAAAACATGTTTAACAACAACATTATATTAAATTTATAAGGTGCATTGTCAATGGCCGTGAGCAATCTTATTACAGAAAATATTTTATATCTCTAAAACCACACGACCTAGGTATAACCCGCTTGGAACCCATATAGAAAACATGTTTACCAAAAAGATTATATTAAATTTATAAGGTTAGGGTTCTGGATTTCTATTAATTTTGACTAAAACTGATGTTTTGCACTGCGTGTACCGGCAAACACCGTGAGCAATCTTCTTACAGAAAGAATTTAATATCTCTAAAACCACACGACCTAGACACAAACTGCTTGGAACCCATATAGAAAACATGTTTAACAAAAAGATTATATTAAATTTATACGGTTAGGGTTCTGGATTTCTATTAATTTTGACTAAAACTGACGTTTTGCACTGCGCGTACCGGCAAACTCCATGGCAGTGTGCCTTTGTTCTGCAGCCGAGCTGCGTGCACATACACGATGTTTGTAAACATTGAAATAGGTCTATTAGCTTTCTTTTGCCCTCAATACAATTTTTTTTGAATGGCCTAAAGACCATTGTCGCAGCACTAAAAAATGACATGGGTAATTTGGCACGCGGGGCAGACGGCCATTCGGTTACTAAGGACACACAAGCAGCCACCTACCGAGTTAGAACTGAACTATACCAGAGAGCGTGTATATAGATACATGCTCTCTGACTATACCAATGGCCGCCGATCGATGCGCCACCTAGCCTTAAGACATAAACATATCGAAACGACTAACTAAGACGTTCTCACTTCATCACTAGATTTAAAAAAGACAACACCGAGTTCTATACGCTCATTATTTTGTTGGGTCATCGATTGACACTAATAATGCCGGCTACCAGGAACGCGGCTAAGAGACCGAGAGAGTCAATGCCTGAACCAAAGAAGAAGTCCCAGGTATATCACAAACTTCTTCTAAAACTCGTTCAAGCCGAACCCGGGATTGGCACGAGCAGAATGGACACGGACATGACACTGACATACCGCATGAATGCCATGATGCACATGCACAGACAAAGGAGGAATACAATCCCAGATAGCCACCTTGTCTGACAGATTCAATGCACGGTTCGAAGGCATCGAAGGAAAGTATGAAAATACCGGAAATCTAGGTCACTCTCAACTTGCCGCCAGCGCCGTGATGTGACACCACGTGCGTCCAGCTCCAATGACAGCAGCGATGACAGAAGGCGGAAAAGATGATCCCGTACTCACACGCGCCGCCACTCTGCTTCCTTCAATAAGAGTGACAGCCACTACGATGAACGCCGCCGTGGAAGTTTTTTTGTTTGTCGTTTTACGTCCTCGCAATGTCTAAGGTCATATCAGGATGGGTACCGACTTGTGACCGTACACACTCATGGCGATTTTATAGTGCTGCCCACTAGGAAATCAGACTGCTGGCACCATGACCCGATATCCCACTCAAGTCACATTATCCTGACACCGAGCTAACCAGTCCTTACCCTATCCTAATAATGCCGAGCACCATGCTAGGAAGTGACAAGTATAAATTTGTAAGTCATTGGTTTGACTTGACTGAGAACCAAACTCCCGAACTCCCGCACGCGAGTCCTGTGCGCTGCCGATTCGGCCACCATGTTTGGTCCCGCCATGGAAAGAACTCTCACAGAAAGGATCGGGAGTTTGAGTCGTATTCCGCAGAAAGGAGCCCCCACTGTGACAGACGTGACAGGAGGCGCAAGGATACGTACGAGTCACTGTCACCCATCACCTATGAAGACACCGAGCGGGACGAGGCTATCAGCAAACTACTCGTGGCAGCTCGGAAAGAGAAAAGGTACAAACATCTTAGCCCACCTATGTGATTAGATCGAGGTAGCAAGAACGAGAGAATTGGAATGGAGGATGCCACTTGGCCAGAATATTTTGCTGCCCTATTCAGGATGACGGATGATAACAAGCTTCCATACAAGTGGTCTAAGTATGTCAGCAAACACATGCACCAGTTTGCCACTATGGCGTCAAACTAGGAATGGCACATATGTCGGCAATGGTCAGAGACCATCTTCATGATGATCGCGGATAGCCACCTTCCCAACAGATGGAGCGATACATATCCTATAAAAGATGTGCAACGGGACATATGTGCTCTTGGGATAAGGATAGATGAGACCAAAACGAGTAGCAAAGCTGGTAAGAGGACGGAATCCGTCGCCTCAACGGTCGGATCAAGCAACACAAATGCTCACAAATCCTCAAGCGAGCACACGCGAGTCGACTACAATAGAGAAGTTGACGGTAAGCCCTGCCAAACATGGAACTGGGGCAATGACTGGATTTGCCACCTCACACGGTCTACAGCCCGACCGTCAATGCCACTTGTGTGCGTGGTGCGTTAATAAATATAAAAGAGCGAACGGACACCAACAAAAGAACTGCCAGAACAAGAGAAGGCACTTCGAGAGAGTTGGATTAAACAGGGGAGGAGAAAAAGGATTTTTAATTGCTGGCAGAACTGATCTTGCACAGTCCTCCAACAAGGCCCAAAAACATAATGTAGGAAACAAAGAGGAAAGGAAAAAGACAAATGGAGGACCCGAACACATGGATGCTCAGGCTGATGTCAGCGATAACGGTAAATAAGATGCCGGCCCAGCCCCGGTGTCGCGGTTTCAGTTGTCAACCAGTTTCAGTTCTCAACATCGCTTCTGTGCATACGTCTAAATCCAACAGCGCCGTCTGCGCATGCGTAAAAAATGAACTACTAAACTCAACAGCGGTTTTAGAGTGATTTACACATTAGAAATCACCACACACACACATCAACAGCAAAAGCAAAGTATATGAGTGCTAATATACCATAAATGAATTGTACTTAGCCTATGAGAGCTGCTACGACGGCGCTGTTGGATTTAGATGCATGCCCAGAAGCGACAGTTGAGAACTGAAACTGGTTGAGAACTGAAACCGTGACACCGGCACTCAGAATAACTCTGAAAGCAAAACCGCCAGCTGAACATAATGGTGAACACAGCAGTCATAACATCCTAGAGGCCACCACCGGAGCTTGGGCATGGAGCAATGATGGGTGCATTTGACGACCACCCATTCCGGCCTTGGACCCAGATCAATCCCCTAATGACCAAGCCGAAGAGGGGCACCAACAAGAAGGGCGTTATAGTCGATCTCAGCTACCGTGGAGGTGTCAGCGTGAACGCAGGAAATCGCAAAGCCCAGTACCAGTGCTCATAGGCTAAGTCACCCTGCTCAGACAGAGCAACTTGTTCCCATCTCCGAGCAGACTTGACCCAGGCCACGCACTCAGCGCTCAGGACATAACCATAATGCCACATGGTCTTAATGTTCATGTACGCTCCTCTAAGACGGCATGGAAATCGAACCCTCAGCAGGACATAGCGGTCCCAGCCATTCCGTCTTCGAAGTTCTGCCCGAGTCAGGTGTGGATCAGAGACACCACCACACCCAGAGGGACCGGCCTTCACCACCACCGACGGCTCTCCGTTGAGAGCTGTCGCCCTCCTCTCGACCCTCAGACTAGCCCTGTCCTTGGCGCGCCATCCGGGACTGGGTGCCGTAACATTGCATAGCCTCCGCCGGGGCGGCACAAGCCTGTGCAAGATTCGGAACTCCCCTCAACGACATAATGACACTTGGTGACTGGCCATCACAAGCAGTACATGCCTATGTACCAAGGGCAGCTGCAACATCTGCCCCGAAGACACTAGCGAAAAACTTTGGTTAAGTGTCTTCGAGCCATGATACCTATACTGACTGACAATTTCTGATACAACTAAAATAAATGGCACCTTATATCTACTTGTCTGTCTCGCGTGTTTTTAATTGTTCATGTTGAGACAAAATGGGTAATTTGGCATGCGGGGCAGATGACCATTCTGTTACTAAGGACACACAAGCAGCCACCTACCAAGTTAGAACTGACCTAGACTTAAGACATTCACATATCGAAGCGACTAACTAAGACGTTCTCACTCCCTTGCTAGAATTCAAAAAGACAACACTGAGTTCTATACACTCAATAATTTGCCATCCCATCCACCCCAGCTTGTAAGGTAAACGGGTAGGGTTCAGTGTCTTCGAGCCATGATACCTATACTGAGTGACAACTTCTGATAAAACTAAAATAAATGCTACCTTATATCTACTTGTCTGTCTCGCGTGTTTTTAATTGTACAGAATAAAGTTGTTACATCCTCCCATAACCCCTATATTTTAAAAAGGAAGATTAAAAATAATATGAATACTAAATCACCATTACAGATCTGGAAGGGCTAATAGCTATATATACCAATCCGGTACTTAACATCTTCAGCGACCACTGTGATCATTGATCACATGTCATGCGCAAACAACTGTTTTCATCTCCTTTGACTGCACCCCCCCCCCCCCCCCCCCCCCCGGTGACAGGACATCTGTTATACGCCAGGACATCAGTCTGGGTGTAAAGCTGTCCTTTGAAGGCAGGTATTGCTGTATATATACTTACGTCAAATAATGGGCTTAACCCTTTAAGGACAGGAGTGCCCAAATGCACCAGCAAGTTACATGTGCTTACAGGCCGGGAGTGCCTGAATGCGCCCACCATACCTCTTATCATATCTCTTATCATATGTTATAACCAGCAATACGATAAACGCTAAAATAATTTGGTATCATTTGAAAGAGATATCAATTTACTTTTATATGAAATCAACTTGATTTTCAACAGTTTTTGAGACATATCAATTTAATTTCACTAACATCACATATTCAGATTTTTCGACAATTAGATCAGGACTCCCGGGACATAACAATTGAAATCTCTTTAGGACTGAAAGGGTTAACCCATTTAAATGTAATGTCGCCGCTCCTGACTGCTCACCTCGGAGTTTTTTCTGCCACTTCATCTCAGCGAACATATCCTCGTGCCGCTCGAAGAAGTCAGAGACCTTGCTGCCCTGGTCGTCCCGCTCGGCTGTGTAGTAGACCTTCTGCTTGGTCTCCACCGTGATGTACTCACACACCTCGGGGATCGGGAACACAATCTGCTCCATTGTCCGGTCATGTCGCACAATCTACACACAAATACATACAAACCTCACAAGCAGCTCGGCAACACAGCAGGGCACAGTCAATCGGTTACCGTAGCAACCAGCAGTCCAGATTTGTCAACATTTCATTTCAAGGAGAAAAAAAAAAGAAGCAAATAGATTGCATGGAAATCATAATAGTACACATTGTGTACCTATATTTGCATTTGTTTAATTTAAAGCTGCATAGTCCGATGAAACGATCTAATTTTCTAAACCAAAACACTTACATGAATTTGATTCCATATCCAATTTAGATACCGGTGCATTTATTAATTATTTGTTGCAGCATAGAATGAAATACTAAGTCAATTTAATAGAAGCTATCGCAACTGAAGCCTATGGTCTCAATTCTGCATGTTTTCATTTCAAATATCTCCAAAGTTAGAAACACATTTATAATAAAAATTACTTCAAGCCAAAGTTATGTAGATAATATATTTATCTTTTAAAAAATGGTAAGAAATTTAAAACGATTTAACTATGCAACTTTAAAATTTCGTCATGCTATGGTGATAAATACACGCATACACATACACATCCTACAAGATTAACATTACACATATCGTTACTAAGGAACAATTTACATAACCAATTTGAAGATTTGACAAGGTCCTAAAAATGTACCAAATAGTTGGTTGCTTGTTGGGAATTTCACGTCCTGGCAACACCTAAGGTCATATCAGGATGGGTACCCGCTTGTGACAAGGCACACTCGTGGTGACTTGATAGTACTGCCCCACTCCGAAATCAGGCTGCCAGCACCATGACTCAATATCCCACACACTGACGTCAGTCACATTATCCTGACACTGACCTAACCAGTCCTATCATATTAATGCAGAGCACCAAAATAGGAAGCGACAAGTATCAATTTTGTAATTCATTGGTTTGACTCCACCTCCTGATCTCCCGCATGGGAGACCTGCGATCTACCAATTCGGCCACCGCGCCCGGTCTGTACCAAATAAATTGTAATATACATAATACCTACGTTCAAAAACCATCATATATACTATGATTACATCAAAAAGGGCCGACAGAATGAGTGAATGGAGTACCCACTTCCCTTTCTGGCAGGTTGTGGGATTCGAACCCCCTGGTTCGAACTCTCGCTGACAGTACTTACAATTACAAATGTGCACTTCCATGACATACACAGCTAAGGTTCAACACCATACATAATTCCGCATGTGCAGAAGAATCCTGGTCACGGATCCAGTTGTAAAATATTTGGGAATTTTGGGGTGATTTTTATTTAGTGCTATGCAACCAAGCAGGTGATGGCTGTGTTGGTACTCTTCAGCCAACGAGCTGCCGGGTACCAGCTAACTAGGTCACATGACTGGTACCCGGCTGCATTGGTACTGTGCAGCCAACAGGCTGCCGGGTACAAGCTAGGGTCACGGGACTGATACCCGGATGAAAACCTATAAATATGGGTGCAAGTCACATGCTCTCTCTTCACTTGCTATCTGGACCGCACTTCGTCCACACCTCTCTATCTCCTCTCCGCTGGCCTTGCTCCTCCTTGATATGTCTAAAAAGAGTTCCAGGAGGGGGAGCCCGCCAGCATTTCACTTTCTACTCTTACTCTGTCCGTGTCTTTGGCTCGCTGGTTGGTCACCATAGAGCAAATAGACACGGTCCTTTGACTCAACTCTCCTCATTTCTCTTTCCTATACACTACCCTTTTTTTTTCTCCCAGGCATACTTCTCCCCCTGACCAAATGAGTTGTGTGCTTGGGTGAGGCCCTTTACCTTTACGTTTCTCTCGCTTTGTTCTCCTTGCTAGAACCACCGCTGGACCCATCTTTACCTGCCCTTCCTCGGAAACCCTTGCTGCTGTCTGCTGGATACAATTGCTGTGCTACCGCCGGACCGGAATGATTCTGGACCGCCCGAACGACTCGTCATTTAATCGTTGTAAAGACATCCCCCAGCTTCTACAACCGTCCCACCAGAAGATTATTCTTCAACCAAAGATTGGGCCGATTTATCGGAGCCTCTCTATAATGTTGCAGTTCTGCAACTGGTAACCATCGTAAGGTTACAAACAACCCAGTATCTCTATCATGCTCTCTCTCATTCACTACGGACACCAGCCAGTCCAAACTATGTACATGTGCATGTAGCAACTATGTTGGAATTAAAACAACCATGTGAGTACAATGTTGTCTTTTTGTGGATGTATTAGACACAGAGTCAACAAGGATAGCAGAAGTAGATAAGGGATATATAAAATATACAAACTTTTCACAATGTCCTGTACACAATAGTCTATTCGAGCAACATGACGAATCCAGTTATGAAACCAGGCTCAATTACATCCGGCCACTGAGGCTCCGAATGAAACCTCATTTGGAGGGCTTGGGTGTGGATTTGGACGTGTTGGAGGATGCCAAAGTCCCAGAACATCCCCCGTGGTCATTGAGGAAGCCATCGGTTATCCTCCAACTCACGGAACTGAGGAAGTCTGGGACACATCCACTCGAGTATCAAGGACTGCATGCAGAGATTCAAGGCCAGTTTGCAGACCACCTCTCCATATACACTGATGGTTCAAAAGACCAAAGCCGGGTAGCTGCTGCGGCAGTCTGTCGACGGAAAAATTTGGCGTACGCTTGCCCAATCAGAGCTCGATTTTCACTGTGGAAGCCCAAGCACTCCTTCTCATGTTGGAGTGTATCGAGGTATCCAACCAGACTAACTATGTTATATACAGTGATTCGTTCTCTTGCCTCCTGGCTGTTGCTGGACTGAAAACGAATTACCCTATTCTAGCAACGGTCATTTATAAAATGAACCAACTGGCAACGGATGGGTATGACATCCACCTGTGCTGGGTGCCTGGCCATGCTGGCATACAAGGAAACTAACGAGCTGATCGGGCTGCGAAGAAGGCCCCGAACTGTGATCTTGAACCGTGTCTGATCCCTCACTCTGATCTGAACCCACTAATAGCCACCCACATAAAATCCAAATGGCAACATGAGTGGGATGAAAACATTAATAAACTTCAAGAAATTGAACCATCTGTGGGAAAAGCACCACAGACTCATGCAGGAGGTCGGCGGGACCAAGTGGTCCTTAGCCGCTGCTGTATTGGCCACTCGTGGCTTACACATGCTTTTCTGCTTAAGGGGGAACCTCCCCCTGAATGTATTGGGTGTCAATCCCCGCTTTACTAAGTTGCGTTGATTGTTTGGCCCTGTGCCAACAATTCTACACTGCAGACAGTATGCATGACCTTTTTACTAAAGTAAAACAAGAAAACATTTTAGCCTTTTTGAGGGCAGCTGGGCTGTACCACCTCACATAGTTTACTAAATAAAGTCTATCAATTATTAATCAAACTTTTCTTTTTCTATGGGAATTTGTTTCCCTTGACCACAAATATGTGATTGTGAGCTTTCTAATTTAATAAGTGTCTACTGGCACATAATTGATTGTCTGCTTTTACATGTAAAAGCGATGGTTTGAAAATAAAAAATAAACATTTCTCGCCGTGAATATGGTCTATGCTGCCGACACAGCGTAAAGCAACCACCAATCAATCAATCTTTCACAGTGTCATCGGAGGCAAATAATTCAGATACTCTGCCTGGGGCTCAAACCCACATTACCACGACTCCAGGGCAAGCATCCTAACCATTACACTATCTAGACTCCCTGATGCAATCAACCTATTATATGTGTAAGTGGCATTTCACCTGGGGAGGCGCACTCCCCTCACTACAATATTAAGATAATAGAGAGCCTCAAATTACCAATCAGCACTATCTATGAACTAACAAGACATTGTCCTACCGTTACTGCTATTACTACCGCTATTAGCTTAATGTCCCTTGGTCGGGGGGGGGGGGATTCAAGCCAAAAAATCTGTATTGCAATTTTAGGGTTAATCAGATAATCCAATCCTGCCTTGCGGATTAAATTAAACATGTACATTAAATTAAATATGTAATTTAGATCATATAGCTATTTTGGACTAATTTAGACCAGTGGGAACAATTTAATGGAATTCAAGGATTTTCAAGACTAATTATCCAAAATAGGTTAAATTCAAGGCTTTTAAAGGCCTTGAAATGGGGCAAATGAAGTTCAAGACTTTTCAAGACTTTCCAGGTCCCGTAGGACCCTGAAAACCCCCAAAAGCACCAAAGAACACAGCTAACTACCTCAATCTGCGCCGTGTGTCTGGCATAGTACTCCAGTGCCTGGTCTCCTGGAGTGTCTCCGGAGGGCTTCAGAAGGACTGCCAGGTCCTTGTTGTGGTTCGCCAACTATTCACAGGGTGAAAAAGAAAAAAAACAAATAGTCCTTTAAGGTAGTGTAATGATACTAGGCTTATTGGAGAGAAATACAGTAAGGAATACAAGACTAATTAAGCTGTGCATAAATTTGAATATACAACCTAGCCTAGTTTGATTAACTGAGAATTGATTAATTATTCTTCCATTCATAAAGAGAGAAACAAAGAAAGAAAAGAAGGGGAACAAACCCCTGCAGCATCGTCCGATGAAAACATCCAATTTTCAAAATCAAAGCAATTATCTAAATTTGATTCTATAAATCTAACTTAGATCATCATCATTATCATCATGCTGTCGGTCGCGATGCGACAAAGACCGCTTTCATTACTTGACTGCCGCTCTCCATTTAGCTCTCTGCTGTGAGAGTTGCGTCCATGAGTCGGTCTTAATGTCTCTCAGCTTCAGGTTTCTCTTGATGGTATCCTTGAACCAGAGACGAGGGCGCCCTCTAACTTAGATACTGGTGCACTTATTAAACATTTGTTGCCATATAGAAGGGAATACTGAGGCAATTGAATAGATTGAATAGATATATCGCAGAAGGCTATGGTTTCAGAGTTTTAGCATGCTTGCCAAAATTAATTTTGCATGCAGTTTGTTGCTTCTGTGCTATGTATGCTCCTGTGCTATGTACGCTCCTGTGCTGGGTATGCTCCTGTGCTATGTATGCTTATGTGCTATGTATGCTCCTGTGATGTGTATGCTCCTGTGATATGTATGCTCCTGTGATATGTATGCTCCTGTGCTATGTATGCTCCTCTAAAATGGGTAAACAAAGTCTATACCCTGAAATCCAGTGTGCCTACTAAAATTAATTTCACATGTTTTCACTTCAAACACCTCCACAGTTAGCCCTTTAAAACCAAATTATTTCAAACTACAGAAATGTAGATCATAATGATCAAACTACTATCTTTATCTATTTTTTTCTTTAAATGGCAGAAACTCAAAATCATTGGTTTATGCAACTTAAAGAACAGATTATTGAGACGGAATTGAATTGAATTGAATTTTATTTGACTGTAAAATATGGTAGAGTGGTTTTGGTCAGCGTACCTAAACGGTGATCTTCCTAATTATCAAAGATATAATACATTTTGATGATGTTCTTTGGATATATTTAAACAGAGCAAAAATACACCCCCCTCATTGCTACATACAACACCGCACCTGGTGAGCAAGGATATAGATGTTGTGGCCCACGTCCTTGGGGTTTGGCGAGTCCTCAGCCTCGTTATCATCCTCGTCGTCATACCCGTCGTCACCCTCCTCGTCGTCCAGCGTCTCACTCTGGTAGAAGGCCTGCTTGGCCACGTCCACCTGTCATCACACACCGGAAACAAGCTTAGTGTCCAAGCCTCACCGCGGGGGACTTATTCATTCACCATGCCCATTTAACCCTGTTCAGCCCTGAAGAGATTTCAATCCCTGCAGTCCTAACTGAATCGTTGAAAAATCTGAATATGCGATGTTAGTGCAATTAAATTGATATATCTCTCAAGCATTGTTGAAAATCAAGTTGATTTTATATGAAAGTAAATTGATTTCTCTGTCAAATGATACCAAATTTAGCCTCGTTGGTATTACTGGTTATGAGATATGAGATGTGGGTGCATTCAGGCACTCCCAGCCTGTAACTTGTAAGCATGTGTAACTTGCTGGCACATTCGGGTGCTCCACTCCTTAAAGGGTTAATCAAGCTCTTACAATTGAGTCAAAAATCTGTAAGCGAAGCCCAATACAAACATTATATGTGTGTAGACAACCCTCACCACTTATGGCCCGAAAACCAGTAGGTGCTTCGGCGTTGATGAATCCAATGTTCTGATGAATCAAAATATTTACCCCATGAATATTTTTATTTTTATTTTTTTGTCATTTTGTTGTTAAAACACAGCTTAAAACAACTAAATAAACCTGCTTCTAACAACTAAATAACTGCTGCTCAAATATGAATTGTCTATCATACTGGTTGAACACGGTATCTTAGTCAATGTGCCTATTCGCAGCTGCTTACATCACAGGAGGGGGGAGAAAGGAGTGCACCATTTTGGAAAACTTTAATTGTCATAAACACCAGGGAAGCGAGACTGAAAGCAAAGTATGAGGCAGCTGGTCTGAGGCTGATAGACAGATATGGTCACTTGTATAGCAGAATATATATATCTACTAGCTATTAGCTATCCCCAGACATAACCATGTAGCACATTGACCCGTCAATGGTCAGCTATATCTATTCACAATGTATAGACCAACACATTCTCAAACAACTGGAACCATCCAGTGCGCGAGCTAGGAGACACCACAGGATTTATTGTGAATAAAACCTTAAATAACTATACATGTCTATAGATAAAGGACTACAGCCATTGTTCACCAGTAACTGCTCCGTCTGTAATGTGGTTTAAAACATGCACCCGCTGAGAGTAAGTAAATCGAATGTATGCACTGGCAGAAAGGTTTGTCTTTGCATGTCAAAATGAGGAAATGACGCATTGTCGGCTATTGCTACAGGGCCACATGCAGGTATTAAAGAGTCAACCGCATCGACTCACTGGAGAGTGTAGAGTGTAGAGTGCAAGCAGTATTAGCACTGGGTGTGGAAAGGCCATGTGTTTCTAAATCCATAAATAGGAGGAAAAATACCCACCCTCCCCCGACACAAGCAAATCCACAGCATTCAATATTTACTCTATTTTTGTTGGTTCTTTTTCAATTAACTATTTAAAACCTACATCAATTTAATAGCCTTATTATATCGAATGCGAAATCATTGCCTCGATTAATCCAGTGAATTATTCACTGATTTATCTATAGTGAAACAGTAGGTGTTTTATCGCTTGCACTCTACGCAATCAATTTGCTAATCCAACGTTTAACAAAAATGCTTAAATTAAATACTATATATACAAATTTATAATATTGCACTTAGGTTAATTCATTCAGCATAGAATCACAGACAAACTTCCATTTATAAATCATCCTAATTATATACAAGCAATCACCTAAAAGTACCATCAATCTTAACAGTTGTTGATCTCGGCGAGTGGGGATGCCATAAGTTGCCAAATTTACCAATCAAGTGAGTCAATCAAGCCAGTCCAATCAATCAAGTCGACCCAGTCAATCAAGTCAGTATCATCCATCAAATTGATCACACCAATTAAATTGATCCCGTCCGTCAAGCTGATCCCATCAATCAAGTCGATCCTGTCAATTGAGTCAATCCCATTAATCAAATCAACCCAGAAATTAAGTCAACCATGTCAATCCTACAGTCAAGCCAATACTACCAACCAAAACAATTTGGTCGGTCAAGTTAATCCTGTCAATCAAGTTGATCCCATCAACCAAGTCGATCCAGTCAATCAAGTTGATCCTGTTAATCAAGTCGATCCAGTCAATCAAATCGATCCCAATCAAGTCTACCCAGCCAATCAAATAGATCCCACCACTCAATCAAGTCGATCCAGTCAATCAATTCGATTTAGTCAATTGAGCCGGTCCCGTCAATCAAGTCAATCCCACCAATCAAGACGATCCCTTCAATCAAGCCGACCCCATCAATCAATGCACACTAGATGAGGCGGGTTTGGCGGCTTTGTTGGCGTCTGCCCCCCATTAGAGCACGGACTAGAAGTGAGGTTGTTGGAAGGACACATAGACGTGCACAGGAGCGCCGCACAGTGGGACGCCTAGTTGAGGTGGGTTCTACTGGTTGGTGGCGCTCAGGGTAAACTGGCTCCCCATGCACCTAAACACTTGAAGCACGACTACTCAAGAGGAACCAATCAGATTCAGTCAAAAATTAAAATATATATCAACTTCTGCAATCAATCGGAGAGCCAACGTGTTTAGTGGTACCTCAATGTCGCCTGTGTTCACAGCCATTGTGAAAGCCTGTTTGATAGCTTCAAGCTGCAAACCAAGCATTTAAGATGATGACGCCAAGCGCTTTGTCCAGAAGTAATGGCCATTGGAGTTCATTTGGCAAAATCATCAAAAGGTTAACGCTGTTATCATTAAAATCGTTATCTTTTAAAGATAAATGCTACTATTGTGACAGAGGGAGTATGTATAAAGGGCAGAAGAGCAGGGACCGAGCTTGATGTATATCAATCATCTAGTAACCAGTTAAGAAATATAATTGTTTAAAAAAACAGTTCCTACAAAATTGGGAACAACTATCAAAGTGTGTATTTGATATTGAATGCAATGTAGGGGGTTTAAAGTAATGTTAATTACATATATATTATGTCAATCGAGAAAATCAATACTTAGCCAATGAAAGGTAATGGAAATAATAGTTTCTCCATATTTAAATAGCAATATTTTGACTGTTTGGCTGTTCCACCTACAATAACTTCCGGTCAGTCGCCCCCGTTCTCTAGCTTCTGGTGTTCCCTTTTTCAACCCCTTCACTCCTAACCCTGCTATGAAATATTGGCCAATTTCTAGCAAGGCCCCTTTGCGGCCGGGATATCCTGGGTGCGCCCGCAAGCTCCACATGCTTAACAGCCCTGGTGCACTTGTAGTTGAATTGCTTTTCTAGATATGCTTTTCTGATAACTTGTAAATCATATCAGAAATACAGCGCTACCCGATCGCAGGTGCATTCAGGTGCACCCGAACTGTAAGCGTGCGAAACCTGTGTGCATTCCTGGGGGCTCCCGGCCCTAAACAACGGGATAAAACCCTGGTCATGTGATTTTACCATGTATTCATTATATGAATATCCGATGTATCTTAATGAAAGATCCCACACAGAATGGGTCATTTGAGCTCTAATCCAGTAGGGGGAGGACTGGTCTGCCCAGCACCATTAGCGTTATTATTAGTTCTGTGATGTCACACAGGCAAGGGAAGGACCGAGTAATAGTCACAGCTTGACATTACGACAACAGAGATCCTCAGACCATGGCTAGGTCATAAAAAACTGCCAGAGAATAGGTTTTTAAAGATATACAAATTATGACTGGTCATATTTGATCATAATAATTGTGAATAAGAAAAGTTGTTTTGGTCATGTTACAGCCCTTTAAATTGCTTATACTGAAGACATCGTTTACTATGTTGTTCTTTGTGAAACTCCTTTCTGTGTTGTTTTGTGGGGGAGGTAATATTATGAAAATATATGATTACAGTCAACCATTAAATGTTTGTTTTTAACTCCACAGCCAAATGACTATTAATTCAATAATTGTTCAACGGTAGTAAAGGATCGAGTGAATAAACATTAGCCGAAATTCCTAGAATCATTCTGGAAACAAAGCTTTGTAAACCGATTATCAAATCAAGGTTCTGGGTATTTGACTTTCGCTCAGAAACCTGGTTATTTTAAATAACCTATTAAGCATACATCCCTATACTTCTATGGATGGTTGGTTGTTGGAGTTATACGTCCTGGCAACATGTAAGGTCATATCAGGATTGGCACTGACTTTTGACAGTGTGCACTCATGGTGACTTTATAGTGCAGCCCCACTGGGAGACAAGACCACCAGCACCATGACCTGATATCCCACTCAGTCAGATTATCCTGACACTGAGCCAACCAGTCCTTGCCCTATCCTAATAATGCCGAGAGCCTGGCTAGGAAGCGACATGTATAAATTTTTAAGTCACTGGTTTGACTCAACAAGAGTTCGAACCTGTAGGAACTCAAAATGATCAAATATCATCATTTTTACAATGTGTCCCATTCTTTACAAATAAAGATAAGCTTGCTTAAGTGAAGACATTGCGCAATTTGGTGCTAAGAATAAAGCAGACAAATTACAAGTACAACTTGTAGACTCACCAGTTGCTTGGGACTCATGTTGTAGAGAATGCGCTCAGCATTCTCACTGTCATGGCGACTCTCCATAATAGCAAGAAGCAGCTTAGACGCGTTGTTCTGAAATCAGGCAAGCAGACTTATAATTGGTTAGTTATTGGAGTTTTATGTCCTGGCAACATCTAAGGTCATATCAAGACGGGCACTGACTTGTGACAGTGTGCACTCATGGTGACTTTATAGTGCTGCCCCACTGGGAAATCAGGCTGCTAGCACCATGACCCGATATCCCACCCAGTCACATTATCCCAACACTGAGCTAACCAAGCCCCATGGCTAGGAAGCGACAAGTATAAATTTGATGAGTCATTGATTTGACTCGACCGAGAACCGAACTCTCGATCTCCCGCATGCGAGGCCGGCGCTCTACCGATTCGGGCAGCGCGCCCGGTGACACATATGGAAAATACACTGCGATACACAGACACAAAGCAGAAGTAAACACTCGAAATGGTGACAGATACAGCCGAAGACGGCATTGTCATGGCAGCTGTTGGGGGCAGTAACTTAGTTACCTGTTGTTAATTTGGCCGGAACTACTTTTTTTCCCCTTTTTTTTTGGTGATTGACATACAGAATATGTAGGTAAAGTTTACTTATGTATGATAAATATGCATCTAGATCTAAATGCAGCGAATGTCAACAAGAATGGGCTTCAGGGGCTTACACACAGTGACTGCTGGACCTTGAGCATTCTGTGAACCTGCTAGGAACCATCATAAATAATGAAAACCTGAACAAAATATGAAAAATAAGTAGGTGGACAGATGAAACTGGCGTTCCCAACTTTCCGAGCTTCGGCGCCATGACTAGGAGCGTTGTTTTGGCACTCGAACCCACATTTCTGCCATTCTGAAGGAAGTCTAATATAGCTTATTCTTGTCCTATAAGTCTTGTAAATGGTCAATGCTCAAACATCGGTTTAATACTTAAAAATCTAGGCAGTGTATTCTGTCTAAACCCTACAATTTTCTTCTTTTCTTTTTCTGTCGCTCGCGCTCTCTCGCTCTTTCGCTCTCTCACTCCCTCTCTCTCGCTCGATCTCTTGCTCTCTCCCTCTCTCTGAATATCAACCATTCCAAATGAAGGATTTTACCATATGTGTTCAGAAACCAAACAAGAATAAAAGAAGAAATATCAAACAAAAGCTCAATTTGTTTCCATACATAAGGTTCACTCTCAAGTAACTAGAAATATCCGTTAATAATCTGAGGCATCATGCATTTACGTTGACTTTAATTTCGTACAGAGTGGATTTAGCGAAGTGGTGGTCTCAACTAACTTAACTGAAGCTGCTGGCCATTAAAGCCGCATAGTCGGCTGAATGCATAACATGTTCGAAACCAAAACAATTCTCCAGATTTGATTCTACATATCAAAGTTAGAAACTGCTGCGTTTTCTGCATATAAGGGCATACTGAGTCAATTTAACAAAAACATGTTACTGCAGAAGCTTATGGTACCAATAGTTTTGACGTGCTTGACAACATTAATTTAGTATATATCTCACTTGAAATACCTCAAAAGTTAACCATTTAAAATACAAGTTACATCAATAAAAATCTTTTTTAAAAAGGTAGACAATGAACCTAACATATTTATCTAAAAATAAGACAGGAACTCAAAAGCACAGAACTATGCACGTTTAAGCAGTGTTTCACTCACCTTCAGTTCAAGCACTAATTCCATGCGGTATTTTCCAAGCGGGTTGATGTCATTCAATATCAATGCGATGATGATGTCAATTCCATTACTCTCATGGCTTGCTATGGCATTCTACGGAGGGACAATACAAGATTACTTGTAGTATTTGCATAGAATTCATCAATTGGCTTTATATATATATATATATATATATATATATATATATATATATATATATATATATATATATATATATATATGTATATATATATATATATATATATATATATATATATAGAAAAAGTCCTCCGGTGCGACTGACAATGTGGCGCATCTGTTAGTGACGAGGAAGCCTGATGGCGTCACCACCGGTCACATGGGTGGAGTCAAGCAGGCATAGTACAGAACAATAAGAATAATAACAATAATTCCCTTCCACGCCTTTATATTCACATAGTACATTATACATCATATATATACTATATATGTGCTGTATAAGCAATTATACTAGTATCATTATCCGGAAACCTATTACATATGAACTGTGTCCTCAGTTCATATCAACTGACACTACACCAACTAATGACACTTATCTACTCAAGCGACTGGTCAGGCCTTCTGCCTCGGCTGGTGCTGCCACCTGGCTTCTTCCTCCTCGCCGGGCATCATTTCATATATCATTAGATTATGAATCTTTGTTAAGAGGATAATTATAAATTCAACAGGAACACTAAGAATGAATGGGGTACATGAGAATGAGAATGTTCAAATTGTTTGGGCTTTTTGTCCCAGCAACACCTAAGATCATATCAGGACAGGTCCCGACTTGTGATAGTGCGCACTCATGGCGACTTTATAATGCTTTCCGACCAGCACGATAACCCGATATCATACTCAGTCACATTATCTTGATACTGTGCAAAGCAGTGCTTGCCCAATCCTATTAATGCCAAGTGCCAGGCTAAGTACCAACAAGGACCCACTCCGTAAGACATCGGTAGTTTGACTCAGACGGGATCTGAACCCGTGACCTTCCACATTTGAAATCAGCGCGCTTATCGATTTGGCCATCCCGCCTCGTAGATAATGTCGATGTTTTACTAAAATAAGATAAGATAACATTGATTGGTTGGTTGGATTGTTGTTGGGCTTTTACATCCTGGCAACATCTAAGGTCATATCAGGATGGGTACCGACTTGTGACAATGCACACTCATGGTGACTTTATAGTGCTTCCCCACTGGGAAACCAAGCCACCAGCACAATGACCTGATATCCCATTCAGTCACCTTATCCTGATACTAAGCTAACCAGTCCTTGCCCTATCTTATTAAATCCAAGCGTCAAGCTAGGAAGCGACAAGTATAAATTTTATAAGTCACTGGTTTGACTCGACCGGGAATCAAACTCCTGACCTTCCGTCTGGGGAGCCTGCGCTCTACCGATTCGGCTACCGCATCCGGTACATAACATTGGAGGTGCCGTTAGAAGTATATATGTGGGTTATAGTGGGCCTCCTTTACCTGGTTTTCGTGACAGGGCCCTTGACAGTATTCGGTGAGACTCTCCAGCGTCTGGTTGATGAGGCATACGTTGCTTTCGTTGATGTAGAGTCCCAGCAGCCCCAGCCCTCCCGTCGTACTGCCACAGATGCAGTCGAGAAACTGCAGCGTCTCGCACACCAGGTTGTAGTTGGATTTGTTGCTCTGGTTTCGTAAGTAGTTCTGGCAGGGAAAACGGGATTGCTTTGGATAAGTGTTCGAAAATTTCTATATGGAAAATACACCACGATACACACAGAGACAAATACATACACATACATATATAGATACATACATCCATCCATGCATACATCCATCCATCCATGCATACATACATGCATGCATGGATACATACATACACATATACATACACGCATACATATGTACACGCATACATATGTACACGCATACATACATATGTGCATGCATACATACACGTACACATACTCACACATACATACACACATACATATATACCTAAACAGAGTCAGAGGTGAATCTTTGATCACGGCTCAACCAGACCCACCCACCTGCAAGTCTCGATTGTGGTTCTCACAGAGCAGTTGCAGCAGCCTGAGGATGGGCTTCATGACGGCGATCTCGGAGGACATCTTGTTGTCCTTGGTCGACTTGTCCGCCAGGGGGTCGTCCGCTGCGTACGTCGGGGTGTGCGGCCCGGGCAGCTCCTCGCCGGCAGCCTGCTCGCCGCGCTCCCGCCGCACTGAGCTCAGCGCCTTGGTGGTGTTGACCGCAGCATCGACCAACTGGTCCTTCATTTCGGACGACACCAGTGTACCATTCGCCCTGGCTGCAATGGTTGGTTGTTGGAGTTTTACATCCTGGCAACATCTAAGGTCATATCAGGACGGCTAGCAACTTTTGACAGTGCTGCCCCACTGGAAAATCACGCCACCGGCACCAAACAAAAAAAAATTGTTTTTTTAAACGACACCTCTAGAGCACATCGACTTTTGTGTCATCGGCTATTGGACGTCAAACATATGGTCATTCTGACATATTTCTTTGGAAGAAACCCACTACCGCCACACAGGCTACTCTTTCCGATAAGCTGCAAGTGGTCTTTTATATGCACTTTCCCACAGGCAGGACAGCACATACCACAACCTTTGATGAACCAGTTGTGGACCACTGGTTGGAACAGAAAATATCCCAAACTGCAAATGGGTCCAATGACCAGGATCAATCGGATGACCGACACCTTCACAGGTGGACACCCTACTGCCGGAGCTACGTCCCGCTCCCCAAAGCCATCAGCAGAATGACCTGATATCCAACTCATTCTCAGTCACATTATCCTGACACTGAGCTAACCAGTCAGGAGCAATTCCATGTAAGTCATTCATACTTAACATACTGCATAGAACAGTTATAACAATATAAGACTGCCACCGACCTTGATACAAATATACATATATGCACATCAAAATAGTTTCTTATTTGACAAAGCTAGACAGCTTGTGATACCTGGTATCTCAGGCACATTTGTGAAACTATTAAAGGGTTTTGAAAAGGGTAATGTTTCAAGATGGTGAGCACATGCTGTGTACGTATGTATGTATGTGGGTTACTCTCCTGAAAACTGGCCAGAAGTGTCACATGGAGAGTGAAAATCTAATATTTCAATTTTTTACATTTTCTGGTTGCAAATGAAAGCTGGAAATCTCCCCTTTACATCTATGTAAAATATAAATTGATGAGATAAAAAATAACAGTGTAGTCCATGATTAAGCTGAGCAACACATGTTATACTGCTCAGAAGTAACACATATGTTTTGGACACCACACAGTCTGCTTAATAAAAATCTAAGTAGAATTAAATAATTTTATACTGAGAAGCATATTAATTATGGCATAATATACAGAAATATGTAGTGTTTATATTGATAAAAAATAGTTATTCCCAGCCATGCTTTATTCACTAAATAATTAGTGTACAATATTTGTGTGGCATCCAGACACCACTGGTTACATATGTGATGGAAATTTGTAATGTTATTTCTGAAGACATCAAATCATTCTTTTTTAAATTTAAGCATGCATACATAATTCACTCAACCAGACAAACAAGACAAGGCGAATATAGATTTTAATATAACAACAAAGTTTATTAAAGAAAAACAAGTCCGTAACTTCCAGGAAGTTGAGCGATCATGTATGACTGAGCTTATACGGTGACATGGCCTCACTTAACTAGTACAAATATAATACAGTAAACGCGGTGATCAGAAGACCAGATTAGTCAGCAGTAACAAGATACATATGCTATGTTCCGAATTATGACGTGGTAAATAACTTGGATATGATTGGTAACACTAACAGACATAATTAACAGTATAATGACTTATACGAACTACCAGCGCTCAAACCAATAATTGTTTGAGCGCTGTGGGGCTGCACTAATATTTATGTTTTTTAGGTAGACATTTACTGCCGAACTCCATGTACCATCTGGCATGAGGTCATCCAGGGTCAGTCCAGTGCCATGACATGCCTGAGCTGCCCCTCTCCTAAGGCTATGTAGGGTGAAACCCTTGTTTATACCGAACACTTGAAAGGAAGCTAGTCTAAGGGCTCTGGACAGAGTGGCATTTGTCAGGGGAAGCCATGTCAGCAATAAGAATGACGGAGCATCTTCTCTGGGAGTAATGGTTTTAAGATAATTACACCAGGCTCTTAGTGGACAACACAAAGATCCAGGTAGTGCAGGGAGTTTAAAGATGACTGGCGTAGCAGAAACAAATCTAGTCTTTGTGGATCTTATCGTTACCATGAGTGAGTCAGATCTAGTTTTAACATCTTTCAATTTAATTAAGTGTGGGTTATCACGGAGTGAAACTGAGTTAGGAACCAAATTGCTTTGACGTATCAGAGTAAAGTAACCTATCAGCTAGGCAACTATCAGAACTATTGGAGGAGGAGTTAGGCTATAGAGGAACCTAATCAGTCGTTTAAATTCGGTGCTAGTTATGGGAGGTGCGCACACTATTACATGTGTCAAATCTTTTAACAAACCTCTTTTCATTGTTCTGATCTCTTGAGCGTCGAATGCTAAGGCATTACCAGGACCCACCACTACGCATACCTTGACCGAGCTAAAATAATTGGCTACTGTGCCTGGTGACTTCAGTCGATCACTAAGAAATAAAAGGAAAGAAAGCAGATCATATACAGTTGGAGCATGAGCGTGAACGTTGTGTTGCTGACAGAACTTAAGGAACAACGATATATGGGCCGCCTTGTTCTTCCAAGTTCTGGGAGTGAGTGCACTCGTATAGCTGTTGATCAGCCGCTGATGGTGCTTTACCGAGTACCCTGGAAGATAGAGCCACAAACGTTAACTATCTTCCAGGAATCACAGACAATCAAAATACCAAAATGTTCAAGTCAATCATCACACTCAGTTGTTTCAAGTTCAAGTTACTACAGATAGATCTTGCCTTTATTTTACTACTCTCAGAATGAGGTGCCCTGCTAAGCGCATCCGCTAACACTAACGTCTCTCCCGGTTTATGGCATATCTCTAGCTCAAAAATTCAGATTATCTCTATGAGCCAAATTTGTCTCATGCATGCGCCAAGCACCTTATCTCTCCCCCTACCTGACTCAAGCGCTTGCTGAGACGCCAAGTTGTCTGTATTAACTCTAACTAGGTATTGGTGCGGGTTAACTGGTAGGAGAAATTTGAGGGCGTGCACCAAGTTTAGTGCTTCAAGTTGGGTGATCGCTAAAGTGGAGGATTGCAGTTCTGGTGAGTACTCCACACTATAAAAATTACTAGGCGAGAAAGCCCCACCTGCTTTAAGAGTGGAGTCACATTCTCTTATCCAAATGTCCGTAGGCTTTGTCGGCAGAAGCTGAATCCCATTATAGGACTCAGCAAATTTCTGGAACCACTCGAGATCCAGCAGCAAATCAGATTTAAACGGGTGTTGGCCTACATATGGGGAGCCTCTTAGTGCCTCCAGTACCCTGTTAGAAAACCGATTAGCCGGCTTGATACACTTTGATAAATGCTGCAATTTACCCGCTAGACTTTGAATTTGTTTCCTAGACGCCTTAGACCTGGTCCTCCATGCCAAACACTCTTCAATTACATCTTCGGTTGGTGGTGAACCGGCGAGGCCGCATGACTCATCCTAGGCGCAGGTGTCCCTGGCCGAGGAGTGCAGGCAGGTAGAGGTGGTGGAAGCGGGTAGAAAGTAGTAGCCCGTGAAGTATATGAACGCGACACTGACGGTGGTGGGCCCATGGGCATGGGGGAGACAGGAGGGGGGGATTGGTGTACACAGGCCGAAGAGAAGGTGGTGGAGGTGTTGCCGGCACTACACGCCCGACACACCCTGGTGACTGTGGCGGGTGAGGAATAGGCGGTCCAGGCAACGCAGCAATCTTTTTCAGAGCATTTAGCCTCGACAATATGCCTGACATCCTATTGTCTTGCCTCAATTGCAAGATAGTTCCTTGTTGCTGCGCGAGCTCCCTCAGCGTCAGCATTTCTGGCGTCTCAGGCAACACCTGTGCTGGCGTCTCGTCCTACGGCGTCTCATACTCTGTGTCGGAGCCCTCTGGAGATGGTGGAACTTGTCTGCATGTAGAGCTTGCCTTCCTTTTAGGCTGCCTCCTCGGGCTAACCACCTCCGCCGCAGGCTTAAGAGGTGGACGACCTCGTCTTTTCTTGAGAGGCGGCATGTTGTAGTAGCTTAGTAGTCAGGACCACGTGTAGTGTAAAGCGGTGCGGCTGTAGTGCTAGTAGAGCGAACCTGCAGCAGCGATGGTTGGGTGAGAAGTGACCACCTGTTGCTTCATGAGACAGCAAGAAACCTACACAACCTAGTTGCCTCGCTGAGCAAATTACCTATGTTAGCCTCGCCAACATAACCGTTAATAAATACTTCCTTTTGATTAGGGAACTGTTTTGTTTGATATATCAATGCAATACAAGATGTTAGTAAGGACCCAACGATGTCCCATATATCATGTTACAAATGGCTGACTGTAAAGTGTTTTTTTTTGGTACAAAAACACTTCATGACTAAAAAGACCAAAGTTGCACGCGGTTTATTTTATTTCCCTTATTTCTTACATCAAATCTGAACATGAATATGAAAAATATATGGGAAAAAATAAGTAGGGCGTTTTTTCTATTGATGTTTTACATATGGTACTAGAGCCAAATTAGCCATGCTGACCAGTTTTCAGGAGAGTAACCCAGTGTGTGTATGTATGTTGCATGTGTATATAAATAGGGTTATTTTAATTATCCTACACACAACAGAGTTAAAATATTCACAATGGCCATCTATTTCTTAAAAGATGTTTGTTTGGTGAGGTTTTACGTCCTAGCAACATCTAAGGTCATATCAGATTTGAAAAGATTATACACTCCGCCCTCGTGTGTCCAAAGTGTTGTGAACGAAAGTATTTTTGCAACAAAACTCATAACAAAAACAAACCAACTATAAAGTACATAAACTACTCAAACAGTAACTTCATAGGCCTTAATTCTTTAATTAGAAAAACAAGATAAGAAAACTAGCATTGGTGCCAGTCTTCACATAGTCTAATCATGTACATGCTGTTTATGTTAGCGGGGCTATTTGTGTTTAATGCTAGAGGTTCAAAGACCAGATGACATTAACCCTTTAAGGATGGGAGCACCCAAATGGCCCCCCCTCCCAAGTTACATGTGCTTACAGACTGGGAGCGCCTGAATGCGCCTGCCATATCTCTTATCACATTTCATATCATATTTCATAACCAGTCATACCAATGAGGCTAAATTTGGTATCACTTGAAAGAGAAATCAATTTACTTTCAGATAAAATCAACATGATTTTGAAATATATCAATTTAATTTCACTAACATCACATGTTCAGATTTTTAAACAATTCGGTCTGGACTCCAGGGATTTAATACTTGAAATCTCTTAGAACACTTATCTAGATTTGAACCTAAATACCCTAGTTAGATACTAATGCACTGATTGAGCATTTGTTCCTGCATAAATGGTATACGAAGTCAATTTATTAGAACAAGTCACTGCTGAGGCCTATGTGGTTAAAGCTTTGAACAGCACGCCAAAATTAACCTTGCATCTTTACACTTCAAATATCTCTTAGTTAGACATTTTAATGCAAAGTTACCTCAAACTAAAGTAAGGTAGATTATACCGTTTAAACCTAATGTATTGATCTCAGACAATGACAGAAACTCAAAAAAACATCGGACTATGCAACTTTAATCGGCGAAATAAGGATAACCTAAAACAAAATAATAAAAAATCCACAATTTGGTATCAGTGTCAATCTTTTTAAGCGAACACAGACGGAAAAGTTAGAACTGCCTGTTGAATACTTCCATCTGCCATATTTGATTTGATCTAGTCTTCTACACTAATTATTCATGCAGTAAAAGCAAATTGCAAATGTTGTCATTCTCTGTGGATATTTTATATATCGAGTCTATCGAACAGGGCAATTCTTCATGCAATAAACAAAAAGTGAAAGTAAAATTCTAAAAAATGACATGCCTACATAAAGCCAAAAATGAAATTGACCCCAAACTATTCCGAATTTGCAGAACATTCAAAACATCACAGAAAAAAAGGACAAAAACTCCTTCAGCTGCGTCATTTTCTCACTCTTGGTCCATTCAACTCACGCTGCTTTTCTTTCTCAGTGTCTCTGTCTTTAGCGTTTTCATCACAGTTGTTGTGGTGGGTGGATAAGCTGACTGCCACAGTGGACAACAGGAAGCACAGGTGTCAATAAAGGAAATGGCGTAGGCGGTGTAACACACATTGCACAAAATGGGATGTTACAAAAACAAAAATACAAAATAAATGCACAAAGCACCCTAAGTACTCAGGAATGGTGGAACTCTTCAAAAAAGCTTTTCTCTGGGACCATGCTAACTAACTAATACATATAAGCTGTAAATCCAGATATAACACCATGTTTTATAAGAACTTTTGCTAATTTAGAAATTGTCATTAAATCTTCCCCACCACCTCATCCCCCCCAATATATAAACAACAACAATGTGCTAGTGGCCCAGTAACCGACTTGTACCATAGGCCAGTTTAATCCAGCTTCTGACCAGTCGCGGAGAGGTTTATCCATTGATTTCAATGGGACTTAGGCCAAACAGTAAGCTGTGGCAGTTGGATCAAATCTGAGACTCTCCCGTGATAATTTTACAACAGGCAATAGGATTGATTGGTCATGAGCATTTGAGGAAGTGAATAATACTGTTGTTGGGATTTTTTGTCCTAGCAACACGCATAAATTTGGTAAGTCATTGGTTTGATTTGATCAAGGTTTAAAAGCACAACCTCCCACACGAGAAGCCAGCCAGCCCTGTTAACAATTCAGAAACTCTATCCAGTGGGAACAATGCAAATAGAATAGATCTGATAGTCTCACTGAATATGATTTTCACAGAGCAGTTAGAAGGAGATTCAAAATCAGTCCACTCGAAGGGAATCCCTGACCATGTCCTCAGATCTGTTTACCTTGAGGGTAATAGTTGGATGACCATATCCTCAGACCTATTAGTCTTAATGGTCACAGTTGGCTGACTATATCCTCAGACCCGTTGGCCTTGAGGGTCACAGTTGGCTGACTATATCCTCAGACATTATTCTTGGGTAACAGTTGGCTGACCATATCCTCAGACCTATTAGTCTTAAGGGTCACAGTTGGCTGATCATATCATCAGACCTGTTAGCATTGAGGGTCACAGTTGGCTGATTATATCCTTAGACCTGTTGATCTTGAGGGGCACCATAAGCAGACCATGTCCACAGACCTGTTTGTCTTGAAGGTCACAGACATGTTTGCCTTGAAGACGGTCCGTACAGCTGATCATCTTGAGGGTCACAGTTGGCAAGCCATGTCCTCAGACCTATTAGTCTTAAGGGTCACAGTTCGTTGACCATATCCTCAGACCTGTTTCTCTCTAGGAGTCACAGTTGCTGACATATCCTCGGACTGTGAGCTAAGAAGCTCTTTTGGTTTGATGACCGCAGATCTCAGACATCTTCAGACACATGCAGATAAGGACAGATCGATTTGGTTCTCTAGCTGATATTGAGCAGAAATGAAAGACAATGACTCAACAAGAACATCTTGAAGCCCTAGGACCGGCGAAATGACAGCACATTCTCTCTAGTGTCAACAAATCAATTACATATTTACAAAACGATGAATAATATTAAAGTTGCATAGTCCGGTGGGTTTGAGTTTCTGCCATTTTCTGAGATAAATATTGTTGTAGTCTGTACATATATTAGGTTGATCATAATCTGCCGTACTTTAGTTTGAAGTAATCTTGCTTTAAAATCACTAACTTGGGAGATATTTGAAGCTAAAACATACATATTTAATTTTGGCATGCTTACCAATACGCTGATCCAATAGACTTCAGTAACAGGTTCTATTCAATTGGCTTAGTACACCCTTCCATCTAGCATCAAAGGCTCAATAACTGCACCAGTATCTAAGTTGGATATATAGGTTCAAAGCTAGATCAGGATTTTGCCTTTGAAAATTTGATGCTTTCATCGGACCATGCAACTTTAATAGCTCCTTGAAATAGTAAACACCATTTCACTCACGTTTCTTTTTGTCGCCCTTTGCCTCCTCAAACGTCTTACTGCTGGTGAGAGTTTCGGCCGTGTTGACTGAAACAGTTGCTTTGATTTCTGCCTGTGCCTCCCGCACCCGGTCGTAGAAGCACTTAAAGAACCGCTCAGAGTCTTTGTCATTTGTTAGTCTTTCAAAGAAAGATTTCTGTAAAATAAGGGAGTAAAACAAAACTTGTCTTTCTTTATTAAATACATCGTAACCATGTCCAGTGTCCATCATTTTGGACCTTAGCGCTCAGTGTAGCTTACGGTGACAATTACAATATGTGATGCTAAGGAGCTAAGTACTGCTTTCTTGAGTTGGTTGGTTGAGTTTTACATCCTGGCAACATCTGAGGTCATATCACGACGGGTACCGACTTGTGATAGTGCGCACTCATGGCGACTTTATACTGCCGCCCCACTGGGAGACCTTTCAAGACTTTCCAGGCCCCGTACAGACCCTGAGTATGTGTACAAAATCCTTTTTTGTGGTTATTTGCTATTGAACTATATTGTGATGACGTCATATGGTACTAGAGCCATTTGGCTGAGCAGAGCACCCCTATATCAATGTAACCAAGAAAGATCCTTAACACAGATGCGGAGCACGGGAAATGTGAACTGGCGTTTTTTGTTGTTGGTAAATATGTTTATTCTGCTGAATAAGACTTTTGTCAGTGCCAAAGCACTGGTCTTCCAAACATTTTTCAATTCAGGGTTATTTACACAAAAAGGTATATAGAGTAAGGTATACAATAACTGTTGAATACACAATTTGCAGCATATAACACAATGAAGTTCTGTATTACCTGTATTATTGAATTTCCTCCTTCAAGCAGAGCTATCCCCAGTTCGACTGTTTCTATGAAAATCTTGTTGGAGTGGTTGTTATGTATAAGATCGACCACAAGTTCTGACGCGCCCTCCCTGTCCAGATGGCACTGTTAAGCAATGCGGAGCTCGAGTTATTTATGTTTAAACCTGCATAAACCAATGAAAGTATTAATTTTCCAAACCAAGGCATTTGCCTAGATTTGATCCTACTTATATATAACTTAGATACTGGAGCACTTACTAAATATTCATTGCTGTAAATATTAATTGGTGTACAGAAGGAATGCTAAATCAAGTTAATAGAACTTGTCACTGTTGGAAACCTATTACATCCAGCATTTTGGTGTGCACATACTACTATTTATTTGACATATTTTCACTTCCAATGAAACCATACAATTTTCTAAACCAAAGCAATTATTTAAATTTTATTCTACAGATACTGGTGCACTTATTAAACATTTGTCATCACATAGAAGGGAATACTGCGCCAATTGAACAGAACATGTTACTGCAGAAGCTTATGGTGTCAGAGTTTGGGCATGCTTGCCAAAATTAATTTGACCTGGTTGCACTTCAAATATCTCAAAATTTAACCATTTAAAATAAGAATTACTTCAAACCAAAGTAAGGTAGATTATAACAATCAAATTAATACATTTATCTCAGAAAATGACAGAAACTCAAAACCACCGGACTATTCAACTTTAATCAATTATTCCTCCAAAAGTATTGGGTTGATATAAAGAGGTATATGAAGAATATATGTTGCTTCTTAACTGAAGAACTTGTATGCTCCTTTCATTTCCCCAGCCATTCGCAACTTTTTCCAATAGGTTGTTCTTCACCTCTATTCTGGGTAGGAGTGAATGGTTGGTTGGTTGTTGGAGTTTTACATCCTGACATCATCTGAGGTCATATCAGGACGGGTACCGACTTGTTACAGTGTGTACTGATGGCACTTTTTATAGTGCTGTCCCACTTTGAGACCAGGCCACCAGCATCATGAACTGATATCCCACTCAGTCACATTATCCTGACACTGAGCCATCCAGTCCTTGCCCTATCCTAACAATGCCGAGCGCCTCGCTAGGAAGCGACAATTATCAATTTTGTAAGTCCTTGTTTTGACTCAGGCACTCAGCATTATTAGGATAGGGCAAGCACTGATTGGCTCAGTTTCAGGATAATGTGACTGAGTGGGATATCAGGTCATGGTGCCGACGGCCTGGTCTCCCAGTGGGGCAGCACTATAAAGCCGCCATGAGCGCACACTATCACAAGTCGGTATCCGTCCTGATATGACCTTAGATGTTGCCAGGACGTAAAACTCCTACAACCAACCACCCTCCTGCTGGTGCATGGCCGTAGACAAGGCTCACCTGGACTTCGGACAGGGTCATCTCGGCGCGACTCAGCACCGTGGTGCCGGGCCCGCAGCCCGTCGGCGTCGACGATGTCGGCGTTCCCACCAAGCCGTTGCTTTCTCTGCGCATCCGTGGATGAGTCTTCCCGTAATAGCGCGTCAAAAGACTCAGCCTCAGTTCCTCCCCCTGGTGTGGACAACCAGAACCAACTGAGCATGTGTCATATCCTCCGGTGTTCAATAATCAATTGCAACCAAGAGTTTCTTTCATCCCTGTAAATCATTTGTGATGTGGGGGTAGTTTTTCGCTTCGGTTGATTCCCTTTTATTTTGTTTCTATATATTTTTAGTGTGAACAATGATGTGTTTAAAAACGGAATCGTTGAGTAACGTGTAAAAAGCATTAAGGCAATTTAAGCCAAGGAGTAGTTGTGTTGGAGCAAAATGTCTGCGAAGCTCAATTGTGCAAAGAGGGTTACATTCTAAAAAATTACAGCTTGTGCAAGAATATTTCAAGTGATTTCCAGCTCCATAGCATGCCATGGTGATCAAATTCCATATACAAAACATGGTGGAGTACAAAAAAAAAAAAAGAGAAAAAAAAAGAATACCATTGAAAAAGTGTGAATCCATAGAGCTGCCATTGTCGAAATGAGACAGGCATATATGTGTATAAATACATTACGCAAAGTTACTACTAGCATGTGATTCTACCGAGCTTTAGTTGTTATTTAGCACTAAGACTACTGTGTATCAAACCATAGAGTACATCGGCATTAGGTGCCTTAAATCAGCAGTCAATAAGCATGCCTTGTACAGTTTACACTGAAGTGGCCTCAGCATGTGAGGATTAGACATGCAGACTACTACACGAGTCACGGGCACAATCAGGACACGACCACAGACAACCGACAAACTAGTGGAACCACAGAGCAGTCCGCTCCTGATACATTGTCAGCACACAAAGTGAATGAAGGGCGGGGCACAGTCTTGTTTGAGGTGAGAGGGTGAAAAAAGGACAAATCACATTTGCCCGATTTTTTATTATTAACACTTATGATCAGTGCTGCCACTCTGGATTTGACCCCCCAAAGAGTATCAAATTTTTTTTTTAAGTATCAAAATTGTCTTTAAAAAAGCATAAATAGGGTCAAATTAGCCTGATTTGTAACCATTTGTTACCTTGTTAATCTAACATGTGCTGCTTGTGAACATACTTCAGGAATGATGTATGCATTGTTGTGAGGAGTTGTGGCTGTTGAGCTCTCAGTTTTGCATAGTTCAGTGCACTATCACTTGGTCAATGACAGCAGAGAGCTCAGCAAAAGTTCCACTCAACAGAACACGCAACAGAACACACCACTGCTGCAACGAGCATCTCAATCTTGTCAAATTCATAATTCTAAGTTTGAAGAGTTTTCAATTACCAGATTGGCAATTTTTGTTGTTGCAGAAAACATAAAAAAAGTATTTACACCTGAAAAAAAAGTATGAAAAAGTACTATAAAACTTTCGAAAAAGTATAATGTGGCTGCACTGTATGATATCTAGAAAAAATTTGTCACAATTTCTTTTAGGAGTGGGAACCTGGAGGTTTGGTAATGAGGGGTTTTTGTGATTGGGTCAGCGGGTTAACATGCAACTTGTATGAGCTTAGCAAGGAAAACCTCTGCAAATGGAGGGCTCAAATTGCTGCAAGTCATGGTTAGACACACAAAACACCGTCTGCATCAATTCTCAGTGAACACCGTAGATGTTATTCGGACATGTGTGCAAATGACAGTGACTTTTGGGTATCGAAATAACTTAAATATCGCATTTCATCACTGTTTCAGTAAAATGCAGACTCCCCACACACAATGTCGTCTGCTGTCACATTACATATGTATTAGGAGAGTATCCTTAGTTGAAGAACAGAAGGTGCAAAGTCTTAGGCCCAAATATACTTATACACTACTGGTTTAGGAGACTATGAGCATGTATCAGGATGTCTCTGGCACCTTGTATCTCCTGGCGGTCACCCATCCAAGTACTTGCGAGACTCAACATTGCTTTTGACTTTGGTGATCGGATGAGAACCGGTGTTTTCAATATGATATTTGCCATGTATACGGTGATGGCTTTGAATTTCCACCTGCGATTCTTATCGAACAATTAGAATGACCCAGAGGTCATGCAAACTGCGATGATAAATAACAGGGCCCATACACATGTGAAGATATGGAATTCAAGGCTATTTCAAGGCTTTTCAAGGCTGTTTTTGATAGGAATTCAAGGCTATTTTCATTTGGATTTCAGGAAAAAAAACTAAACAATAGCGAATAGTGATTTCGGACTAATTTAGATCAGAGGGGACAGTTTAATGGAATTCAAGACTTTTCAACACTAATTACCTCAAATAGGTTAAATTAAAGGCTTGTCAATGCCTTGCAATGGGGCAAATAAAGTTCAAGACTTTTCAAGACTTTCTAGGCCCCATATGGACCTTGAAATAAGCACAACATCGATGGAGGTAATTTCTCCATTAGGTTATGGCAGTAAAGGAAAATGTCATAGAATGAATCCTGGCAGTCGTGGTGAGAGTGTCATTGAAGGACACGTCCAGCTGTGCCAGCTTACCCATGGATTCATGCTAAGCTATACGCTTTATCCACTTCTAATGCGTAAGACTGCCTTGGTCTACTTTCACAATACTGAACATACCTAGGAAGCGGTTACACCACAAACACCACTACTACTGAATGGATTTGCGGAAAGAGCACGGTTATTTTGAGATGATCAGAGACATCCGTCGCAACCAGCAAGCATTTGTCACAAGAGAAAAGCCAAGAGTTGGGAAAATGGACTGCTGGTGATGGCTGAAGAGGCGAAGGCGGAAATGGATGCAAGGCGGAAGTGAAGGCGAGGTGGAAGTGGAGGCAGAGCCGGAAGTGAAGGCGGAAGTGGAGGCGGAAATGGAGGCGGAAATGGAAGTGGAGGCGGAAGTGGAGGTGGGAACGGAGGTTAAAAACAGCCATATTAACTAGAGGCACGTTTAAAAACTACAAACAAACTTGAACGTGGAAAACCGATGATCTTATCAAAAGGTGAGAGGACATAAAAAAAAGTGCAATGCTAGCTTATGGTGTCGATGGACAAGTGTTGCTATTGCTGGTAACAGCGTGAGAAGGCCAGACGTTACTGGGATGTGACCCACATTTCTTTGACAGAAAATTGAGTCAGCAACATCCGTACAGCCTGGTCAACATAAGACCCAAACTCATTAACAAACTAACAACAAAATGAAAGAAAGAAAAATTAATCCTTCACCCCCCCATTCCCCCCCCCCCCCAAATATTCACCATAATTAATTAAGAAAGTGTGGGATCATTAATTCACCCCCCCCCCCCATCAAAACTATTCTGGTAGAGAATCGAACAGAAATGCGTGGGTGGATCTACAAGTATGGGGTTAATTGATTAATTATTTAATCATTTAATTAATTTCAGGGATGAAAGTAGTATTTTTGTTAAACCCGAGAAATCCGGCCAAGACCTTGGCGGCAGCGGCGAATTTCCGTGAAAATGTGGATTTCCCCCCATAGGATTAGCACTGTCAGGGAATCGCGTGAAAATGTGGAAGTCAGGTTTCAACTGTTTTTGTTCTGACTATATTATCACCCATACCTAACCCTTTCTTGTTTGAATTTATGTTCTATCAACATCGAAGGTCATTTAAGAACTGGATTCAGACTAATCAATTGCTGCCATATATAATATATAATATATAATACATTGACATTTTGTAATCGTTAATCAATGAATATCAACAATCGCGGAAATCCGCGAAATCTTGGAAATCTTTCATCCCTGTAATTTAAAACTCATTGAAAGCATTGTGGCGCTAATCAAAATAGGAAGGCGTGGCGGCGCTGGGTGGACGTGAGGCGCTGGGTGCACCGTGTGACAGGCATGAGAATTCATGGCGCCTGTCTTACCAGCTGTTCATCCCGCTGCGCTCCGTTCTAAGTTGACAGAGATAATAGGAAATCGCTTTAATGAAAAGCCATCTGAAAACAACAACCCCATTCCCTCTCCCCCGACAAGCCAAGCTTGAACGCAAACCCTATGGACAAGAGAAGTTAAAAAGCACTGGCTGAGCTTGTGTGGTATATATAGCGAAGAGCAAACAATAAAACCAAATTAAACAAAGATTAAAATTAAAATGTGTTCATTCACTTTATCCATTGGTTTTTGATTTTGATTGGTATCTTTTTTTGCGGGTTCCCCCCCTTTTTTTAAGGTGAGTTGTATAACATACCTAGATATACTGGTATATATATATTATATATATTATATATATCTATACATACATAGACAAACACGAAAGGTCTGCCTCATTTCGATCAAATAGAATGAGGCTGGTTGGTGACGTTGAGATTCTATACAAGTATATCACGTGATACCAGACACCACCCGAATATTCCCGGGCATTTCAAGCTTACTGCCCGCTGGTCGCTCAGGAAGGAATGAAGCTGCGACCAGGTGTGTAAACCCGCCGGGTCGCAGCTTCAGCTCACATACCGGAAGTTGTGAGCTGGTGCTCCTTTCAGCCCATTAGATAAAACACCACTTCCTGTTTACCAGCTCCACTCCACACTCTGACAACTACGGAGTGCTGACGCTGGTCATGCAGCGTGCTTCCACCCAGCTCTAGCAGATCTTGCACCTGGAATGGGGCCTGCTGAATGCCAACGCCGGTGTCTAGGGCGAGGGGGTTGGGCGCCATGTTACTCTAACGACTGCCAAATAACTGACAGGTATCACGCGGCTGTAGTGATGTTGAAGTTACTAAATGAACCAGTTTTTGTTGTAGAGCAACACCAACAGAAGCAGCAACCGAAGCACGCTAGAGAGGAAGGAGGGTGAACGGAATAGAATTTTTAGAAAGGAACGCAGTAATTAAACATGTCTTTCTGAACTAAGGCTAGTCATGAGCGAAGATGTTTGTGGATTAGTGGCTATTTAGGGAGATGTATAGATGTTAGAATAATATTCATTTCGGGTAAGTGTTGATGAGAATGGTGGGAGTCGGGGCGGGGGGGGGGGGGGGGGTAGGTTAAGGGCAGGCTGGGAAGTGGATCGATGAGAGAAGAGCTGTTGTAGACGGCAGAGGGAATCGTGGTAGAGTGAACGGGAGGGCAGGACAAGTCAGTCAGGTGGACATATTGAGAACTAAAGGGACGAGAGACAGAGAGAAGGAGAGAGCGAGACAGAGAGAGTGTGAGAGGGGGGAGAGAAGGGAGAGAGACAGAGAGAGAGGGGGAGAGCGAGAGACAGAGCGAGAGATAGAGAGAGAGCAGGGGAGAGAGAGCGACAGAGAAGGGGGGGGGGGGAGAGGGGGAATAATAGAAGGGGGAGGGGAGGGTAGGGGGGGGGGGGAGAAGACATTGCAATGTATGCTGGCTGCCATCGGTAAATACAAAATGTCAAAAACAAACAAAAAGCAATAGAATTATTACACAATGGTGGCTCTCATCTCCTTCCATAACATATTAAAAAAGACCACACACACACAGACAAACAGTAAATGCCACCATGGATATATAGTTTCGCACAATGCCCAAAGGCGACTGCAGGTCGGGGTTGAGCTTAATCTGGTGTGACCTTTGACCTCTGGCATGGGCCTTGGTGAGGTCAGCGTCCGTGTGCTGGGCTTACCCTCTTGTGATCGTCTAGTTCCCTTCTAGTCATAGACTTCACATCCACCTAGGGAGGGGCAAAAAGTGTGTCAGCAAGGTGGTGGTGGTGGAGGAGGAGGAGGAGGTAGTAGTGGTGGAGGAGGAGGAGGTAGTAGTGGTGGAGGAGGAGGAGATAGTAGTGGTGGAGGAGGAGGTGGTGGAGGAGGAGGTGGTAGTGGTGGAGGAGGAGGTGGTGGAGGAGGAGGTGGTGGTGGAGGAGGTGGTGGTGGTGGAGGAGGTGGTGGTGGTGGAGGAGGTGGTGGTGGAGGAGGTGGAGGAGGAGGTGGTGGTGGTGGTGGATGGGGTAGGGGGAATAGGGTAGGGAAAGGGGTAGTGGGTAGGGGGGAAGGAGGGGGAGGTGTCAGTCGGGACAGGAGCCATAGATGCGTGTTGGTGCTGGGGCATCCCTGACAGCTTCCAGACAATGTGCAGGAAACACTCCCCTCTTACCACTCTTATATCACAGTCAAATCTATCAACAACTTGAAGGACTGCTACAGACCTGACCGCAGCTGCCATGTTACATCCACTTGCTAACATTGGGGCTCACTTGGGATCGCAATGGGCGCTCTTTTAACCCTTTAAGGACGGGAGGGCCGGGGCCGCCCATGGGTGCCGCGTGCTTACAGTGCGGGTGCACCTGAATGCACCTGCAATCGGTAGCACTGTATTTCTGATATGATCTATAAATTATCAGGAAAACATATCTAGAAAAGCAATGCAACTACAGGTCAACCAGGGCTGAAAGCACATAGAACTTGCGGGCGCTCATGTCCATAAAGGGTTAAAAGGGAAAGTGCATAAGTTTATGATTGCCCTGCCATATGGAAGAGCATGTGGAGGGATTGCGAAGAATTAGCTTAAAGTCCTTCCACCACCCGTTGGCTTTGCAAACAGAATTCTAAAATTAAAAACGGGGGATAAAAGAAGAAAAAAAAACCCACAACCTTTCGAAACAATCTGAAATACCAGAGATGCTTGTGGTGCCACCTACATGGCGAGCAGTAATGCAAAATATAAAAAATACAGAGGTGAACTAAAAAAAGCTATTAATAACTCAGAAGCTATTAGCGATAGTTAGATGTGAGCATTTATTTATTTTTTGTTCCATTAGTTGTTTAAGCAGGGGAAATTTCAATCGTGGATGGTTGGTCTTCCTCATTCCACTGCTCCTTGCCCTATCCTAATAATGCCGAGTGCCTGGCTAGGAAGCGACAAGTAACAATTTTTAAGTCATTGGTTTGACTCGACCAGGGTTCGAACCCACGACCCCACGATCTACCAAACACGGGAGACGGACGCTCTAACTCATTCGGCCATCCCATCTGGTCAACAGCCCATCTGGTGAGTACAATATCCAATTATAAATAATTTACAATAGGGTTCTGTTGGTGATCCAAAGGACAATTTCTTTTTAAAGTGCAAGCCAAAGCTAAATAGTCCGTGTAATTGTTGTTAGTTTTCTAAAATTAAATATATGTGCAAAACATATTGCAAACTCTCATACAGCACAGTGCTCTTAATATCCCGAACTAGTGGACACAGTTTAGCATTCTGTGAATGCTATTAGGAAGATATTGTTGAATGAGCCATCAGGGAACTTATTCTTGTCAAAGCAATTTTGATATATCATTTTCATTATGAGTCATAATTACCAGCTAGTTGTATGACAACTATAAGTCATTACTATTGCTATTACTATTACTATTATCAACTGCTATTTCTTAAACAATTTCACGTCACTGTGGGCTAAGGTTTAAACGTCGACAACTAAGTTAGTCGGCACGAGTTATTATTATTTTCTCCTTAGTATTAGGTTTTTGTTGAATTTGCATGCGCCCTATTTCCAGTTCATATTTACATTTGCCATTTGTGCATACATTCTAGAATTTAAGAAAACTTGGTTTCCCGTTTTAATCGTTTTGATGGACCACCATAGGCCATAAGGCCTTTAAGTTATCGGTGGTTTTTTTAGATATAAAAACAAACTGGATTCTCCTAAGTGTAACCTCTGCCACCCATCTCTCCAACCCCCACACATTTATGTGATGTATAAACCACCTTATAGCAATATTAATAATTCTGGAGTTCTCCTGTCGCTGTTTTATTATTCATGCACTAGCCTTACCGGGGTTATGCGCTGGAAGTTATGGCTGTATGGTGAGTAGGTTTCTTTATTTGTTTGTTAGGGTTTATGTCCTAGCAACATCTATGGTCATATCAGGACAGGTACCGACTTGTGACAGTGTGCACTCATGGTGACTTTACAGTGCTGTCCCATCGTGAATGAAGGCTGCTGGCACCATGACCCAACATCCCACTCAGTCACATTACCCTAATATTGAGCTAACCAGTCCTTGCCCTATCCTAACAATGCCGAACACGAGGCTAAGTAGCGACAAGTATCAATTTTGTAAATCATTGGTTTGACTCGTCCGGGATTTCAAACGCCCTACCTTCCGCACGGGAAGCCTGCGCTCTACCAATTCGGCCACCGGTATGGTGAGTAGGATACTATGTGCTTACACCAACAATGTTGGTTCCTTAGTCAGCTGTAGCTGGTTTATCCCCGAGGCTGTGAAGGGTGGTGAATTAGTGAGGCAGCAAGGATTCAGCAGCGCAACAAAGGGAGGAGACAAGGACAACCACATCAACTTTTACCCACACACTACCAGTTTTTGTTTGTTTGTTGTATTACGTCCTAACAACATCTAAGGTCATATCAGGACGGGTACCGACTTGTGACAGTGTGCACTCATGGTGACTTTATAGTACTGCCCCACCGGAATATCAGGCCACCGGCACCATGAACCGATATCCCACTCAGTCACATTATCCTGACACTGAGCTAACCAGTCCACAGACTACCACGTGTCCACTGATCACCAGTTATTTCCTAGTAGACTCTAGGTTTATACTTGTAGTCATATCAATGTACTTTAATTTTGTTTCCCATCACTGGATCACCAATTCTGCAAATGCCTTGAAATAATTTAGTTCTCGAAAATGAATGCATGCATGCAATCATGCATATACAGCAGCTGTAGTTCATGATACAAACTAAGATGTATAATTTGATCTCTCTTATGTGTATTTATGGACTTTTTGGATTGTGTGAAATATTTGGTAATGTTTGAATCAAAAGTCCCTGTTTACTAAACTAAATCACATGTTACATGTGTGTTTATATTTGTCCACAATAAGGTTTATGTTAATAAATTTAGAAGGTGGCAGGTTTTCCAAACTTTTCAAAATTTTGACGGCCATACAAAAAATACATCAATGGAAGGTGTCAGTTAGTCAAGTACAACTTTTATGATTAATTTTTGTGTGGATATAACATCTACTTAAACCAGCCAAGTTCTGTAGTAAAATGTTGATGTATACTACTTTGTGTGTGTGTGTGTGGGGGGGGGGGGGGTCTAAAAAAATAGTTCTCTTTATATGACATTGGAAATATTGAAAACTTTGGATGACCTCTTACAAACATCGAAGAGAGAAATATTCAGTACTCTACCAGTCGAATTTTGGCATTAAACAAATGCCTTTTGTTTCTAAATCAACATTCACGACATAAAGTATTGCACTACCAGACTAACTCATGAATTGGAAATTCAACAGTTGGCTAAACCTTACTTAACGGATCCCCCTCATACTTGGCATTTAACTAACTTACGATTATTTGCTTACGTTATTCACCTGTATTGCCCAATTAGGTGGTCTTAGAATTAAATTAGCTGAATAAGAAACATTAGTCCATAGATATAATTAGTACTGTAACAGTGAATACACCTCGCAACATAGACCCATGAAGCAACGCCTTGTTAGCAGTTTTAGCTTCAGGGCAGTAGATGAGGTTTTTGACAAGGGTCCATATATAGACTGAGTGCCAGGCCCTTGCTGAAACTTCACCAACCTTTGGACCAATTCTTGTCATCTGTAAATCAAGTGGCAGTTTAGTGTTGAACATTGTATTTAGGCAAACGCTACATGGCATTCGCAACCATTATACGAATAAATGGTGATGGCAGATGCGCATACCAGTATTTCATGCCTCTGGGTAAAGGCGTGAAGGCATTTAACAAACATGTACAAGAACAGCCAGCCATTCACATTCAAAGCGCGCAGCATAAGGAACTGGGCTCTAACCAGCTGAGTATGCGTGGCAAAAAGATGTCACCTTTCATTAGACTGAAAGGCTGAAAGCAGAGCTGCACACCTTCTACTTCATTGTCACCAACTTCGTCATCAAATGTCACTTCATTGGTTCAACTAGGGACATAGACATCTGGTTATCTTTGCTTATTTTATTATTATTTTAAAATATTTTAATTGGGCTAAAAAAGATTACATTTGTTGAGTAAGCAGGGGAAATGTATATCATGGGCAATTCGTCTTCCTCATTCCACTGCTCATTGCCCAATGCTGGTAATGCCAAGCGCCAGGCTAGGTAGCGACAAGTATAAATCTTGAAGTCAATCGTTTGACTTGGCCAGATTTTGAATCCCATGATCTGCCACACGTGAAATTGGCACTCAATCATTCGGCACCCCTGTCTGGTCATTTAACAAGGTTTTCTGCCTTTCAGGGTACATAAAATAATGTTATAAAACTAGATAAAGCCGTGAAACTCTTAGCTCTATAAAGGATTGGTGTCAAATTAGACAAAAGCCTGAAGTGCTCGAGTCTAACTTAATATCCATCTGTGATGAAGTACTGTACCGTAAATGGTAGAAAGACGCTGTTCATTATTTATTACACCACCAAAACATTCTGTTTGTGTTTTACCAACTCAACATCAATTAGTTAATATATCTTATATATATCAACATATTAGACCAAAGCTTCATTCCAGTGAACTGGGACAAGTAGCAATGTAGTAACTAAAGTAATAATGTCAAGTTAGCAAACCCAGAGATTATGGAGTACTAGGCCAGTGCAATTAAAGCTGGTCAAAATATAAATAGAACTGGTTAAGTGGTAATGTTCAGCGAAACCTCGATTTTACGCATCCTGATTTTACACAAATTTTGATCAAATGTGATGCATCACGGGACCCAAAATTCTTTATAATTCAAAAATAATTAAAGCTGCATAGTCTGATGAAAACATCAAATTTTCAAAAACATAATTTTATCTAGATTGTATTCTATATATCTAACTTAGATACTGATGCATTTATTAAACATTAGACGGGAATATTGAGGCAATTTAATAGAAGCTGTTACTGCAGAAGCCTATGGTGTTAGTTTTGGCAAGCTTGCCAAAATTATTATTTCATGTTTGTACCTCAAATATCTCAAAAGTTAGTCATTTAAAATAAAAGTTACTTCAAACTAAAGTAAGGTAGATCATAACGATCAGCCAAATATATTTATCTCAGAAAATGACAGAAACTCGCAAAACCATAGGACTTTGCAATTTTAAGTAAACTGAATCCCAATTTAGCACAACCCCAGATTTTTAATGATAACAGTGTGCACCCATGGCAACTTTACAGTGCTGTCCCACCGGAAATGTACCACTTAGCAGTGAATGATAGAATATTTCATATTGTACAGAAATCATCCCCATTTGACATCGGTGTTGTAATAATAACATTGTATACAAGTCATCTGAAGTCTTCAACATGTCAAATATTATTATCTATCAAATAATTCCAATTCCACATCGTGTGAATTTCAGCTCAATGCTAAGTCTTGTTAGTTATGAGATATCAGCCCTGGAATCCTGTATGTACTCCCGCACAAACGAGACAGGCCATATATTTGCCAGAGGGCATGTTCGTTATTTCATCACTTGTACTGGACTTACCTTTTCACCGTAGTCTATATCAACAGTCATCATCTCTTTTAGAGTCTGTAAAACTTTGATGCATAGATTTTCTTCTTTTTCTTCCAGGAGGCGCTCTGTATGTTTGATGAGTCTGCAAAAAAAAAAAAGATGTAATCACTTTGCAGCTTCAATCAAAATTCGCAACACTAAGTAGATAAAGCAAATAAATAAAGAAGAGATGAGTTGCCTGGGTAACTTTCTTTTTCAAATATTTTATTATTTTGTTTAAGCAGCCAAACATGCATTTATTTAGTATAAAGTCTCAGTGTGGGTATTTAGATCAGAATCAGATAGGTAACACGTATACTACAGCAAGTAGCTGGGGTTTTAAATCCTAGCAACATCTGCAGGCATATCCGAACGGGTACTGACTTGTGGCAGTGTACATTTATGACGGCTTTATAGTACTGCCCTACTTGGATTGCAATAGTACAATATCCACCACACAATTCTTAACGCGCAATATTTGATGCATCTCAAGTTGATATAATGTTCACACTCTTGTTCCTCTGCTGCTGAGGTGCTAACTGAGGTACCTCCAGTCCACCCGACCTGGTCCTCTCCCCAAATACTTAAAGCTTCATAATCCGATGAAAGCATAACATTTTCGAAACCAAAATGCTTATCTAGATTTGATCCTATCCAACTGATAGGCTACTGATGCACTTATTTACGACATTTATAGTATCAGGCATGTGATTGGGTGTAGGAAAAAAACCTGAATTCTTTTTTAGGTTATCGTGGGGACACACAGCATCCCACTGAGTCATGAGAGGGATGCAAATAGTGTATTTCAGAGGTGTTTCGGCGGCCGGGAAAAAAATGGAATTCCGGTTTCGGCGGCCAGAAAAAAAACCTGCTCTACCGATTCGGCCACCGCACCAATTAGTGCTGTCCTGTTCTTTGTGCCTCAGAAAGCAGCAATCGAGGCAGCCTTGCTTACCTGGAGATGAAGCCTCCACTCTCACACTTGCGTCGCGCCTCGGTGCCATCCAGGAAGAGGTGTTCAGGTCGGTGAAGCACGTCAACGAGTACAGATAACTCAGCCTGGACGAGTGGCTTCAGCTGGTCTTCTAGGAGCGTTATGATGTCCTGTAGGAATACGCACCAAGGAACAGAGGGAAGTGTCAGCTCTGGTTAGTGAGCAGATAATGGGGGTGGTACCCCCCCTGGTGTACCATGACGGGGCGGAACAGAGGGAAGTGTCAGCTCTGGTTAGTGAGGACATAACGGGGGAGGCATCCCCGGGTGTACCATGACGGAGTGGAACTGGGCTAGGTGTCAGCTCCGATTAGTGAGGACTTAAAGGGGATGGCACCCCATGGTGTACCATGATGGGGCGCAACCGAGGGAAGTGCTAGCTCTGGTCAGTGAGGACATAACGGGGGTGGCATCCCCGGGTGTACCGTGACGGAGTGGAACAGGGGGAGGTGTCAGCTCCGGTTAGTGAGGACTTAACAGGGGGTGGCATCCCCGGGTGTACCATGAAAGGGCACAACAGAGGGAAGGGTCAGCTCCGGTTAGTGAGGACTCAAGGAGGGTGGAAAAAAGGAAAGCTTGTTTTATTTAATGACGTCTCTAGAGCACATTGATTTTCATCATCAGCTATTGGACGTCAAACATAGGGTCATTCTGACATATTTCTTTGGAGGAAACCTGCTGCTACTCTTTCTGATAAGCTGCAAGGGGTCTTTTATATGCACTTTCCCACAGACAGGACAGCACATACCACAGCCTTTGATGACCACTGGTTGTGATAAGGATGGCACTCCTTGGTGTACCGTTATGGGGTGGAACAGAGGAAAGTGTCAGCTCCGGTTAGTGAGGACGAGGCTTTTGCACCAACAGGAAATATCTAAGACGCACATTTTACCCCATAGGAATAGTACTGCTAAGGAGTCGAGGAAAAATGCCGGAAGTCAGGCTGCAACTGTCATTGTCGTGACTATATTATCACCCATAGCTAACCGTTTCTTATTTGGCATTATGCTCTAGCTACTTCTAAGGTCATATAAGAACAGGATTAGGACTAATCAATTGGACTAATACAATTGTTCTCTGAAATGGTGGTGCATGATGGGTTACTCAGTTTGAAAGCTCATAATATTCTTGTTTTTTATTAAATCGAATACATTTCATTTGTGTCATCATGTTGATATGATGAAGAGATAGTATAAACAAAACCATTAACTTCTGTGGTTTTGTTTCTTTGTATACGGAGAAATTAGACAAAAATGAGGTGTCAAAACCATGGCCGATTTGTGACATGCTGAATAGTCTGTTAAGCAAAATGCAATTACTTTTAACAAATGCTATAATTTGGGATAAACACACTACTAAACTCTTTGTAAGAATTGTTTCTACTAATTAGGGTACAAATTATGCTTTCTTCTTTCATATCTATGAAATCATTGACTCATTAAATTTGTTTTAACGGTTGTTACACTTGGTGTCCATCTTGAACAGAAACTTTCAAACTTGCTAACACTGGTAGCCAATTTTGCTGGGAACGAAATTTTAAACACCATTGTCAGCAGTGACTCCTACAAAGCACAGATATATATATTTTTTATTAACATTGCTAATATAATCATATGTTAAAAGATTGATAAGTGTTTAGTTTGAGTGTGGTGTCCTTGAAACGACCGTACATCCGAAATGGTCAATAATATCATGCTAGGTCCTACTTCCATAACCCCCCTGCAAAAAAAGTGAATGAGACTACTATCTTTTCCCCCCTCAAAATATGTTAATATAATCATGTTAAAAGACTGATAAGTGCTTAGTTTGAGTGTGGTGTCCATTTATTCCTAAAACGACCTTTCATCAGAAATGATCAATAATATCATGCTATGACCCCCATAAAAAAAGTGAGTGAGTGAGTCAACTATCTTTTCTTTCTCAAAATATGTTGTTCAGGGACCATGTATTTAACCTGTGTCATTTAGGGGTCATTTGTAGAAAGTTTATTTTTGACCCATCATGTCACACTTATGAATCACCTTTTCTGAGAACAACGCATATATATATATAATATAATATACTGACATTTTGTGAATGTTAATCAGTGAATATGAACAATCGCGAAAATCTGCGAAATCACAGATCTTTAGATAAAAGATTGACCCTATACTTGCAGACGGGGTGAAAAAGAGCCCATTAGAAAAAGTGGCGAAAGGCTGGGTAAATGAAATGAGCATACATTTTTTATTTAAGAAGCAAAATATATTCTTCATAGACATCTTCACATTTACCCACTACTTTTGAGTTGACATCCATAAATAGTTCATATGCACTATAATTGTTAAGGCCGGAAGACCAGCGCCTCGGTGCTGAAAAAAAAGATGTTATTCAACTGGAATAAAAAACTAGAACCCCCCCCCCCTCCCCCAAAAACATGTAGTTTAATTGACTTTAAAAGTGATATCGACAGCATTCTGTGGTAGCCATCTTGTTTTTCCGTATTCTCTCCCTTTTCACCAACTCTGAGCCAATATAAGTAAGCCATTAGATACTGGAACCAGGAATTCCACCTGTTCCATACTAAAGCTATTTTTGCCTGTATTTAGACTACGTTGTCATTCACCCCATGTCTGCATAGAGGTGAATCTTTTATCACGGAGATCTTTCATCACTGAATGTACGGGAGTTAGGTGGACCGGGGCCCTACCTGCAGGCCCTCTATGATACTCCGGTAGTCACGGGAGATGGTGCCGGCCGAGTCCTGCCGGCCCGCATGCGCCAGACGCCAGGCCCGGGAGTGTTTCAGCACCGTTTGTGACTTGGAGAAGAGCGTGTTCACCTGACTCTCCAGGTCTATGGGGATGGCAATTCCACGGCTTTTGGCTGCAATAAAATAGCAGTTAACAATTTGTTAATAAAGGATGAACATGTACAGTAAAACCTCTCTAAATTGACAGACCATGGGACCCATGTTAAATGGTCCATTTAGTTATTTTAATCATTACAGTGGTATTGTATAGGCGGTTGTTTGGGAACCCAATAAAGCGATAGATATAGGGGAGTGACGATCTGTGGAGGTGCTCGGTTAGAGAGGCTTTACTCTATATAATATTACCTTTGGGTAGAAAATCCTACAGGCAACCACAGAGAGAGTAGCCACCATGCGCTTAGTGTTAGTGCAAATCAGACCGGGGGAAATGGTATACATATCTAATAATATTATATTAGTAATATAATTGAAAGAGATGTCTTTACACAGGTGTAGGCATATGAAAAAGACATTGTTGGTGGGCAGTCCTTTCATATGGCACACACAGACTGCTACACACAGACTGCTACACACATACTTCCATGAACAGGGCACACACAACCTGCCATTAATAAGGCACACATAGACTGCATTAACAAGGCACACACAGACTGCTACACACAGACTGGCATTAACAAGGCACACACATGGACTGTCACACACAGACTGCCATTAACAAGGCACACACACAAAACTGCTACACACAGACTGCTACACACAGACTTCCATTAACAGGGCACACACAACCAGCCATTAATAGGCACACATAGACTGCATTAACAAGGCACACACATACTGCTACACACATACTGGCATTAACAAGGCACACACAGACTGCCATTAACAAGGCACACACATACTGCCATTAACAAGGCACACACAGCCTGCAATTAACGAGGCACACACAGACTGCCATTAACAAGGCACACACAGACTGACACACACAGACTGCTCCACAGAGACTGCCATTAACAAGGCACACCCAGACTGCCATTAACAAGGCACACACAGCCTTCCATTAACAAGGCACACACAGTCTGCCATTAACAAGGCACACACAGACTGCTATTAACAAGGCACATGTGGACTGCTACACACAGCTGTCATTAACAAGGCACACAAACTGGCATTAACAAGGCACACACAGCCTGCCATTAACAAGGCAAATATGGACTGCTACACACAGCCTGCCATTAACAAGGCACATACATGCTGCCATTAACAAGGCACACACATACTGCCATTAACAACGCACACACAGCCTGCCATTAACAACGCACACATGGACTGCTACACACAGCCTGCCATTAACAACACACACACAGACTGCCATTAACTAGGCACACACATACTGCCATTAACAAGGCACACACAGCCTGCCATTAACAAAGCACACACAGACTGTCACACACAGACCGCCATTAACAAGGCACTCACAGACTGCCACACACACCCTGCCGTTAACAAGGCACACACAGATTGCCACACATAGGCTGCCATTAACAAGGCACACACAGACTGCCACACACAGACTGCCACACAGTAGCGACGTACCTATGTCGGAGAGAATCTTGATGCATTTTTCCACGTGGTACTCCTGCTGACCACTGAGCCATGAACAGTGAGACAGGCGGAAGGCACCTTGCAATAGTTGCACAATGATGGGCTGACGCATCTGGAACGAGATGGCCGGAAAAGCAAAGTCAGATACCCCCAATGCTTCGGTTCGCCTGAACTACCACATACAAATGAAGGCAACCCCCCCCCCCCCCCGGGTTGTGCGCAGGAGATGTGCACTAAAGTCAGTGCCACCTGTGAGCGGAAGCAGCAGTTTGTATGGTTGGTGGTTGGAGGCCACTAGTCACACCTACAGGTGCTTACTTGCTTCCTCAGGGAAAGGCACCAATCTTTTTTTTAATTAAAAAAAAAAAAAAATTATCAAGCATTGCTCTACTTCACATAATTCTATGCTTCACATATATAATGTGCCTGTTGACACACACACACAGACAAATAATGCACAATTAAAATAATAGATTTTTCTAGAAGTCTAAGTAATGTGCAGCCATTTCAATTCAATTGGTCTATTCTCATTAAATGAATTTAACATTAAATCAGGCATTAATTTCATCTAATGATTATTGCATGTTGAGAACATGGGTTAGTATCTTGGAAACGTTGCAACAATCTTCTATTCAGTGACTAGTTTAACGTTCAAATACACATTGTGCAACAAGCAGTTTGAAAATAAAATAGTTGGAAGTTGGGTGTGGGTATTTTCCCAATCCTGAGCTTCAAGTGGTGATGTTAGGCTGTGTGGAACATGAATATCACAGAAGTCACGACAAAATGCACAGGGTTAAACTGTTAAACACACAGGCGTGCAAAAAGAGTAGGAAATGACATCGCAATCAGCATCAAGGCGATAATACAGATGGACAATGCCTTTCTTCCTTCAATCTCGCATAACTAACGGCATTTAAAAAAAAACCAACATGTTCTCTATTTGCGCACATGAGTTGTGGGTTATTTCTTTTAATAGATAATAGTTGCGAGATCACAAATGCACAACAGCAACACTGTGCATACGAGTCGAAAGGTATCCAGAGCGTGTACAGCTGCACCTGATACTAGATGTGACTATTGCATCCACGTTATGTTAGTAATTATTAAGCAAATATATCTTAAAGGACCAGTAACATGACCAACACAACTTAATTTTTCTGAAATATCCTGATCGACTATGGTTATTTATGGTTACAGGGTTCGTACACATGTGAAGATATGGAATTCAAGGCTATTTCAAGGCTTTTCAGGGCTGTTTTTGGTAGAAATTCAAGACTATTTTCATTTGGATTTCAGGGGGGGGGGGGGAAACAATGGTGAATGGTGATTTTAGACTAATTTAGATCAGTGGGGACAGTTTAATGGAATTCAAGGTTTTTCAAGACTAATTACCCAAAATACGTTAAATTCAAGGCTTTGTAAGGCCTTGAAATGGGCAAATGACGTTCAAGACTTTTCAAGCCTTTCCAGGCCCCGTACGGACCCCGTGGTTAGTGCATTTCGAAACAGCCTATTTCCCTGTGAGTTATTTAGGGCCCAATCAAGACTGTGAGCCATTATTGCTAAGCTGGGACTATTAGGCCTGCTCCCATTCAGCCCCAATGATCTTCCTCATTTGTTAGGGATATTTCAGCAATTCTAAATGTAATGTCACAGTTAATATTATCAAATCTTAATATTTGGTTAAAATATAGCGAATATTCGTGCAAAAAGATCCTTTAAGATCAGGTGACGAGATCTTTAAAGATACCACACATATGGACTCATATATATGTGACTAATAAATCCACATTATGTTAGTAATTATTAAGCAAACATAGCTTAAAGGTACCACATGTATAGTGTGTATGTATATTATCTGAATAATGTGTATAATATATATAATATAAAATATTATACATGTTTTATATATATTAAATATTATATATACGTATTATATATATTATTTATAGATGTGACTATTACATCCATATTATATCAATAATTATTAAGCAAACATAGCTTAAAGATACCACACCTACGGCGTGCATACATATATATATATATATTGTTTGTTGTTTTACGTCCTAGCAACATATAAGGTCATATCAGGACGGGTACCGACTTGTGACAGCACGCACTCATGCCAACTTTATAGTCCTGCTCCACTGGGTGGCCGCCAGCACCATGACCTGATATCCCACTCAGACAAATTATCCTGACACTGAGCCAACCAGTCCTTGCCTTATCCTAATAAGGCCGAGCACCTGGCTAGGAAGTGACAAGTAAAACTTTTTAAGTCATTGGTTTGACTCGACCAGGGTTCGAACCCACAAACCCATGGGTTCGGATCCCCCGATCTCCCAAAACAGGAGACTGACCATCAACTCATTCGGCCATCCTGTCTAGTCTTCTATATATATAATGTTTGCTTAATACTTATTGACATAATATGGATGTAATAGTCACTCTAGGGACAGATGCAGCTGATATATACTAATATTATTTACTAAGAAGATAGTTAAGTCAAAGCAGCAGAAGAACCCTCTAGATAACCTGTGTCCCGTATGCTGACGATACCTGGTAAACAAGCATAGATCAAGAAAAATACGTAAGCAATAAATTTGGTATACATTTACTTACACAAGTTGATGGGAACATCAAATGAATGTCAGAGTGTGCTTTTATTTCGAGTTCATATTTTTGTATGTGTCGTGGCTGCTTTTGTTGTCTTATACTTTTGAAATGATGAAACAACATAAAGAAAATGAAATAGAAAGGAAATCCCATATGGAATAATGCAAATACCAGTGCCGTCACCTGCCAATTTGGATTTCCACCACTGTGTATAACTTACAGCGTCATCAATCGACAGTTGCTCTCATACCCTGTTTATGTGGTGTGGGAGGTTAAAAATCCATTGGGTCAGTAAAAGTGTAGCCTCAGGCTTTCTATCAACCAACTGTATAATGGTGAAAACAAGACTATTCAGACTTATCCATGATAGGCAGTATAAATCTTCAATATTTCTTTAGTTTTTTTAATGCCAGTTTAAATGAACTCTGTGAGTTGGTGTGACAGAACCTCTCTTGAACAGCGTTGTGAAGGCGGGTGGTTAAAACAAGGTTAGCTAATTAACTAAATAACACAAGAAAACCAGAGTCGAACACAGATAACACTCTGGGCATACTGAGTAAACACTGGTTGTCTCCAAATAGAACTCCATAAAGAAGTCAACGCAACGAATCAATATGTAAGACTAAGAGTGACATATGCACACGTCGCACATGTGTACAATTAGCGCAAGAAGCAAATGAGGGTGCAGGAGGAGCAGGTTATGGGGGAAGAGGCTCATCGTCTGAAGCAGCATCTAGCCACACTTAAACGGGGCACCTTGGGCCTCTCCACGGCCACTGAGGCGTGGGGACCTTGTGAGATGAGGCAACATGATGGATTGTCTAATCTACGAATACATGTAAAGTGTATATATAAGTAGGCATACTTATAATATATAAGTATAAGTATATATATATATTCATATAATACATATAATATATATAAGTATATATATATAAATCTATATATATAGGTGGACAGGCATTACAACAAATCGGGCGCATTACCAAAGATCGAGGGCTGGACGGGGACCAAATGACAGGACATAAGTGTTTTTGTTTGACACAAAAAGCACTGGTTATTACTTCCATATAGGGGACCGGACGCGGTGGCCGAATAGGTAGAGCGTAGGCCTCCCGTGCAGAAGGTCGGGAGTACAATTCCTGGTCGAATCAAACCAATGACTTACAATTGATACTTGTCGCTTCCTAGCTTTGCGTTATTAGGATAGGGCAAGGACTGGTTGGCTCAGTTTCGGAATAATATGACTGAGTCGGATATCAGGTCATGGTGCTGGCGGCCTGGTCTCCCAGTGGAGCAGCACTATAAAGTCGCCATGAGTGTGCCCTGTCACAAGTCAGTACTCATCCTGATATGACCTCAACTCATTCGGGCCATCCCGTCTGGTATCATTAAATGTGTTTAGGGTTAGGGTGATGTCAGTGGAATAGGAAAAGACAATCACAGAAGCTAAAAGGTGAAAGGATTCCCATCCAAATCATGGTTCTGTACTGGCAAATATAACCAGCTTAGCAACCTTTGACTATTCCACTATTTAAAAAACAAAAATAAAACACTGCGAAGGATCACTAATTTCTAACAGCAAGTTAGAATATCTGAGCCAGACTTGAGATGTCACACAGTTTTCTTCTATGTTTCCATATAGGGCCACTTTCACAGAAATTTAGAAATCGAACATGTGTTTTCTGTTGCACTTGTTGTCATGGACACAACAACGAACGTCAACCAATCCTGAAGCGCAATCAGAAAGAAATTTGAGAAACCGTTCGTGGAAATAAGCCTAAAGTAAACACCAAACATATTGTGGGGGAGAAAACACATCGCGAATGCTGAATATAATAGAACAAATGTAAAAAGCTATCACCAAAAGAAACTATGAGGTAGTTATGAGGTCCTAGGGCTAAATGAAAGGACTTAATGGTGATCGATTCACAGACAAATTTAGCAGGGGCTCATGGAATGTGTCCTGCCATTTGGAAGTTCATGGATCACCTGGAAGATGGCGCGCTCACCTTGGGTTCCTACCAATGTAAAACAGGGCCAGCCAATCAGATTCATCCTTACCGAAGCTGAACAGCCAGCTTAGGACTCAAAGCCAACTTGTCATTGATCACACTCAGTAAGAATCACAAGAATCATATCATTTAGTTTTGATTAGAGCGGATTAAATCGGGTTTAGCTTGACTAATTCACCTTGCAAAACGCGCAGTTGAAGTTAAATGGCCATCATGAGAAGGCGTCTCAAATATACATGCGACAATGGATGGGGCTATGCTTAAATGGGACTATGCAAGTTAACTACAAAATATATACAAATCTACAATTGAACAACCATCAAGAAAATGGTTATTGATAACCAGTATCATTCAATTATATTTCCCCTTGAGGTCCTCTTTTGTACGCCGTTAATTTAAACTGCGAGAATTTGCTTGTGTTTATTAAAGGCTTTAACTACTTTAAAAAAAAGATATATATATATATATACACACACAGACATAACCCTGAATGTATATATATAATCCTGTATATATATATATATCTATATATTCAGGATTATATATATATATTTATATATATATAGTAGTTATACAAATCTAACCTGGGTACAGACGATGGATAACTGTTGTTATCCCGAGGTACTAGCCTAGGATAATCATGGGTCAGAGAGAATGAAGCACATCCGGGTCCAGCAATCTTTTACGTACTGAATTGGTTAAAAATGATCTTAACTCTTTATGGATACTATTGTGTGTTCGTTTTGGTTCTAGCAAAATGTGATAGTCGTGGTAGGGTAGGGTGGGTGGGCCCTGACCCATGACTATCTGAGGCTAGTACCTTGGGAAAACAACAGTTATCCATCATCTGTACCCAGGTAAGATTCGTGTAACTATACTATTTTACCTTGGTACTACGCCTCTAGCTACTTGTAGCCCAGGGAGAATTTTACGTAATCTAATTTTTTTCCCTTCTGTAATTTAATTTTGTAACCATACTATTGTTTGTAGTGCAAAATATTAATTTTGTTTCTCACCTGTCTTTAGTTTGTGAGTAGGCGGGTCGCTAGACCGCTTGGTTTCTCTAGTCGTTTGTTGTAATGTTTTGCAAATGATCTAGCTGTCTTCCACCCCGCGTGTGCTCGGATTCTCTTCACTGAGATCCCTAATTGTCTTCCCTTGGAAACCATGGCTCAATGTGTTGAGTGGGATGCATAGCATCCAGTATTGACACCTGCCTCCTTAAGCACCTTGATGGTCCATCTTGCTAGTGTGTCTCTCGAGATCACTTTATGCGGTTTAATGAAGCTAATTAGCAGCTGTCTGGAATTCCTAATTCCATGTGACTTGGATATATACGCCCTCATGGCTGAAACTACACATATCCGTTTATCGTCTGGAAAACTATTTACATGTACTGTAGACAGTGGTTCCCCTGTGCGATTCGACTTTAGTAATGTCTCTAAATCGAATGTTGCCTCATCCTTGTTTATCTCTAATCCATCCAGTGAAAGTGCCACAATCATTTGGGCTCTATGTCCCGTCACTAGCAGTAATAGCACTGCTAATTTAAAGCCTAGTTCCTTCAGAGATAAGTGTTTATTGCTAGGCCATGACTTGAATAACTTAAATACTATCGACACATCCCAGAACCTATTATATTTTGGTTTAGGTGGGTTTCTCTCATACACCGATCTAATAAACCAGTGTACCAACTGATGTTTTCCAATTGTCCGTCCATCGATTCTAGGTAGAATAATAGAAAGTGCACATCTTGCTGCACATCTTACTGCATTGATTGCACCAAATCCTAATCCTTCATCCTCCAGGATTCTTAGAAATCTTAATATCTGGGCTGTTGTAGGTTTTAATGGTTTGACTCCTTTTAGAATGCAATGAAGTCCCCATTTCTTTAGATAACTTCTGTATAATTTCAATGTCCCTTTGGTCCAGGCGTGTGAAATAAGTCTTTCTTTTGTAATTTTGTCTAAACCATATTGTTCTAAATGTTTTCTTAAAAAAGGAATGCCAAGAGGGGTGTTGTCGACACGTCTCCGTGGACTGTTAGTAGTCACTGATGTTGCAGGTTGTTCCTTCCTCTTGGGAATCTGAGCACGTCTGTTGCTGCTGATGTTATTACCGCTAGCCATGGTTGTGTTTCCCATGCTGGTACTATCAGTACTGCATGTGTATGATCCATCTGGATCTTCCTGGACACTCTGCTGATAATGCTGAATGGTTGAAATATGTAATAAAATTTATTATTCCAAATTAATGAAAATGTGTCCACTCTACAGGTTTTTGGTTCTGGATGCCAAGACACATATTTAGTTATCTTTTTGTTATTGCGTGATGCAAATAAGTCAATTTCCGGTTTGCCCCATTTGTGACAAATGTGGTAAAAAATACTGATTTAGTGACCATTCTAAATGGTCGTGGAAATGTTGGCTTTTCTTGTCAACCAAAGTATTTTGACTGCTTGGGATATGTGCTACTGTTAGGCATATCTTGTGTTCCTCTGCCCAGTCCCAAATGAGCTTCGCCATATAATTACATGGTTTGGAACGAGTGCCTCCCATATTACGTATGTAGGCCATAGCTGTCGTATTGTCTGGTAAAACCCTTACGTGAATTTTAGGTAGGTGAACTAGACTACGGAGTCCTAGATAAATAGCTCTAAGTTCTAATACATTTATGTGATCGGAGATTTCATCTTCCATGCACCGACCACCTGTTGCCTGTTGGTCTCTATAGCCGTGTTCACACCTGGGCGTTAAGTTGCCTCAACTAGTTCGCCTCCTATAGTTCGACTCACATTCGCTGTGTGGATGCGACGCTGAGGCGGATTAGGGCTGATTCGCATCAACTAGTTCACCTCAAGTAAACCGCGTCGCGAGGTACTTTAGATGAGGCGAACTAGCTTGAGTCGGCCTAAGTGGCATGTGTGAATGCAACTAGTTTACTTGAGGCGGCTTAAGCATGTCACACACATGCGCAGTCGAGACCTGAGTTTGTTGACTTTCCGGTCGATCAAAAGCGCATATTATATAATTTGGTCTATGAAACCGCTAGCTGTGCACAGATATTCTTTTCATCATTTATTTTTAGGTTTTCACTGCCCAGCAGAAGTTTTGACCGTTCCAAAACACTACGACTCAGTCTATACATATCTAGGTCGAACCCACACTCTCTCGTGGCGACATCAACTAATGAAAGTGGCGCTGGTTAGTATGGACTTGCTCATGTGCAGATATCGATTTCCGCCTTAAACTGCCCCAAATAGTTCATGTGTGGACACGACACTAGTTCGCCTCCTCTAGTTCGCCTTATCTAGTTTGGCGTAAAGTTGTGGGTGTGAACACGGCTTAAGAGCCCCCCAGCCTTCTAATGAAGCATCTGTTGTAACTGTAGTGTTAGGCCCTCCCATCCTAATGGGGTTGGGCGAATTGTTAATGTGTGACAGCCACCACATAATATCATTTTGGCCTTCTGGCGAAATCGTCATGTGCCAAGTTTCCTTTTGTGCATGCCAACGCCAAGTTCTGATATATTTCTAGCAATTTAATCTGAGCCTTCCCATATAGAATAGCCGGTGCATATGCTATCATAATTCCTATCAATATTGTGACTTGTCGTATCTTTGGGTTGTTCAATTGTAATACTTGATTTGCCATTATTGTAAATTTATAAACTTTTTGTTCTGTTAATGAAATGGTCATTTCTGTAGTGTCAATAAAAACAACCCAGAAACTTTCATTTGTTTGTTGGTATTAGCACTGATTTAGTTTTGTTTATGTAGAAGCCTAATTTTGAAAATGTTTCACATAATTTGTCTACTGCCGTCTGGCATTGTTGTTGTGTTTGTACGACAATAAATGAATCATCAATATATGGAAACATAATATGCCCTTTCCTAGCTATTTTGGAAAATATTGGTTTAAGTAACTGTAAAAATGTGTATTTACCCTCATGTTTTGTGTCGTAGTCCGTACTTGTAGAGGACGAGACGGAGGAAGAGTCGGAGGAAGAAGATTTGTGCTTCCTACTTTTCTTCATCTTCTTCATGAATGAATCATCAATATATGGAAACATAATATGCCCTTTCCTAGCCATTTGGGAAAATATTGGTTTAAGTAACTGTAAAGATGTGTGGACAGCAAGCTAGTCCATTCGGCATACACATGAACTTATAAAGTTCATTGTTCTAACGAAATCTGAGATATTTCCGATCTAGTTTATAGATAGGTACTGTGTAGTATGCATCTTTAAGATCTACACTGCCAAACCAGGTGCCTTGTTGATATTCTACAAATTTGTTAAATAATGTTAGATCTAAAATTAATCTGACATCTCCATTTGGTTTGGGTCGCAAGAAAATATTGGATATGAATTCCCCAGGCACATGTACTGCTGGTTCTATTATTCCTTTCTCACAAAATTTTAGGACTTGAATAAATAACTAAAACATTTATATAGCGCCCGATCCAGCAAGCCGTTCTCAGGCGCTTTACATTACAAACAAATATACAGGAAAATAAATTTCACCCTAGTTAAAAGCAGATTTAAAAAATGTGTCTTAAGACCATTTTTAAAAGCACCAGCAGATTTACGAACTGTGATATATACTGGCAGAGCATTCACAGTCTTGGGGCTGCTCCGAGGAACTGCTAACTGGCTGGAGACTGTGGAGCACAGTGTTCAAACATTTGTTCTTTCCTGGAGCATATCTCTCATATACTCTGGAGCCTGATCATGATTGTCTAACGCCTCATGTTCGGAACCATGAAATCGATAAGGGTAAGGTATATTCTTTTGAATACGTTCATCAATCAAAGGTATTCTTACTCCCTCCGCTAAAGTAAGGATAGTTAGATTATCCGTTATGTTATTCCATTCCGGGAGGCAATTATTGAGATTACCAGCTTGAAAAATGCTTACTGCTGTCTGTGTTGCTGCCTCTACTTGTTCCCTGGGTGGGGGAACGGCTTCTGGGCATTGAACTCCCTCTTGAAGGGTCGGTTCCCGTTGTTCCAGCCGAATGACTGCCTTTGGCCCCTTCCCCTGGCCTGGAAGGTGAAGTTTGTCCCGAACCGGCCTCCTCGTTGGCCGGTTCGTTGGCTTAGAAAATCCTAGCGAATTTTCTTGAAGTGGTTAGGATTTGCGTTTGTGGATTTCTTCTTATCCGTCTCCATGTGCTTGCCACACTTGGATCTCGTCTCCACTTGTTTAAACAAGTGCTGGAGCTGGCCAGCAAACATCTTTGTTTTGTCCAGCGGTTTCCCCTTAATGGGATTGGTGGCAAGGAACAACGTATATTCCTTCCCGTCATTATCGCCTTCTTCGACCTGGCTACCTCCTTGCACGCATCCATGCAGACCGCCTTGAATGCATTCTCAAAACGTCTGTACGAGAGGAAATTGCTTGTCTCGGTTAGCAACGTAATCCCCCCATTCATATCGTCGCACTGCGACGAGAACTTGTTCTCAGCCATCATCCTATTGGCAATGAGCGCGATGGCTGTGAGGGCCGAGAGAACCCCTTTGTGCACTGTGTGCAGGGTCACCTCAAACTTCTTGCGTTCCTCGCTTAGTTTGACTTCCGGGTCCATTTCTTTAATGGCAGATTCTGGGAACCCCTTGATCCCCATATATTTCTCTGCCATTTTGATGATTATTTCGGCCGGCTTAAACGTATTGAAGTGCCCCTGAATCGTTTTCCTCATCACTGTCGCAATGTGGATTTTATACCGCCTCTGCACCTTGCACTTCTTGGTCTCTTTGCCACAGGATTTCGCGTATTTACCCTCATGTTTTGTGTCGTAGTCCATACTTGTAGAGGACGAGTCGGAGGAAGAGTCGGAGGAAGAAGATTTGTGCTTCCTACTTTTCTTCATCTTTTTCATGAGGGTCTTCTTCTTATGGGCACTTTCTATTTGTGTTTGCGTTTGCGTTTGCACGCAGACACCGCCACTTTTTCCTCTGACTCATCGTCAGACGAGGCCTGATCTTCAGAAAGATCCTCCCACTCCGATTCATCGGAATCCAGCACCACCTTGGCTTTCTTCTTCCTAGTGGCCACTCTGGAGGGCTACATCTCCTCCATCTTTTGTTGAACCAGTCTAGCGACTTGTTCATCTACGTCAGTTGGTCCGGGGCCGGTGTTGTGCCCCCCCCGCCTCGTCTGAATCCCTTTGTTCAGGTGAGGGCGACCTTTGTACCTGTGCCGGCGGTGAGTGGTCATCTTCACTGAGCGCATGAGAAGCCTCGGCCTTACTCCGCTTCATAGCCATAGCTCGGAGACTGTGAGTAAAAACAAAAACCAATGGTTAGGCATTGTTTAGGCTGACTATCACACTGATAATTAGAGTATAATTATACGGAGTGTGTATTATGGCGCTAAAAACAGATTTAATGCAGACGTTTGTCTAATTTGACAATCACAGGATGATGGTATGGTAAACCAACCGATCCAAATGAGGGGTAGGGACCAGTGTAGTGGTACCCTCCCACACGCTAAGAACCTATAAACTTCTCTGGCTTTCTTCGCCAACAAGTTGAAAAAAATACTATAGGACTCGGAGGTACGCCGTAACGAGAATAATGAATGGGGAATCTTAAATCCCTGTGCCCCCAGCTCTGCCAATTTGGATTTCCACCGCTGTGTATAACTTACAGCGTCATCAAAGGCCGGTTGCTCTCATGCCATGTCTATGTGGTATGGGAGGTTAAAAATCCCTTGGGTCGGTAAAAGTGTAGGCTCAGGCTTTCTATCGACCAGCAATGGAATGAGGAAGACCAGTCGTCTATGACTGAAATTTCCCCTGTTTAAACAACTAATGGACCAACAACAAAAAAAGAAAGAAACCCAAGAATAAATCCTAGCGATGTAAGTGGTGCCTGCCAAACATCTCTCCATTCGGCAATGGGCGGCTTAATTAATAACCAAACAATGGAAGCATTGTTCTAACGATCATATGTAACACGATCGAAACTAAGCTGCAAATCAGCTAAAACTTAGTGAAAAGATTTTAAAACTTTGTACGTGAATGCTAACATGAACTGAACCAACGTATTGATTTTGAAAGATACTAACCTTGTTGGTTTTGTAGTGTAAGTAGAAAAACTGCCAGAGCTGCTCACAAATGTCCTCCTGCAGTGAGCTGTTTATGCTAATTGCTGGACCTGGATGTGCTTCCTTCTCCCTTGGCTACGAGTATATATATTTAAGATATATATATGTGGGTATATATGTGTATATATATGTGTGTATATGCACACATATATATATATCCTAAATATATATACAGTATCTATATATATACTTAAACATAATCTGCCAACATATATTCAGGATGACTTCTCAGACAACTAGCATACTGAAAACGATTGATGGAATCGGGAGGTCTTACACAGATAAGTAACAATGATATTCAACAATGATATTCAACGCAAAATATATTTTTTAATTGTCTGGATAAAAAGTGTGCCAACTTGACAAGGGACACAGGAAAGACGGCCACAGTTGTATTTTATATACACACTGCTATAATATATGTTACAAACTATAATATATGTTACAAACTCTTAATCACAAACTATCCATCACCGATATTCACATTACCACAATATATTGACATTACTACACAAGTATTTAGAATCGTAGTATATTTATAATGATTACCAATACATTAAGTTAGACCAAAGACCCTATAACACGGTGTTATAGGGTCTTTGGTTAGGCTAAATATAATTATGATTGATTGATTTGATTGCGATTTTCAAAATCTGGAATGATGTCAAGGCTACTTCAATTAATTTTAAAATAAAGTGAAATTATGTGCAACCCTGCTTTTTCAAAGACACAATTTTAGAAAAAGGGGGGCTTTAACTAGCAGCGGACACAGGATTACCGATGAGTGAACATGAGTTGAAAAGAGGAATTGTGACTCACTTGAACTGTGGTGCTCTGGTCCGAGAATGGAGAGATAAAGAAGGTAGTGATGACATTTGTGACCGTAATTGTGACGTAGTTCTCCAGAACTGTATCGGCGTGTTTTCGGTCATGAGTGGCGTTGCACACCTGGGTTGTTGAACAGAATTAATTAAGCATCTTAAAGTTGCATAGTCCAATGGTTTTGAGTTTCTGTTATTTTTTTCTGAGGTAAATACATTAAATTGACTGTAACAATCTACCCTACTTTAGTTTGAAGTAGTTTTCATTTTAGATGGCTAAGTTTTGAGATATTTGAAGTGCAAACATGTAAGCTTAGCTTTGACACCATATGCTTCTGCAGTAACAGCTTCTATTAAACTGTCTCAGCGTTCCCTTCTATGTGGCAACAAATGCTTAATAAGTGCATCAGTATCTAAATTAGATATGTAGAATCAATTCTAGATATTTGTTTTAGTTTTGACAATTTGATACTTCATCGGATTATGCAGCTTTAACTAGTTAAAGCGATATTCTCCCCTACATTAGGGAGTCAAGCTCTATGTCAGTCAATAACTGCCTGGACGTATCATGGACGTGTCTGATGACGACTTCACGATCGGAATGACTCGGGTCTCACCATGGCCATGTCGACGAGGAAGTTTTCAAACAATGTCCACATGTGGTTGCTGGTGTAGATTTCCTTCATCTCCACCTCAGTGTCAATGTAGCAATGGTTCAGGAAATTGATGTAGGCATTCTTCACCTGGAGAATTACATTACAATGCAAGTGGAGAACTGTCATGCCCATTTAAAACAAACATAATTGTCGTGTTTCCTTTGCTACGATGTTGTATTTAGTAACTTAAGTTTGTGTATTCAGATCGTTTCGAGGTCCTACTTCTTGTTTGTTAGATGAGCATATTAGGTCGATCAGCACAATCTACTTTACTTTCGTTTGAAGTACCTTTTACTCAAAGGGCTAATTTTGGAGAGATTTGGAGTAGGTTCAAAATTAATTTTGGCCTGACATCATAAGTTTTAACCGCGACATGTTGTATTAAATTGACTTAATATCCCTTTTATGTGCCCGTCCCGATATGACCTTAGATTTGTTTGTTTACTTGAGTTTTATGTCATCTAAGGTCATATCAGGACGAGCACCGACTTGTGACGAGGGTCACCCATGACGACTTTATAAAACTGCCCTAGTGGGAAATGAGGCCACCGATACCATGACCCAATATCCTACTCAGTCACATCATCCTGACAGTGAGCTAACCAGTCCTTGCCCTATCCTATTAATGCCAAGCGCCAAGCTAGTAAGCGACAAGCATAAATTTGGTAAGTCATTGGTTTGACTCGACCAGCAACCGAACTCCCGACCTTCTGCATGGGAAGCCTGGCCATTACCATGACCTGATATCCCACTCAGTCACATTATCCTGACACGAGCGCCAAGCTAGGAAGTGACAAGTATCAATTTTGTAAGTCATCAACTTGATTCGACACGGGAGGCCAGCGCTCTACACGATTCGGTGACCGCTGTCAGGCCGTAAAAACTCAAACAAACAGACAGTCAAACAAACAGACAGACACACAAACAAGCAGACAAACAAACAGACAGACACACAAACAGACAAACGAACAAACAGACAAACAAACAGACAGACAAACAAACAAACAGACAAATAAACAAACAGACAGACCCACCTCGGGCAGGCAGTCCGGATGGGTGACGACGCGCACAATGTCGTCGAGTGGCAGCAGCGAGTGGCACTTGATCTCGGTGTAGACGTTCTTTCCCTCGGTGCAGCAGGCGAGCAGCTGGACGAGGTTGATGTGGTAGGTGAGTGGCGAGGCTGGGTCCATGCGGTGCCGCTCCGAGCACATGAGCTCGACTAGCGTCTCGAAGGAGGCCTTGTCGTTGTAGAACAGCAGCACGTCCTCACCCACGTTCACCAGCTAAGCAGCCCACGTGCCGCAAAACCGAAGCACAGGACACGCACAGGTCACCCCCACGATAACAACACCGGCAATCGACAGCGACATTTTTCAACCCAAAGGGGACAATTTTCTATAATATTTTTTTTTTTGTAATTAAGGGGGAAAAAATTAAGGAAAAAATCTTTTGATTTTTTGTTGTTTTTAATTGAAGGGAAAAAAAATATGCTGGGAAAAAGTTGGAAAAGAGGAAGGTTTGTTTTATTTAACGACGCCTCTAAAGCACATTCATTGTTATCATCGGCTATTGGACGTCAAAGGAAAAAAGTTGAAATAAAAAAGAGGACACAGTAGGTCTGACATTAAAAATAACTGGTTTGCTTAAAATCATTTTTCTTCCTCGTTTGTTTTCATTTTGCAATGTTGGGTTGCCAAGATAGTCAATGGCCGCTACTTATTGTATTAGCATTTATTATGTTATCATTTTCTTTATTTCAAAAACCTATTTGGGTATATTATTTAGCCCTAACAAAAGATAAATATATATATATTTTGTTGTTCTTTATATATAAATGATATCAGCGTGTCTTGCTACATAACTATTCCTTCCCAACACGAAGCCGTAGTGGAGGAGATGGGCGTTTAACCAATTAAGCTATAATGCTAAACATGTAATTTCCTCTCTCTAATATTTCTACACCTAATTTGAATATTTCCGCACTATTCTTTACTATATATATTTAGTGTTTGCATATATATGTATATGCAAATATATACACATTTGTGCATAGATATATATATATATATGTTTCTACTGCAACTCCACCATTAACGTCGTGATTAGGTGCCTGAAAACCACACTATACACTGTGTATATACATCATATATAATATATATACTACCTACATAGTATATATGTATATATATAATAGATAAATAGTATATATATGTATGCATATACATATATATGTGTATATACACAAATGTGATTAGATATATGTATATATGTGTATATGGGTCACACTCCTGAAAACTGGTCAGCATGGGATGGGATTTTAAAAGATCAATAAAAAAACTTCCTACTTATTTCTTTCCTTATATTTTTCATATTCATGTTCAGATTTGATGAAAGAAATATGGGAAATAAAATAAACTGTGTGCAACTTTGGTCCATTTAGTTATGAAGTGTTTTTGTACCAAAAAAAAACCATTTTGCAGTCAGCCATTTGTAACATGACATATGGGACGTGGTTGAATCCTTATTAACATCTTGTATTGCATTGATAAATCAAACAGAACAGTTCCCAAATCAAAAAAGAAGTATTTATTAACATGTATGCATGCTTAAATTTAAAAAAGAATTTTATGGCTTCAGAAATAACATTACAAATTCCCGTCATACCTGTAACCGGTGGTGTCTGGATGCCACACAAATATTGTACACTAATTATTCAGTGAATAAAGCATGGCTGGGAATTACTTCTTTTTTTTTATCAATATAAGCACTACATATTTTTGTATATTATGCCATGATTAATATGCTTCTAAGTATGAAATTATTTAATTCTGCTTAGATTTTTATTAAGCAGACTGTGTGGTGTCCTAAACATGTGTTACATCTCAGCAACACATGTTATACTGCCATAAGAGATAACTTAATCATAGACTACACCGTTATTTTTTATCTCATCAATTTATATTTTACATAGATGTAAAGGGGAGATTTCCAGCTTTCAATATTGCAACCAAAAAATGTTAAAAATTCAAATATTAGATTTTAACTCTCCACGTGACACTTCTGGCCAGTTTTCAGGAGAGTGACCCCTATACTATTATATACTATCTATACAGTAGATATACTATATACATAATACATATGTGTTTATACATAGTATATATGTGCTCTATAATACATTATGGGAATATAAACAAGGACACTGTATCCTATCTAACTGACATGGGCCACACTGGCGCCACCTGTGAGGGGCTCTAGGCACTCTATGCCAGCTGCGTCTGGCCGTTAACGCCTATAGGCCCATCGGGACGGTCAAATTTTAACTGGTGTTGCGACCAGCGAGTGGTAAAGACTGACCACACAGGAACCCCAGCCCAGTATGGGCAGGCAGGGGGGATGAACGACATTAGGGTTTCCACTGCACTGTCTGGGACGACGGAGCCGGTATACTAAGACTGTCAGGTTGGGGTGGACCGTGGGTCTCTTTGCATTTAATATATCGCCACCAGAGAATATATATCTTCTTCTCAACCACAGCAGACTTATCGTTGTTCTGTTTGTCTGGGGCCAACTGTTTATGTGCTCTATAATCCATTATGGGAATATAAACAAGGACACTATCTATCTTCAGTTCCCTATGTAATAGTATAGCACTATATCCTATCTAACTGACTCTGTGTAGTATGACATGGGCCACACTGGCGCCACCTCTGATGGGCTCTAGGCACTCTATGCCAGCTCCGTCTCGCCGTTAACGCATATAGGCCCGTCAGGACGGTCAAATTTTAACTTTAGGTGGGCATTTAATATATCTCAGCCAGAGAATATATATCTTCTTCTCAACCACATCAGTCTTATCGTTGTTCTGTTTATCTGGGGCCAACTGTTTATATATATATATACATACATAATACGTATGAATAGTATTTAGCATGACGGTGACCAGCGACAACCGACACAGTGCTCACTAATACCATTCTGCCTACAAACAGTGAAGGCACTCTCCCTGCTTCAGCCACCAGGGGGCCATTATCTGAAAACGTGTACGCAACGAAAGTGGCACATACAAGTATAAGCTTTGTGGGGTGGTGTTGTGAGAAGATGAAACACAACCAGATTAATGTAGTTACTATAGCAACACATAGGTTCACATCTGACCCACATAGTAAACAGCAAGGTTAAATATAAATATGAAGATTCCCTCTACTGTATTCGGTTCGATCTGTCAATCATCAAAGCGATGACTTCAACTTGGATACTTATTCCCTCTACCTATCCTGGCACTCAGCATTGCTAGGACAGGGCAGGGAACAGGTGGAATGAGGAAGACGAAGTGTCTGTGGTTGAAATTTGGCCTGCTTAATTAATGAATGTAACAAGAACAAATAGTTCACGTGTCAACCTAATTAGCCTATAAAAGCTCCGCATGTGTTTATTTAAAATGTAAAAAAATAAAAATAAAGACAAACGAATATTTAGCACTTCCGAATCATTATTATTTAAGTAGTTATTTTATCTTGCCGCTATAATAATTCATACCTATTAAATATATATTATATGAAATACATATTATATGAACTATATATTATATGAACTATATATTATAAGAAAGATGTAAATATGTATGCCCAGTGTTAGTGCTGTCGTGCATAATACAAATCTTAACGCTATTCAGGTGATAATGTCCTACATGAAATGGGGGGGGGGGGGGGAATAAAATAATCAAATTTAACACAACATATTCCCTTGCTGCCCAAAGAGGAGGAAAACCACTAACAAAAATGTATGCAAGGGGAATTAAAAAAACACAAACAAACTTAAGGTTCCACTCTGTATCTAAACAAGCATCTAGCAAACTTCCTATCTTGGACAAACTTCTAAATAAATAACCTGAAACAACTTAAAGCTGGAAATGCACAGCAATTAGGAATAATACTGATGGTGATTATGATGACGATGATGATGATGATGATGATGATGGCGATGATGACGACGACAGTAATAATAAATAAGAACTAAAGAAATATTTAAAAAATGAAGCATTATTGGGAAAAGAATAGTGGTTCAAATGTGAAAGAAGGAGACTTAATTTAAGGAGTATTAAAACTAGCTAGTGGGTTGTCATGATGTAGGTTGAGTCTAACGTCAAGGGGTTCACACTGGGACACACTGCTAGTCGTGTTCCTAATGCTAATACGCACCATCTGTTTAACAGTTCGGTTGGAGAAGAGCACGATGAGTGGAGAAAAAATGGGGAGCAGACAGTTATTTATTTATCAGCAGTCGCCAGCCGGGTGAAGTGCACGTGTTTGTCCAACCAGAGTTCTCCACACACAGGGGAACACGGCGACTACACAAAGAAATTAGACAAAAACCACCTTACAAGTATGGAGTACAGAGACCAGGCACAGATTGCGTCACTTTCACTGAGGTACAACCTTCACTGAGGTATGGAGGGAAGCTATATCATATAGCACAGTCATTTCAGTATATATGAAGAAATGAACTGGGTACGCATTGGTTGCTAAATTAAAGCTGCATAGTCCGATAAAAACATCAAATTTTCAAAACCAAAACAATGATCTAGATTTGATTCTACATATCTAATTTAGATGCTGTGCCCTTATCAAACATGTGTTGCCACATAGAAGGTAACACTGAGGCAATTTAATAGAACCTGTTACTGTAGAGGCATATTGTGTCAGAGTTTTGGTGTGTTTGCTCAAATTAATTTAGCATGTTTGCACTTCAATATCTCAAAAGTTAAAAATAAAAGTTACTTCAACCTAAAGCAAGGTAGATTATAACAATCAACCTAATAATATTTATCTCAGAAAATTACAGAAACTCAAAACCATTGTAAAATGCAACTTTAAAGTTTGGGGGGGGGGGGGGGGCTTTCGAGTAAATAATGGGGGAGTCACCAACTATATAATGATGGGAAGTACCAAAAATAGACCATTTTATACCTCAGTGAAAATGATGGAAACTCTGCATGATCCTTAAGTTGAAGCTTGATGAGAACAGAATTCGCCAACCTTAAAATGTTAAGAAATACACCACTCCACGATAACCCTATTTATTTATTTAAACGGTTGTTTAATCCATTGGAATTGAGCTACAACCAGCTTTTCATGTTAAACCCATTTGTATGATCGTTGTGAGCCAATGCACTTGGGCTGGACCTGGTCAGCAGGTAAAAATCAATATTGCAGCCCAATTAAAGGATAATAATATTGCAGCTCATTAAAGCACAATATTGTTGCAGCTAATTAAAGCACAATAATATTGCAGCTAATTAAAGCAAAATAATATTGCAGTTAATTAAAGCACAATAATGTTGCAGCTAATTAAAAAACGATACTGTTGAAGCTAAATAAAGTACACTAATATTCCAGCTAATTAAAGTACAATAATGTTGCAGCTAATTAAAGCACAGCAATGTTGCAGCTAATTAAAGTACAATAATGTTGCAGCTAATTAAAGTACAATAATATTCCAGCTAATTAAATCAAAATAATGTTTTTGAACCTGACCTGGGTCACATGGCAAGATGAATCAGTTTGAGAATAGCTGCATAAGAGACTTGGTTATTTGGACTATACTCAACAGAACTATTCGGGTGTCTATTCTTCCCAGCATTTCAGACTGTTGTGTATGTAGGGTGTGGGGGAGGAGCAGGTTCGGGGGGGGGGGGGTAGGGGGTATACCACAGGCCCCCTCTTCGAACCTGAAAAAAAATTAGTGATTAGCATATAGGGAAAATACAGTACAACGGTTATCAAAATGCACGCAAAATGGTGTCGATAAGAGCTACCTCCATTAAAATAGTTTGACAAACACAACGAAACCCAGGATAACCGATAAAAGGGATCAAAGCAACGGAAGCAGTTTATATCATAATCTTATATCACTGAGCCTCATAAGTTTCTAGTCAAAACACGCTAAAGAAACTACCATACCTCCCCCCCCCCCTTCCCCCCAGAAAACACACAAAAATACTTGCTCGAAAAAAAAGAAAAAAAGAGACAAAATAGAAGGCAGGAAAATAGTGAGGAATAATTCAGAGGTAACCAGGGCCCCCTCCCCCCCCCCCCCCCCCCAAGTTCCTTGAGAACATTAATTTAGCTTAGACCATTTAATTTAGAGTTTCTGTTAAATTCCAATGGATTGAGCAGCCTTAAACGGACCCGGCATAGGCCGCTGAGACACGAACCGTACTCCGACAAATGATCTCCAAGCATACCATTGCAGGTATTCAGTTTATGCAAATGCATGTCGGGGGGGGGGGGGCGGTAAGGGATGGGGGGAGTGCTGAGGTTGGTTGGCTCTTGCTGTGTTGTAGTTAGTCCAGCAGAATTTGCAATCGGAAATGCTAAATAGGAAGCTAAAATGTTTATTTATCATAACTGGCTAATTTTTGTGTGAATAATTGATTAAATCATGTAGATTAATAGACTTTAAAAGTTGAATTAAGAGCTTTCTGTTGCTGTCATCTTGGTGGTTTCCATGGATTCCCCTGTGTGTGGGGAACCCCTCCACGTTATGTGATGAGGGAATCCCACCCATGATGTCATTCATACATTACAGACCTCAACACTCTACCCCACATGTTCGGTTGCATGAACTGAAAAAGAACTAAGCAAAGGTGTGCTTGGAGAGCTTTTGATACCGGATTCGTTTGTTTTTGGGTGAGGTATATCAGGCGACTTAACACAATGTGTACTACACTCATGGAGATCTCCATACCAAACTGGCATGGTGTGTTCTTTCCCTACGCAGACGTGATCCCACGTGCCCATGCTACAGTTACTCAGTAGGCATATTGGGAGCAAGTTGGCAGCTTCTATATCGTGTGGTGTGCGGCCTAAAGCATTGGTGTTCAGAGAAATGGCAGTGATTAGTTTGCTGGGCATACTGGAAAAAGTAAAGCTTGTTTTATTTAACGACGCCTCTGGAGCACATTGATTTTTATCATAAGCTATTGGACGTCAGACATATGGTTATTCTGACATATTTCTTTGTAGGAAACCAGCTGCCGCCACATAGGCTACTCTTTCCAATAAGCAGCAAGGGGTCTTTTATATGCACCTTCAGACAGACAAGCCAGCACATACTACAGCCGTTGATGAACCAGTTGCAGACCACTAGTTGGAATGGATAATAGGCCAAACTGCAAATGGGTCCGGTCCACTGAGCAGGATCATTAGGATGACCGACACATTCACAGGTGGACACTCTACCGCCTGAGCTACGTCCAGCTCCCCCTGTGTATATTGTATGTCACTATAGGGAGGTCACTGTTATTGTTAAAATCACACAGGACATGACACACATATCCCCCCATCCTTTGATAGAGGTCCTGTTACTGTCAGAACGAAGCACCACTACACACACTACCATTAGTGCTTCATGTACCCTCTCAGAGCCAGACTCTAGCAATATTAAATCTCAAGCACATCCAGGGTCCGTATGTGAAGACATGAAATTCAAGGCTATTTCAAGGCTTTTCAAGGCTGTTTTTGATATGAATTCAATACTATTTTCATTTGTATTTCAGGAAGAAACAACAATGGCGAATGGCAATTTCGGACTAATTTAGATCAGCGGGGACAGCTGAATGGATTTCAAGGCTTTTCACAACTAATTACCCAAAATATACTAACATCATGGCTTTTCAAGGCAAATGAAGTTCAAGACTTTCTTGTCTCCGTACGGATCCTGCACATCTCACACCACCATGACACGACTACCAGCCTCACAACCCACCCCCACTACGGCATAGTTCATGTCAATATATATAGATATTTTGTTACATATATATTTTTTTTTACAAGCTCTTCCCCCATATGGACAAAAAGGAGCTTCCCCCGACCCCACAACCCTGAGTCTGATTGGATCATCTTTGGCTGGGTGTGAGATAACAGTACGAGTAGGCTTGGCTTATTGTGGTTTAACGTCCGAGCAACAGAAAAGGCCACATGAGGACGGGGTAGAAGTAGGTAGAGGGGAGGGGCGGCAGAGAAGATGACATAGTTGAAAAGCTTAACGCTTACACCAGGCGAGTAGAAAATACGGGTATTTAGAGTTCCGCTGATCCCTCAGGAAGGACTGAAGCTGTGACTCAGCATGCCGGGTCGCAGCTGTAACATGCACACCGGAAGTTGGTGGTAGGGGGTGGGATGCCCCTACCCCCCTGGATCCTATATTTCTAATTTACGGTGCACCCCCCGACAACCACCACCAACACCGTCCATCAGGTAAGCTGAAGCTGCGACCCAGGGTGCTGGGTCTCAGCTTCAATCCTTCCTAAGGGACCAGTGGAACTTGGAATACCAGTATTTCGATGCTTTAGTAAGAGATGCACTCATGTTAGCGTTTAGTAACTGTCGACCGGAACATGGAAAGCAGTGTAAAATAACCACACAGTGTACATCTAATGACATGCTTTTGGCGGATTGCTCGGGGTTGAGAGTGGGGGGGGGGGGGGGGGGGGAGCACACAATGATTTACCCCCACCAGAAAGCAGACGGTTGTACCACAAGCTTGTTCTTGGTCTGCACAATGATGTAGTGCTGTGATTTAGCGTTTCTATCAGAAGGACGGTCAAATAAAACTAAGACAGTGTCTACATTGAAGCAGTGTCTGCACATTGCGTTGGGGTCGTGGGTCACAGGGGGCGCTGAAGACAGGTGCCTACTGTATCTGCTTAACACAGAACCACTAGCTAAAGCCTCAGTCAAGCTGCAGTTTGCGACCACTTTGCGACCAAATGCGGGAGACTTGCGACCAAAGCAAAAAAAAAGGCAGGACAAACAATGGTCGGCCATCGGTCAGCGATCATTTTGGTCGCAAGGAGGTTTTTAGTGCAGCACCCGCAACCTCCTTGCGACCACAATGGTGGTCTGGAGGTCGCCGACCATCGCTTTTTGGTGGTTGCAAGCGCAGTGTGACAGGGGTATAACCCATTCGCCATTTGTCCGCAACTCAACTCCTAACGCCTCCAATAATAAAAAACACTGACTGATGCACTACCCCGATATACATAGAATGTCATTATTGTGCCCAACACAGGTTTACTAACGCGCACAACAGAAAGGCAGGCATGAACTCATAAGAAGACAGCTGTATGTTATCTAGCGATATTTGGATACTGACCGACGCCATAACCATATCTTGGGCTTTCCTGTTGTATATGACTTTCGGCTGCCGAGAGAAATAGATTGATCAGCAAAGCAAGTCTACCTGTATTTTGAAGTAAACAGAAAACAGAAGACTCGAGTGGACGGGAGCATTGGGGTCTTCTTCAACACTGGTCCCATATAGTGGGAATCAGAGGTCAAAACTGAAATAGGTTACGGCTTATCCTAATTAGACTTGTTGTGTTCCCTGTACATCCAATGTTAAGGCACAATTAAAAGAAAAGCAGTGAGGAGTCCGACTGCAAGTCAGGGTGGCTGCAGTGCAGAGAATAACATATATTTCGATGTGACACAAAATGTAAATCTAATATTTCGAACAAGAACCTTATTATTTCGTAAAAAAAGAATTTTGAATAGTCATCATTGAGAGTAACTACGTACAATTTCAAGTGGGTTCATCCCCTTGAATGTAGAACAAGGATCCAGCAAAATTGTGACAACGAAAGATGCATAACTCTTTGCGAAATGCATGTTTCTCACATGACACAAAGTTTTCACTGTGCTTTTAATGCAATTTATAGGAAATAAAATACAGTGACTTTCATGTTCAGATCGCGGTGCTATGCTATTTATAGCCGGAGTGTTTACCGTCGTTTGCATTGTTTGATCTTGTGAAAATTGAATGTGAACGTGTGCTTCATGGCACGATTCATAATGAAACACACATTGTGCTCAGTACAAACAGTTGTTTTACACAGCCACTCAAAACTTTGCAAACTAGCTACATTTGAAGATTTCATTTGCTCATTTCATATTTGCATGACACAGGAATCTATTTTACTAATAAAAGATTTGTTTGTTTGTTGTTGTTTTACGTCCTAGCTACATCTGAGGTCATATCAGGACGGCCTAATACAAAATATATATAAAAAAAGAAGATAAACAAAACTTTTTTTCCACTGATTTGCTGTCATTGCTTCTTGGGCATATAACAAAAGGGATTTTCTCCATCTGGTATGATAAAAAGGGGAATTGATCTAGAACAAAACGGTTACAACATGAGGGACCACCAATTAGGACCAGCATTGAAGAACCCAATGGCAGTTCTGTGTGATTTTTCAGGACGGAAACAGAGCAATCAGTGAGAATAATTCAACAGAAACTAGTGGTGCCCACATGCATATAACTTGCACAGATATATAAATAGAACATTTACGAGTAAAGCAGGTAGGATACTGTTAGGATGTTGAGTTGATAGCTCTGATACTGGTAAATGGATATCTTCAAGTTTAACTACACCAGCAACTAACGTATAGCCAGAGCGGGCATTAAAAGATGTACAGAGCAAGAGCTGTGTGACCTTCACTATAAGCAGTGCCCCCTCCCCCCCCCCCCCCTCCCACACCCACCCACTCACCGGAGCGCCATCCCACCCTTGAAATGTCCTAACTATGTAGATACTAGGGTCCGTACACAGTGAAGATATGGAATTCAAGGCTATTTCAAGGCTTTTCAAAGCTGTTTTTGATAGGAATTCAATACTATTTTCATTTGGATTTAGTCCAAAATCGGCATTCCGAATGGTGATGTTGGACTAATTTAGATCAGTGGAGACAGCTAAATGGAATTCAAGGCTTTTCAAGACTAATTACCCAAAATAGGTTAAATTCAAAGCTTTTCAAGGCCTTGAATTGGGGCAAATGAAGTTCAAGACTTTTCACAACTTTCCAGGCTCCATACAGACCCTGTGATAGGTGCATATCGGCCAGGTTGTGGATTCATTCATTTAGGCTACACCTACAAAACAGCTCTTTTAAACAATTCTCTGAGAGCTTTATTAAAAGAAATTCAGTCCTACCTCAGTAATAATATGAGGACTTACTTAGCTAGCTGTAGAACGGCGGGTAACCAAACACCACCCTCTTCCCCCACCCATCAGAATTCTGCCAGTATGGCTCACTTTATATTCGAAACGACAGTGACATTTACGGTGGGGTGTCTCAGTCTCTATCTACCGAGGGCTAAGAATATTATACGTATGTATGTATGTTTGTATTATGTATGAATGTATGTATATTTGTATGTACATATGTGTGTGTGTGTATGTATCTATCTATATATGTATGTAGGTATGCATGTGTGTGTATGTGTGTATGTATGTGTATGTTTCAACGAATGTAGAAAAAGAAAATATTTAAGCTTCATCAAAGGAAAACGCATAGTAGTCTAGTACATAAATATTGAGATGTGGTTTGCAGCATTTGAGGGTAATGTTGATATGCTTTTAGCTCTTATTTTTCTATTTATTATTTCTAAGGTGTAAGCAATGTATCTGTGTTATTTTTAAATGGGGAAAGCACCTCATAAATATTGTACTTCTGCTTTCTCCTTTTTCATGTGCCAAGGGCCTCCTTTAAATCTCTTTTCACAAAAACTTAATTTTAAAAAACACACAAAAACTGCCGGCATGGCCCCTCTTACATAATGTAACCACTGAATTTATACTGGCTGCCAACAAAGAAAATGTTGAGTAGAACCACTGAGTTTATACTGTTGCACTTAGTAAACAGTAAAGCCACAAGGGGGCACTGCATAGCGAACCCAGACGCCTGCCACGTTACCGCGCATGCGCCGTGCACCCAGCTCCCACTCTACACACGCTGACACAGCCCCGACGGCATTAAGGCATTGCACATAAAGTTAACTGTAACTGCTTTCATATTCCAGCCACAATAACAACAAGGAGGTGTGAAATATTTAATTGGTTGTTCAGACACTCTTGACTTGACATGATTTATAGAACAGGGATGAAAGTGGTCTCCGGCAAAAAAAACGCGGAAATCAAGTCAAGATAATTTATTAAACCGACGGTTTTCTCCCATAGAAGTAGCATCGTCAGCGAATCACGGAAAAATGCCGGACATCAGGTTTCAAAATCATTGTTGTGACTATATTATGGCCCATACCTAACTCTGTCTTATTTGGGTTTATGTTCTAGCAACATTCCAGGTCATGTATGAATGGGAACTAATCAACTGTTGTCATATACATCCTGATTCTTTGGCATTGTGTTTAATGTTAATCGGTAAATATAAAAAATCGCGGAAATCCACGAAATTGCGGAGAACTTTCATCCCTGTATAGAACTGGAATGACAGCCGACTGAAGTTACAGCTCCACACAAACCGGGAGGCCAACAGGCAATCAGGCACTTTTATACAGGTGGGCTTTTTTAACAGTATTCTGCCTCTGATATATTGCTTGCATACAAGTCATGTATTGCCAGTCTGTATGATAAATAGCTCAATGGACACTACTCCCCACTGATTATACTCAGAGTTAAACAGTCAATGCAAACGTTCCCGATCAAAGTGAAAGATACATATTCACACAGACAACCCAAATAAGGGGCTCAGTGGATGGCATACGGCTTTACAGAAGATAAAGATGTGCAAAAAAGATAAGGTGGGAGAAAATTCTTATCATGGAAATTTGAAAAGACTGCCTCGACAAGCGTCAATCGAAGAAGAGTTATTATTGAGTGAAACACAGATCACAGATATGACTGGCTATTCTGATAACTTAAAGCTGCATAGTCCGATGAAGCATAAACTTTTCAAAACCAAAACAATTATCTAGATTTGATTTTACATCTGACTTAGATACTGATGCACTTATTAAACATTTGTCACCACATAGAAAGGAATACTGAGGCAATGTAATAGAACATGTTACTGCAGAAGCCTATGGTGTTAGAGTCTTGGCATGCTTGCCAAAACTAATATTACATGTTTGCACTTCAAATATCTCAAAAGTTAGCCATTTAAAATAAAAGTTATTTCAAGCTAAAGTAAGGTAGATAATAATGACAAACCTCATGTATTTATTTCAGAAAATGACGGAAACTCAAAACCATTGGACTATGCAACTTCAGGCAAATATAATGTATTTAGTTGAAAGCATCTGAGCCACAGGCTACTGACAGAAGTGGGCGACACCACACACTCGATAGATAACAAACACACTTGGAGGTGAACGCAGGCAATGACTACCATCAAAGAGAGCATTCTCGTTATACACAACAGACTGCGTTGCAGGAAGGTGGGTTCTTTTTCTTTTCTTTCTTTTCAATTATGTATCAAGCAGGGAATGATCAATCTACAATTACAACCAATTCAATCTACCAGTAACGAGCAACTGCTTATCGATTTAGGATTAAACGAACTTGGTAGAAACCAAGATTTTAAATTGCATAACATCTTTTGATGCAGTTTTGCTGCCTCAAAAAGCGATATGTATATATATTAATCGAAATAGAAAATGACCATGCTCAGATTGGGTTGTTTATAATTTACGAAGGCGGAGGCGGGGTCACACATACAGTGGTTTTTATTTTTCTTCAAGCACATATCTCAGAACAGAGCAATAGTAATTCCCCCCCCCCCTTTTCTCAGCATTCAGTCTCTTGAGTGCCGGTGTCGAACCCTCAACCCTACCCAGTGTCTTGTTATCTTCAGTGTGGGTGGGTCGGTTAAGAAAGGTGGTGTAGGTCCTTGCTGGATGGTGGCGGGAGTAGAAATGGGACCAGGGAGGGGGGGTTTGGGTTTGAATCCAAAGTCACGTGTCCTTTGGGCGGGAAGGGTGTGGCGGCTCCAGTGTCTGGGTAACATGGTTCTGGTTAAAGCCGGTAGGTGGCTCCACTGGGAGTGTTCAGGCCTAGTTCGACGGCGAGCCAAGAGGTGGCGGCCAGCGGGCCGGTTAAGTCAGGACAGTGGGGTTTCGCGCCTCCGCCCGTAAATTACCCATGTTACGAATAACATGCACAATTTACGAAGGGGGAGGCGGGGCCACACATACAGTGGTTTTTATTTTTCTTCAAGCACATAGATCAGAACAGAGCAATAGTAATCCCCCCACTTGTTCTTCCAGGTTCCCACCATGAGCCTCGTGAAGTAGATCTGCATGATCCTTTGGTGGTGTTTGTCTGAGTAACCTGGGAAGAGAGGAGCAGTTTAAGTTGGAGCTTCCCAGGTTACATATAGCCCTGGAGTAAAATACATTCTCAAAGGTGACATTTACTTCATTGATCGCAAGTTGTCTACAGATGGAGTGGGCTTTACGTCGGGTACTAGGTTCGAAGGAACGTCTATTAAGGGCATCGGCCAGGACAAGGTCTTTGCCGGGCTTATGGACAATATTCACTCACAGGAGTTTGTGGCCGCAAATAGCCATATCTCCCTGGCACAGTCTGTGAGTATGTGGTCTCTGCCTGTGACAGTGCTTAGGACTTGCTGGCTCGCTGTGTTGTCAGTGTTGATTGTTATGGTGAAGCCGTCGGTGTTTGGAGGTGCAAGCGTTCTGAGGGCCACCACTAGGTTCATAGCCTCGAGGTGGGTGATGTTGGTTCAGTTCGTAACTTGCCATTGTAGGTCGAGGGGGAGTGGGCCCCGACCCCCCTGAGAGAGGAGTCACCCTCAATTAGCCAGGGGAGGTGTGCATGCTCTGGAGGAGGACCACGCCATGGGTCCTCTCTGCATACTCCAGAAACCACCGTATTTCGACCTTGATGTCGGTGACCACATCTTTTCCAGTGAAAGGGGCCGCCCTGAGGGCTGCAAATATGCTAGCCATAAAGCGGAGTGATGGGACGACTCATTTCGCGATGTGGTTAAGGCGACCTGCAAGCTTCTGGAGGTCTTTCCTTGATGTGAGTCTGCGATGTGTCCAGGTTCTGCACTCCGTGAGTGTCTCACTCAGTTTGTCATCGGGGATGGTGACCCACATCCGTTGGGCATCAAGGGTGAATCCCAGCCACTCCAGGGACTTCGTAGGTGGGGAGCATTTGGCAGGGCATAGGGCCAAGCCGAGGCGGGCTGTCACATCGAGACAGTCGTTGTATGCCTGCTCCGCCTCTCGCCTGGTTGATGCCACGCCCACGAAGTCATCCAGGTAGCAGTGGACAAAGTGTTCGTTCTTCCTGAGGATGTAGAGGACGGCATTGGTAGTCCTGGCGCAGCCCATGGAGGATGTCCTGCAGCCGAACGGTGGGGCAATGTCAGTGTAGTATTTTCCATCGATGGAGATGCCGAGAAGTGGGGTGGATAGGGGGCAGGTGCAGAGCTGCCTGTAGGCCCTGCCGATCCGCCGTCCAGAGATATGCACCAGGGCCTATCCCAGCCACCTTATTAGAAGCATCGATGATGCCAGGGAGGGCGTAGATACATGGGGCACCTGGTAGGGCCCCCTTTTTATGCCGGCATTGACGCTGTGCCCCCCTAGGTCAGCTGAGGTCGACGATGACACGTTTCTCGGTGGTGTTTTTCTTCGGACGTGTCATCACCGGGGGGTAAAGGGGGGCTCGTCGAAGGGGCTGAGGAGGGCCCCATGCTGGAGCACGGTGGCAACGTATCGGCGTATGGTATCGAGTTGGTCACTGTCTCTGGCGTGGTTTGTTGTGGTTGTGGTGGGGGGCTGGTCTTCCAGGAAATCAACCACCCCAATTTCATGATAACCAGCCAACATCTCGCTCCAGACTGGTATGTTGAGAGCAGATTTGACTGGGACGCATGCACCGATGTAATTTGGTAAGGCCGTTCGCCTCACCTGGTCATATAATTGAAGGTAATCAGGGTTGTCCCGCCAGGCCACCCTGAAGGTTGCGGCCAGATATTGTCCAGGATGGGGCGGTATTCGGTGGGGGACCTGAGAGTGAGTGCCCTGTAATTTCTGTCGTCAAGATCATCACTAACAACCATGGGGTTACCACTGTACTGGTCGCAATCACTTACGTTGTTTGAGCGTCGGTGTGTCTCAGCAGTGTTGTGTGGTACAATGTCGTCGTTGTAATCATCGAGGGCGAGGCAGCTGTCAGTGTCGCTGTCGTCCGTGGTGGGGTGGGCGTGGCCGTCAAGGTTTGTTGACATCCGGGTGGCTCCGTGGCAGCGGCCATCCTCGTCCCCTTGTGGTCAGGGCTGGTTCCCGGCCACGTGATGGCTCGGCTGGGCGATGGGAGGCCATTGTTGTTGTGGTGCAATCGCCATGTGATCTGGCAGCCCCGCCCGTGTCGTGGGGTGGTTCTCCATGACCACCCGTGTTGTGTGTGCTGCCTGTGCCCCCGCTGGTGTGTTGGTCCGCCTGCACTGGTGTTTGGCGGCGGCGGGTGGCAGGGGGGGGGGGGTGACAGGCTGCCACCCGTGCCGGCGGAGCGGCTCCGGGCTCTGCCTGGGCCTTGGCATTGGGTGCTTGGGGAGGTGTGACTACTGCTGGCCCTCCGAGGGGCCGCCCCAGTGGGCGGTGCAGTCCTCGCCACCCCGTCCGTGTCCTTTGATGTAGTGTTTGTGTTGTCATGGTTGAAAGCCTCAGCTCGCATCCGTTTCCGAACGAGGCCTACCCTGGCTGTCACATCAGCCAGGGTGGCACAGTTCAGTTGTTCATGTGGGAGGGCTACAGGTCCAAATGTGTTATTACCACATACCGTATGTGAAGTCATGTATGCACAGCTGGTATCCGGCTGCGGGTCCGGGCGTTCCTGTGGGCGGGGGGGGGGGGGGGGGTGGAGCCAGGCACTAAAAACCCTGGTTCGCCTGTTGATCACTTGGTGTCGCCACTTTCTTATCCATGAAGCGTTTTTTATTTATGCACTTTCTCCTGGTGCACATTTGCCATGTGGTATTTGTTAGCACACCACGCGCAAATGTGCACCTTGCGGTCAGGTTTTTGTCCGTGGGAGGCTGTGAACCCGCAGTCATTGCCCCAATTCCACAGATTACACGGCTTCCCGTCGGTGTCCTTATTATATTCGTTTTTGCTGTCCTGGTAGAAGTTGTTTTGGGCGTTCGTCTGCCCGGTTGGCAGTGTAGGGAGTGTGCATTTTTGCGCAGCTGCATCGGCGCGTGTGCCCACCCGACAAACATCCCTCTGTACATCCTTAACCTCGTGTTGGTCTGCCCAACCGTTGGGGAGGCGGCCATCACTTATCATGGCAAATGTACGTTCCGACCAAAGTCGGCATGTTGGCCAGTCCCATGTCACGGCCATGGTAGTGAGTTGGTGCATGTGTTCAAGGATGGGATCTTTCCAGGCCTGGGGAACAGCTGGGTGCTTCCCCATGCGCATCAGTGGGCCAAAGTACTCGGCCCACATGGCCTCGCCCCGTCCAATTTTTGCATCCTTATCACCACGTATGACATAGATGGGGAACTAAAGTAGGTTTACCTCTTTTGCGGCCCAGTGCCGTTCCTGCTGCAAAGAGGATCTCGTTGATGGCTTTGGTGTTTTCGGGGTCTTCGTTGTTATAGGCGGCCGTTGAAAAGTGTGGGAAGCTCTCTGCCACCGTGTCAGCACCTCGGTAGGATTCACGAAGTTGCATGCCAGTGCTGGGGACCGCGGAAGGTGCACGCTCCAGTGCTGCCTGTTGCTGCCTCTCGTAGGCTGGGGAGATGTAGGGCACTGCAGTGCCTGTTCCTCCAGGTTGGCCCACGTGGCCACGCCCGGCTGATGCGGTGGGCCGGGTTGTGACAGCACCATGACCACTGTCACACACTGTCATATCCTCCATTGTGTCTGCTATGTTCCTCCGTTTGTCAGGCTGTAATTCCAGAGTCCCGATCCGAGCATCCATTCACTCCATGAATGAATTCTGTGCATAGTCCTTGCATTTGAGTGGCCATCTGGGTGGCCATTGCCGCCTGGATGGCCTCTAACACTCCGTCACTTATGGTGTCAACTGTAGCCGTGGGCGGTGTGTCATGGCTGGTGCTGGGGATGGGCTCACGAGCAGTTGTCTCATCTGTGCAATTATTTCGTTTGGGGTTCTTCCTCGGTGTCCACGTTGCTTGGGTGGGTTATTTTGTTTAGCTGCATTGGCGTTGCGTGCTGTCTTTCTTGGTGGCATGTCATTGCGTTCCGTGGTGTGAGGAAGAAAGGTGGTGTAGGTGCTTGCTGGATGGTGGTGGCAGTAGAAATGGGACCGTGGAGGGGGGTTTGGGTTTGAATCTGCATTCACGTGTCTTTTGGGTGGGAAGGGTGTGGCGGCTCCAGTGTCCGGGTAACATGGTTCTGGTTAAAGCCGGTAGGTGGCTCCACTGGGAGTGTTCAGGCCTAGTTCGACGGCGAGCCAAGAGCTGGCGGCCAGCGGGCCGGTTAAGTCATGGCAGTGGGGTTTCGTGCCTCCACCCATAAATACGGGTACGAATAACATGCACAATTATATATTAATGGCAATAGTTGCCATGTAAAATGATCATCCTCAAACTGGGTTGTTTTTATCAATAATTTAATCAATTTAAAAAAAATAGAAATTGAGAATTGAAACATCTAAGGGTGGGGTGACGCATGTGAATGGGATACAAATGGACAAAGCGGACAGGCTTTTAACTATAGCTTTCAACAATGACCATAGTTACAATCAGACACCAACTTCTTCATTCTGCAAAGAGATTGCACAGTACAGGCATTATTTGACAGATGTACTCTCAGCCTCACTAATCCTCTTTGATGAGGATTCGGCAAGTAAGAATTGCTATACAGGGTCTAACAGCATCGCAGACAGAGACGGCTATTCAGGTCGACTAGGCGGACTATATTGTAATATTCCAGGCAAACCTCTGGTGCAATCATTTCAAAGGCAGCACAGGCTGCTGTGAACAGAGGGATCATTGGGTCGTTGAAATGATTGTATGGTGCATGGAATATTGTCCAGTTGGTACAAGAATACTTCTAGCCTATTACCCTGCATGGACTACTTCAGGGTAGGACAAAAAGGACTGCCTGGTTGCTCACGGCACTTAGTTTCCTCTGTCGGGCAGGTGAACTTCCCATTAACCTAGTCTTTATTTTTCTGATCTGCAGTAGCAGATTTCACTTTCAATTGGCTGACGTGGGTGTGGCCAAGTAGTTTTGCCAGTCGGGCAAGTAGAAAATTCAGTGACCGATTAGACAAATGGGAAAAAGAGTTACTGTCCTACCCTGTACTTCATGTCTAACCACCACCAGCTCAACAGCAAGAGCACCATGCTCAGTACTCGTCAGCTGTCAACCTTGGTTGACATAGAGAACATGGCACCATTTAAGCAAACAGCTAAATGGACTTAGCGCCCTACCAAGACAAACTAGGCTGGTTATAATTTGCCTATTAGACTATTGGTGCTACAGCTAGAGTAGATAGGAGATACTCAGAGCCATATTGCTCAAATATGTCTTGACTTTCTTCTTTATACAGAAATCTCAGAAAACCTAATATCCTACTTGTACAGAGCCATCAGAGGGATTAGGTGGGTTCAGGTGATGCGCCTTTTATCGTAAAGCTGCATAATTAAATCATTCGGAGCACAGTATACACAATGCAGCTTAACTGAACAAACGGCAGAGAACTCATACACTATGCACCATGCTATCGAAGCAACCAAAAGCGCTTTAAACCAGAAAGCAGATTAATTAACTAAAACCCCTTGAGGAGGAAACAGCTGAAATACACCCACTATGAATAGTGAGGTGGGGGAACGGTATTCTCACTAAGGCATCAGTCACAGTACGGGTTGCGACTACTTGCGACCACTTTACGACTACTTGGTGAACAAAAGCAGGCAACCTTCAAAGAGTCCTTGCGACCAAAGCAAAGAAATAGCGTGAAAAACAATGGTGAGCAATCGGTCAACGACGCCAGAACTGAAAATGGTTGGCGATCTCCTTGCGATTGATTTGTTCACAAGGAGGTTTATGGAGCAGTATCTGCAACCTCCCTGTGACCAAAATGATTGACCGGTCACCATCTGATTGCCAACCACTTTGCAATCGCCCCTTCTTGATGGTCGCAAGGTGGTTGCAAAGTAGTTTCAAGTGATCGCAAGCATACTGTGACTGGGTATAAGCAAATGTCATCTACTGCCATTAGGTTAATTGTCCCATGGTTCTAGATTCCCAGGAGGTCTTTATGCCAAGTTCTAAGCTATACTCAGCCCTAGTTTCTATGGCGTCGATCTAATCGCAGTAACCAAGTAAAACCATTCCACTGTATGTTCTAAATAGGAAAGTGGTATCTACTGATAATGTTGGTAGTTAGAAGGGGAACAGCAAAGAAGATTCAGGATCAATGAGGATACTTGGAAGAGAAACATGTTAATGTTGATGACTCCTCTCAGATTGTTGGGGATGGAAGGTGTATGGATTTTTGGTTTTGGTGCGAAGTCTCCAACATATATACATGTGGTGCATAAATACATCACACAGGGTATGGTCAGATAAAAACCAAGCACAATCTAGTAAAAATGATGCCTTAAAAAATAAGGGAAAAAATACACACAATGCATTAGTGACTACACAATTATAGGGTTCAATCAAATCTAGTTTGACATTGCCCAGTTTCACCCTGTTCACACAATGCGTTTCCTATGCAGCAGTAGGCAAAGGACAGGCTGGTAAAAAGTGATGGCTATTTGGTTAAAGCACATTCACTGAAATAGCAGAGACCCAGGTTCGATGGTGGGCTCAGACAGATAACCGCTCCCTTTAATGTTAATATATTATAATATATCAAATACATATTATACCATATATTATACATACAGATAATAAATATACAAGATTCTATATATATAAATCTTTTATCCACACCGTTAACGAACAAAAGATATTCCATAAGTGGAAAATAGTCTGAAACTTCTCCCTCCACTACCGCATTTACTCACCGGCATAACAGAAAAAATCAAATAACCACACACCCACAAAAAAAGCCAAGAAAAAAAATAGAAGAAAACAAGAAAATGCACATTAAAAAAACCCTGAAAAACAAAAAGCACTACACATTATTTGACGCCACTCTAAACTTCACTTTATTTGGAACCTGTGCTGATTTTCTTTTCCTACTTAAAAAAAAGAATAAAATTCAACTTTGTTGTTAATCCATTACAAAAACTACTCACACATTAAGATATAATATTCCTACTTTAGGATAATTTTGTTAATATCTTTAATTATAAAAGTAAATTCAATTTTTTTTTTAAACCCATTAAAAAATAATTAATGTATTAAAATATATTATCCATACTTTAAATTTTCTTTAAAATAAAACAAAAAAACTATTTTAAAAAACCACATGTTAAAATAGACAAGTTTGAGTTATTATTGCACCGCTGGGCCACTACACTGCAATGCATTGCACTACCCTACACCACAACACACCACACTACACTACCCTACACTGCACTACCCTAAAATGTTTGTTTTATTTAACAATGCCTCTAGAGCACATTTATTTTTTATCAGTGGCTATTGGACGTCAAACATATGGTCATTCTGACATATTTCTTTGCAGGAAACCCACTTCCGCCAGATAAGCTACTCTTTCCGATAAGCAGCAAGGGATCTTTTATGTGTACTTTCCCACAGACAGGACAGCACATCCCCCAGCCTTTGATGAACCAGTTGCACTGCACTATCTTCCCATACACTACACTACACTACCCTACACCACCCCCACACTACACTACCCTACACCACACCACACTACACTACACTACACTACACCATACTAAACTCCTCAGTGAGTAGTGGCGGGCGGCGCGGGCCCGGTGCCTACCTCAGCCATGATGGTGTCCTGACACTTGCGGATGTACTGGCCTTCCGACTTGACGATGGTCTGCAGGAAGCGCAGGTACTGCACATGACGGCCGTGTGTCTCAATGCAGTGCACGAAGTGCTGCACGACCTGCTCAGACACCTCGTTACACAGCTGAATATTGTCCTGGAAGATCGACCTGGCCGTCTCCGTCTCCAGCAGCTGCGGGCGAGAAAGCATAGGAATTCTGCACTGCACGCCCTAGATATATGATTCACCCCGTACTTGCAGTAGGGGTGAATAACAACGTAGTCTAAATAGGGCGAAAATAGCTTTAATATGGAACAGGAAGTAGAATTCCTGGTTCCAGTATCAAATGGCTACTTACATCGGCACTGAGTTGGTGAAATGGGAGAGAATGCGCAAAGACAAGATGGTGATCACAGCATGCTGTCTATTTCACTTTTAAAGTCCATTAAACTACACATCTTATTATATTTTCAAATCAAAAGTAGTGGGTAAATATTAAGATATATGTGAAGAATATATTTTGATTCTTAAATTAAGAACTTATCAGCTCATTTCATTTACCCAGCACGTAGATAATTTTCGCCACTTTTTCAAATGGGTTGGCTTTCACCCCTACTGCAAGTATGAGGTAAATCATTTATCTATGCCCACCCTCACGTCTGGGCCACCGCTAGGCTCCAGGTGCTGGGAGCACCAACAGCCCCATTCACAGGGTCCGCACACATGTGAAGATATGGAATTCAGGGCTATTTCAAGGCTGTTTTTGATAGGAATTCAAGACTATTTTCATTTTGATTTTGGGAAAAGACATGGCAAATGGCAATTTTTGACTCATTTAGATCAGTGGGGACAGTTTAATGGAATTCAAGGCTTTTCAAGACTAATTACCCAAAATAGGTTAAATTCAATGCTTTTCAAGGCCGTGAAATGGGGCAAATGAAGGTCAAGACTTTTCAAGACTTTCGAGGCCCCGTACGGACCCTGCATTCAGTCAGTCAGCACATCAATCTAGGGGCAGTTTGAGGGTGAGGTTTTGAGACATGGACTAATCCTGAACTTGGTAATCTAGGGTAAGTTTGGAAGTGAAATCTTTAGATATGAACTGATCCTGAACTTGGCAATCTAGGGTCAGTTTGGAAGTACAATCTTTTTATATTAACTAATCCCGAACTTGGCAATCTAGGGTCAGTTTGGAAGTGAGATCTTTTTATAGGAACTAATCCTGAACTTGGCAATCTAGGATGAGTTTGGAAGTGAGATCTTTTTACATGAACTACTCCTGAGCTTGGCCATCGAGCCTAAGTTTGGGTGTGATATTTTTTTGATATGAACTAATTCTGAACTTGGTAATCTGGGGTAAGTTTGACAGTGAGATTTTTAGATATGAACTAATCCTGAACTTAGCAATATAGGGTCAGTTTGCGAGTGAGATTGTTCAATATGAACTAATCCTGAGCTTAGCAATCTACGCTAAGCTTGGAAGTGAGATTTTGAGTTATGAACTAATCCTCAACTTGGTAATGTAGGGTAAGTTTGGACGTGAAATTGTTCAATATGAACTTATCCTGAGGTTGGCAATCTAGGCTAAGTTTGGAAGTGAGATTTTTAGATATGAACTAATCCTGAACTTGGCAATATAGGGTCAGTTTGTGAGTGAGATTGTTCAATATGAACTAATGCTGAGCTTGGCAATCTAGGGTGAGTTTGAAAGTGAGATTTTTAGACATGGACTAATCCTGAACTTGGTAATCTAGGGTAAGTTTGGAAGTAAAATTCTTTTTGATATGAACTGTAAGGAAGTTAACACAGTAACGCCCACTGACTTCAGCTCCCGTGTCAAATAAATGGATGCAAATGAGCTCCCTTAAAACTCATATACTATGTAATTATTTGCCATTTCTTTTATGCTACAATTTCTCAATCACAGAGCTGGTCTTGAAAACTGCAATCATAAGTTCCAAAAGTGTATTTCCTCTAGACGGAGACAACTAAACAATTATAATTCCTAAAAGAACAAACAGAAAATTATGTTTCTATGATATTTCCATGATACAAGCCGCATTAGACTGAAGCATATGCTTGAAATTAAGCAGGCATTCGTTTTGATAACATGCCATGTTTCTCCAAGTATCTACATCATTACATTTACGCCGAAATAATGAAGCTTCAGCATTTGTCAAGTATCGCTAAAAAGATTTTAGAATAGAACTCCCTCTCTGTGCACCACACCAAAGGGTTTCCATGTTTGAGAATATTTTGAGTTTAAAATCCAACTACTGGAACTACCGTGGAAATCTTGGAATGCCTTATAGCATAAGTACTATTAAATAAGAGAGGCTACGGTTGCCCCCCCCCCCCCTCTCACCCCCACGACGGTGTGTGCAGATCAAAGAAGCGGCAATGTACGGATTCATCCGAAGCACAAGAATGCATGTGGTGGTGGAGTTAGACTGAGAGCCCACCTTGGTTAATGAAAAGATGGCACACTCACTCTCCATTACAAGCAGTCCAAGCAAGTGCCGCGTCCAGTGTAATTAACAAGTCTGTCTCTTTACACACCCACTCCCCATTACAGGCATGTGATTGGGTGCAGAAAAAACCCTGAAATTTTTGTTCGGTTATCGTGGGGACACACAGCATCCCACTGAGTCGCGAGAGGGATGCAAATAGTGTATTTCAGAGGCGTTTCGGCGGCCAGGAAAAAAAATGGAATTAAAAAAACCTCGGAATTCCGGTTTCTGTGACCAGATAAAAAACGGTTAAAACCGGAGAAATCACATGCCTGTTAGTTATAATCTCTGACATATATCCAAACTATCATATTAATCCCAACATCCCTCTGGTCACACAAGTCATTAGAAGCAGTTCAAGCAAGTATTGTGTCCAGTGAAATTAACAAGCCTGTCTCTTTACACACCCACTCTCCATTAGAAGCAGTTCAAGCAACTACTGTGTCCAGTCAAATTAACAAGCCTGTCTCTTTCTTTAAATTAGATCAGATTAGAGTATTTGAGCTGGATGATCAGGCCAAGTCGGAGACTCCACAATCATGTGCTGAAAATTGTTTAAAAAAAGTCTTTTTGATTACAAAAACCAACCAGCCTATCAATGATGTACTATCACGATAATTCCAGTTTTCACTGGGACATAATGCAAAATTGTGTCAAGAAACCTGACGATGAAATGCTACTGGATGAACACAAGCTACGAATTAAGTGCTCGTCTGTGGAGAGGAGTTAGAGGCTAATGACAGAAGTAGTAAGAAGCAGTGGGGTAGTGCTGCGGGAACGCGTGGGAACGGCATTCCCTTACTTTGAGAGGGGTAACAGCGTTCCTTCACTATTTCAAATAAATCCAAACCTGCGTTCCCCCTTTTCCTTTTTTTTCTCCCCCAGCAATACACCACTGGTGGCAATAAGCGAAAGACGACAGTAGATGAGCATTGACTCACACACAGCTTACAATAACAGTAGAAGACCAGAGAATAATAATGTGCAGACAGACAACTGGGTTAGCACTCTACCCCTAGTCGGGTGCATTCCAAAACATGGCCTACCTGAAGGTTCTGAGATTTGGTGCGAGGAGAGAACACAATGTAGTCGGTGTGGGATTAGATGACGCTTTTATTCTACTTAATGTTGTGCTGACTTTTACCTAGACTTTTTACCTGGCCGCAATTTTTTGTAACTGTTAGCTTTTAACTTCAAAAGTGTCTCTCGAAACGCCATCGATTGTGTGCTTTTACATTCGGTGTAAAAGCGATGGCCCAATAATAATATGACAGAATAAGATTTGAACACCTCTCGCCATGATTATGGCCTTTGCTGCCGACACAGCATGATGCAATCATCACTAACTAACTTACTGTTGGGTAGCTGATAACATTTCTTTTATACCCACTCCACATTAGATGCATAAACCGAACCTAAGGAGTCTTACAGGGAGAATTTTATTTTTTAAATTGATATTCATTCTTCATTACAAAAACTAAGCCAATCCATAAAAGGCACTTATTTTGGATATACACCAATGGCCACCTCAGACAAGCCGATAATCTAACTGAAACCATTTTGAGCAGCGATCAGGAATATATTTTCCAGCTTCAGGTCAAATGCTTTCATTTATTTCTAGGCCCGACATCAAATATGGGGGAAGGGGGACAAATTCAAGGAAAGCAAGTTCTTATAAATTCATTGGTTGATTCTATCAATATCTGTTCAAAATGGCGATGGAGCCCATTCAGGTGTGTCCATTTAAGGGGCAGCTATCGCTACTAACACCAATCCCACCTGTACTAAATTAACAACTTCATGTAACAACCTTTCTTATTTGTGACCTGATCAATGACTTGGTCAATGACTTGGTCAATGACTTGGTCAATGACTTGGTGTTCTCTGTGGCGGAGTGGTTAGAGTGTCTGACTTTTTTCTAGGTCGGACTCCTCACCTGAAGGTCGGTGGTTCGATTCCCCGTGCCCCCATCTCTGCCAATTTGGATTTACACCGCTGTGTATAACTTACAGCGACATCAAAGGCCGGTTGCTCTCATACCATGTCTATGTGGTGTGGGAGGTTAAAAATCCCCTGGGTCGGTAAAAGTGTAGGCTCGGGCTTTCTATCGACAAACTGTCTAATGGTGAAAACAAGCCTATTCAGGCTTATCCATGATAGGCAGTATAAATCTTCAACAACAAATCAATGACTTGACCAATGACTTGACCAATTTCTTGACCAATGACTTGATCAATGACTTACCCCTGGTTGTAAGAAGAGGTCGAGGTCTTTGTGCAAAAGTACCTGGTTGGAATGGTTGCCCAAACAGAAGCGCTGCAAGAACTGGTGTGCTAGTCGCAGAAGCTCATGCATTCGGATATCGTCGTTCTAACAAAGGCAAAAGGAGGCAAACATTAGTCACTACTGCCAGTCTGCTCCCCTCCACCTGCGGAAAGAGGTGTTGATTGTTTGTTGGGGTTTCACGCCTTTGCAACAACATCTGTGGTCAGATAAGGACATGTACCGACTTATGACAGGATGGAATCGTGGTGACTTTATTGTGCTGCACCACTGGGAGACCAGGCCACTGGTATCATGAGTTGATATCCCAGTCAGTCACATTACCCTGATACTTAGCAAACCAGTCATTGTCCTATCCTATCAATGCCGAGTGCCAGGCTAGGTATTGACAAGTATCAATTGTGTAAGTTGTTGGTTTGATTCTGTCGGGATTCGAACCCACGACCTAGATAGGGCTCATAATTATTCGGCCACTGCGCTGTGCGTGCACATACAGAAAATCGTCAGATTATAACATGACAAGCATTCCGTCGAGTACCGAGTACCGGATGGGTAGTGCTCGCGTCCCACATTACACATAGAATTTACTTTACTTCAGTTTGAAGTAATGCTTATTATGGACGGAGAACTTTGAAGATATTTCAAGTGAACAAAGATATAATATGTCGACATGCTGGACACCATAGACTTCAGCAGTGAAAGGTGCTATTAAAACAACTTAGAAATATTCCGTTCGATGCAGCAATAAAAGTTTGGTTATGTAAAATCAAATCTAGGTAAGCGTTGTTATTCTTGAAATAACTTTTATTTCAAATGACAAAACTACCATAGCCATAGGCTTCAGCTGTGATAGGTTCTATTAAATTGACTTGATATTAACTGGTGTTCTCTGTGGTGGAGTGATTAGTGTCTGACTTTTTTCTAGGTCAAACTCCTAATCTGAGGGTCGTTGGTTCGATTCCCCATGCCCCCCCACTTCTGCCAATTTGGATTTCCACCGTTGTGAATAACGTACAGCATCAAAGTCCAGTTGCTCTCATACCATGTCTATGTGGTGTGGGTGGTTAAAAATCCCTTGGGTCGGCAAAAGTGTAGGCTCGGGCTTTCTATCGACAAACTGTCTAATGGTGAAAACAAGTCTATCCAGACTTATCCGTGATAGGCAGTATAAATCTTCAAGGAAAAAAAAAATGTGGCAACAAATGCTTATAAGTCTAAGTTAGATGTGTAGAATCAAATCTAGGTCAGTGTTTTGGTTTTGAAAAGTTGATGTTTTAATCAGACTAAGTGCATCAGTATCTAAATTAGATATGTAGAATCAAATCTAGGTCAGAGTTTGGTTTTGAAAATGTTATGCTTTCATCAGATTATGTACCTTTAAGTCATCTTCTAAAATTAAAGTGAAAGCACCTTCAAGTAATCTTTTAAAATTAAAGTGAAAGCGCCTGCTCGGATTTCTGTACGCACCTTCTCGTAGGGTATCTGCAGCAGTTCGAGCACGACTGACTGCGCGCCCATGTTCCTGAGCAGACGCTGCTCATTCTTCTCCGTCTTCTTCTCACCGTTCAGCTTGAAGACGCATAACCCCATGAGGCGCTCCAGGATCTCCTTTATCGCCTTGTAGTTGCTGACCGACTTGGCCGACATGGGTGGCCCCATGTCCAGTTCGATGGCCGACCCCTCGCCGGTCAGCCCGATACTCGCAAGCAGTCCTTTCTTCTTGTCCTTCTTCTCTTTGTCCTTCTTGTTGCCCTTTTAATATATGAGTGTGTGTAAGTTACGCTAAGCACAAGACAATTGGTCAAATGGTTGACAATGATCTTTATTATATCATGTGCGGGCTGGGTAAATACTCTGCCCATGTAAGTACAAAGCCTTTTTCGAGCAGTGGACACTCGCTGAGAACGGCTGTTCTAATTAACAGAGTAGTGAGCTAGCGGTTATTTCGGAGGCACAGTGAGCAGCAGAAAGTGGCGCCACCATCGGAGCTGAGGTTGAGTAGGTTGGAGCAGTAGATGACCAACCACAGGCTCCATCACCCGCTGACTGGAAGGTGGAGCTGAGAAGCGGGTAGGGAATTCTGGGTTATCATACTCGTATATTTCTTATACAGCATATAGATGGCGCCACTGTCGCCGCCGCTCATCTGGCGGACACAAGACACAGTAGCCGAGCACAAGCAGTGTACTGCTACACTCTACAGACGTATTTGCGAGACAGTATATATCAAAGATTCACCCCGTACTTGTAGTAGGAGTGACAAACAACCCATTAGTAAAAGTGGTGAACGGCTAGGTAAATGAAATGAGCAGACAAATTCTTAATTTAAGAAACAAAATATATTCTTCACCTACTGCTTCATATTTACTCGCTAATTTTCAGTTGAAAAATATAATAAAACATGTAGCTTAATGGACTTGAAAAGTGAAATCGACAGCATTCTGTGGTTGCCATCTGGTCTGTTTGCATTCATTCCCATTTCACGAACTCTGTGCTGATATAACTATAAGTAGCCATTAGATACTGGAACCAGGAATTCCACTTCCTGTTCCATATTAAAGCAATTTTCACCTATATTTAGACGTTATCATTCACTCTTACTCTCCATAGGGGTAAATCTTTTATCTAGACACAGTATACAGTAAAACCTCTCTAAATCGACAGACCATGGGACCGACTTTAAGCGGACCATTTAGGGAGGTGGTCGGTTTAGGGAGTTAGAATATCCTTACAATGGTATTGTTGGGATCCAAATGAAGCGATCGATATAGGCGAGTGGTCGATCTGCGGAGGTGGTCGGTTAGAGAGGTTTTACTGTGTATATATATATATAGTATTGTTATACGAGTCTTACCTGCGTATAGATGATGGATAACTGTTGTTTTCCCGAGGTATAAGCCTCGGATAGACGTGGGCTAGGGAGAAGGAAGCACATCTGGGTCCAGCAATCTTTACCTACTTATTCAGGATAAAAATGATCTTTAATACAATGGATACTATGATTTTCCCGTAATGATACAATAACGGAATAGACGTGGTAGGGTGTGGTGGGCGGGCCCTAGCCCACGTCTATCCAAGGCTTATACCTCGGGAAAACAACAGTTATCCATCATCTATACCCAGGTAAGAGTCGTATAACAATACTATTTTACCTCGGTATACAGCCTCAGGCTAGCCTCAGGCTAGGGAGACCTTTACATCATTCATTTTTATCCTTAATATCATTTTATTCTTATTATTAACATGTTTATGTGTCATTGTATTAGTTATTCGTACATTCAAAGTTTTTTGTTCTCACCTATTTTTGTTAGTTGGCGAGCAGGCGCTTTGCAATGCCGGTAGGCTTTTCTAGTCGCTTGTTGTAATGTTTTGCAAACGACTTAGCCGTCTTCCAGCCTGCGTGCGCTAGGATTCTTTTGACAGAAATCCCGAGCAAACGTGCCTTGGAAACCATGGCACCTCTGGTTGAGTGGGAAGCGTATTTTCCCATATCCACCCCAGCCAATTTCAACACCGTGATCGTCCATCTGGCAAGGGTGTCTCTTGAAATTGCATTACGTGGCTTTATGAAGCTCACTAACAGTTGTTGCGAGGTACGTATGTCCTTAGTCTTGGATATAAAAGCCCTTATGGCTGACACAACACATAATTTAAAATCCTCTGGGAAGTAGTCTAAGTAAACCGTAGATAAAGGGTCACCTAGCCTGTTTGATTTTAATAACTGTGCTAAATCAAACGTAGCTTGTTTCCTGTCTATTTCTAATCCGTCTAAGGATAATGCGACAATGGTTTGTCCTCTGTGTCCTGTTACTAGTAGTAACAAGACAGCTACCTTAAAACCTAATTGTTTTACATCTAAATGAGAGTTGTGAGGCCAAGCCTTAAACAACTTAAATACGATGGAAACATCCCAAAACCGACTATATTTTGGTTTAGGGGGATTCCTTTGATAAATTGAATGAAGCAAAAAGTGAAGGACATAATGTTTACCGACTGTATCTCCCTCAATTCTAGGTAAAATAACCGATAAAGCGCATCTGGCTGCATTGATAGCCCCAAACCCTAGTCCTTCATCCTCTAGAGAACGAAGAAAACGGGCCACTTGTGCAATTGTTGGATTTGCTGGTTTGACTTTCATTAGCAAACAATGTACACCCCATTTTCTTAAATATGTTGTGTACATTTTTACAGTTCCTGGCCTCCATGCATCGGATATTATTCTGTCTTCAGTGATTTTATCTAGTCCAAATTGCTGTAAGTGTTTCCTCAAAAAAGGAATGACAATAGGGGTGTCGCTGACACGTCTCCGTGGACCGATAGCGGTCCGTGGTGCGTTAGGTTCCCGGATTTTTTTGGGAATCGTATATGTTGTTTTGCCAGTTGTGAAACTGCTGGCAGCCAAGGTTGCGTGTCCCAATCGGGCACGATCAGTATGGCGTCTGTCCCCTCCATGCTGATCTTTCTCACCACTCGGCTGATAATGCTAAACGGTGGGAAAATATAGAAATAATTATCTACCCAGGTAATAGCGAAAGCATCAACTTTCCAAGCATCCGGTTCAGGATGCCAAGAAACATAGTGGGGCAACTTGTTATTGTTTCGTGATGCAAACAAGTCAATATCGGGTGTACCCCATTTGGCACAGATCAAGTTAAACAGGGTAGAGACCATTCTAAATGGTCATGGAATTTTCTACTCTTGTGGTCTGCAAGTGTGTTTTGTGACCCTGGGATATGCGCTACAGTCAGCCAGACCTGTTGGGTCTGCGCCCAGTTCCAAATCAGTTTAGCTAACTGATTGCAAGGCTTCGATTTTGTTCCCCCCATGTTACGGATATATGCCATAGCTGTAGTGTTATCAGTTAGGATTCTAACTTATGCTTTAGGTATCTTAACTAAGCTGCGTAGTCCTAGATAAATGGCGCGCAACTCTAATGCATTAATGTGGTCTGAAATTTCATCATCAAGCCATCTACCTCCTGTCGCTACCCCATCTCGATGGGCTCCCCAACCTTCTAAAGAGGCATCAGTGGTAATCACTGTATTTGGTTCCGCCATGCGGATTGGATTAGGTGAGTTTGCTATATTTTGCATCCACCATTCAATATCCTGCAAACCCTCTTCGGAAATAAACATCTTTCGTTCAAAATTGCCTTTAATTCGGGTTAAAGCTAAGTTTTTGTCTATTTCTAGAGATTTGATATGGGCTTTCCTGTATAAAATAGCGGGTGCATAAGATATGATTATGCCGATAAGAACCGCGACCTGTCTAATCTTGGGTTTCGTTAGATTAAGAATCTGGGTCGCTGTGGTCATAAACTTGTTTAGTTTCGGTTCTGTTATCAACACTGTTAGGGAGTGTGTATTGAGTATAAACCCTAAACACTTTAGTTGTTTTGTTGGTTTAAAGACTGATTTGTGTGGATGGACATAAAACCCCAATTTAGTGAGTAATGCACATAACTCCAAAACTGCGTTTGTCCACGTAATTTCCGTTGACGCCATTATAAAGGAATCATCTATGTAAGGAAACATTATATGACCTTTTCGAGCCATGACTGAGAAAACAGGTTTCAAAAGTTTAGTGAACAAACGAGGGGCACAAGCTAAGCCATTTGGCATGCAGGTAAACTCATAAAGTTGGTCATTCCAAAGAAACCGGAGAAATTTCCGGTGTTGTTCCGCTATGGGAACTGTGTAGTATGCGTCTTGCAAATCGACACTAGCCATCCATGCATCTGGTGTAATCAGATCATGTGCTGTCTCTAACGAGAACATTTTAAAATGTCGATATTCGATCATCTTATTTAGGGTTGTTAAATCCAGGATCATTCGAACCTCATCATTGGGTTTCGGTCGAGAGAAGATGTTTGAGATAAACTCTCCTGGGCAGTGCGTCACTTTTTGTATAATTCCTTTCTCAAAGAATTTATGTACCTGTTTAGTTAGTGCCTCTCGTTCAAGTGGTTCAATTTTGTATGGAAAAGGAATTCTTCCTTGTACTGGAATGTCTATGAAGGGAATCTGAACACCATTTATTATTTCTAAAATATCCCGATCATTCGTAATTTGGATCCATTCATCAAAATGGTTAATAATATTGCCTGCCACAAAGTTGCTTACAGTTTGTGTGGTTTTAGAGGCTGCGGGGACTTGTAGTGTCTGCGTTTGAGCCTCTACCTGGACCCGCCTCTGTGGAAGGGTCTGGGCAAGTTGAAGCCCCGGCCGATGGGCCGGGAGGTGTTGTCGGTCCAGCCTGGCCGGGAACCCCGGCCGAGGAAGGACTGGCTGTAGCTTGTGCCTAGTCTGGTTCCTCTGGCCAAGCGTCGCGGGCGAAAATCCCCACGGGATCTTTTGAAGCGCGGGGCTTCTGGCTTCTTCTTCCCGTCCATGTTTTTGCCACTTTTGGCCACCGTTTCCACATCCTTAAAGAGGTACTGGGGCTAACCCCCGAACATTTTGGTCTTATCCAAAGGTTTCCCTTTGATCGGTTCTGGGGCCAGGAAGAGCGTATACTCTTTGCTATCGTTATCCGTGACCTTTTTGGAACGGGCCACCTCCTTACCGGCGTCTGTGCACACTGATTTGAACACGTTTTCAAACCTTCTATACGACAGGTAATTGCCTGCCGCCGTAAGCATGGCTATGCCTTTGTCCATGGTTTTGGCCAGGGATGAGAACTTGTTCTCCCACTGCATTCGATTCGCCACTGGAGCGATGGCAGTAAACGTACCGAGGACCGCTTTGTGCACTAGATGCATGACCCCTTCAAACCGCTTACGGTCCTCGGTCATGTTTACGTCCCTATCCATCTCTTTAATGATGGAGTTGGGGACGCCTTTGATGCCAGTGAGTTCATCTCCTAGCTTGGAAATGACTTCCACACATTTGAACGTGCGGAAGTGACCATTAATGGTCTCGCGCATAAGCGTGGTGGTTTTCACCCGCTTGGCTCTAGGTTTTTCAACCTTTTTCAACCCTCCCAGTCAGACTCGTCGTGGAAACCTGGCAAAGGCCGTTTCCAAGACGTAGTAGGCGGTTGTAGTGGGAGTATATGACTCTCCATGGCAGCCCAACGGGCCTCCCAGTCAGGAGCTGCCGGTCCCGAGGGCCTTGTTTCCTCTTCTGGGTCGGAGAGGATGTGCGCCCCGGGCTGTGGTGAAGGCATGGCCGACAACACTGGTGAGGAGTCATACTCCTCGTCCGAGCCCCTCGGAGCGCGGCCTTCAGCTGCCGCTGCAACTCTCTTACTCCGCTTCGTGGCCATCGGGATCTGAAACAATAGTATTGGTCAGTCCCAGTATTTTCTAAACGTCACAATTTTGTTGTTGGAACTTAATTGGACATTTAGTGGTGTTAGAGAACGAACGTGTTCATACCGTTCTAACACAGGCGTAGTAAGCTAAATTTTTGGCGTAGGTTGTGGGTCAAAGCCCAAACCTAACGCGGGGTCGGGACCAGTGTATCGGCCCGCCCATCCCTCTGTTCCGCACACTTCTCCCTCCTGCGACTACTGCGCCAGCAAGTTGGAGAAAATGCTACGAAACTCGGAGAAACGCCTGAAAAAAGTTGTGGGGAGTCTATAAAAGAAACCCAGGATCATCTCCAACAACACTCTCTATTAGAGTCCGAGAGAATCTCCACAGGAGATGAGGCAGAGCCCACATCTCTACCCATGTAACACGGGTGTTGATAGAACCGCTAAGTATCGGTTTCGTTCCTAAGACAAAGGAATCTAGAGCGTTCTATCCTGGTTTTTTAAAACTGTAAATCTAGTCCATAAAAGGACATATGAAAGTTCTGAACTTTCCAATTTGATGCTATAATGCATCATAAATAAGCTAACCACAGTTAATAATATACTTACTGCGTATTAGCTTGTTTGTAGACTAAATTTGCCGGAGCAACTCAACGAACGTAATCCAGTCGTGAGTTGTTTATGCTAATTGCTGGACCAGGATGTGCTTCCTTCTCCCTAGCCTGAGGCTAGCCTGAGGCTGTATACCGAGGTAAAATATATATATATATATATATATATATATATATATATATATATATATTATAGTATAGTTATACGAGTCTTACCTTGGTACAGATGATGGATAACTGTTGTCTTACCGAGGTATAAGCCTCGGATAGATGTGGGCTAGGGAGAGGTAAGCACGTCCGGCAATCTTAACCTACTTATTGAGGATAAAAATGACTTTCAAACAATGGATACTATTACTTTACCGAAAAGGTACACCAACGGAATAGATGTGGCAGGGTGTGGCGGGAGGGCCCTAGCCCACATCTATCCGAGGCTTATACCTCGGTAAAACAACAGTTATCCATCATCTGTACCAAGGTAAGACTCGTATAACTATACTATTTTACCTCGGTAAACAGCCTCAGGCTAGCCTCAGGCTAGGGAGACCTTTACATAATTCATTTTTATCCTTAATATCATTCTTTCTTATTATTATAACATTCTAAATTTTTGTTCTCACCTATTCTTGTTAGTTGGCGAGAAGACGCTTTGCAACGCCGGTAGGCTTTTCTAGTCGTTTATTATAATGTTTTGCGAACGACTTAGCCGTCTTCCAGCCTGCATGCGCTAGTATTCTTTTCACAGAAATACCAAGCACCCGTGCCTTGGAGACCATGGCTCCTCTAGTTGAGTGGGAAGAGTATTTACTCTCGTATCCACTCCAGCCAATTTCAACACCGTAATTGTCCATCTGGCAAGTGTGTCTCGTGAAATCGCCTTATGTGGCTTTATAAAGCTCACTAATAGTTGTTGTGATGCACGTAAATCCTTTGTCTTGTATATATAAGCCCGTATGGCCGACACAACACATAATTTCCGATCATTCGGAAAACAGTCTAAGTGAACCGTTGATAAAGGGTCACCCAACGTGTTCGATTTAAGCAATTTTTCTAAATCAAACGTAGCTTGTTCCTTGTCTATTTCTAATCCAGTTAAGGATAAAGCAACAATCGTCTGTCCTCTGTGTCCGGTTACTAACAATAACAGGACCGCGACCTTAAAACCTAACTGTTTTATATCTAACCACGAGTTGTGAGGCCAAGCCTGAAACAACTTAAATACTATAGAAACATCCCAAAACCGACTATACTTTGGTTTTGGAGGATTCCTTTGATAAATTGAACGAAGTAAATAACAAAGAACATAATGTTTTCCAACTGTTTCGCCATCAATTCTAGGTAATATAATTGATAACGCACACCTCGCCGCATTAATCGATCCAAAGGAAAGTCCTTCATCCTCTAGAGAACGAAGAAACCGAGCTACTTGTGAAATCTTTGGATTTGTTGGCTTAACTTTCATTAACAAACAATGTACACCCCATTTCTTTAAATAGGTTGTATACATTTTGACAGTTCCTGGCCTCCAGGCATCCGATACTATCCTATCCTCAGTAATTCTGTCCAATCCAAATTGCTGTAGCTGCTTCCTTAGAAAAGGAATGCCAATAGGGGCGTCGTTGACACGTCGCCGTGAACCACTAGCGGTCCGGTGTGTCAGATTCCCGAGTTTTCTTGGGAATCGTATATGATCTTTTGCCAGTTGTGAAACTGCTGGCAGCCAAGGTTGCGTGTCCCAATCGGGCACCACCAGTATCGCATGTGTCCCTTCCAAGCCGATTTTTCTCACTACTCGGCTGATAATGCTAAATGGTGGGAAAATATAAAAATAATTATTTTCCCAGGTAATAGCAAACGCATCTACTTTCCAAGCATCCGGTTCAGGATGCCAAGAAACATAACAGGGTAACTTGTTATTATTTCGTGATGCAAACAAGTCAACTTCAGGTGTACCCCATTTTTCACAAACGAAGTTAAACAAAGGTGTAGAGAGAGACCACTCTAAATGGTCATAGAAATTTCTACTTTTATAATCTGCAAGTGTATTTTGTGACCCTGGAATATGCGCTACAGTCAGCCAGACTTGTTGAGCCTGTGCCCAGTTCCAAATCAGTTTAGATAACTGATTGCAAGACTTTGATTTGGTTCCACCCATGTTACGAATATATGCCATGGCAGTAGTATTATCAGTTAGTATTCTAACCTGTGATTTATTTATCTTTACTAAACTACGTAAGCCCAGATAAATAGCACGCAATTCTAGTGCATTAATATAGTCTGATTTTTCATCATCAAGCCATCTACCTCCTGTTGTGACCCCATCTCGATGAGCTCCCCAACCTTCTAACGAAGCATCAGTAGTAATTACTGTATTAGGTTCCGCCATGCGGATTGGATTTGGTGAACTTGCTATATGTTGCATCCACCATCCAATATCCTGTAACCCTTCTTGCGAAATAAACATCTTTCGCTCAAAATTGCCTTTAGTTCGTGCTAACGCTAAATTTTTATCTATTTCTAGCGACTTAATATGGGCCTTCCCATATAACACAGCAGGTGCATATGATGTCATTATGCCAATAAGAACAGCAACCTGTCTAATTTTAGGCTTTGATAACTTAATAAGCTGAGTCGCTGTAGTCATAAACTTAATTAGTTTTTGTTCTGTTATCGACACTGTAAGGGACTGTGTATCCAGAATAAACCCTAAACATTTGAGTTGTTTTGTTGGTTTAAACACTGACTTTTGTCGATGTACATAAAACCCCAATTTATTGAGTAATGCACATAAATCCAAAACTGCATTCACACAACCAATTTGTGTTGATGCTATAATAAAAGAATCATCTATGTATGGAAACATTATGTGACCCTTCCTCGCCATTACCGAGAAAACCGGTTTAAGCAATTTAGTAAATAAACGAGGCGCACAAGCTAAGCCATTCGGCATGCAGGTAAACTCATAGAGTTGGTTATCCCAAATAAATCGAAGAAATTTTCGGTATTGTTCCAATATGGGAAGCGTATAATATGCATCTTGTAAATCAACACTAGCCATCCACGCATCTGGTGTAATCAGATCTCGTGCTGTATCTAGAGAGAACATTTTAAAATGTCGATATTCCACCCTTTTATTAAGGATTGTTAAATCCAGGATCATTCGAACATCACCATTAGGCTTCGGTCTCGAGAAAATGTTTGAAATAAACTGTCCTGAACAGTGTGTCACTTTTTGTATAATTCCTTTCTCAAAGAATTTATGTACCTGTTTAGTTAGTGCCTCTCGTTCAACTGGTTGAATGTTATATGGAAAAGGTATTATACTTTGTACAGGAATTTGAGTGAAGGGAATGTGAACACCCCTAACTATTTTTAAAATTTCTTGGTCACTAGTAATTTTGTGCCACTCAGAAATATGATTACTAATATTACCGGCCACAAAGTTGCTTACAGTTTGTGTGTTTTTAGAGGCTGCAGGGACTTGTAAAGTTTGTGTTTGGACCTCTACTTGGACCCGCCCCTGGGGAAAGGTCTCGACGAGTTGACCCCTCGGCCTATTGGCCGTGCGGTGTTGTCGGTCCAGCCTGGGCGAGCGCCCCGGCCCCGAAACCCTTGACCGAAGTTTGAACTCGGTCTGGTTCCTCTGGTGAACCGTCGTGGACGAAAATCCCCTCGTGACTTTTTGAAACGAGAAACTTCCTGTTTCTTCTTGCCATCCATGTTTTTGCCACTCTTGGCTGCAGTCTCTACCTCTTTATAGAGGTATTGTAGTTGACCGCCAAACATCTTGGTGTTATCTAAGGGTTTCCCTTTAATCGGCTCTGGAGCAAGATAAAGCGTAAACTCCTTCCCCTCATTATCGGTAACCTTCTTAGAGCGAGCCACTTCCTTGCCAGCATCTGTGCAAACTGACTTGAAGACATTTTCATATCTTCGATATGACAGGTAATTACCTGCCGCCGCTAACACTGCAATGCCTTTGTCCATTGTCTTAGCCAAAGACGAGAACTTATTTTCACTCTGCATCCTATTAGCCACAGGAACAATAGCTGTTAGAGAAGCCAATACTGCCTTATGCACTGCGTGCAGCACATCCTCAAACTTCTTACGGTCATCCGTCATATTGACATCCCGATCCATTTCTTTAATGATGGAGTTGGGAACACCCTTTATGCCTGTTAACTCATCTCCTAACTTGGAGATAACCTCCGCCGGTTTTAAACGTGCGGAAATGACCATTCACGGTCTCGCGCATAAGCGTAGTGGTTTTAACCCGCTTAGCCTTTGGCTTCTCCACCTTCTTAGCCACTTTAGTGCCAATGTCCGCATAGACACCTTCATATATGGTGTCTGAGTCTGATTCCGTAGAAGTAGACTCAGTGGACGAATCAGAAGAAGAATATTTCCTCTTCCTCTTCTTCTTTTTGGACTTAGTCTTCTGCTTTTTGCGAAAACCAGTCTCTGCCCGCTCCTTGGTGAATTCATCACCCGAAGAAATCACCTGTTTCTTCTTCTTCCTCCGTTTAGGAGAAGGAGGAGGAGGAGCCTTAAGCTCCACCACTGCGTCTGTGTCCAAAAAATCCTCATACGAATCCTCTTGGACACTCGGCCTACGCCGCTTCCGAGACACGGGCGATTTGGAAGTCAAGATGTGGCTTTCCAACCGTGCAAAGCGAGCCTCCCAATCTGGAGGCGCAGGCACCTCAGGCACTGCGTCCTCGTCCGGGTCGGAGAGGATATGCGCCCGGGGCTGTGTCGACGGCCCTGCCGACAACACAGGTGAGGAGTCGTACTCCTCGTCCACTCCACTCGGAACACGCCCCTCGGCTGCTGCTGCACCGCGCTTACACCGCTTCGTGGCCATCAGGAACTGTAAACAAAGATTTTTGGTCAGTCCTGGTATATATATTTGTCACAATTTGGTTGTTTCAAACTCAATTGGACATCTGGTGGTGTTAGAGAACGTGTTTATACCGTTATAACACAGGCGTAATAAGCTAAATTTGTGTGTGGATTATGGGTCAAACCCAAATCTTTACGCGGGGTCGGGACCAGTGTATCGGCCCGCCCATCCCTCTGTTCCGCACACTTCTCCCACCTGTGACTACTACGTCAACAAGTTGGAGAAAATGCTACGAAACTCGGAGAAACGCCTGAAAATTTTTTTTGTCTAGGGGAGTCTATGAAAGAAACCCAGGAGCATCTCCAACATTACTCTCTATTAGAGTACGAGAGAATTTCCACATGAGATAGGGCGAAACCCACATCTCTACCCATAGTCACACGGTGACCCGGGTGTTGACAGAACTGCTAATGACCGGTTTGGTTCCTTCGAGAAACCCACTCGAGTGTTCTATCCTTGGTTGGTTTTATAACCAAATAACTCGTCCAAAATGGACCAACGAAAGTCTAAACTTTCCATATTGATGCTCTAATGCATCATAATTAAGCTAACCACAGTTTTTATTATACTTACTGCGTATTTGCTTGTATGTAGACTAATTTTGCCGGAGCAACCCAACGACACGTTATCCAGTCGTGAGTTGTATATGCTAATTGCTGGTACCGGACGTGCTTACCTCTCCCTAGCCTGAGGCTAGCCTGAGGCTGTTTACCGAGGTAAAATATATATATAGTCGGATGACAAATGAGACAGGCGATAGGAACTTGGTTTGGGATGAGATTTATTCTCTGGTAGGAGGAAAATGGCCCTGCCAATAAAAATGTGAAATTAACCAAATGGTCCGTTGGGTATGAGTCGCCGATGAAGAACGGGGAGGGCCAGAGAGTGGCCGAGACAGTGGTGACTCAGGTGTCAGTTTGCTCTAAGTGGGGTGTCATAATAGGGGCCGTTAGAATAAGTGTGTGTGCGCGTGTGTGTGTGTGGGTGTATGTGTGTGTGTTTTCAAGCCCTGCTTCTAGGCGCAACATTCACCATTTTCATCAACCCCCTAACACTATTATTATTAGTTCTGTAATGTCACACAGGGAAGGGAAGGGTTGACTTACATAGCTTGTAAGGCATACATACAAAAAATCCTTCAAATTGTCTTTAAGTGATAGTAGGGCTTTCACTACTTTCCAAGTCTATAATATGCCCGAACATGAATGACACTAATAGCCACAGCTTTACCACAGAGACTCTCAGACTATGGTTTAATAACTCAGAAAAAATGGGTTGTAAACCACTTACCTTTTTCTGTTTGCAAAGCATTAGGGAATGGCCAAGAGGAAATGCTGAAGCTTCAAGCACCCCTATTACACAGGTGCGACTTCAAACGGGCACACCACTATCGAGTTTTTCTCATTCCACACTGTTTTACCACTGACCATTTGGAGTCAGATTAATCAAATTAGTGGATAATAGAAGTCAACTTTAAAGGATAACTTTCATTAAGATTGTATAGTCCGATGAAGCATCAAATTTTCTAAACCAAAACAAATATCTAGATTTAATTGTATATATCTAACTTAGATACTGACGCACTTATTAAGTCCAAAAATCTACCAAACCAGGAGATGGATGCTCAACTCATTCAGCCATCCTGTCTGGTATCTTTAAATGTGTTTAGGGTGATGTCAGCGGAATGGGAAAAAGAGATGCCCCTTAAGCAATTACAGAAGCTAAAAGATGAAAGGATTCCCATCCAAATCATGGTTCTGTACTGGCAAATCGAACCCGCTTAGCAACCTTTGACTATTCCACTATTAAAAAACACAAAATCTGTGGGTTCGAATGCCACGATCTACCAAAGTGGGAGACGGAGCCGCCATTGTTTTAAGACTGCGCGCACCTTGTCAGCTCCCTCTGGTGTATGTTTCTTTTCCGACTTATACACCCACAGCTCCGACTTCTCGACCATCAGCCGCAGCTCGTCCAGGTCCGCCTTGATCTGCTTGTAGTTCTCCACGTCACTGTCCGACACGAGCAGCTGCACCTAACACACACGGGCACGAGTCAGTAGCGTCTCCAGTCAACATTTTGTTTGTTTGTTTTTTGTTGGAACATTAGTTGATTCAAGTTGCACAGTCCGATGGTTTTGAGTTTCGGTCATTTTTCTGGGATAAATATATCGAATTGATTGTCATAATCTACCTTAATGTACTTTGAAGTAACTTTTATTTTAAATAGATAAGTTTTGAGATATTTGAAGTGCAAACATGTGAAATTAGTTTTGGCAAGCATACCAAAACTCTGACACCATAGGCTTTAGCAGTAGTAGGTTCTATTAAAATTGCCAATAGCGTTGCAATTTCAATTTATTGGCCCAACAATTCTAAAGCTATATCCTTTTACTTGTTATACATAAAAGCTGCAGAGTCCTGTGATGCATCAACATTTCAAAACCAAACCAATTATCTAGCTTTGACTACATATCTAACTTAGATACTGATGAACTTCTTAAGCATTTCTTGCCACAAAAGTCTGCACACCACCTGAAAATCCCAAGCTAGGCCCCTGGGATAACTTAACATGTCTGCTAGTTATTATAGCAACAAGGCTAAAAATAAGTTAATGTAACTAATGTACATACTTGTTTGAAGGCTCCAAGGACTTCTTGGCGTTGCGAGAAGTGTCTAAATAGAAGTTGCAATGCTCCAGACACGAGGGCAGGGTAGTTGTGCATCACCAGATTTAGCAAGACTCGTAGAAACTTCCGACCTCCTTCGCCATCAAGATCCAACTCAGCCATCTCTGTACTGGAACGAGTAAAAGGGGTTCATTGTGGGTTTTCCTGTCTCTCTTTGTCTCTCTTCTGTGTCTCTCTATGTACCTGTCTCTCTCACACCCTCACACATCCAGTCTTCACAGCCTATCTTATATATAATATACATATAATATATATTATAAATAATATATATATATATAATTTAATATATGAAATATAGATAATATATATAATACATATTATTTAATATATAATATATATACATTCTCCGTCTTTATCTGCCTCTCTCACGTGACATAGACTTTCCGTAGCTGTAACTGCCTATTCACAGGCTTGAGACGTGTTCCTCCACTCGCGGGTTGTGAGGGCAGTTCCTGTCCTCTGAACAGCCCTTCACTTCATTCTCGTTGAAAGAGAAGTTAGCAATTACTCATACCTCGGAAGCCTCAGTTCAACTAACCGAATCCACCTCGGACTCTGCCTACAGAGTATTCTTAGCACAGGGAGAGTTTCCGTATGATCCATATTAACCCTATCAGCCCTAACGAGACTTTAATTGTTAAATCTCTGGAGTCCTAACCGAATTGTTGACAAATCTGAATATGTGATGGTAGTGCAGTTAAATTGATACACTGTTGAAAATAAAGACTTACAGGTTAATTTTATTTGAAAGTAAAATTTATTTCTCCTTCAAATGAAATCAAATTTAGCCTCCTTGGTTTTACTTGTCATGAGATATGGCTTTGGAAATCAACAACTTTGTAAACAAATTAATTATACTTTTGCGGGCGCCTTCAGGCTCTCGCGGACTGTAAGCATGTGAAACTTGTGGGCGCTTTTGGCCTGAGGCGATTGGCCTGAGACTTTTGGCCCGGAGGCTTTTGGCCTTAGGCTTTTGAGCCTTTTCACCCAGACGGGGCTTGAACAGCTATTTGTGTGCCTATAGATATGATATCTCGACAACCAACCGATATCCGAGAAACAATGTAAAGAAAATAAAAGTTACATTGCATGCTAAAAAGTTGTCCCCTGTCCTGAATTAGCAAATAAGCCGACATGAATATATATAGTGTTATAGGAAAGCATAACCCACTCAAGAGGTTGGGAGTGCAAACACTCATGCCCGCCCCGTGTGGGCATATCATAACTTGTGAGTGCATGGGTAGATCTCATAATGTGTCACCGACAAATAGACTTTTATTTCAGTTAATCTGCATAATACAATAAAATGTGCAAAGGTTATTAAAATACATACAGCTATGTATCAGCGATAATATATGCAGGAGTAACTTACTAATAAGTTACCCAGAGTAAGCAAGATTCACCTGCTTTCCACATCTCAGTTAGGTACGGGTTCAGATAGCTAATATCTTAAAGCTGCATAGTCCAAGGAAGCATATACTTGTCAAAACTAAAACAATTATCTAGATTTGATTCTACATATCTAACTTGGGCACTGATGCATTTATTAAGCATTTGTGACACAGAAGGGAACACTGAACCAATTTAATAGAACTTGTTCCTATTGTAGCCTATGGGGTCAGAGTTTTGGCGTGCTTGCCAAAACTAATTTAACATGTTTACACTTCAAATATCTCCAAAGTTAGCCATTTGAAATAAAGGTTACTTCAAACGAAAGTAGAGTACATAATAGCAATCAATTGAATATATTTATCTCAGAAAAATGACAGAAATTCAAAACCATCGGACTATGGAACTTTAAGCAGTCGACGGAAATAGCTTCATCTCCCAGTGCTCAAGTAGCCTAGCGGCTAGAACCTGAACTAAACTCAACACAAATACATATGCATACAGATATATCAACACACAGACCTATACATTTTCGCTCCCTCTCCCTCTCTCTCGCTGCCTCCTTCTCGCTCCCTCTCTCTCCCTCCATCTCTCTCACTCCCTCCACCCCCCTTAAATACTACTGACACATCCCAAAACCTATTATATTTGGGTTTGGGTGGGTTTATTTCATACACTGATCTAATAAACCAGTGTACTAACTGATGCTTTCCAAACGTTTGTCCATCTATCCTCGGTGCACATCTTGCTGCATTAATTGCACCAAATCCTAATCCCTCATTTTCTAATATTCTTAGAAATTGGGCTATTGTAGGTTTTAATGGCTTGACTCCTCCTTTAATCAGACAATGAAGTCCCCATTTCTTTAAATAACTTGTGTATAATTTCACCGTTCCTTTCCTCAAGATATGTGAAATAAGTCTTTCTTGTGTAACCTTGTCTAAACCATATTGTTCTAAGTGTTTTCTTAAAAAAGGAATGCCATAAAGGGTGTCGTTGACACGTCTCCGTGAACTGTTAGTGGTCCTTGATGTTGTACTTGTAGGTTGTTCCTTTCTCGTGGAAACCTGAGCATGTCTTTTGCTTCTAAGGTTACTGCCGCTAGCCATGGTTGTGTGTCCCATGCTGATTCTATCAGTACTGCGTGTGAGTGATTCATAATGATCTTCCTGGCCACTCTGCTGATAATGCTGAATGGTGGGAATATGTAATAAAATTTATTATTCCAAATCAGAGAAAATGCATCTACTCTCCATGCTTCTGGCTCTGGATGCCAAGACACATATTTGGGTAACTTTTTGTTGTTGCGTGATGCAAATAAGCCAATTTCTGGTTTGCCCCATTTATCACAAATGTGGTTAAAAATACTCCGATTTAATGACCATTCTAGATGGTCGTGAAAATGTCTACTTTTCTTGTCAGCCAAAGTATTTTGACTGCCTGGAAAATGTGCTACCACTAGCCATATGTCGTGTTCCTCTGCCCAGTCCCATATTAGTTTGGCTAAATGGTTACATGGTTTGCAACGAGTCCCTCCCATATTACGTATATAAGCCATAGCTGTAGTGTTTGTTATCTGTTAATATCTTTACATGATTTTTAGGTCGGTAAACTAGGCTATGTAATCCTAGTTTAGTTTTTTGTTGTTTTATGTCTTAGCAACATCTAAGGTCATATCAGGACGGGTACCGACTTTTGACAGTGTGCACTCATGGTGACTTTATAGTGCTGTCCCACTGGGAAACCAGGCCACCACCACCATGATCTGATATCCCACTCAGTCACATTATCCTGACACTGAGGAGACCAGTCCTTGCCCTGTCCTAATAATGCCGAGTGCCTGGCTAGGAAACGACAAGTATCAATTTTAAAGTCATTGGTTTGACTCGACCAGGGTTCGTACCCATGACCCCACGATCTACCAGCACGGGAGACGGATGCTCTAACTCCTTCAGCCATCCCATCTGGTCCCACCTGTTGCCTGTTGGTCTCTGTGAGCCCCCCAACCCTCTAGCGAAGCGTCTGTTGTAACTGTAGTGTTGGGTTCTCCCATTCTAATGGAGTTGGGCGAATTAGTAATGTGTGATAGCCACCACATAATATCATTAGGCCTTCTGGCAAAATGGTCATGGGCCGTACAAAATTCCCTTTAGTGCGTGCCAACGCTAAGTTATTATCTATTTCTAGAGATTTAATATGTGCCTTGCCATACAGAATAGCTGGAACATAGGCTATCATAATTCCTATCAGTATTGCCACTTGCCTTATCTTTGGTTTGTTCAATTGTAATAATTGGTTTGCTTTTGTTGTAAATTAATCAACTTTTTGTTCAGTTAATGAAATGGTCATTTTTGTGGTGTCAATAAAGAATCCCAGAAACTTTAACTTCTTTGTTGGTGTTAATACTGATTTAGTTTCAGGTGTGTAGAAACCTAATTTGTTAAATGTCTCGTATAGTTTGTCTACTGCTGTCTGACAATGGCGTTGTGTTTGTGCCACAATAAATGAGTCATCAATATACGGAAACATAACATGTCCTTTCCTAGCCATGTGGGAAAAGACTGGTTTAAGCAACCTTGTGAAAATGTGTGGAGCACAAGCTAGTCCATTAGGCATACAGGTAAACACATAAGGTTATCATTCCAACAAAACCTGAGATATTTATGATCAGATTTATAAATTGGTACTGTATAGTATGCATCTCTAAGATCCACACTGGCTAGCCAAGGGTCTTGCGTTACTAAGCCTCTAGCTGTTTCTAGCGAAAACATTTTGAAATGTTTATACTCAACTAATTATTTTAACATTGTTAAGTCCAAAATTAGTCTGACATCTCCATTTGGCTTGGGTCTCATGAAAATAGAGAGAAATAAATTCCCCACGCTCATGAAGTGCTGGTTCTATAATGGCTTTTTCACAAAATTGGTGAACCTGAAAATTCACGACTTCGCATTCTGAAGTATCAAAACGGTAAGGAAAGGGTATGCTATCTTGAATAGGCTCCTCCAAAAGTGGTATTCTCACTCCTTCCGCTAAGCTAAGTATAGCTAAATTCTCCGTAATGTTATTCCATTCCGGTAGGCAATTATTTAGATTACCAGCTTTAAATTTGCTTACTGAAGTCTGCGTTGCCACTTCTACTTGTTCCCTGGGCAGGGGAACAGTTTCTGGGCATTGAACTCCCTCTTGAAGGGTCTGTTCCCGTCGTTCCAGCCGAATGACTGCCTCTGGCCCCTTCCCCTGGCCTGATAGCCGTAGTTCGTTCCAAACTGGCCTCCTCGCTGTCCAGTTTGACGGCTTAGAAAATCCTGCCTCGTCTTCTTGAAGCGGGCAGCATTCGTGTGTCTAGATTTCTTTTTGTCCGTTTCCATGTGTTTCCCGTACTTGGATCGGGTCTCCACTTGTTTAAACAAGTACTGGAGTTACCCACCGAATATCCTAGTTTTGTCCAGCGCTAGCCTTTCATGGGCTTGGGGGCAAGGAATAACGTATATTCCTTCCCGTCATTGTCCAACACCTTCTTGGACTTGGCTACCTCCTTTCCAGCATCTGTACAGACCAGCTTGAAGATGTTTTCGAAACGTCTGTAGGAGAGGAAATTGCTGGCCACTGTGAGCCGCCCAATTCCCCCGACCATTTCCTCGCACAGCGACGAGAACTTGTTCTTAGTCATCATCCTATTTGCTATAGGCTTGATGGCTGCGAGAACCGATAGTACAGCCGTGTGTACGGTGTGGTGTGTAGGGCCCCTCAAACCTTTTGTGGTCCTCACTCAGCTTGACATCGCTATCCATCTCTTTGATGGCCAATTCCAGGATCCCTTTGATCCCCGTGAACTTTTCTGCCAGCTTCATAATCACTTCCACCGGCTTGAAAGTGTTGAAGTGGCCCTGAATGGTCTTCCTCATCATGGTGGTGGTCTGGATCTTTTTCCTCTTAAGTGTCTTGCACTTCTTGACCACCTTGCCACTGAGCTTGACGTATTTACCCACCCGCTGCATGTCCGAGTCAAAGTTAGTTGATCACAAGTCTGACGACGAATCCGAGGAAGAAGCTTTACTCTTCATGCTCTTCTTGGACTTATTTTTCTTACTCTTCTTCACCAGCGGCTTCTTCTTATGAGCTGTGGTGAACTCATCCCCATCCGAAGACTGTTCTTTCTTCTTATGCTTGCGTTTGCACGCAACCACAACCACTTCCTCAGGCGACTCATAGTCTGAGGAGTCCTGATCTTCGGATAGATCCTCCCAATCGGAGTCTTCCAAAACTTGCACAGGCTTAGCACCCATAGTAGCCTTCGGTCTAGAGGGGAGCATTTCCAACTTGAGTTGCACAAGACGCATCAGTCGTGCATCTAGGTCAGCCGGGCAGGGCTCAGAGCCCTCTGCCTCCTCAGAATCCCTTTGTTCTGGCAACCTTTGTACTCGTACCGGTGGTGACAGGTCTTCGTCTTCACTGAGCTCTCGAGGTGGGTCAGCTTTACTCCGCTTCGTAGCCATAGCTGGGAGTCTGCAAAACACCAAAACCAAAGGTTAGGCATTATTCAAGGTTAATATCACACAGGTAATTAAAGCATAAAATACCAAGTGTGTGCACCATGGTGTTAAATCCGTATTTAAACCGTTTTTAACACAGGCGTGTGGGAATTTGACTGTCTTAGGTAAATGGTATGGACAACCAACCGAAACCAAACGAGGGGTAGGGACCAGTGTAGTGGTCCCTCCCACACTCTGTCTCCCGTAAACTTCTTCCACCACTGGCTTTCATTGCCAACAAGTTGAAGAAAATACTACCGGACTCGGAGGTACGACTAATAACAATTGGGGAATCTTAAAGAAACCCAGGAAAAAATCCTGACGATGAAAGTGGCTCCTGCCAAACATCTCTCCATTCGGCAAAGGGCGGCATAAAAAACAATGGCTGCATTGTTCTAACGATGCTACGACACATTGTAATTAACTGTAAAACAGTAAATACTCAATGAAAAGTTATAAAAACTTTAAGTATGTGAATGCTAACATGACCGACCATAACGTCACCAGGTAAAATGGTACTAACCTGGTTGGTTTTGTAGTTAATGTAGATAAACTGCCGGAGCTACTCAACAAACATCCTCCCATTGTGAGTAGATTATGCTAATTGCTGGACCCGGATGTCCTTCCTTCTCCCTGGACTACGAGTAGCCAGAGGCGTAGTACCGAGGTATTATATACATATATATACACATATGTTATATACAGATACATAGTATAGTTATACGAATCTTACCTGGTACAGATGATGGATAACTCTTGTTTTCCCGAGGTATAAGCCTCGGGTGGTCGTGGGCTAGGGAGAAGGAAGCAACATCCGGGTACAACAATCTTCACCTAATTAATCAGGATAAAATTGAGCTTTATGATGGAAATCTGATGTTTTCGTTTGGCACAAGCGAACGTAGTGGTCGTGGCAGGGTGTGGTGGGTGGGCCCTAGCCCACGACCACCCGAGGCTTATACCTCGGGAAAACAAGAGTTATCCATCATCTGTACCAGGTAAGATTCGTATAACTATACTATTTTACCTCGGTACTAAGCCTCTGGCTGCTCGAGGTCGAGGGAGACCTTTACGTAGCCTCAATTTTATCCTCAATCATAAATGAACATAACAATGAGTCAGTAGTAAAATTAAACTTTGTACATCTCACCCAATGCTGTTAGTCGTTGAGTAGTCGGGTTGCCACCCCACTTGTCTTTTCTAGCCGTTTGTTGTAATGTTTAGCAAACGACTTGGCCGTCTTCCAGCCGGCATGAGCCAGGATTCTCCTTACTGAAATTCCCAGCGTCCTTGCCTTCGAGGCCATCGCACCTCTTGTAGAATGCGAAGCATAGCGACCCGTGTCAATGCCCGCTAACTTGAGCACAATAATCGTCCATCTGGCGAGTGTGTCTCTTGAAATCGCTTTATGTGGCCTAATAAAACTCACCAAAAGCTGATTAGAATTCCGTATTACCTTAGTCTTGGAAATGTAGGCCCTAATGGCTGACACAACACATAATTTCCTATTATGCGGGAAGCTAGTTAAATGAATGGAGGAAAGGGGGTCTCCTGTCCTATTCGATTTTAGCAACTTATCCAAATCGAAGGTGGCCTCTCTTTTATCGATATCAAGCCCTTGTAACGAAAGAGCCACAATTGTCTGTCCTCTATGTCCAGTTACTAAAAGTAATAGCACTGCTAACTTATAACCTAAATGTTGGATAGAAAGTAAGTTGTTTTCCGGCCAATCCCGAAAAAGCTTGAATACTGTCGAAACATCCCAGAACCGATTATATTTTGGTTTCGGCGGATTCCTCACATATATCGACCTTACTATCCAACGAATAACCTCGTGCTTACCTATAGTTTGTCCGTCAATTCTAGGCAGAATGACTGAAAGTGCGCAACGAGCCGCATTAATAGCACCATAACCCAGTCCATCATCCTCCATCATACGTAAAAACCGTCCTACCTGGGCGATGGATGGTTGCATCGGCTTAACTTTATGCAATAAACAGTAAAGTCCCCATTTCTTCAAATAACAAGAGTACAGCTTAACGGTACCAGGCCTCCATGCGTCCGAAATCAGCCTAGCCTGGGTAATTTTGTCCAACCCAAACTGTTTTAAATAAGAACTTAGAAAAGGAATGCCAATAACGGTGTTGTGGCCACATCCCCTTGGCTTGTCACTCTGCCTTGATGTTCTAAATTGACTGGGCCTCTTGGGAATTTTAAACAATCCTTCATTTCCCATTCCACTGCCGCCCGCCATGGCTGAGTGTTCCAGTCCGGCACTACCAACACTGCATGTGTCTGGTCTAGCCTGATCTTTCTGGCTACTCTGCTGATTAGGCTGAATGGGGGAAAAATATAGTAAAAAGCATCATTCCAGATCATAGAGAAAGCATCCACTCGCCAAGCTTGTGGCTCAGGATGCCAAGACACATATTTATCAAGTTTTTTGTTCCTCCGAGAAGCAAAAAGATCTATCTCTGGCTTTCCCCATTTAAGACAAATAGTTTGAAAAATGTTTGCACTGAGGGACCATTCCAAATGATCGTGAAAATGTCTGCTCTTTTTGTCCGCTAATGTATTTTTGCTGCCTGGAATGTGTGCAACCGTGATCCACACGTTTTGTTTCTCAGCCCAGTTCCAAATGAGCTTGGCAACAGTGTTGCAAGCTGAGGACCTTGAACCCCCCATATTCCTTATATAGGCCATTGCAGTAGTGTTATCAGTTAACACTCGGACATTAAGTCTAGGGACCTTAACTAAACTTGTTAAACCCAGATAAACAGCCCGTAGCTCTAAAACATTAATGTGGTCATCTATCTCATCTTCTAACCAACGGCCCCCTGTCGCTTCGTTATCCCTATGCGCACCCCAACCCTCTAGGGAGGCGTCTGTAGTTACTAAAGTGTTAGGTTCATCCATACGTATGGGATTCGTGGCGTGAGTGATATGTCGCAACCACCAAAGAATATTCTCGTGCCCTTCCTTGGAAATGGTCATGAGCCTTTCGAAATTGCCAACCGATTTAGCCAGAGCGACATTTTTATCTATTTCAAGGGACTTAATATGCGCTTTACCATACAAAACAGCTGGTGCATAAGCCACCATCAGCCCGATTAAAACTGCTACTTGTCGTATCTTAGGTCTTTTTATTTTCAACAAATTACCCGCTGTGGTTTTAAACTTATCAACCTTGTCCGACGTCAGGGTGATAGTCATATCTTTCGTGTTAATGAAAAACCCCAGAAATTTTAGATTTTTGGTAGGAGTGAGAATCGACTTAATATTGTGGACATAAAACCCCAAATCGGTTAGAGAATTACACAAATCATTAATTGCCAATTGGCAGTCAATTGCTGTGCGTGCTACTATAAATGAATCATCAATGTAAGGGAACATAACGTGTCCTTTCTTTGCCATCTCAGCAAAGACGGGTTTCAACAATTTTGTGAAAAACCTTGGCGCACAAGCTAGACCATTGGGTAAACAAGTAAATTGGAACAATTGATTCCGCCAAAAGAAACGAAGAAATTTTCGGTGTCCCTCACAAATTGGGACAGTGTAATAGGCATCTTTTAGGTCCACACTTGCCAACCAAGCATCCTGCATAACCAGATCGCGTGCTGTCTCTAACGAAAACATTTTAAAATGTTTATAAACCACCAACTCATTAAGTATGGTTAAGTCCAGAATTATCCTGACTTCGCCATTTGGCTTTGGTCTGGAGAATATATTCGAAATATATTCTCCGTCAGTATGCTGTGCTGTCATAACAATACCCTTAGCTATAAATTTCATAACTTCTCGATCTAACGCTACTTGTTCATCTAAAGCAAAACGGTAAGGAAAGGGAACTTTTGTCTGCACTGGGATTTCTATAAAGGGAATTCTAAGCCCTGTAACTATCTCCAGAACCGTCTGGTCAGTAGTTAACTGTTCCCACTCACTAACATTGTAAGCAATATTGCCAGCTCTAAACATGCTTACACTGGTCTGTGTTGCAGGCTCTACTTGTTCCCTGGCTTGGGGAACGGCCTCTGTGAGGGAGTGTCCCGCTTGAAGGGTCGATTCCCATCGTTCCAGCCGTACTGGTTCCTCTGGCCTCTTCCCCTCGGCTGGTAGCCTTGGTTTCTGTTCATGAAACGGCTGCCCGGTAGTCCGGACCGCCGCCCTCGAAAATCCGCCCTGGATTTCTTAAACTTGGCCAGGTTCAAATCCTTCTTCCCGTCCAGATGCTTTGACTGTTTCGCCGCCGTTTCTACTTGTTTGAAGAGGTATTGCAGCTGACCACCAAACATCTTGTTTTGGTCCAGAGGCTTGCCTTTGACCGGTTTAGGCGGCAAGAAGAGGGTGTATTCTTTTCCGTCATTGTCGACAACCTTCTTAGATCGTGCCACCTGTTTCCCAGCATCAGTAGTAACTGACTTAAACACATTCTCGAACCTACGGTAGGAGAGGTAATTACTTGTCGCGGTAAGAGCGGCAATAGCCGAGTTCATATCAGGGGTGACCGTGGTAAACTTATTCCCCACCATCATACGGTTAGCCACCGGCATGATGGCGGCAAGCGCAATCAACACCCCCTTATGGGCGTTGTGAAGACATGTCTCCCACTTCTTACGTTCCTCGCTCATAATAACATCCTCGTCCATCTCCTTGATAGTAGCCTGCGGGATCCCTTTAATACCCGTATACTTGGGTGCGAGCTTAGTGAGCGTCTCAATAGGTTTGAAGGAATCAAAATGTCCCCTCAAATTCTGACGCATAAGGGAGCAAGTGTTAATTCTTCTCTTTTTGACCGCCTTGATCTTTTTCTTAACCTGCTCCGTGATGTCCGCAAATGCACCAGCATGCGGTTCATCTGACTCCGACTCCGTAGGGGTGGAATCATTGGATGAGTCCGACGAAGAAGATTTAGCCCTCTTTTTCTTGGATTTCGACTTCTTCTTCGTTCTCTTGACCTTCTTACTCTTATTCCTTGCCCTATAATACTCATCCCCTGAGGAATCTTTCTTGGCCCGCTTACGCTTTTTACCCAAAACCACCTCCGAGTCGGTAGTTTGATCATCCGACAAGTCCTCCCACTCAGACTGCTCCGTAGAATATTCCTTTGTGGGAGCCTTATGCCGCGGTAACGGGAGAAGCTCCTGTAGCTGTTCCCGTATGAGCCTCACCATCTGCTCCGAGGCACCGACCCGGGACGGCCCCGCCTCCGGCGACCGGTCCCGCGATAAGCCATCGCCCTGGGAGAGCCCTGCCTCAGGCGAGCGGTCCCGTGATGGAGCCGACTCGCGTGCAGGGGTCGCGTCACCGTCACTTGAAGCGTGTGATGCACCTTTACTACTCCGCCTCGTAGCCATCTCGAGTCGTCTGAAATCCAAACAAATGAATTAGAACGCACTCAAGGAGCACTAGAACACGTAGAACAGTGCAAACGTGCTTGCAGCACATATACCGTGCCTGCCGCACTACTAAATTTGGGTTTAAACCGTATTTACACCGATTAAACCAGGCGTGAGAAGCTAATGGCATATCGACCGTGCATCGCTCGGTGCCCCGAGACGAAAACCGATCGAGGGGTCGGGACCAGTGTAGGAACCCGCCCACGCTCTCCGTGACATACACTTCTCCTTCCCGTGATTTCTACATCAACGAAACGGAGAAAATATTATGTCACTCGGAGGTACGCCTCAGAAAAAAACTATCTAACGACGAAATGGCACCAGCCAACATGTCTCTCCGTTCAGCAACGGGCGGCAATCTAACACTAAGCGACGCAATGGCTCCCGCCAACCTGTCTCTCCGTTCGGCAACGGGCGGCAAAAATAAAATGGATGCCTCAATCTCTACGGCACCAAAGATACATTTAACTACGTAAAATAGTGAATACTACTCTAGTATCTGTGACAAATTGTGCTACAAAGCTTTAAACACAATATATCTCACTTCTGTATAGGTACTTACTGTAGAAATCGGTAAATCCTCGGTAATTAGAATTGGTGAAAGCTTAAACGTGTTGTCGTATTAAGCGGATTATGCTAATTGTTGTACCCGGATGTTGCTTCCTTCTCCCTCGACCTCGAGCAGCCAGAGGCTTAGTACCGAGGTAAAATATCCCATATAACACAAACACACACAATTTTTTTTTTATAAACAAGGTGTGAAAAATGGTAGGTGAAGAAAGAAATGAATGGAAAAGGTCAAATGGGATTATTCGAATATAATACATAGGGTGGTCTGCAGACATTTCCTATGACAGATGTGCCATAGGCGCGGTGCCACTCGGCAAGTGTCCTGATTTGTTGACACATGGAAGGGCTATGGAAGGGCTATGGAAGGGTATGAGGAGTGTGGTGGAAATCACGCAGGCTGAAAGAACCCCTGATTAGGCTTGAACAATGATCCAGACATTCAGTTTCCAGACAACCACTTGAGGATGGTACGCTACATAAGTTGAACCCATGCATTGTTACAACCGACCATGCTCTGTATGAACAAGTACAGTGTGGAGAATCCTTTCATGAACAACTAATTGAGATAACGTTCCAATAAAAAAATATAATGTAAATAAGCTCTATATGGCTCAATACCGGAGATGAGAAGGAAATCAAATCAAATCATCAGTACTGCAAGTTATCAGCAACATAGAATACAATTACTTAACACATTTCTTCGAGTAGAAGCCCTAGGTATCGGGAAATATAAGAGCTGAATATTTGAGGATATATTTAAAAAGTAAGACTTAAACGTTTTCACCAACACCACATTCAGCTGAGGCATGCAGACATACGCCAACTGTAAATATTAACTTGATTCTTGACAGTCACTACACAACAACGCTCTCTCTGTGCATGCATGCCCTCAATAACCATGTCCAATAACAGCTTACAGTCTCACACCGCCCTACTATACTTATTAGCTACTAAGTAGGTCCCTTACATTCCATGTCATCTTAAAGGCCGGACTCAAACTATACATAAAGCGCCCATGGCAGACACTTCCTCCTTTGCTCTCAAACCCAACTGGTTTCTGGCCTTTAATAACAAACAGAAGCAACATATGCTTTAAAGCCAACTTGATCTGAGACACTCAATGGTGAAATGGTAATGACTGAGGCACGAAGGAATGATGTGTGCTGCCTGTGCATGGAGTCAGATGGCTGGTACTCAATCATTCTCCCACCACCATTTACGTGATCGATGAGACATGTACACATGATCGAATGGCTAGAGTAGGTACGCAGGCCTATTAGTAAAAATGAAAATCATATATTAACATCCTTAAGAAGCCAACCATGCTTTGTTTGTCTGCAAAACAGGAGGGAGTCTTCAACTGGACAAAAGGCTAAGAGACTCCTACCTCTTGCGTAGTGCACTAGGAATGATTACAAATGTTGTGGAGGCTAGCCCTTGCTTTAGGCCCTGCTCCATCACATTGCTGGCCGCATTGAGGTTGATGGCAGAGCTGCAATGGAATGGTTTTGCAATCAGTTCTGATGGCGTTTGGGAATGATCAGTCATGTTGGTGCTGTTTGCATTTAAGTCACAATCTTGTGCTCTCTGGTCCGACAGCGGTTCCTGTTTGCCAGTTACATGCTGTTTACTAGTAAGCGGAAGTTCTGGTGGTGGTGGTGGCGGTGGAGAAGGAGGAGGAGGAGCAAGCAGGCTTGGAGATATGACCAGGTGGTTTGTAGGGGGGATAGGCATTGCTTCTTGAACAATAGGAGACTCAGCTATACATTTGGTAGTCAAAGCACCAGCACCAAACTGATATTGTTCACAATCAAGACCAGCTTTCATTTGTGAAGCGGCACAACCCTCTCTCTGGCCATCACTGTCAAGGCCTCCGTCTGTTTGACCTGCCTGTCGGTCATCAGATTCAGGCTGCATTGGAGCGCTTTCGTCAACTGGATGATGCGCATCCCAATCCTGGTCAGGGCTTAAACCAGCAGCATCGCATTTCTGTGAACCCGCTTCCACATTGATGCCAAAGCCGCTGTGCCCAGTGCCTGGCCTGTCGCTCGCACACCGCAATGTGGATTCCAGTTTGCCATTGCTGGCTTCATCCTGCTGCTTATCACTTAAATGTCCATCAGAGGTGGTGGTCACATCGGGTATGTCACCACTCCTGGTGCAGCTTTCCTCCTCCGCACTTGAACTTCCGTGAATGCTTCCTGACATTTGCATGTCTCCATCCTCAGCACCAGAGTCCTCTATTGACTCTTCCAGGTCAGCATTCCTTCTGTAGCATTGGATTCTGTCTGCGTCCATCTCTTTCGGCATTTTCCCACTGGCATCTCCAGCACCACCTTCTAGAAAGATGCCGCATATCTTTTCATCAACTGCTTGCTCAAGAATGAGGTTATCGTTAATGTTGAGGGTAGGGAAGCCCGCTTCGCGTAATGTTCTAACTAAAGCGGTTTTGGTTGCGCCAGTTCCTGACAAACTCAAGAAGTCCCCAGGAGAAAGCACAAGTCTCTCATACCTGGGCAATACCTTAACAGGGTTCGGGGGGGAACAGATTCTCTGGGAGATTTTGACTCTGTGCAGTGTGATCGTCTGGTGGACGCTAGTAGCATTAGCTGCCTTGAGTGTTTGCTGGTGAAGTTCAGAAGGGACCTTGCTGAAACTGAAGGCAGACTGTAATAACTTCCTAAGTGCATGACATTCTGGCTCAAGAGATGACAACTTGTTGCCCATAACCGTCATCAGTAGGGAGACTATTTGCTTCTTCTGCTTGTCGCTGATTTCCATCTTAGGTGGGAGAATATCTTCTGCTGGGGGATCTGCGGTTACTTTTCCCTTGAGTGAAATTGGTATCAGAGAGGAAGATGAGGTGGAGGAGGACGAGGTAGATTCTCTGTCTGATTGTGGATTTTGATTGATCAATGAAGTTTGATCGCTATCTGGTGGATTGGGTCTTGGGTCTTGATTGTCAGGTGTTGGAGGATTCTGGTGGTCTTGGTGCTTGGAATGGGAAGGATGGCTACAAAGACGAAACATTTAATGAGACCGTTATTAAGGGTAAGGAGTTGATGCATCAGTGAAGCATGGACCCAATAAGAGATGACCTGAGTTACATGGCTGTGGGGATGTAGGCAACAGCAGAACAACATTTTGTATTCGGAAATAAAACAATATATAACAAGTCAACGCATAGATCTATCGTCGTCTATGTTGGAATGGTAGGAGAACTAGAAGACCTAGTAGCTAAACGCTGCAAGATAAATCTACCACACACACATTTGTACATGCACTTCATGCCAAGAGATGGAGATGGAGTGTTGTCATGATACAAGTCAATTAGGGAAAGAGTTGCTATATATAGTCCATAAGGAAATACTATCGAAACTTTGCATAGTAAATCAAGCATGCTGGATGACAATTATTACATATCAAAATCTAGTAATGGTCATCTATATGGTATTAAATTAGTCAAACCAAAGATCAATAGAACATTAGAAGTGCAACACAGAATGTTTAAGGAGTTTGACGTACGAGAATTTATTTTAGCTGATTAAATCATGCATTCTCTGGTTTAAGAGAATTTTTAACTCGAAGTGGTGTTGCCACAACACATTTCCTTTAAAAAAAAACCACAAGGCTGTCAGAGGTTTGGAATAGTCAGAGCAGGAGAGACGTCATAGTCAACAAAAATCAGATTCCATGTGAACTTACGGGTCCTCCCAACTGGTAATCCAATATAATACAACTTTAGCTAATCATGCATTAGTCTATGTATAGTGCCTTTAAATAGCGAGGCAATGTGATGAATTCAGAACAAATCGCCATAAGTCTATGTTTCTATGATTTAAACAAGGGTTCGATACAAAGTACTTACAACAAATATAAACATCGTTACTCTATAATGACATATTTCATCGCAGTGTATCGTAAATATTTGTACTGACTTGCTATAAGTGTGAGAGATGTCATTGTCATGTGAACTTATACGAGACTGAGATAAAAGATTTAAGCATTACCTTCCACCAAAGATGTCTTCTGCCTGGGCACCAATACTCTCGAGATCCAGCCCTATAAGAAAAACACCGATGATGCAACGCCTCACTGAAGTTACTTTATTTTCACAAAGAAGGGCTCTGACTGATGTACTTTGTTATGGGCACTACTATATTGTATACTATATTCAACTAGCTTTAACCCATGCACAGCATGGCTTAAAGCTAGGCTCCACATCAATCTCTGGCATAATTTTGTGTTAAGGCGGTCACAATGACAGTCTGGTCAAAGTGACCAAAGTTAGTAAAAAACCATAAATATTAATATGAAATTCAATTTCTTTTCAATTCAAAATTAATATGAAATGTGTATGTTAGGCACAAAAAACATGCTATTAACAACCCATACATGGCGAAGCATCAGTAGAGTACGATGATGCATGTTGGCAGCACCGATTAACCGAGGAGTAGTGATCAGAACGACCCTAAAACTCTACCACCGTTCAGTATTATATATATAATAGGGAAAACGGTTTCAATTTGGCTAGACATATGAGCTTCACGAATTAATGAGGGAGAAATGTAAGTAATAAAGTCAAATACTTAAATTATAATCTAATATGGTCTTAGTTTTGTATATTTAATTTCCATGTATTTGCCTTACTGCACTGAATATTGCCAGGGTTTTAAAAAACGATAACTACATGTAACAGGGTAAGATTCTATGTTTTACATGGTAATAGGAACTTTTCTATTTTTATATGGGTACAGATATGAAGAAATTACCACACATACGTGACTAAATTCTAAACGCCACAGGACAACAATGACTACATTGGTCGTAATGCGAAGCATTTCGTTTGATGCGAGGGAAGGGAGAGCGACTCACCCCCCCCCCCCCTCTACCCGGGCCTTCACCCAGCATTCGCGCCTCGCGCGACGCCCGCTGCTCACCCTCGCCCTCCCCCGGCCCTGAGCGACTCACGCCTCTCCTGCCACTGCTCACTTTCCCCCTTATAAGGCCGCCCGGCCGCCTCCCTCAGGCACTCAGCCTCCAGCCGCCTTCCAGCTCTCTGCCCTTTTCCTCTTTGGCTCTACTCCACCTCGGACTCCACCTCGGACCACTGCTCCTCTGCCGACCCTGCACCATGCCCGGCCGCGGCAAAGGGAAGAGTCGGAGGAACTCCAAGACCTCCGGGATGGCCACACCAGGACCCTCCTCGGGCTCCCCGGGTAGCCCCGTCCCCTCTGCGGCCCCGACCTCCCCGGCAGCACCCTCGGGCCAGCCCAGCAGCGAGACGGCCCTCCTCATCGAGGCCATCACCCGCCTCACCAGACGCATGGACAAAGACCTGGACGTCAGGGGGGAGGCCCGAGGGGCCCCGCGGAGCCCCCCGCCCACGCCGAGGTGGGAGCCCGCCTGCAGCCTGCACCACGTCCCGGCGCCTCGGGCGTACGCCGCAGCCGGGAGCCGGCCGCCGCCCCCACCTCAAGCGACTCAGCCCGGGGGGCCGGACCTACAGTACCAGGGCTACACCCGCGCCCACGCCAGCTCAGCACCACCGCCCACCTACCGCCCGGATCCCGAGGAGTACAGCCCGGCATCCGCGGCCGACGCGGTCCGCGAGCTCCTCGCATCCGCCGAGGCACATCGCACCGTGCGCCGCCGAGGGATCCCAGCCGATTACCTCTTCCCTTGCGACCTCGTGGAGAGGGGTGCGGGGCGCAAGGCAGTCAAGCTCGGAGAAGCAACCAAGGACGAGTACAGCCTCGCCCTCCTCTCCATGGTCAACCACCCATCCTTCCCGGATCACTCCCTCCAGGCCTACACCAACACCACCTCACCCTCATGAGAGACGTCCTCATCCACCCCTGGCCAACCGTCCGCCGGTACTCGGAGACCATCTTTTCCTGGATCGCGGACGGAAGGCTCCCCCAGGGGTGGCATGACCCTGTGGCCCTCAACGCGCTCAGGGTCGACTCCCTCACCACGCCCACCACCCCGGCAACACCAGCTCCCCGAGGCGACGATGGGGCCCGAGGCGCACACCTGCCCCGGCAGCAACCCGACACACGCACCGCCTACGATAGGCACGCTCACGGGGCTCCCTGCTCCGCTTGGAATCGTGATCCCGCCTCGTGCGATCGGGCACTCCTCGGAGAGGCTCACGGCGAGGTGGGAGACAGGTGCCGGCACGTCTGTGCCTATTGCGCCAACGTCCGGCGCATATTAACAATGCACAGCGAGGCCGGATGCCGCACCAAGCAAGCCCGTGAGCGCCAGACCCCGGCCGCCTCGGCGGATTTTTGATCCGCCGGCCTCCCCCCGGCTGGCCCGGGGGCCTACCCCGGCGCCTCACCCCAACCATTCCCCACAGCCCCGCGATTCCCACCGACGGCCTCCCAGCGAACACCGATCGAAACGCCGCCCAGAAGAAGCCGAGGAACATCACCTCGCACCTCACACCTCACATGACTCAGCCCAGCCTCACGAGAGACCCACCCAGCCCAGCCCTGAGGAGTTCGCTGCCCCCCTGCTCGACCCTTACCGGACCTCCTCCCCCCGGGCCTCAGGAGCGGGCCTCCCTTTTTTGGCCGCCCGCTCCCCTTCCACGTAGGCCCCGGACCCTCCTCTCAACCAGGCCTGCCTCTCCAGGCCCCGCCTCGGGCGCCCCGCGCCCCGGCCTCGGGCGCGCCTCGAGCCCTCTCCTTACTCTTTGGCGGAGGGCTCCTCGGCCCCCCCTCTACCAACTCTGACACTGCTCCTTCTGAGCCCCTCCTCTATTTATCCTCTGCTCCTCATGAGCCCCTTACTGTATTGCTCCTCACGAGCCTGTTGCTCCTCATGAGCCCCTCTTATTGCTCTCAGCCTGTTACCTCCTCTGTTGCCCTGCTTGTACCGTTTACCTTACATTTTTCTCATTGTTTGTGTTCTTCTCACTGTTCTCTGTATTTGCCCGAGGCGTCACAATAAACGCCTCAGTTTTCCCACATCCGCCTCTGTTCTTCCTTCTCGCGCATCGGTCGTAATGCGAAGCATTTCGTTTGATGCGAGGGAAGGGAGAGCGACTCACCCCCCCCCCCCCCCCCCCCCTCTACCCGGGCCTTCACCCAGCATTCGCGCCTCGCGCGACGCCCGCTGCTCACCCTCGCCCTCCCCCGGCCCTGAGCGACTCACGCCTCTCCTGCCACTGCTCACTTTCCCCCTTATAAGGCCGCCCGGCCGCCTCCCTCAGGCACTCAGCCTCCAGCCGCCTTCCAGCTCTCTGCCCTTTTCCTCTAAACGCCACAGGACAACAATGACTACATTAATACCTCAATAGGAGCGCCATTATGGTCAAATGAGACATTATCTTTTAAGGAGTACACCCCTAAGATTGGGTATGAACTCATTTCTACGCACCATAACAAAGAGAGACTCATCATGACGTCACATGACTACGATAGTTCACTTCTTATGTTGTCATATTTCTTAGCTCAACTAACTTTAATCAGCGGAATGAAAAGAATTCTCGGAACAGTACTCTGTTTCGTAAACAGTGGTAAAGGGGCAAGTACGGAAAGGGGGAGGTAGTGAGAGTGGGGAGTGGGAGTGGGGGATGGGGAGTGGGGGAGTGGGAAGGGGAGAGGGATGAGGATGGAAAGGGGAGAGACGTGGAGAGGAAAGGGAAGAGGAGGAGGGGGAGGGGGAGGCAGAAGGGGGAGTGGAGAGAGGGAGAGGGAGGAGAGGGAGAGGGTTTGTTTGTTTGTTGTTTTACGTCCTAGCAACATCTAAGGTCATATCAGGACGGGTACTGACTTGTGACAGTGCGTACTCATGGTGACTTTATAGTGCTGCCCCACTGGAAGACCAGGCCACCAGCACCATGACCTGATATCCCACTCAGTCACATTATCCTGACACTGAGCCAACCAGTCCTTGCTCTATCCTAATTATGCCGAGCGCCAGGCTAGGAAGCGACAAGTATCAATTTTTAAGTCATTGGTTTGACTCAACCAGGGTTCGAACCCATGACCCCACGATCTAGCAACACGGGAGACGGACGCTCTAACTCATTCGGCCATCCCGTCTGGTCAACATGTAAACACATGGTGGTGCTTCCATATGTCCGGTTGCGAATGGGAATGCATGGACGGCAAAGTGGATCGCTCAATGGACTGATCGGTGGGAATGCGAATGCCGCATACGCATTCTCATTCGCATATATATGGAATCTTAAAGGCCTGTCACACTACGATGTATAGCCTTAGCATATGCCAACGTATGTGATTTTCGACGAATACGTTGGCATACGTTGTCATATGTTACGTATACATTGGGCATACTAGGATACATCGTTATACGTCGTCTTACGTCGCCGTGCGTCGAGGCTCCGAAAGAATTGTGTGCATGCTAAAAATTTCCAAAGTGTGTCGATGTGTGGCTGGTAGGTTCCACATATGTTATGTGTATGTTAGGGCCACATCGGCGTACGTTAGGAGTATGTTAGGGATACATTGGGGTACGTTGGTACACGTTAGCCATACGTACAACCAGCGTCCTGCATGTGTCGCTGACGTATATAACATACTCACAATGTTCCGTTATTGTACACGAGCATACCCCTAGCGTATGCGAGCGTGCCCCTAGCCTATCGCGAGCGTATCGTGAGCGTACCACCAGCGTATTGGCGGTTGGTATATCAAGGCACCACCTGGCTTCTTCCAGCAGACCTGCTCAACTCTTCAGAGAGGATGGATGTCCCTACACTCCATCTACAGTTTCAGCATCACTACCTAGTTGCCATTTACCAGCATGAGCTAGATCTCTACCTCATGGCTCTTCTAGCAGCCCGTGTCGATAGGAGAAGGAGGAGGCAGCAGTGGAGAATGTGGGTCAGACCCTGGATCGGGAGGCGGCCACAGTTTGGGTTGTATGACAAGCTAATGGTTGAGCTCTGCAGCGAGGACCCTGCGTTGTTCATCAACTTTATGCAGGTGCCTCCCCAGATTTTTGCCGAGATTGTGGTGAGAGTAGGACCCAGGATCGCCAAAAAGTACACGCTAGAGTATGGCCAAATGGAAAGTAGTGTGATGGAGAGTGGTGTGCTGGAGAGTGGTCTGGTGAGGAGGCAGGTGATGACACCGGTGATGGTGATGGTGATGCTGGCAGAATCTGCTTCTTCCTGCCTCTCCCACGCCCTAGTCTGGTAGTGATATCAGGCTTGCAGGCAGCTGAAGCTGTGATGTTCCTCTTGGCAGGCATGGTGGCTTTGTGTGGAGAGAGCCAAAACCCATCGGCGACTGATCACATGACCAGGCATGACTGGGGCGTGGTCTAAATGTGATTGCATACGTCACGAATACGCTTTGCAAACGTTACACATAAGTTTTGAAAACATTATGCACACGCTACGCACACGTCGACACGCTAGGCGTACGTTGACCATACGTCGTTGTGCGTTACTCATACACTGAAACTGTCGCCTCCAACGATCACTACAATATACATTTTGTATACGTCGCTATACGCCATGCATACGCTCGCCATACGCCAGCCATACACTCTGTGTATGCTTCATACGTTGTTCGGGTCGCCCGCAGTCCGAAAAGTTTGGCGAATGCCGACCTAATTAAATTTGATTTTTATTTCAAAACGTTACACACGCGCTAACGCCATACGTCGTAGTGTGACGGCCTTTAGCTTTAATAGGTCAAACACGATTACACATACCATGAAGAAGGTAACTGAACACAAAGAAGCTAGTTGTCATAGACATGTCGGTGGAAGTGAAACAGAATAGTGAAATAAGCTGTGTGCTGGTGGTGTTACTAGATAGAAGCCTGTGTGAGTCAAACTGCGTGCGTGTGTGAGACCAGGCTGTGTGGGCGTGACCTATTTTAAGGACGTAGCTGCTTCGTCTCAGTATGGGGCTGGGGGGGGGGGGGGGGTAGGAGGGCTTCTCATGGTTTGAACCCCTCCTATTTAGACCCCGGGTGTGTGTAGGAGGCAGAGGTCTCACTACATAGCATAAGGGTTGGCGGGCTCTTGTTGACAGCGTAAGTTGACCTATTCAGTAAGCCCGCCGTCCGTTGGCAGCAACTTACTGTACCGATTCCCGCCATCCCTTTCCTACCAGCACTACCGATTCCCGCCATCCCTTTCCTACCAGCTCTACCGATTCCTGCCATCCCTTTCCTACCAGCTTTACCGATTCCCGCCATCCCTTTCTTACCAGCTATACCGATTCTCGCCATCCCTTTCCTACCAGCTCTACCGATTCCCGCCATCCCTTTACAACTAGCTCTACCGATTCCCGCCATACCTGTCCTGAATATTGGGGAGACCACTGGGAATGGCGAAAAGAGGGGCGGGGGGGGGGGTCCCTTTCCGTCCCTCACATCCCTTCAACTTATTTTAATATACAGTCGGGGAGATCTCCACTTCCCCCCAAACTCCTTCCACTTATTCCAATATACAGTCAGGGAGATCTCCCCTCCCCTCAATACCTCTTCCACTTATTTCAATATATAGTCGGGGAGATCTCCCCTCCCTTCAATACCTCTTCCACTTATTTCAATATACAGTCGGGGAGATCTCCCCTGCCCTCAATACCTCTTCTACTTATTCCAATATACAGTCAGGGAGATCTCCCCTCCCCTCAATACCTCTTCCACTTATTTCAATATACAGTCGGGGAGATCTCCCCTCCCCTCAATACCTCTTCCACTTATTTCAATATACAGTCGGGGAAACCTCCCTCCCGCTTATGAACCTATACAACCCAAAGTATGCTGCCTTCATAATAATCACCAAGTTGAGTTCCTTCATCGTATCTTCGCACAACTAAAGGTTTGAAGAACAATTGTTAATAAGCAAGCAAAAATGGGAACACTGGTAGCATGCCTAATCTACACTACACAGACACACAGTAGGGTTAGAAGGTAGAGGATGTGAAAGAGGGGGCTAACAATATATCCACCAATCTACCTATATAACTAGGAAAGCAGACTAGTCTGTAAGTGTCTAAATGGATAAATGTTAATATGAATCAACTATACCCTGGTGAAAATCCCACTCGAAATCTTTAGTCAGCAAAGATGTGTAAATATGTCAGGGTAAGGTAGAGTTAAATGACAACAGTTGTAAAGGGACCACAGGTAATTATTGCTAAGCAGTGAGTACAGCAACACAGATCATTGGAATAACATTAATAGCGATGCCACATTATGCTATAGCTAAGCCTTCCACAGACCTATAATTGTGGTTGCATTAATTTCCTGGCGGCAAGTAAGGAAGCCATGGCATGTATTGGTTGTTCGTTGACTCTGTATTATGTTTACAACAGACATTAATGTAGGCATCTGCTGCACAGTAGTAGCTGCAGTTAGCGGAAGTTGAGTCTGACCATTGAGGTAAAAAATAGCAATATATAATATTAATATAAAGTATATTAATTGATTTGGGCGGCTATTTCTTGGCTTGGTTGGTTGTTGGAGTTTTACATTCTGGCAACATGTAAGGTCATATCAGGACAGGTATCGACTTGTGACAGTGCGCACTCATGGCGACTTGATAGTGCTGCTTCAGTGGGAAATCAGGCCGCCGACACCATGACCCGATATCCCACTCAGTCTTTGCCTTATCCTATTAATGCCAAGCGCTATTATTTCGTGGCAATGTACATTTAATTGTGTGTGTATGTGAGTGTGTATGTGAGTGTGAGTGTGTGTGCGCGTGCGTGTGTGTGTGAGGGTGCGTGCGGCTGTATTAATGTTTTAGTAGGCTTATATGTTATCGGTAATATGTGTGTTCCGAATTCCGCTGGTGCCTCAGTGAAGGACTCAAGCTGGGACCTAGCACACCAAGTCACAGCTTCAGCTTACAAACCGGAAGTTGGGGTTGGTGCCACTCCCAGCCCTACCCCTCAATATGGGCTTTATGTTTTAAACTCACTTTGCACCTTTAACCACATACTTCCTGATTCCCAAATTTGGTAGAATTCTTAGCACACATTTGTTTCTAATGTCGAGTACAGTATGATTATCCTAGCAACTATTTTACATTAGATAAAATAGCATTTTGTGTATGTGTATTCACCCCCCCCCCCAACTTTTGACAGTAAGCTGAAGATGTGACCCGGCATGCTGGGTCACAGCTTCAGTTCTTCCTGGTGGACCAGAGAAACTCTGAATACCAGTATTGATAGGTGTGGGTGTTTGTTTGTGTTCTATGTCCTAGCAACATCAACTGACTTCCGACAGTGCACACTCATGGCAACTTTATAGTGCTGCCTCACTGGGAGACCAGGTCATTACCCGATATCCCACTCAGTCACATTATCCCAACACTGAGCTAACCAGTCATTGCCTAATAATGCTCAGCGCCAGGCTAGGAAGTCTTTGGTTTGACTCCGCCGAGTTTTCGAACTTCTGACCTTCCTCAAGGGAAGCCTGCGCTCTTACCGATTAGGCCACCGCGCCCGGAATAGGTGTGGGTGTGCTGTAGAGGAGTCAGGTTGGAGTGTTGAGGAATTACTTACAGCCCACTAATGAGAACCAACAGGTCCCTGCAGGCGCGTCTCAACCTATCTGACTAAATCCCCAATTACTTCTTCCAGGCTTATAATGTAAAGTGGATCAATCTTGGCTTTTGCCTAACTCAACTCGTACGCATAGACAATCTAGCACCGAATCACATATTGAGCAATATATACAGTAAAACCTCTCCAAATCGACCGATCATGGGACTGACTTTAAATTGTCCCTTTAGGGAGGTGGTCGGTTTAGGTAGGTTTAAAAAAATCATTACAATGGTATTGTATGGGCGATCGTTTGGGACACAAATAAAGCGATCAATATAGGGGAGTGGTCGATCTGTGGAGGTGGTTGATTAGAGAGGTTTTACTGGACTTAATATTGCAACGGTCGTTTAGTGTCAAAGGGTGTATGAACACTATGAATTATGATATGTGTCGAGAAGGATCTAACAGTAAGAGCAACATTACTGGCCCAATGAGACAAGGAAACTGGCCATTGCTATCTTTGGTTGGTTGTTGGGGTTTTACATCCTGGAAACATCTAATGTCATATCAGCACAGGTACTGACGCATGACTGTGCACTCATGGCTACTTTATAGTACTGCCCCACTGGCACCATGACCCAATATCCCAATCAGTCACATTATCCTGACACTGAGCTAACCAGTCCTTGCCCTACCCTAATCCTATTAATGCCAAGTGCCAGGCTAGGAAGTGACTAGTATCAATTTGATAAGTCATTGGTTTGACTCGACCGGGAACCAAACTCCCGCAGCGAGGCCCACGCTCTACCGATTCAGACACCGCACCCGGTGCCCATTGCTATCTCATCAGACTCCAAATGTGACAATTGTCCTCCTTCCAGAAAGGCACTGTAGCATGCAAGTCAAAGTATTGTGCCCTTACTGAGTGTGAACTCGGCATGTATTATACTTCAGACAGTGATTCTGATACTGCAAACGCAATCAAAGTGTTAGATATCAACGTTAAAGTTACCATCTGTGGTGCACGACGTGTTGTTCTGGCCAAACTCTCTTTTAAATATGGATAGCAGGCATGAGATCCGGTAGTCAAGTCTGACATTCAGGATGAACTGAAACAAATCAGCAATGGTATTGGATTATTACACCGTTACTTAAACTGAAAATAAATAATGGATGTGGACTTAGACTTGTTGGTTGGTTGGTTGTTAGGAGTTTTAAGTCTTGACAACATCCAAGGTGATATCAGGACGAGACCTAGACTTGTAATTCTGCTTCTATAAATTTCATAAAATACTCATAAGTCAATATATAGCTAAATATGTTACTATATATATATTACTATATATATTATAGCGAAATAAATATGTAAAGATATTACGTACAACGTACATAAATGCATAATTTTGCATAGTGTGAATCTCGAAGCACATCATTTGCTGGACATCATAGCCTTGCACTAATGACAGCTTCAAAGAAACTGACCTAATAATGTACCACCATCTCTCATAGATCTACCAAATGCCGGAGTGTACCTGTAAGATCTCTATGATTTTCAGCTTGGTGTCCATGACTAGGATGTCCTCTTCGGCGCTGTCCTTCTTGGGCGATGCCGAGGTCTGCTTGACGTCCACGATGGACACCTTGTCGCTGACGGCCGAGCCGCCGTCATGGTTGGACCTGAAGATGTTCGTCATGGCCGCCATGCTTCCGATGCTCCGCAGCATCCCGGTACGCGCTAGCAACACACCACACTGGATCACCAGCCTGTACGCAGCATCCGGATCACGTGTGAACCGGCCAGTGTATCCAGTATTGTATCGGGTAGTGTACTGGGTAGTGTACTGGGCAGTGTATCGGGTAGTGTATCGGGTAGTGTACTGGGTAGTGTACTGGGCAGTGTACCGGGCAGTGTACCAGGCAGTGCATTGAGCAGTGCACCAGGCAGTGCACTAGGCAGTGCACTGGGTAGTGTACCGGGTAGTGCATCGGGCAGTGCACTGGACAGTGTACCGGGAACTTTGAAACCAATCTAGTACACAACCTACAGGTGACATGCTCAAGGTTGCACAGTCCAATGGATTTGAGTTTCTGCCTTTTTTAAATTAATTAATTAATTATATTTTTTAAATAGATAAATATACTAGGTTGGAAATATATATATAATTATTGATATATATAGTTATATATATATAGTTTTGACATTATTAAATTAGCATATTTGCATTTCAGATATCTTCAAAGTTAGTCATTTCAAATAAATATAATATATATTATATATATTATTATATAATATATACATATAGCTACATTACTTTAGCTCGAAATAACTGATTTTAAATGGCTAACTTTGGAGATATTTAAAGTGAAAATGTACTAAACTAATAATGTCAAAATACTGACCCACCATAGACTTCAGCAGTAACAGGTTCTATTGAATTGACGACTCAGTATTCCCATCTAAGCAGCAACAAATGCTTCATAAGTGCGCCAGTATCTAAGTTAGATATGTAGGCTCAAATCTAGATAAGTGTTTTGGTTTCAAAGATTTTATCGGACTATGCAGCTTTAAGAAGTTCTGGAGACCCGGGGGGGGAGGGGTGGATACGAAGCCAACAACTGTCTTTCTTTTAAATAATAATGCATAGCGGCGCTCAAATTTGTTCGGAAGGTGGGTATTTTCACCAATATATTTGTTCAGACTACATCCATAACATAGTTAACGTTCCACTGCAAAGCTAGTTATTGAACTATGGAATCAAGAACGGTAAATCAAAATTTGTCTTTTACTAATATTCTAGAATGCATACATTTTCTCTAATTTGAATTGTACAAACTTGCCTTTGCAATCAAGGCGTATATCAAATGGTATATATACTGTAGTCTATATATGAGTGTATATGTATATAGATGCATATTACAAAGTATCTAGCATTCTTCTATGGGTACTAAACTTCTACACTGGTATAAACATCTAAGGTTTTACATCACCCAACCAATGCACGGTGACTTAATTTGACACAGAAAATAACTATAGCACCACTATCAAAATACTCCATATTGGAATCTGCTTAAGCTCCTTCCGTCATATGATATGAACAGTTTGAATTATTTAAATGATGTCCGATTTACCCAAGCCGCTTAAACACCGATTATTCAAGCAATTATCTACGCGGCTTGTCCCCCGTTTTTAGCGCCTCCAATTAATCAGCATTAGACACAACAAAATAACCAAGCAGATTACCAATATCCTGGCCTAGAAGGTGTATATGAAGGTGAGTGCTGGAGAAGGGGTGTGAGGTTTGTGAGGATTTACTAACAACTAAACGACTCACAACGTTCATCGTGTGTGCTTAGATGGTCGCGAAACAAAAACAAATAAAATGGGAGATGTTGCAACATAAGAAGGCGACACATTTATGCGCTGAGCGAGTGGGAGTGGGGATTGGTTTAAAAAAACTGAAAACAAAACAAGTAGAAATAAAATATATAACCGAAGGTTATTGCACTAAAATTAGAATGAGAACATCTAACATGTATCCACCTGGCTCTTTAGTGTCTGTGTCCGAGGAAGGCAAGGAAACAAAATAAAAATACATTAACTAATTCAACCAACTTATTGGTACCACTTCACAGGTACTCGGTATGACCAGTTCACGCATGCGCAGTTATCAGGATCAACTGCTGGTATTGGTCGTGCAGAGAGATTGTTTGTTTGAGTTTTACGTCCTGGCAACATCTTAGGTCATATCAGGACGGGGGCACAGAGATAGACAGACTACACATATAACAGAGAGATAGATAGATAGATAGATAGATAAATAATTCGATAGACAGATAGATGCCCAAACATGTGGTCCTTCATCTTTAAATAATAGTTTTTTCCCTCTTTATTACATACGAGAAGATTGTGGTTGTGATGGGAAAATAGATAGGAAAATAGATAAATAGACAGTGAAACATGTAGTATTTACCACATACAAAATGGTCAGAACAACACACTCATAATGTCAATAGAAATATGTCTTAAACAACATAGCAACAGCTTCTATTATAGCATCAGAGTTCGATCAAAACGATAATAACCACCAGCGTTCGAAATAAGAGCTTGTCCGCTTGTCCGAGCCAAGTGAGAGTAGGCACGGACAAACAAAATATGGTTTTAGCTTTTCCTTTGGCCCAGTGAACATTTTGGGCTGAAAAACATCTATTTTGCAATTTTGTTCGCTTTCTGCTGTCATCTTTAAATGTAATTTATGTCATTTGTTTTGTCATTTTAATTTATTTATTTGGTGTTATTCCCATAACCATGGAGGTTAACTGAGATAATAAAGGTAAGTACTGTGGACAAGTGAAAATTCAGACGGACAGGTAAAAAATCACACCAGACTCAATCAAATTTGTGCTTATTTCTATCACTGGTCGCTGTGGGTATGTGGGGGGGGGGGGGGGGGGAGACGTGGGGGGGGGGGGGGGGGGGGAATCTGCGAGCATACCCCGTTTATGGTTCATTACAACCGTCAAAAGCAGATCTGTTATGCAAAATAATGACCACGTTTAGAATAAGCTTTCAACTGTTGGTTAACCCGCGGGTGAATACCCCGCTACCATTACACGAACAACAATACACTGAGACACCTACCCCTAGTTTGCGCTGGTAAGCATAGGCAATGGAACACAACACATTGAATAAATAACAATATTCACTTATCTTTCACATGTGTTAGACAATACAAACATGAGGTATTCACAGACCCAGTTACAAAAAAAAACACACTCGGATCAATTGATTGGTTGGTTGTTGGAGTATTACGTCCCGGCAACATCTGAGGTCAGAAGGGATCAATTGACGATGCCTACATAACTAAATATGCTGCATCCAATGTAAACGGCGATATGTGATTAAACTTGTTTTATTATTATGTATGCGAATGATTGATAGTGTAATGCAACATGCATCTCATAGATTTCGAAACCCTGCTTCTAAAGTTTATTTTGCTAAATTTTCAAAATCGATAAAATTACATTTAAAATTTCACGTCTTGGGAAGTTTCTTCAGCACTGGATTTTAAAAGGGGAATGAATATCATAAGCATTGTGTTTCTTTCATTCTCCTTTTCTTCATCCACTGTAATTAAGTTTCATGGAAATTGTAACTGTGGATGTTGAAATAAACTTGATTGAATTGAATTGAATTGAAGTTATCCGAGAACCGCATCAAGAAAAATCTCCCCATTACATGTTTACATTGTTTCGTTATTAACTTCACGGGAAGTATTTAAACATTTAAAATTATTTTTGATTAAATTGGGAGTCAACAATTAAAAAGGAGCCACTTACGATCGATGGTGGCAGTCACGGCTGCATTGGCACTCTCCGGCACACAGTCCAAGATGGACAGCAACGTCTTTGTGAGCCGGAGAAGGTTAGAGAAGCTGTAGAAGCCGAAGTAAATCAGATGCCGTGCCAGTTTCACAACCTGCAACCAGAAGGCCTTCAGTGTTAGCACAGCATGGCCAATGTCGTGTGGAAAACACCGCTTCTCATCCAATCATTGCAGTTGAGCAATGCCGCGTCTTTATCAATATAGTAAAACCTCTCTAAATCAACCGACCATGGGACCGACTTTAAATGGTCCATTTAGGGAGGCGGTCAGCTTAGGGAGTTTTTTAAATTGTTACAATGGTATTGTATGAGCGATCATTTGGGACCCAAATAAAGCGATCGGTACAGGGGAATGGTTGATCTGTGGAGGTGCTCGGTTAGAGAGGTTTTACTTGGACGGGCGACGAATTGGAAATATGAGGTGCCGTAGACATCCATGATGAGAAGTGCTTAAATTGTATTCAGTCACACTGTTATTGAACCATCACTTATACATCGAATGTAACAGCTCACAATAAATTATAAAAAGCTGTCCCAAAGGATGGTTACAGAACAGAGAATGAAAAAATTCACAAACTATTATAATATGTGTGGCAAAGCAAAATTCAAGTTAAAATACAATGGTCTAATGCTTAAATGCTACAAGAGGTGATACGGTCCAACTGTCCTCAGGAATGGCAACATTTTAAAAATTGCTACAAATATTTCCAGTGGCGGTGTGTTACCATGTAGCGTTGGTATACAAAAACTATTTAGATGTTTGTTGTTGGAATTTTACATCCTGGCAACATCTAAGGTCATATCAGGACGGGTACCGACTTGTGACAGTAACAATGTGACTTTATTGTGCTGCCCAACTGGGAAATCAGGCCGTCAGCACCATGTCCTGATATCCCACTCAGTCACATTATCCTGACACTGAGCAAACCAGTCCTTGCCCTATCCCATTAATGCCGAGTGCCAGGCTAGGAAGCGACAAGTATAATTTTTAATGATGATTTTGATGCTGATGCTGATTGTTATTGAACAACAGTGCCAAATATCCTTACCTCAAATGTGAGTTTATTCTGTTCTTTTTCAGCAAACGCCCAGTGGTTGTTGACAACGTTACAAAGATAATCCTCGACGAAGTGGATGGTGTTGGCAAACTTTGGTTTAACCGCCTCTTTCACCGGGTCCATCGTCTTGTTCGACTCATAGCTAGAAAAAACCCCAGCGGGAACCGTATTGGAACTCTTCACACAGTCATATTGGAGGCGGCAAATTCTACTCAACAATATAGGGTATGCACTGACGTCACGCAAACCGGAAGTGCGGCCATTGTGGCGATAGTAACCACAATAATAACACACTGTCACACTGCAAACTCAATGGCTATGAGCAATCTTCATACAGAAAAAGTGAAATATCTATAAAACTAACCCACCTAGAAACAAATCGGTTGGTACACATATAGAAAACATGTTTACCAATAAGATTATATTAAATTTATATGGTTAGGGTTCTGGATTTCTATAAATTTTGAATAAAATCGACGTTTTACACTGCGCGTACCGGCAAACTGCCCGCGAAGGGTAAAATACGGCAATGCTATGTCTATGTGGAGCATTTATTTTTGTAAAATAAATTTAAAAGCTTTCATTGGATCGATTAAAAATATCTTAATGCGCGATTGAAGAGGAAGATCTGAAGTATTTAATGTAACCTAAGAGCAATTTACGCTGAAAGTATTAAAAACAGAGATAATAGTGAAAGTTGGGATATTCTGAGTGTCAGTGCCAGTGCATTGTCAATGGCCGTGAGCAATCTTCATACAGAAAAAGTGAAATATCTCTAAAACTACACCACTTAGAAACAAACTGCTTGGTACACATATAGAAAACATATTCAACGAATAGATTATATTAAATTTATAAGGTTAGGGTTCCGGAATTCTATTAATTTTGAATGAAATACACGTTTTCCACTGCGCGTACAGGCAAACTCTATGGGATGTTTACTGGTTGATATCGCCACAATGGCCGCGCATCCGGTTCGGGTCGTCACGTGAATACCCTATATAATAATGTTATGTCGGAGGCAGCAAGTTCTCCTCAACAATCTCCTGTATGATATAAAAAGAATGTTTCGGGAACGTGGACACTGCTTTACCCAATCTTACAAACGAATAATGTTGTCATTTCCTTGTACCTCATAACCCCATAATACGCGTGTAATAGTTTACTACTAATGCAACTGATTTTCGCTAGATTCAGGATCATGTTAGCGATTTCACTTGGTCTTCCTAAATTTAATATCAGCTCAGTGTGCGTCTATGTACGTGCTATTTATGTAATATAAATATATGCAATGCCAGTAATATAAATGGACATAATCAGCCCTAACTAATCAAAATGACACCAGCCCTGCTTCAAATAGAACTGATCAGAGGAGCTGTATTTGTGTTATTCTTATTATAAGCATTAGAAGAGCAATGCAATGTGCACCAAACCGTCTAAGTTTATGGTAGTTATGAGCTTATACTGAGGTATTTTATCTACTTAACCATAGGCCCTTGGAATTGGATCGCAAATTGCACTAATTGGAAGTCAAAGGCTTTACTAAAACTAGTGAACTTTCATATCAAATATGCATGAACATGAAAGGAATAATATAATTGTGATATAATAATTGCCAACTTGAAGAGATTTAAAAGGTTTATTCTTAATCAGTGAAGATGGTATGTCTTAGCTTAGAATAGAAGCAAGGTCATTTTAAAACCTATAACCAGGATATTGTCCTTATAAAAAGGAAGTAGTAAAGAGAAATTATGATTGTCACTCATTTCTGTTAAAGTCATTTGATTGGGTAAGCACTGTCCTTAAAAGCTAATGAAAATAAAAGCGAAATGGTGTGGATTTGTCTAGCCATCGATGTCGTGCAAATGTTTGCATTCTTAATGTAATTACATTACAGGTATATTATACTATCATAACTATATAAACGCAGGCAGCGCGTTCAAGCTATAGACATTGCATGTAAAATTAAATCAGATGCCGAGCCATGTAGCCAAAGTGTTACATAACCTAAAATGTGCTATGTTTGAAGCCAGAACAATTCAGCAGCTGTCATATCTCTCAAACCTTGGCTGAAGTTCAGCTATGCCCTCATGTGTAACTGGCCTATGGTCAAACGTACAGACATATTATACAGATATAAACCAAACTAGAAAAGTTGCTGTTTCTATCATCTGTTAAGTCAGCACTTTTCGTGCGTTCGTTACAAGATGGCCATTCTAAGTCAACGCTTTCCACGCGTCCGTGACAAGATGGCCATTGTAAGTTAGCGCTTTCCGCGCGCCCGTGACAAGATGGATGTTTAAAGTTAGTACTTTCCATGTGCCTGTTACAAGATGGCCATTGTAAGTCAGCACTTTCTGCCCGCCCACTACAAGATGGCCAATGTGAGTCAGCACTTTCTGCGTGCCCGTTACAAGATGGCCATTGTAAGTCAGTGCTTTCCATGCATCAATTACAAGATGGCCATTGTAAGTTACCACTTCCCATGCATCTGTTACAAGATGGCCATTGTAAGTCAGCTCTTTCCACACGCCCGTTACAAGATTACCATTGTCCTATTCCAGGGTTAAACCCAAAAGAATAGCTTTCTGTTTATACAAGTACATACAAAATCGCCATCTTGGATTAAAGTCATTAACACATTGCCATACATGAAAAACATCAACTGCTTATGTTAATACCAGTAAAGACACAAAACAGAAGTCGCCAGGTCCCAGGGATTAAACAGATACACAAACCATGAAACTGTTCTAAAAGCACTTCAACTATAACTCTATTGAACTGCTTAAATGCTAGAACTTACACAATTATACCCCGCTAAACACTACAGACTGTGAATAGTTCAAATGGACTAGATGAATGAGCCTTTTCACACGACAGATAGTGCTGGTATTGTTTGTTCTAATAGTAATACTGACATGAAGGTAACCATCACAGTAACAAAGGTAACCATCACAGTAACAAAGAGAAACCTAATCTATACCACTAAACGTATGTGAAACTGTCACCGAAAGTTCAGCTTCTTAATTATTTAAAATGTTATATAACTTGGAGATGTGTACAGAAAGGTAATTATTGAATGGTCACCCAAATCACCACGTACAATTTCCGGAGTATTACTTCCTCATATCTGGAAGTCAAACATATGGCCAATACCCAATATCAAAAGGAAATGAGTTTATTTGTGTGCTTTTTGTAAATATGTGCCCCCCCCCCTTTTTTAATTCAAAACCGCATTGCTGACGGGGCACAGATAATGTGAAAGCGGGTGTGCAGAGAACATAACTGTATTTCTACCTCAGGCAGCCGCCACTTGGGCACGTGTTTACATTTTCTTTATCCCTAGGCAACCACCTGACATGGGCATGAGGTTATGTAACGGCAAAGCGATATGAAGTGAATAGCAAATTAACAGGCACGACTTATCAGTACAATCAGTAGGCATGAGAGGCCCCTGGGAGAGCATTCTAAATGTATATCGAGGCTAAGTCTGGCCCACCCATGGCATGAGAGAATGTAAAAGGGGGATCAATGTTTGTTGCGTGAAAATGATTAAGCATTATTGAGAATTATTGAAGCCAAAGAAGGAGTTGTGGGTGGGTGGATGGGGGGGGGGGGTTGTAGACAGCAGTGTAGCTTGAGTCGGCTGCCCGGAGGAGAGTGCTCTCTGGGTGTGTGTCCAAGAGGGAGAAAGGAGGCTGAGTGAGAGGAGAGCTGTGATTGGCTGTTACGTGATTGGTTAGCCATGTGGGCCAATGCGCGGGGAGGGTTATCTATGACAGCACAGAAGTTAGTCTTTGTCAAGCTTTAAAAAAAATTAATTAGGCAAATATATATATAAATTTTCCTCCAGAGTGTGACGAGAGGGGGCGCCCGCCCAGCAATTACCCGACAGCTGGGAGGGGGGGGGGGCGCTCCAACAATGCGCACGAGGAAATATAGGATGTACATGTTACCCTTGCATTTATACTCACATAATGCATTATACATCACATATATAGTATAGTTATACAAATCTTACCTGGGTATAGATGATGGATAACTGTTGTTTTCCCGAGGTATAAGCCTCGGATAGACATGGGCTAGGGAAAAGGAAGCACATCCGGGTCCAGCAATCTTTACCTACTTATTCAGGATAAAAATGATCTTAATTTCAATGGATACTATCATGTTTTCGTCTTGGCACAAGCAAACATAATAGACGTGGTTGGGTGTGGTGGGCGGGCACTAGCCCATGTCTATCCGAGGCTTATACCTCAGGAAAACAACAGTTATCCATCATCTATACCCAGGTAAGATTCATATAACTCTACTATTTTACCTCGGTACTAAGCCTCTGGCCAGCCTCAGGCTAGGGAGACTTTACGTAACTTCATTTTTATCCTTAATTCATTCATATTCAAAAAAACATATTAATTTACGGTTCCTTACATTTCATTCAGTATTCATTAGTATTAATACTTTTAACTTTTCTCACCTGTCTTGTTAATTGGTGAGTAAGCGTGTGGCGAGGCCGTTCAACTTTTCTAGTCATTTCTTGTAATGTTTTGCAAACGATCTAGCAGTCTTCCAGCATGCGTGTGCCAGAATTCTCTTTGCGGAGATCCCTAGCAGTCGTGCTTTCGAGACCATGGCTCCCCGTGTTGAATGGGAAGCAAAGCGTCCCGTATCCACTCCTGCTGCCTTCAGGGCTCTAATGGTCCATCTTGCGAGAGTGTCTCTTGAAATGCCCTTGTGTGGCTTAATAAATCTCACCAAAAGCTGTCTTGAATTCCTTATTTCTTTTGTCTTGGATATATAAGCCCTTATGGCTGAAACTACACACAATCTCGGATCCTCTGAGAAACAATTAACATGCACCGTGGACAAGTGGTCCCTTGTGTGATTTGATTTTAACAATTGTGTCAAATGAAACGTAGCCTCCTTTTGATCTATCTCAAGTACATCTAAAGATAATGCTACAATAGTTTGTTCTCTATGTCTTGTTACTAGCAGTAACAGTACTGCCAACTTAAATCCTAGCTGCTTAATGTCTAAATGATTGTTACTAGGCCAGGATTTAAATAATTTAAATACTACTGATACATCCCAAAACCGACTATATTTGGGCTTTGGGGGATTCCTTTCACACACTGATCTTAAGAACCCGTGTATAACCTGGTGTTTACCAACTGTTTGTCCATATACCCTCGGTAAGACAATCGATAATGCACATCTTGCTGCATTAATAGCCCCAAAACCTAATCCTTCATCTTCTAACATTCTTAAAAATCTAACTACTTGGGCTATAGTAGGCTTTAAAGGTTTAACCTTTTTTATCAAGCAATGAACACCCCATTTTCTTAAATAACTTGTATATAATTTTACTCTTCCTTTTCTCCATGCATGGGAAATCAGTCTTTGTTGGGTAATCTTATCCAGCCCAAATTGTTCTAAATGTTTATTTCCCACAGATGATTCAATTTATTTAAGTTTATTAATGTTTTCATCCCACTCATGTTGCCATTTGGATTTTATGTGGGTGGCTATTAGTGGTTTCAGATCAGAGTGAGGGATCAGACACGGTTCAAGATCACAGTTCAGGGCCTTCTTCGCAGCCCGATCAGCTCGTTCGTTTCCTTGTATGCCGGTGTCACAGTTTCAGCGCTCGGTCAGTTTCAGCTGCCTGTCAGTTTCATGCGCATGCGTCAAAATCTAACATCATCGTCACTAACCTTATAAATTTAATATAATGTTTTTGGTAAAGATGTTTTCTACATGTGTACAAAGCGATTTGTTTCTAGGTGGTGTGGTTTTAGAGATATATCACTTTTCCTGTATTTTCTGTATGAAGATTGCTAGCGACCATTGACAATGCCTTGAGTTTGACGGTATGCGCAGTGCAAAACCTTAGTTTTATTCAAAATTAATACAAATCAAGAACCCTAACCATATAAATTTAATAGTCTTTTTGGTAAAGATATTTTCTATATGTGTACCAAGCGATTTGTTAATAGGTGGTGTAGTTTTAGAGATGTTTCACTTTTGCTGTATTTTCTGTATGAAGATTGCTCACGACCATTGACAATGCCTTGAGTTTGAGTCTATACGGGCGGTGGAAACTGACTGGGTGCTGAAACTGCGACACCGGCATGGCCAGGCACCCAGAACAGGTGGATGTCATACCCATCCGTTGTCAGTTGGTTCATCTTATAAATGACCCTTGCTAGAATAGGGTGATTCATTTTCAGTCCAGCAACAGCCAGGAGGCAAGAGAACGAATCAATGTATATAACATAGTTAGTGTGGTTGGATACCTCGATACACTCCAACGCGAGAAGGAGTGCTCAGGCTTCTGCAGTGAAAATCGAGCTCTGATTGGGCAAACGTTTGCCAAACTTTTCCCGTCGGCAGACTGCCGCAGCAGCTACCCGGCTTTTGGTCTTTCGAACCATCAGTGTATATGGAGAGGTGGTCTGCAAACTGGCCTTGAATCTCTGCATGCAGTCCTTGGTACTCGAGTGGATGTGTCCCAGACTTCCTCAGTTCCATGAGTCGGAGGATGAGGGGTGTTGTTGACACATCTCCGTGAATGGTCAGCGGGCCTTGATGAGATAGATTGCTGCGTGCTCTTGGGAATCTGAGGCAGACTTTTGCTCCCAAAGCTACTGCTGCTAGCCATGGCTGTGTGTCCCAATCTGGCACTATCAGAATTGGGTGTGCCTGATCCATTCTGATCTTCCTGGCCACTCGGCTGATAATGCTGAATGGTGGGTAAATGTAATAAAAGTTATTTTCCCAAATCACTGAAAAAGCATCCACTTGACAACCCTTGGGCTCTGGATGCCAAGAGACATATTTATCTACTTTATAGTTCTTTCTTGACACAAATAAGTCTCCTTCTGGTCGACCCCATTTTTGAGAAATTTCTTCAAAAATTGTATCACTCAATGACCATTCTAAATGATCATGGAAATGTTGACTTTTGCTATCTGCCAATGTGTTCTGACTACGTGGGATATGTGCTACTGTTAGCCAAACATCATGGTCTTGCGCCCAATTCCAAATTAATTTTGCTATTTTATTACACGGTTTGGAATTAGTCCCTCCCATGTTACGAATGTAAGCCATTGCGGTAGTATTGTCTGTCAGAATTCTGACATGACACTTTGGTATACGGATTAAACTCATAACCCCAAATAAACCGCTCTTAATTCTAGAACATTAATATGATCAGAAATTTCTTCTTCTAGCCATCGACCTCCTGTTGCTAAACTATCACGATGGGTACCCCACCCTTCTAACAATGCATCTGTCATCACTACCGTTTTGGGTTCACCCATACGTATCGGATTTGGAGAGGTGTCTATATGTTTAAACCACCACTCAATATCCTCGAACCCCTCTTGTGAAATAGACACCTTTCTTTCAAAATTCCCTTTAATACAGGCTAATGCCAAATTCTTATCTATTTCTAGTGACTTAATGTGCGCTTTCCCGTATAGAATAGCAGGGGCATAGGCTATCATAATTCCGATAAGCACGGCGACCTGCCTAATCTTTGGCCTCATTAATCTTAGTAACTGTGTCGCGTATCTACAAACTTGTCTAGTTTCTGTTCGGGCAATGACACCGTCATTTGTTCAGTGTTTAATAAAAACCCCAAACATTTCTGACTTCTCATGATGGATATAAAATCCTAGGCTAGTGAAAGTTTCACAAAGATCCTTAACCGCCTTCTGACAGTCTACCGTTGACTGTGCCACAATAAATGAATCGTCAATATTTTGGAACATAACATGTCCTTTTCTCGCCATTATTGAAAAAAATTGGTTTAAGCGGTTTGGTAAACAAACGAGGGGCACAGGCTAAACCATTCGGCATACAAGTGAATTCAAAAAGTTGTTCATCCCAAAGAAATCTTAAATATTTCCTATCTGCTTCATAAATAGGGATAGTGTAATATGTATCTCGTAGATCCACACTAGCCAGCCAAGATCTTGTGTAACCAAGTCTCGTGCCGTCTCAAGAGAAAACATTTAAAAATGCTTATATTCAACCATCTTAATCTTGTTAGATCCAAAATCATCCGAACATCCCAATTGGGTTTCGGGCGGGAACAAATATTTAAAATAAATTCCCCTTTTTTATGGTTTACTTTCTGTATAATCCCTTTCTTACAGAATTTCTCTACCTGTTTAGCTAGTGCCTCTCTTTCATTTATGTTAAAACGATAGGGGAAAGGAATGGTTTTCTGTACTGGTATTTGAGTAAAAGGAATACATACTCCTTCAACAATACTTAAAATATTTAAGTTATCAGTAATCATTTCCCATTCCTCTAAATCTTTTTTAATATTCCCATCCTCAAAATCGCTTACAGTTGTTTGCGTGGCCTCAGATGTAACAGGTGTCTTTGTGGCCTCAGAGGTTTGAGTTGCTACCTCTACTTGTTCCCTGGTCGGGGGAACGGCTTGCCGGGAGTGTACTCCCTCTTGAACGGCCTGCTTCCATCGTTCCAGCCTGACGACTGGCACTGTCTGCGGCCTCTCAGCTGGAAGCCGTATGTCAGGCCGGACCGACCGCCTCTGCCGATCCGCCTCTACCGATCCGCCTCGTGCGAAAATCTGCACGGCCTCTTCGGAAGCGTGTGTTGGCATCTGTGGCCTTTTTCTTGTCCATATGCTTCCCACACGTTGACCCAGTTTCTACCTCCTTAAAGAGGTACTGGAGTTAGTTGTCCTCCAAACATCTTGGATTTGTCCAGTGGTTTGCCTTTCACTGGCTTTGGCGGTAGGAAAAGTGTATACTCTTTGCCATCATTGTCTATCACTTTCTTAGAGCGGCCAACCTCTTTTCCCGCCTCAGTACAGACGGCTTTAAACACATTCTCAAAACACCTGTATGACAAGAAATTACTTGCCGCAGTGAGCATGCCTATTCCCATGTCCATGGTTCTTGCAAGGGAGGAGAACTTATTCTCAAGTCTGCATACAATTGGCCACAGGCGCAATCGCTATCAAGGCCCCCAAAACGGCCTTATGGACGGTGTGTAGGAAGGACCCCTTCAAATTTCTTCAGGTCCTCATTGAGGTGGACATCTCTGTCCATCTCGTTCCATCTCCTTCACGATCGAATCTGGGATCCCTTTGATCCCAGTCAGTTTCTCACCCAGCTTGGTGATAACTTCGGCAGGTTTGAAGTTATTAAAATGCCCTTTGATGGTTTCTCGCATCATGGTCGTCGTCAACACCTTCTTTGCCTTCACTACGGCACACTTCTTCCTCACCTTTCCTCCGATTTTTGTGTACATGCCTGCACGCTCCGTCTCGGAGTCCGACTCTGTTGATGATGAGTCGGAGGAAGAATCAGAAGAAGAGTCGTTCTTCTTCGACTTTGTATGGTGTTTCTTTGTCTTTTTCGTTTTCACCACTTTCTTGTGTGCCTTTATAAACTCACAGCCTTCTTCTGTTTCCTCTTTTTCTTCAGAGGTGGTGGCTCTGGGGATGAGTCCACCCCAGGAAAGTCGTTCTCCATGACATCCTCCCAGTCACTATCCTCCTGTGGAGGCACAGGCCTTCTGTCACGAGGCCTAGAAGAGCGAAACTCCAAAGGGACTGTGCCCACGATGTCAATGTCCATGTCAACATCCGGGTCTGACATGACATGCGCACTAACCACAGGCGACGGTGGGACTGTCACCCCCAGAGATGAATCGTACTCCTCAGTTGGTCGCGCTGCAGCTGTAGCTGCTGCCGGCTTACTCCTCTTCATAGCCATCGGTAGTCTGTAACAATCAAAAGAAAGTTACTATAAAACCGGAATTCATTCTAAATGTCACAACAGGTTTTAGCAAAAACCAAATTTGAGCATCTAGTGGTATTGGAGAACGTATTTACACCATTGCAATACAGGCGTGAGTAAGCTAAAGTGCATTGTCATAGGTATGTGGTATAGAAACCAAAACCAAACGAGGGGTAGGGACCAGTGTATCGGTAGCCTCCCACACTCTCTGTTCCGCACACTTCTCCCCCCTGTGGCTTCTGCGCCAACAAGTTGGAGAAAATGCTAGGAAATTTTGAGGTACGCCTAAAAAAGTGTTGGGAGTCCACAAAAGAAACCCAGGATAATTTCCAACGTAAATCCATAAAAGAAACCGAGGAAAAATCCCAACGTGATGTGGCTCCAGCCAACATCGCTCTCCATTCGGCAACGGAAAAAAGGGTTCTCTTTGTTCTATAGGTGTTCTAGAACCTAAAACACCCATAATAGTGAACAAACACATCACAAAGTTCTAAAACTTTTGCGAAAAGATGCTATAAAACATCACAAACAATGTGTATCATTATGACTTCTATACTTACAGTTAGTATGTTGTCGTAGATAAAAAATTGCCGGAGCAACTCAACGAACATCCTCCGGTTGTGAGTTGTTTATGCTAATTGCTGGACCCGGATGTGCTTCCTTCTCCCTAGCCTGAGGCTAGCCAGAGGCTTAGTACCGAGGTAAAAGATATATAGATACGATGAATAGAATACACTTTAGTAAAAAAATAAAGAAGAATTTTAAAACAAATTAATTTATTTAAAAGAAGATTTTTTAAAAGAAGTAGAACACTTGTGCATCATTCCATACATACACATAACAGACAGCCACCATAGTGCGATGAATCAAAGGGAATTGAGACAGACTCACTCGCCAATGGAGATGACAGGGGAGATCTCGGACCAGAGGCGCGCATACTTGACTGGGGTGACGGTCTCCTGCGGGTCCCGGTCCACGTGCATGTGCAGCATGAGTCGGCAGAACGAGGCCCGCAGCTCGTACGGCATCCCGTCAGACATGCACCTGGGGGGACAGTCATGGGGTCCATACACACGAGAAGATATGGAATTCAAAGCTATTTCAAGGCTTTTCAAGGCTGTTTTTGATAGGAATTCAAGACTATTTTCATTTGGATTTCAGGGAAAAAAAAAACAATGGCGAATGGCAATTTCAGAGTAATTTACTGGATGCGCTGAGTACTTGATGGATACGTACTAGTTTATTCCGGAGCTTGACTCCCCGACAATACTTCCATGTCGTCATTAAGGCTACACCGCCACATGATGGACTCACCACCTGATTACTCTCTAATTTAGTTCAGTGGGGAAATCTGAATGGAATTTAAGGATTTTCAAGACTAATTACCCAAAATAGGTTAAATTCAAGGCCTTGAAATGAAGAAAATGAAGTTCAAGACTTTTCAAGACTTTCCAGGCCCCATACCGACCCTGCAGTCAACACGCTACTTGTAGCTGTCAGGGGAGAGGGCGCACCTATCACGGATTGATGTCAAACTAGGTACAATTGAAACTAGACAGAACACTGAAGCTATTAATGCCATTGCGAATTGATATCAAACAAGGCAAAATTACAAAGATGTTAACTCCACCGCGAATTGATATCAAACTGGACAAAACAATAAAGCTATTAACTCTATCGCAGATTGGCATCAAACTAGATGAAACCACAAAGATTTTAAGTCAAACAAAACAAAACCACAAATTTCATGACTGTATCGGGGATTGATATGAAACAAGACAAAAGGATAAAGTGGTTGAGTCTAGTTTGATATCCATCGGCATTATAGTGTATTAAGGTAGCGCAATGACCAGATGACAACTCTCCAAAATACTAAGTACAGTGAAACCCAGATTATAGTTTACACACCACTATTTTACGTGAATTTGGATACAACACAATGGTTCACTTGACTTTAATTCAAAAGTAATTCAGGAAACAGAACCCAGATTTAGCCAGATTTTATGGATCCCAAAGATCGCATTATAACGCGGCAAAATAATTCTTGTACCATTAACACAGATAATAGCCCCGTTGAATGCCGATGGCACACTAAAGCAATGCATTATTCAAAAGGGATACTTAACCCCACCTCCCAGATTAAATATGTTATATCCTCCTTCTAGCATTGTTGCACATTATTTCTTGGATAGTTGTACATGTCTTCTTGCTAAAATTATTTATCTCGAAATACTATTATTTCTCTTTTCTTTAAATGAATGTGGTACTTTCCATTAACCAGACGAGCATGTTTGTTGAGTCTCTAAATATTCTAACTAATTGAACAAAAATGAGAGTGGTAAAGTATTCACCTGAGAATTAGGTCAATGTCCAGTTGTGGTGAGAGGATGTTAATGGCAAGGTACTGTCTGTCCAGACACATGTGTGAGAACAGATTCAGCTGGTGCCTGTAACAAATACACAGATAAAGTGCTTACAGTTAGCTCTTGATACCTTGATATTTCTTCATATATCTTGATATATTTACCCTCAACTTTTGAACTGATTAGTAGATTATTCCAGTAGATCAATGAACTTTAAAGTTTGAATTGACAGAGCCCACATGTCAACAGGGCAGCCATTGGCAGGAAGTTGAGAGGTTCCTGGGTAATAATCCAATCTAGGTCAAGAAGCAGTCATTTTCATTGGCTGAGGTAGTCAGGTGGTACAACCAGTTCATTCAAACATGCAGCATTTACTTCATGAACTTCAAACTGATTTTGTGTCATTATGCCTTGATATTATGTGATTTGAACACTCCGTTGAATATATGTTGAGGGAAAACATATACAATCAGATTGTAGCTATTGGAAATGAATCAACATAAGGTAAGAATGCCAAACTAAGACAATCAACAACATATACAATCGGATTGTGGCTATTGGATTTTAATCAACATAAGGTAGAAATGCCAAACTTAGACCATCAACAGTGAGATACATTTTCTCCAACTTTTACATAGGGTTGTAATTCACCTCTGAACAGAGTCGGAGGTTAATCTTTTATCTAGTCGACCTGTGCCCTGGCGGCTGCCTCGCTGTGCCCTGCCTACCTGTAGTACTCGAGCACCTCGGTGTCCTCCTTAACCTGCTCGGCGGCGCCCATGGCCAGCTCACGGATGCTCTTGCTCTTGACGCCAGAGTCCCAGAAGAGGACGACCTCCTCCTCCTCCTCGATGGTGACGATGGGCTCGGGCAGCACCCCGGCGTCCTGCTGCCCATCTTCCACTTCCACCTCCATCTCAACCTCCACCTGCGTGCGCACCAGCCTGCCCGTGGGAACCAGCAGTAAGGTCAGCAGCGCACAGCCGCGTCAGTGATTGGATGGGAGTGGGGGAATGGGGATTTGGGGAGGGGGGGGGGGGGGGGCATCTGAGAATATGAGGCGCTGTACCGCCAGCACCATGACCTGATATCTCACTCAGTCACATTATCCTGACACTGAGCCAACTGTGAATGCGAATGCGAATGCGAATGCATTGACAGCAAAGTGGATCGCGCAATGGATCGATTGGTGCAAATGCGTTTTGTTCGTATTCCCACACCGCATACCGTGTATATGGAATATTAGCTTTAGGGCCTATCAGATTGGTTGGTTAGTTGTTGTTTTACCTCATAGCAACATCTAAGGTCATACCCGGACGGAAGAGCCTATCATATCCGAGGGTAAGATAAGTATAACTAAGCAGGGAGAACATCATGGGAGTCTGGGCGGTACCGAGGTTTGCTGGGGTTTTACGTCCAGGCAACATCTAAGGTAATATTAGGACGGGTACCGACTCGTGACAGTGCACACTCATGGTGACTTAGGTCAAAATGCATTGCGTTTCTTCCCCCCATTTCTGAAAATCATAGTGCTGCTCCACTGGGAGACCAGGCCACCAGCACCATGACCCGTCATTCCACTCAGTCGCATTATCATGATATTGACCGAACCAGTTCTTGTCTTGTCCTAATAATGCCGAGCACCAGTCTAGGTAGTGGCAAATATCAATTTTGTAAGTCACTTGTTTGACTCGACCAGATTTCGAACTGGTAGAGCGCATCCTTTCCGCGCGGAAGGTCGGGAGTTCGAAACCCGGCTCAGTCAAACTTACAAAATTGACACTTGTCGCTACCTAGCCTGGCACTTGGTATTACTAGGATAGAGCAAGGACTGATCAGCTCAGCTTCAGGATTATGTGACTGAGTGGGAAATCAAGGCATGGCGCCAGTGGCCTGGGCTCCCAGTGGGGCAGCATTATAAAGTCACTATGTGTGCACACAGTCACAAGTTGGTACCTGTCCAGATATGACCTTAAATGTTGCGAGGAGGTATCAAAAACCCATCAAACAAACAGTCGGTGTGCACACCAAAATTAATTTGGCGTTTTATTAAAAATAGCAAATATTGATTGAGTATTCCCTTCCACGCAGCAACAAATGCTTAACAAGTACACCAATATCTAAGCTTTTGCTCAAATCTAGGCAAGTGTCTTGCTTAAGAAAATTTGAATCTTTCACCACATTATACAGCTTGAATGCAAGGTTTGTTATATTTGTAATTTAATAAACCAAACAAAACTAACACATGTGCTTGATCCAATTTGTGATTTGATACGGAATAGAGTGCGTGTTCTCGGTTGTGGCACTTTGCAACTGCACTGATGGCCCCAGCTTATGGAAAAAGGATAATTTATTCATTCTCTAAAACTGGTTCCCATGTTACGATGCTGATAATTAATTCTTTATTTTAATGATAGCAAGTGAAATATTTATTGCTGCCTCGGTATATTAAGTATGTTAGCAATACTACATGTATTTAATCTACCCCACAATAAATATCAGAAGTATACTTGTGTGGTTTTGTGCTAAAGTGAAAATATGAAAGATTTACACATCGACATCATGCATTTATTGAAACTTTTTAAAACTTTTTTCTTACATGTTTGTTTGTTTAACGACCCCCCCCCCCCCCCCCCACACACACACACAAAGTAAACATCGGCTACTGGAGACTTTTTTATTGGAAGACATAATCTTGTTAATTTGATTGTGTATGTTAAAATGATGTACATTCTGCACGAGTGATATTTACATATTGCTCAATTTGTCTAATATCTAAATCAAAAAGGGAAATAGTTTGTTTTCAACTCGGACATATGCATAATATGCAAACCTTCATAGGGACATGATTTCTACTATTATTTGGAATGATCTTTGCTATTATTTGGAAGGTTTTCACTTTCGGCTTCCATGTCACACTTTAGTGCCACGTTTTAGAGAATAACCCAAGTATATAAACATACATTAAAGTTTCTTGCACGATATGGGTTTTAGGAACGATAGGGTAGCGCAATGCCAATATCAAAACGAGGTTGTGATCTTTGATATCGGTAACAACTCTGCGCCCAGAGTGCCTAGAAGCCCATATTGAGTGACAAACTATTTATCAATAGTTTATCACTCAGATGAATGAAAAATGCAGTTTCGGCTATTGGTTACCGTAAATCTGTGTTCTATGCTATATCAGTGTCATATTGCACGGGCGTTTAAAGTTGCATAGTCCGATGGTTTTGACTGAGTTTCTGTCACTTTTCTGAGATAAATACATTGAATTGATTGCTATTATCTACCTTACTTTAGTTTGAAGTAACTTTTATTCCAAATGGATAACTTTTGAGATATTTGAAGTGTAAACATGTCAAATTAGTTTTGGCAAGCACACCAAAACTCATAAGCTTCAGCAGTAAGAGATTCTATTAAATTAACTACGGTAAGTATTCCCTTCGATGTGGCAATAAATGCTTAATAAGTACATCAGTATCTAAGTTACATATGTAGAATCAAATGTAAATAATTGCTTCGGTTTCGAAATTGTTATGCTTCTTCGGACTACATAGCTTTAATCAACGGATTTAATGTAAACAACAAAAATTAAAACTTAGGGAAAATGTGTGTACTTATATTGAAATAATTCCAGAACTAGAGGTTTTTTTTGTCTTTTTAGAAGGGTATAATTTTAAACAGCAAAGACATCACCTACCGTGTCTCAATGAGGATGTCCTGGTTCTTCTCCGACAAGACTGACTTGCATATCAGCTCTTGTGTGACTGGGATAGCAACTTTGTTGGACACACACAAGTCTGAGAGATAATCCAAAAACCTGAAAGAGCAAGACGCTGCTGTGAACTGGTCCCCTGGTGGTGAGACTGGGCGCGCAGTGCGCTGACTGGTACAGGGCTCACGTTACACTTGTCTACATGTAACGCCACAGATTAGGTTCTTATAGAAGCAGACAGACAAGAAGGCAGTCGGGGTAGGACTTAGGACAGAGAGAGATCACGTTAATTATCGACAGGTATACAGCAAGAGGATAAGTGTGTCTATAGATACACAGAGGAGACTAGGACGGAAATGGCACAGGTAGATTGGGTAAGTAAACCAATGGAATATGTATGTATGTCTTACTCGTGTACACTGGCACAGGCAGGTAAGCAGTTCGTGATACTTTGGATACCATTCGAGCGGAGAATCCTATACAGTGAGTTTGGACGGTGGAAGAATTAAAGAACAAAAATTGAAAGAACAAAAAAAAAATGATGGGACATAAAAAAATTCAAGGGAGATAAAAGAAATTTAAGGAAAAAAGGGGGGGGGGAAGATTTCTGTAGACTGCTCAATATATATCACGAGAAATACTAATATAGGTATTTTTGCTAGTTATTCCATTAAATAGTTTTAAATCACGAGGTCCTATTAAACGGAGACATCTAATAGAAGGCTAATTTCATCTAATAACGTCACACATCTGGGAAACTCCCCATCCACTCACACTGACTACAAAGCTTCATCCGGTGAAGGCCTAAAGTGGGTCCATGGTCTAGTGGAGGGTGCAGTTCTCCGTGCATGTGCCCCTATGCCCACTGCCTACCAGTGGCCTAGTCTGAGCTAGCTAATGCCAAGCGGTATCTTACAATGTCAGGAGGTGCATTGTCTTGTCTTTGTCTCCATGATGGTGGTCTGGTAATCAGGCTGCTCACTCACATACTACTGTCTTTACCTGTCAACCGTCTGCATTGTTAAATATAATTCAAACCACCAGCCCCCCCCCCCCCCCCCCCATCAGCTCCTCCACCCTCAGGCGCACGCACCCCTTCGATCGATCAATATTCCACATGAATTAGGCTAACACTATGACTAACCTCATCTTCCCGGACCAGGCTAACACTAGAAACAGCATGTTTGACATAACAATTGCATTCCGTGTATACTCTGGCAGAGGAAACATTTTTTTTGTTCAATTATGATTTTTTTTTTAAACTTTCTTTTTTAATTAATTCTTTTAAAAATATTGGAAACTGTATTTTACTGGTGCTACCACAATTACCTACTAGGCTGTGTGTTCAAAAATCTGCCGCTAAGTAGGAAAGATATCCGCCAAACAAAATGCTTCATGCAGGTCATATTTGTGGATTGCCTGGGGTAAAATTGACCTCCTCCTCCCCCTCTCGCTGCTCCCGCTTTCCGTTAGTCCAAGCTTGTTCACGTGACTACATTAGCCAATCGGAACCAAGCAGCCATTACTTTCATGTCGTCTCACTGAGCAACAGTTGGCATGCCTCACAGCACACCAGTTAGCTTTCTTCTCTCGTTGAGAAGGTAAGGAACAACACAACTGAGCTGGTATTCAACAAGGTGGTCGCCAATAGTCGAATATGAACTCGGGTCTACCCACCTTATGTGGTCTCTGCACCAATGTAAGTCCTCCGGGCATACTATGCTAGCCCTATAGAACAAAGAAGCCGAAGGCGGCAAACAATTCAAGAATGCGTGGCTATGGACCTTGTGGGTGGCAGGCTACACCAATCCACACAGGTATAGCTTACAGTGGGTGTCCGAAAGATGGCACACTACTAATGCACACACAATATATATAATATATATATATATGTATATATATGTATATATATAATTATACATATTTTATAATTATATATATTATGTACATTATATATATGATATATTCTAATATATACAATATGTAATATATACAATACATGCAATATGATATATATATATATATAAATATATACATATATAATGTACATATAATATATACATATAATATATACATATATATATCCATATAATATATACATACTTATATATAACTATATATTTATATATACATATATACACACGTGCATATTGTTAAATGTTAAGCCATGCCAGAATATTTTAAAACTAGCATATTTAATGCTGTCTCTTTGTCTCCCTACAAAACAGCTACACATCTACAGTTGGATTAGTGTGACTAGCATCTATGCACTAATGAATAGCTGTTTTTGCATGTTGGTGATCACACTCTCACTAGTCGATACGCCCGTGCAATGCGGACACAGAGAGGCCTACACTATGTCTCCCGCAGCCGCTGGTGTTCTAGCAGCGCAATGCAGAGCGAGCTGACACTTAGATAGGAGTTGGAGAACATGAACAGGGGTCTACAATCAAGTGCGTATAGTTGTTCACTCCCATGGCTACACTAGACATTTGGGTATTCGGTGTATTTGTGAAAATAATTATATCGTCTGCTCTAAATAGTCATTTGTACATACATCGGTATGAAATATATATAAATATATATATATATATATCCATATATAAATCCATATATATATATATAGTATAGTTATATGAATCTTACCTGGGTACAGATGATGGATAACTGGTGTTTTCCCGAGGTACTAGCCTCGGATAGTCGTGGGTCAGGGAGAAGGAAGCACATCCTGGTCCTTTATAAGATAAAAAATTATCTTAGTATTATATGGATACTTTAGTGTTTTTGTTTTGGCACCAGCAAAATGTGATAGTCGTGGTAGGGTGGGCGGGCCGTGACCCACGACTATCCGAGGCTAGTACCTCGGGAAAACACCAGTTATCCATCATCTGTACCCAGGTAAGATTTGTATAACTATACTATTTTACCTCGGTACTACGCCTCTGGCTACTCGTAGTCCAGGGAGAACTTTACATAATCTCATTTTTGATCCTTTTATACTTAATATTGTAAACATACTATCATGTTTTTAGTGCAAAATAGTAAAATTTTGTTTCGCACCCATCTTTAGTCAGTGAGTAGGCGAGTCGCTAGGCCGCTTGGCTTTTCTAGTCGTTTGTTGTAATGTTTTGCAAACGATCTGGCCGTCTTCCACCCCGCGTGTGCAATGATTCTCTTAACTGAGATTCCTAACTGTCTTGCCTTGGAGACCATGGCTCCAAGCATTGAATGGGATGCGTAGCATCCAGTATTGATGCCTGCCTGTTTAAGCGCCTTGATGGTCCATCTTGTGAGTGTGTCTCTCAACATAGCATCATGCGGTTTAATAAAGCTGATCAGAGGCTGTCTGGAATTCCTTATTCCACTTGACTTGGATTTATAAGCCCTAATGGCTGAAACTACACATATCCGTTTATCTTCAGGAAACTATTTACATGAACGATCTAGCCGTCTTCCACCCCACGACAGTGGGTCCCCTGTGCGATTCGACTTTAGTAATCGTCTCTAAATCGAATGTTGCCTCATCCTTATCTATCTCTAGTCCATCCAGTGAGAGTGCCACAATCGTTTGGCCTCTGTGTCCCGTCACTAGCAGTAATAGCACTGCTAACTTAAATCCTAGTTCCTTCATTGATAAATGTCTATTACTAGGCCATAGCTTGAACAACTTAAATACTACAGACACGTCCCAAAACCTATTATATTTGGGTTTGGGTGGGTTTCTCTCATACACTGATCTAATGAACCAGTGTACCAACTGATGCTTTCCAATCGTTTGTCCATCTATTCTTGGTAGAATAATTGAAAGTGCACATCGTGCTGCATTAATTGCACCGAATCCTAAGCCATCATCTTCTAACATTCTTACATATCTAACAACCTGAGCTATTGTATGCCTTAATGGTTTGACCCCTATAAGCAAACAGTGAAGTCCCCATCTCTTTAAGTAACGGTATATAATTTCACTGTCCCTTTTCTCCAGGTGTGTGAAATGAGTCTCTCTTGTGTAATTTTGTCTCGACCATATTGTTCCAAATGTTTCTTTAGAAAAGGAATGCCAAAAGGGGTGTCATTGACACATCTCCTTGGATTGTTAGTGGTCCTTGATATTGTAGGTTGTCTTTTCTTTGTGGAAACCTGAGCCTGTCTTCTCGCTCCTAATGTGACTGCCGCTAGCCACGGTTGTGTATCCCACTCTGGTACTATCAGTACTGCGTGCGAGTGATCCATCCTGATCTTTCTGGCCACTCTGCTGATAATGCTGAATGGTGGGAATATGTAATCAAAATTATTATTCCAAATCAGAGAGAATGCATCAACTCACCAGGCTTCTGGCTCTGGATGCCACAACACATATTTGGGTAACTTTTTGTTGTTTCGTGATGCGAAAAGGTCAACTTCTGGCTTGCCCCATTTATTACAAATGTACTCGAAAATATTGTGACTTAATGACCATTCTAGATGATCATGAAAATGTGGACTTTTTCTGTCAGCCAAAGTATTTTGACTGCCTGGAATATGTGCTACTGTTAGCCATATATTGTGTTCCTCTGCCCAGTCCTAAATTAGTTTGGCTAGAAGGTTTGGAATGAGTCCCTCCGATATTATGTATGTATGCCATGGCTGTCGTATTATCTGTTAATACCCGTACATGATTTTTTGGTAGGTGCACTAGACTATGTAAACCTAAATAAATAGCTCTCAGCTCTAGTACATTTATGTGATCGGAGATTTCATCTTCCATCCACCGACCCCCAGTTGCCTGTTGGTCTCTATGAGCCCCCCATCCTTCTAGTGACGCGTCAGTTGTAACCATTGTGTTGGGTTCTCCCATTCTAATGGGGTTAGGTGAATTATCAATGCGTGAAAACCACCACATAATATCCTGTATTCCTTCTGGCGAAACGGTCATAGGCCTTTCAAAATTCCTTTTAGTGCGAGCCAACGCCAAGTTCTTATCTATTTCTAGCGATTTTATATGACTATGAGCTTTGCCATATAGAATAGCAGGGGCATAGGCTATCATGATTCCTATCAATATTGTGACTTGTCTTATCTTTGGCTTACTTAATTGTAATACTTGATTTGCCGTGTTTGTAAATTTATCAACTTTCTGTTTCGTTAATGAAATGGTCATCTCTGTGGTGTCAATAATGAAACCCAAACACTTCAATTTCTTTGTAGGTGTCAAAACTGATTTAGTTTCATGTATGTAGAAACCCAACTTTGTAAGCGTCTCACATAGCTGATCTACTGCTGTTTGACATTGTTGTCGAGTTTGTGCAACAATAAATGAGTCATCAATATATGGAAACATAATGTGTCCTTTCCTAGCCATGTGGGAAAAACTGGCTTGAGCAGCTTTGTGAAAATCTGTGGGGCACAACAAGCTAGACCATTTGGCATACAGGTGAACTCATAAAGCTCATCATTCCAACAAAACGTGAGGTACTTCCGATCTGGTTTATAAATCGGCACTGTATAGTATGCATCGCTGAGATCCACACTGGCGAGCCAGGAGTCTTGCGTTACCAAGTCTCTAGCTGTTTCTAGGGAAAACATTTTGAAATGTTGATACTCGACTAATTTGTTTAACCTTGTTAAGTTCAAAATAAGCCTAATGTCCCCATTTGGTTTGGGTCTCATGAAAATATTCTAGATAAATTCCCCAGCCACATGAAGTGATGGCTCTATAATGCCTTTTTCACAAAATTGAAGGACTTGGATCATTCAAAGCCTTCCGTTCTGAATAATCAAAACGATAAAGAAAGGGTAGGCCTTTTTGTATACACTCTTCCGTGAGTGGTATTCTAACTCCCTCCACTAGGCTAAGGATAGTTAGATTGTCGGTAATGTTATTCCATTCCGATAGGCAATTATTGATGTTACCAGCCTTAAACTCGCTTACTGGGGTCCGTGTTGCCGTTTCTACTTGTTCCTTGGGCGGGGAACGGCTTCTGGGTGTTGAAGTCCCTCTTGAAGGGTCTGTTCCCTTCGTTCCACCCGAACGACTGCCTTTGGCCCCTTCCCCTGTCATGATAGCCATAGTTGGTCCCGAACCTGCCCATTTGTCCGGTTCGACGGCTGCGAAAATCCTGCCCGTTCTTTTTAAACCGGCTAGCATTTACATCAGTTGCCTTCTTCCCGTCTACCTCCATGTGTTTGCCACACTTGGAGCCCATCTCCACTTGTTTAAACAAGTACTACAACTACCCCCTGAAGAACTTGGTTTTGTCCAAGGGTTTACCTTTGATTGGCTTGGGAGCAAGGAATAGCATGTATTCCTTCCCGTCATTGTCCAAAACCTTTTGGACTGAGCAACCTCCTTCCCTGCATCTGCACAGACAGCCTTGAACACGTTCTCAAAGCGTCGGTACAAGAGGAAATTGCTGGTTGCCATCAGCAGCGCAATCCCCCCATCGATCTCCTCACACAAGGAGGAGAACTTGTTCTCTGTCATCATGCGATTCGCATTCGGCGTAATCGCAGACAGAGCGGCTAGTACCCCTTTGTGTACTGTATGCAGGACTGCCTCAAACTTCTTACGATCCTCGTTGAGTTTGACATCCGAATCCATCTCGTTCATGGCCGACTCTTGGATGCCCTTAATCCCAGTGAATTTTTCACTCAACTTCATAATCACTTCCGCCGGTTTAAACGTATGGAAGTGACCCTGAATCGTTTTGCGCATCATGGTGGTGGTCTGGATCTTCTTCCTTTGGAGGACCTTGATCTTTTTCACCTTCCACTGAGTTTGGTGTATTTCCCCCCCGCTCAGTTTCTGAATCCGTATTTGTTGAGGACGAGTCGGACGAAGTGTCCGAAGAAGAAGATTTGCTTTTCTTAGCCTTCTTTGACTTCTTTGGTTTCTTCACCAGCAGCTTCTTTTTGCGCGCCCTGGTGAAGTCATCCCTCTCAGACGAGTCAGCCTTCTTCTTCCTATGCGTGCGCTTATGCACAGGCAGCACCACCTCTTCCTGGGACTCTTCATCGGACGAGCCCTGGGAGTCGGAAAAGTCCTCCCAATCGGAGTCCTCCCAATCGGAGTCCTCCCAATCAGAGTCCTCCCAATCGGAGTCCTCCCAATCAGAGTCCTCCCAATCGGACCAGCTGCTTCTTCTTAGCAGCATGTGGCTTAGCAGGGAGCAGTTCCTCCAGCTTAAGCTGTACCAGCCGTGCGAGCTGTTCGTCTAGGTCAGTCGGGCCAGCCTCCGAGCCCCCCCCCCCAGAATCTCTTTGTTCTGGCGACCTTTGGACCCTTAACTGCAGTGACGGGTCGTCGTCTTCGCTGAGCTCACGAGGTGCATCCGCCTTACTCCACTTCATAGCTGGGAGTTTGTAAGAAACCGAAAACCAAAAGGTTAGGAATCGTTCACGGTGAATCATGACACTGGCAAAACATAATAATAGTATTGCCAATCGTGTCTAGTGGTGTTAAATCCGTATTTAAACTGTTTTTAACACAGGTGTGTGGTTAATTTTGTCAGTCATAGGTAACTGGTATGGATAACCAACCGAAACCAAACGAGGGGTAGGGACCAGTTTAGCGGTAGCCTCCCACACTCTCTGTCCAATAAACTTCTCCCACTTGTGGCTTTTGTGGCCAACAAGTTGGAGAAAATACTACGAGACTCAGAGGTATGCCTAAACAATATTAGGGAATCTTAAAGAAACCCAGGAATAAATCCTAATGATGTAAATGGCTCCTGCCAAACATCTCTCCATTCGATAATGGGCGGCATTACAAAGAACAATGGATGTATTGTTCTAACGATGTTACGACACATCGTAATTAACCTGTAAATCAGTTAATATTCAATTTAAAGTTGAAAAAACTTCATGTATGCTAACATGAACTAAACCAATGTATCCTTTCAAAAACGATACTAACCTGTTTGGTTTAGTAGTTATGTAGAAAAACTGCCGGAGCTACTCAACAAACGTCCTCCCGTTGTGAGTAGATTATGCTAATTGCTGGACCCGGATGTGCTTCCTTCTCCCTGGGCTACGAGTAGCCAGAGGCATAGTACCAAGGTAAAATAATATATATATATGTGCGTGTGAGCACATACATATTATATATTATACACACATATATGAATAAAGACATTAGGAGGCAGTCAACTGTGCACAACCTTTGATGGTTGATACCTTCATGGTGATTATTAGGTAAACACTCAGTCACACGTGGTGGGGGTGCGGTGATTTGAGTTGAGGGCTTATTGTACTTATTTACATTCAGGCTCTGGAGCACCTTCAAGATCCACACAACAGCCACTGCTCCCCACCCTATGGTAGCATAGACGATAACATATAAATCACGTTAGTGAAAACTAGTTATATTTACCAGCTAAAGCACTAGTTCTTACTATGTAATGTTCTAATGAAAACCACCGAACAAGGCCAGACCTAGACAAGGTGAAATAGGGCATTTAAATGTAAACTATAATTGAAAATCTATATTATAATTTATATCTATGTAATGTTCTAATGAAAACCACCAAACAATGCCAGACCTAGACACGGTCAAATAGGTAATTTAAATGTAAAATTTAATTGAAAATCTATATTATTTTTAATTAAGCAACTGTGCTGGGGGTCAGTATCCATAGACTGGATTACATCATTGTGACATGATGCAATCTGCATTTACCTTACATTTAAAGTACTTAGTGGAACTACTTTTGATGCCTGGAGCTAAGGTGCTCTACAGGATCACTATTGGAACTCTACCTCATGGAGGACAAGACTTTTGATGCCTGGAGCTAAGGTGCTCTACAGGATCACTATTGGAACTCTACCTCATGGAGGACAAGACTTTTGTATCTTTTAGTATGTGCTGGAGGAAGCAAAAAGGAAGGAATACAAAAATGGGAAATGGTGTTGAGGAGAATCCAGTGTCTGATGGAAATATGTAAGCGTTTCGCCCGTGCAAACAACTAGTGACATTTGGCTATGAATGAGGAATTTCTTAAAAGTAGTTGTGACCTTGAGTGGCAGAAGGGAGGTGTGGGGGGGGGGACCAGAAGTCATGAGTGAGCACGAGCACGAGCACGAGCACGAGCACGAGCACGAGCACGAGCACGAGCACGCGCACGCGCACGCGCACGCGCACGCACACGCACACGCACACGCACACACACACACACACACACACACTCTGTTATGCCGAACATCTAAAAGGGGATCAGACTTGGAATAAAATGCGGTATTCTGTGCAGGGGTGAGAGTTGACTTTGACCAAACAAATTAATTTAAAATAGTGTTTTTTTTAATAACAACAAAACTGACTTCTAGTAAATTTCCCGCGATTCTCTGGTAGTGGCTAAGCCTATGAGAGGATGTCCAGAATTTCGCGGAGAAATCGTAGAAGTGGGTGAAAATGTGGTAATATTTCATCCTTGTCTGTGTAGCTCATGAATGGCGCTAGTACACATTATTGTGAATGCCTTGTGTGATTTTGTGACATGGTGATGTAAACATTTAGTGTAGAAATTGTACGATAGATTGTTCCATTCAGCAGTACATGGGATTGTGGGATTGAACGACTGGTGCTAGAAGATTTTTTTTTAAAACACTGGATTTTCATATTTAAATACACCCGCTTGTTTTGCTTGTTCCCTGAATTTCCAGATCATAGAATAATGGTCTATACAGTAATGGTAGTTGTGTGCGCATCACCGGTGATCTTGCAGAACAATAAACACTAGTCTGACTGCTTGTGAAAGGGGCACACAAATATTAATATGAATATAAATTAATGTTATGGGAGATTACCAGATTATAACAACTTTGCTCGAAAGAACATGTTTTTCCCCCCTCCTCAATGACCCCTCTTCAGAATGCATTCACCACATAACCAATACAAAATCTGCAAAAGTGCCCACCCCACTTTGATTTAATATTTGATTTTGTAGCAATAAAACTTTGCTGTTAGAAAATGAACCATATTAAAAAATTATTATTAAAAGTTGTTTAAATTCTACATAATCTCCCCCTCCCAACCCCGGTTTTCATTTGATATTTAATTTTGTAGTAATAAACCTTTGCTGTTAGAAAATTACCCATCCCCCCCAATAACGGGGGGGGGCCTATTTAGTTTTATCTTTTAATACGATAGTAAAACTTCTCTAAATTTATCGATATAGGGGAGTGGTCGATCTGTGGAGGTGGTCGGTTCGAGAGGTTTTATTGTATTTATCCACTATTTCTCACTATTATGTTGCTGTCTTATCCCATGTACGGCTAAATGACTGTGGCGACACACTTCATACATGTCCTTTGGTGTAGACAGTTTACAACATGAGATTACCGTTAAACCCCTAAGAGAAAACCTATTAGAGAAGGACTGTGAAAGTGCTCCAACTGCGACTTCTAGTGGAGGTTCCTCCGGGGAAGATCCACCTGTCAAATTGTCCTAACTGATGTTCATCTCTCACTCTCACTCATTGTCTGTCTGTCTCTCCCACATACACACACACATATACACACCTCCACACACCTCCACATCATCAGACGCTCTGACCTGAGGTGGGGCCTAATGCTGCCGAGTTTGGCCATCTTACTGATATGTCATGTTACTGTTTTTTGTTTTGTTTTGTTTTGAGGAAAGTTTTTTTTGTGTTTTTTCTTTATCAAAGCATCATTCTGAATTCAAACTCATGCTGCGTTTTCTATTCCAGGTGCGTCTTCTACTCGCGGTGCGTCTTTTATTAGGGGTTTTACGGTAGGTATATTACCAAAAATGGATTACCCATACCATAGCGTACTGCAGTCACAAAGGTGGGATAGTATTTACAATATTTGATTCTGGGATGCACATTGGTTGTTTATATATTTATTACTCAGCCAAAGCTGTTTATATTAAACGATAAATTAATATAATACACGAAATTAAATTATGACAGTATTGGGAAAACAATAAATTAACTAATTTAGAAATATCTAAGCATAGGAAAACAGAATGCTATGAATTATTCACTCAAATCAATTTCAATATAATAGTCACAGACCACTAATAGCTTGTTAAATGGATAACATAATATTTGTGCGTCTCCGTTGTTAAGTGTCTACAACGCGCATGAGAAAGCCTCAAATGTGTATTTGTTCCGCAGTCTGCCAGCTCGCTTACAGATGTAGTCACTAGGCAGATCTGTGATACAACACTCGCCGGAAAAAAATAGGATATCAAAATGTATAGTTTATAATGGGATTAGAATAATTATAAATAAATTATAATAGAATTGTAATATATATTATTATAGATCATAATAGATTATGATATGTATATAATATATATTATATACATATCTCATTATTTCTTTGCTGATTCTGTAATAGGGTTAGTATCAGGGTTGGCTGTATTTGCGGTCTGAACCTGTTTTCCCATGATAGTGGAAGACTGCATCTAAACCATCTTTATATGATCCTTGCACCGCATTTTCTTTGTCAATTGTATATCTCATTCATTACACTCAATAGTACATTCTAGTAAAGAGTGCTTTGAGAGCCAGAACAAATGGACCGTGTAAGCTATTAATGAGATAAACCAATTACACTTGTAAATATTCTAAACGCGGTTATCAGTTAAGAAAATGCATAACAACTTTGAACCGGTCTATTTTTTTTCTAGCTTTGGTCCTTTCTTTAAATTTCTTTAATAAAAATTGCCTTCTCCCTTCGTCGTATGGAATTTCAATAGCGACAGATTTTTTATTCTTTTAAATAGCTTTTCACCTCATGAGAAAATAACAGCAAACCCTGACACATAGAAAGTGCATGGCTCCAAAGAAGCAACATTAATATACCGTGTTGATCACAGCAACGTGCAGTATTCAGAGCAGTGCAATTAAAACAATATCAACGAAACCAAGCTTAAATACCTGACTACACATTTAGCTTATCTACCAGGCACCACAGCCACCAAGTCACGCACACTTTGTACGCGTGCACACACAAAAAAGAATATCTTGAAAATCAAAATTAACGACAATATTTGTACGTCATATTCTGACATTCAAAAAATCACTTGCACTCCTAAGCACAAAATATGCCCGCCGTATTAATTCTTAGGTGTATAAAATGTAAGCATGTGAAAGGAAATAATATATATATATATATATATATTTGTTTTAAAGAAAAGAAAGATTTACAAAAAAGTAAAAGAAAAAAAAGGTTTAAACTGAACGCACGGACTACGGCAATATTGAATAGATATCGACAAAAATCACCTTAAATTATACCGTCACAATCAAATGAGACCCCTTCTTAATTCATCAATATATTCATCGAAATAATGATCATATGCTTAGAATTCGATGATAATCAATGACACTTAACAAAGTCATGCTAAGTTACCATGTTAATACACGGATCTATGACTAAAAGTCTTACAGGTAAAAATAACGACATGGAAATTTCACTAAAATAAAGCCATAGCTGTTTAAAAGCGCCCATAATTATTGTACTCGCCTACTGTTGGAATAAATAAAACTATTGCGTTTTACAAATGAAAAGAGGTGGGACTGAGCCTGCTGTGGTGTACTCATGTAAATTGGTATAGAAGAACGCAGGGAGGACAACTAAAGGGCACGAAACTCAATTCATCTGAAAAGTCATCAATTGATGAGTGTAAAAAGCAGCAGTGTGTGTCCAAGTGGGTTACCTCCTTTCGCTTTTGGAGAGGGTTAAGGAAAACGGAGAGAGGTAGAAAATAATTACATTGAAGTAACAGAACATTGCGCGAGATATAATCAAATTTATAATGTCATTCCTATTTAGAGAAGTATATCTGTTTCTTATTTTTTCCCCCTATTTTTTAATTTAATTTTTTCTCTATTTTTGGTTTTACGACAGGGTCAATTTCACTCAGGCGGCAAACTCACCCTGGATAGGATTTCAATTGCAAAGCCTAAGTGTGAATTAATGTATGCGCAGCTGTTTTTGGTTGTTAGAAAATGCAAAGATTAAAGCTGTGAAACTATAGGTCCCAAGAAGACATACATAGATACAATAGTAAAAGTCAGCAATGTCTCAGAAAGAACAGTATTATGTCCTATTTGTTGGAAAGGATAATGTCATAATATATATCAGGGATGAAAGTAATCGTGGAGGGGGGGGGAAACCCCGGAAATCAACGGCTAGGTCGGTGATAATTATAATAATATGGTCACAACAAGGACAGTGGAATTCTCTCCAGGGATAGATAGTCTGTACTTACTGATCAGTGGAATGGAGCTAGGATAATGCTAGGAGAGTAGTGTATGAAACCTAACTTTCTGCGATTCTCTGACAGTGCTAAGCCAATGAGAAAATTTCCCAGTTTTCGGAGAAATGTATACCCACTCAGTACAAGGGAGATCTAACACCAGCCAGCCGCCAACCCAACACCGGTGTCGCAGTTTGACCGCCCTGCCAGTTTCAGCTGACTGTCAGTTTCATGCGCATGCGTCAAAATCTAACAGCATCGTCACCAACCTTATGAATTTAATATAATGTTTTTGGTAAAGATGTTTTCTATATGTGTACCAAGCGATTTGTTTCTAGGTTGTGTGCTTTTAGAGATATTTCACTTTTCCTGTATTTTCTGTATGAAGATTGCTCACGACCATTGACAATGCCTTGAGTTTGATGGTATGCGCAGTGCAAAACATTAGTTTTATTCAAAATAAATAGAAATCAAGAACCCTAACCGTATAAATTTAATATAATCTTTTTGGTAAAGATGTTTTCTATATGTGTACTAAGCGATTTGTTAATAGGTGGTGTGGTTTTAGAGATATTTCACTTCTTCTGTATTTTCTGTATGAAGATTGCTCACGACCATTGACAATGTCTTGAGTTTGAGTGTATGCAGTCAGCTGAAACTGGCAGGGCGCTCAAACTGCGACACCGGCCATCACAAGCCTTAGGCAGTGTTAAATTGTGTGAGCGTTTCCTTTATTTTGTTTTGATATTAGGTTGTAGGTAGAGAAAATACATAGATATATAGAGTTAGATGGTTTCATGGTGGTTTTTTTTACGTCCTGGATATTTTCGGAATGACATATATCGCAGATTTGCCAGAAATCGCGGTAATTTGCGAAATCACGAAGATCTTTCATCCCTGAATGATACATACTCCGCTGCGTGTGGTTTGTTTGGTCTATATCTGAAGGTAGGGGCACATGTGGGAAAACGAGTGCACATTATCACGGACAGAGGAGGCACAAAGACTCATGTAAGGTAATTAGACTAATGCCTGGCACAGACCTCCCGTATACGATTCATGCGCTAAAACTGACTGCGCTTCACAACCCGACCCGTCCCGTTTCGCAACGTAAAACTGGCCGATTCATTTTTCAAATGTCTTGCGATTCTCGTTTTAAGCACTAAAACTGAGTTTTAAGTCGCGAATCGTAAGCATTAGGGTCTTAGGGGGGGGGTCACACACCTAAAGACTGAAACCGACTAAAACTCAAACTTAGTCGCGAAACGGGCAGTTTTAGGTTTTATACGGGAGGTGTGTACCGGGCAAAAGAACTCGCCCTGGAAATATCGGCAATCAAAGTTAGTTTGGTTTGTTCTTTTTTAAACCAGGCAGGGTTGTAAAATGGCAAATATGACAAACGGATTCGTACACAGGGCTTACAGTATTTTCAATATAAAAGTACTCATTGCAAAGTAAACAAGTAAAGGAACTAATATAATTTTTTATTATTTTTAAGTTAAATTGTAAGATCAGTGTTAAAGTTACATAGTCTGATGATATGGTTTCAGTTTCTGTCATTTTTCTGTGATTAATATATTCATTTGATTGTTATAATCGATGTTACGTTAGCTTAAAGTAACTTTCATTTTAAATGGCTAACCATTGAGATATTTGAAGTGTAAACGTAAAATTAGTTTTGGCAAGCACGCCAAAACTGACACCCTAGGCTTCCGCAGTAACAGGTTCTATTAAATTGACTCAGTATTCCCTTCTATGCATCAACAAATGCTTAATAAATGCATCAGTATCTAAGTTAGATATGTAGAATGAATCTAAATATTTGCTTTGGTTTTGAAAATGTAATGTTTTCATCAGACTATGCAGCTTTAAGTAATGTTTATCTGAAGTATCCATGTGTAGAATTACCTACTTTAATCCTAAACATTAATCATTAGGACTTTCTTTGTGTGTGTGTAAATAGTGTCGTGGTCTGCACTGACCTCTCGGGCAAAGAACCACATAGACAGGTAGGCGTGTGTAGTGTGGTGACATCAGGGAGAGGTCAGTGCAGACCACTACAATATTTACACACACACACACACACACACATACAAAAGTCCTAATGACATATTGTAGTGGTCGGCACCGACCTCCCTGATGTCACCACACTATCCACGGCTACCCCTCTATGTGGTTCCTTGCTGGAGAGGTCAGTGCAGACCACTACACTATGTTATTCATCTAAACACATATTTTGTCAGCCCGACACCCCCCCGCCCCCCACCCCTTACTCCCTAGACTTAGGGTTGACCCGCCAGATTTAACGTCGGTTCAAGGTGCAAAGTATGGCGTCCCACTGCTAGTAAGCTCTCCCACATCACGCCTCACCTCGGCTCGCGGTTCTGCCTCACGAGGGTGACGAATGTCTCAATCTCGGACGCTGTGATGTGCTTTTCCAGCAACTTCCGGTTGTTGTGCAGCAGTGCAGTGATGGTATCCTCAGCCAGTACGTCATAGCCAATCTGCTTCTGCATGAAGGGGAATTGTTTCGCGATGTACTCCTGTTGTGAGACAAGAAAATTGTAGTTAGCTCTGCACTGCCTGTCATATCGGGATGTTCCAACAATTTAAGTTTTATTTATATATGTCATGGGGGGGGGGTGGGGGTGATGAGAATGGGAGGTTGGTTGGTTGTTGGAGTTTTACATCCTGGAAACATTTAAGGTCATATCAGGACGGGTAATGACTTGTGACAGTGCGCAATCATGGCGACTTTATAGTGCTGCCCCACTAGGACACCAGGCCGCCAGCACCATGACATGATATCACAGTCAGTCGCGTGATTTCGAATATCAGGATCTATCAAAATGGGAGACGGAGGCTCAACTAATTCGGCCATCCCATCTGGTCTGTGGAAAAGGTCTATTACCAAGTGACCAGCAAATACTGCCTTTACTATACTGGCATTGCATGGACGCATTTAGGTCTTTTAACATGACTATTCCCTGCCTGACCAGCTTTAGAGCTGATAGTGTCTGTACCAGACCTATGCATCCGATTTCACAGCTTTCGGTATTGTCAAAGCTATTTTAGGTATTTAGGTACTCTTGAATGACTTTCAGTAACACTTTTACCATGGAAATTAAAGTCGCATAGTCCGACGGTTTTGAGTTTCTGTATTTTAGTTTGAAGTAATTTTTACTTTAAATGGCTAATTATTTTAAAGATATTTTAAGTGTAAACATATCAAATCAGTTTTGGCAAGCACGCCAAAACTCTGACACCATAGTCTTCTGCAGGAAAAGGTTCTATTAATTTGACTTAGTATTCCATTCTATGTGGCAACAAATGCTTAATAAGTGCATCAGTATCGAAGTTAGATATATAGAATCAAAATATAGATAATTATTTTGGTTTTGAAAATTTGATGCTTCATCGGACCATGTAGCTTTAAACAATTACATCATATTTACAAGCAAACTTTGTTCTATTGAATTGCATTAGCATGGTATTCCTTCTACGCAGCACCAAGTATTTTGAGAGAGGCGATTCCGTAATGAAACAAACAAATCCGCATTTCCGTACTCCATGTTCACTTCTGTAACAAATACAGAAGAATATGGATGGCGCACAGCCATGCTTGCGTTGCACAGACCTGGTTTTTCCGGTAGTTTTGCTGCGAGAGCTTCAGGATCCGGTAGCAGAGCCGACAGATGTGCCTGAAGTGTGCGTGTCGCTGGTCAGACAACTCCTCCATCCGCAGCATTGGGCCGTCACCGTTATCCTGGAATGGTGCCTGCAGGATCTTGAACACCTGTGAGAAATAACAGACAGGGTCCATACACATGTGAAGATATGGAATTCAAGGCCACTTCAAGGCCATTTCAAGGCTGTTTTTTGACAGGAATTCAAGACTATTTTTATTTTGATTTCAGGGGGAAAAAACAATGATGGCGAATGGCGATTTCAGACTGATTTAGATTAGTTGGGATAGTTTAATAAAGATTTTTCTACACTAATAACCCAAAATAGGTTAAATTCAAGGCTCTTCAAGGCTTTGAAATGGGGCAAATGAAGTTCAAGACTTTTCAAGACTTTCCAGGCCCCGTGCGGACCCTGAACAGGACATTGCGTAATTAATCAGCGATGTTTGTTTGTTTGTTGTTGTTTTACGTCCTAGCAACACTTAAGGTCAAATCAGCGATGTGATTGGCCATCAGCAAAAAAAAAAGAAAAAAAATCAGGCCGGGGCAGAGCCCCAATGGGGACCCAGGAGGCCACGCCCATGGAAGCTCATGCAATTTAAACATTTTAAGGGCCTTAAAAGTACTATTTTCAGCAAGAACATATACATTTTCCCCCTCTTTATACACAGTAACACTTAATGTCCTTACCCCCTATAAAACACCAAATGATTTTTTCACCGGATCTGCATGAATCACCAATTTCAGTATTAAAAGCTCGAAAATCCGCAGAAAAATCACATCCCTGCTTAACCACCATAACCAGCTATACACATGGACAGTTATAAGACAGTCCAAGATAATTCAATCAAACACAAACTCTTCACCTGGAGTAGCAAAGTGGAACAATAACCTAGTAAACTATTAAAGTAACAGAACACAGTCATCAACTATATGTGACATCCATAAACATCTTTTTGGGGTCAGTATTGGATACTTACAGCCAATCAATAACCTGAAATATATATAGACATATAACTATACTGTAGTGTTATCTGAACTTATCCGAATTAAACAGAATAATAACATAGAGATTGGGTGATTTTTTATCATGAATACCAAATACAGATTAAGAGTTAACTACAGTGATTTCACCTAATTCATTTGATAGGTGGACATATATATATCAGGGATGAAAGTGGTGTGAGGTAAAAAAAAGCAGAATTCAGGCCGACACATTGGCGGCAATGGAGAATTTCCGCAAAAACCTACATCCCCCCCCCCCCCAAATAGGATTAGCACTGTCAGTGAATCCCGGAAAAATGCCGGAAGTCAGGTTTCAACTCTGCTTGTTGTGGCTCATGTCCAACTTTCTTGTTCGGGTTTATGTTCTACCAACATCTAAGGTCTTATAAGAATGGGATTCGAATAAACCAATTGCTGCCATATATGGTTTGCTGGGGTTTTACGTCCTAGCAAAGTCTATGGCCATATCAGGTTGGGGCTGTCATATATATATATATTGGCACTTTGTGACTGTTAATCGGTGAATACCAAAAATCACGGAAATCCGCGAAATCGCGGAGATCTTTCATCCCTGAATTATATATAGTATAGTTATACGAGTCTTACCTTGGTACAGATGATGGATAACTGTTGTTTTACCGAGGTATAAGCCTCGGATAGATGTGGGCTAGGGAGAGGTAAGCACGTCCGGTACCAGCAATCTTAACCTACTTATTGAGGATAAAAATGACTTTCAAACAATGGATACTATTACTTTACCGAAAAGGTACACCAACGGAATAGATGTGGCAGGGTGTGGCGGGAGGGCCCTAGCCCACATCTATCCGAGGCTTATACCTCGGTAAAACAACAGTTATCCATCATCTGTACCAAGGTAAGACTCGTATAACTATACTATTTTACCTCGGTAAACAGCCTCAGGCTAGCCTCAGGCTAGGGAGACCTTTACATAATTCATTTTTATCCTTAATATCATTCTTTCTTATTATTATAACATTCTAAATTTTTGTTCTCACCTATTCTTGTTAGTTGGCGAGAAGACGCTTTGCAACGCCGGTAGGCTTTTCTAGTCGTTTATTATAATGTTTTGCGAACGACTTAGCCGTCTTCCAGCCTGCATGCGCTAGTATTCTTTTCACAGAAATACCAAGCACCCGTGCCTTGGAGACCATGGCTCCTCTAGTTGAGTGGGAAGAGTATTTACTCGTATCCACTCCAGCCAATTTCAACACCGTAATTGTCCATCTGGCAAGTGTGTCTCGTGAAATCGCCTTATGTGGCTTTATAAAGCTCACTAATAGTTGTTGTGATGCACGTAAATCCTTTGTCTTGTATATATAAGCCCGTATGGCCGACACAACACATAATTTCCGATCATTCGGAAAACAGTCTAAGTGAACCGTTGATAAAGGGTCACCTAACGTGTTCGATTTAAGCAATTTTTCTAAATCAAACGTAGCTTGTTCCTTGTCTATTTCTAATCCAGTTAAGGATAAAGCAACAATCGTCTGTCCTCTATGTCCGGTTACTAACAATAACAGGACCGCGACCTTAAAACCTAACTGTTTTATATCTAACCACGAGTTGTGAGGCCAAGCCTGAAACAACTTAAATACTATAGAAACATCCCAAAACCGACTATACTTTGGTTTTGGAGGATTCCTTTGATAAATTGAACGAAGTAAATAACAAATAACATAATGTTTTCCAACTGTTTCGCCATCAATTCTAGGTAATATAATTGATAACGCACACCTCGCCGCATTAATCGATCCAAAGGAAAGTCCTTCATCCTCTAGAGAACGAAGAAAACCGAGCTACTTGTGAAATCTTTGGATTTGTTGGCTTAACTTTCATTAACAAACAATGTACACCCCATTTCTTTAAATAGGTTGTATACATTTTGACAGTTCCTGGCCTCCAGGCATCCGATACTATCCTATCCTCAGTAATTCTGTCCAATCCAAATTGCTGTAGCTGCTTCCTTAGAAAAGGAATGCCAATAGGGGCGTCGTTGACACGTCGCCGTGAACCACTAGCGGTCCGTGGTGCGTCAGATTCCCGAGTTTTCTTGGGAATCGTATATGATCTTTTGCCAGTTGTGAAACTGCTGGCAGCCAAGGTTGCGTGTCCCAATCGGGCACCACCAGTATCGCATGTGTCCCTTCCAAGCCGATTTTTCTCACTACTCGGCTGATAATGCTAAATGGTGGGAAAATATAAAAATAATTATTTTCCCAGGTAATAGCAAACGCATCTACTTTCCAAGCATCCGGTTCAGGATGCCAAGAAACATAACAGGGTAACTTGTTATTATTTCGTGATGCAAATAAGTCAACTTCAGGTGTACCCCATTTTTCACAAACGAAGTTAAACAAAGGTGTAGAGAGAGACCACTCTAAATGGTCATGGAAATTTCTACTTTTATAATCTGCAAGTGTATTTTGTGACCCTGGAATATGCGCTACAGTCAGCCAGACTTGTTGAGCCTGTGCCCAGTTCCAAATCAGTTTAGATAACTGATTGCAAGACTTTGATTTGGTTCCACCCATGTTACGAATATATGCCATGGCAGTAGTATTATCAGTTAGTATTCTAACCTGTGATTTATTTATCTTTACTAAACTACGTAAGCCCAGATAAATAGCACGCAATTCTAGTGCATTAATATAGTCTGATTTTTCATCATCAAGCCATCTACCTCCTGTTGTGACCCCATCTCGATGAGCTCCCCAACCTTCTAACGAAGCATCAGTAGTAATTACTGTATTAGGTTCCGCCATGCGGATTGGATTTGGTGAACTTGCTATATGTTGCATCCACCATCCAATATCCTGTAACCCTTCTTGCGAAATAAACATCTTTCGCTCAAAATTGCCTTTAGTTCGTGTTAACGCTAAATTTTTATCTATTTCTAGCGACTTAATATGGGCCTTCCCATATAACACAGCAGGTGCATATGATGTCATTATGCCAATAAGAACAGCAACCTGTCTAATTTTTGGCTTTGATAACTTAATAAGCTGAGTCGCTGTAGTCATAAACTTAATTAGTTTTTGTTCTGTTATCGACACTGTAAGGGACTGTGTATCCAGAATAAACCCTAAACATTTGAGTTGTTTTGTTGGTTTAAACACTGACTTTTGTCGATGTACATAAAACCCCCAATTTAGTGAGTAATGCACATAAATCCAAAACTGCATTCACACAACCAATTTGTGTTGATGCTATAATAAAAGAATCATCTATGTATGGAAACATTATGTGACCCTTCCTCGCCATTACCGAGAAAACAGGTTTAAGCAATTTAGTAAATAAACGAGGCGCACAAGCTAAGCCATTCGGCATGCAGGTAAACTCATAGAGTTGGTTATCCCAAATAAATCGAAGAAATTTTCGGTATTGTTCCATTATGGGAAGCGTATAATATGCATCTTGTAAATCAACACTAGCCATCCACGCATCTGGTGTAATCAGATCTCGTGCCGTATCTAGAGAGAACATTTTAAAATGTCGATATTCCACCCTTTTATTAAGGATTGTTAAATCCAGGATCATTCGAACATCACCATTAGGCTTCGGTCTCGAGAAAATGTTTGAAATAAACTGTCCTGAACAGTGTGTCACTTTTTGTATAATTCCTTTCTCAAAGAATTTATGTACCTGTTTAGTTAGTGCCTCTCGTTCAACTGGTTGAATGTTATATGGAAAAGGTATTATACTTTGTACAGGAATTTGTGTAAAGGGAATGTGAACACCCCTAACTATTTTTAAAATTTCTTGGTCACTAGTAATTTTGTGCCACTCAGAAATATGATTACTAATATTACCAGCCACAAAGTTGCTTACAGTTTGTGTGTTTTTAGAGGCTGCAGGGACTTGTAAAGTTTGTGTTTGGACCTCTACTTGGACCCGCCCCTGGGGAAAGGTCTCGACGAGTTGAACCCTCGGCCTATTGGCCGTGCGGTGTTGTCGGTCCAGCCTGGGCGAGCGCCCCGGCCCCGAAACCCTTGACCGAAGCTTGAACTCGGTCTGGTTCCTCTGGTGAACCGTCGTGGACGAAAATCCCCTCGTGACTTTTTGAAACGAGGAGCTTCCTGTTTCTTCTTGCCATCCATGTTTTTTGCCACTCTTGGCTGCAGTCTCTACCTCTTTATAGAGGTATTGTAGTTGACCGCCAAACATCTTGGTGTTATCTAAGGGTTTCCCTTTAATCGGCTCTGGAGCAAGATAAAGCGTAAACTCCTTCCCCTCATTATCGGTAACCTTCTTAGAGCGAGCCACTTCCTTGCCAGCATCTGTGCAAACTGACTTGAAGACATTTTCATATCTTCGATACGACAGATAATTACCTGCCGCCGCTAACACTGCAATGCCTTTGTCCATTGTCTTAGCCAAAGACGAGAACTTATTTTCACTCTGCATCCTATTAGCCACAGGAACAATAGCTGTTAGGGTAGCCAACACTGCCTTATGCACTGTGTGCAACACATCCTCAAACTTCTTACGGTCATCCGTCATATTGACATCCCGATCCATTTCTTTAATGATGGAGTTGGGAACACCCTTTATGCCTGTTAACTCATCTCCTAACTAGGAGATAACCTCCGCCGGTTTAAACGTGCGGAAATGACCATTCACGGTCTCGCGCATAAGCGTAGTGGTTTTAACCCGCTTAGCCTTTGGCTTCTCCACCTTCTTAGCCACTTTAGTGCCAATGTCCGCATAGACACCTTCATATATGGTGTCTGAGTCTGATTCCGTAGAAGTAGACTCAGTGGACGAATCAGAAGAAGAATATTTCCTCTTCCTCTTCTTCTTTTTGGACTTAGTCTTCCGCTTTTTGCGAAAACCAGTCTCTGCCCGCTCCTTGGTGAATTCATCACCCGAAGAAATCACCTGTTTCTTCTTCTTCCTCCGTTTAGGAGAAGGAGGAGGAGGAGCCTTAAGCTCCACCGCTGAGTCTGTGTCCAAGAAATCCTCATACGAATCCTCTTGGACACTCGCCCTACGCCGCTTCCGAGACACGGGCGATTTGGAAGTCAAGATGTGGCTTTCCAACCGTGCAAAGCGAGCCTCCCAATCTGGAGGCGCAGGCACATCAGGCACTACGTCCTCGTCCGGGTCGGAGAGGATATGCGCCCGGGGCTGTGTCGACGGCCCTGCCGACAACACAGGTGAGGAGTCGTACTCCTCGTCCCCTCCACTCGGAACACGCCCCTCGGCTGCTGCTGCACCGCGCTTACTCCGCTTCGTGGCCATCGGGAGCTGAAACAAAGATTTTTGGTCAGTCCCGGTATATATATATGTCACAATATGGTTGTTTCAAACTCATTTGGACATCTATTGGTGTTAGAGAACGTGTTTATACCGTTATAACACAGGCGTAATAAGCTAAATTTGTGCGTGGGTTGTGGGTCAAGCCCAAACCTTACGCGGGGTCGGGACCAGTGTATCGGCCCGCCCATCCCTCTGTTCCGCACACTTCTCCCACCTGTGACTACTACGTCAACAAGTTGGAGAAAATGCTACAAAACTCGGAGAAACGCCTGAAAAAGTTTTGTCTAGGGGAGTCTATAAAAGAAACCCAGGAGCATCTCCAACATTACTCTCTATTAGAGTACGAGAGAATTTCCACATGAGATAGGGTGAAACCCACATCTCTACCCATAGTCACACGGTGACCCGGGTGTTGACAGAACCGCTAATGACCGGTTTGGTTCCTTCGAGAAACCCACTCGAGTGTTCTATCCTTGGTTGTTTATAACCAAATAACTCGTCCAAATTGGACCAACGAAAGTCTAAACTTTCCATATTGATGCTCTAATGCATCATAATTAAGCTAACCACAGTTTTTATTATACTTACTGCGTATTTGCTTGTATGTAGACTAATTTTGCCGGAGCAACCCAACGACACGTTATCCAGTCGTGAGTTGTATATGCTAATTGCTGGTACCGGACGTGCTTACCTCTCCCTAGCCTGAGGCTAGCCTGAGGCTGTTTACTGAGGTAAAATATATGTATATCTATATCTATATAAGCTACCTGCTCCAAGATGTTTTGTTCACGCAGCAGCTTTTGCCTTTCTCTGTCAGGTTTCGCGACTGTGATCTCAAGTGGATCTGCGCCAGTCATCTCCATCTCAGCGACGAAGTATATCACATCAGTCAGCAGCTGGGTCACGAACCTAAAACCAGACAGCGATGTGAGCATCTGCCAAAGTGTGCTTTCTACACACGCCTCAGCTTGGAATCCTGCTGCCTGGACTGCAGTAACAGTTTACCTACTTGTTTTCTTTGTCTTCATTAATTATTATTGAGCGTAGTCATCATTCATCTCATTTTTATTAAACCAGCTTAAAGTTGCATAGTCAGATGGTTTTGAGTTTCCGTGTTTTTTGTTTTTTTTAGATAAATATATGAAATTAATTGTTATAATCTACTTTATTATAGTTTGAAGTAACTGCTATTTTAAATGGTAAATTTCTCAGATATTTGAAGTGCAAACATGCATAATTAATTTTGGCAAGCATGCATAGGCTTCTGCGGTAACAGGTTTTATTGTATTGACTCAGCATGGCCTTCTATGTGGCAACAAATGCTTAAAACATGCATCTGTATTTAATTTAAATATGCAGAATTAAATCTAGATAATTATTTTGGGTTTGAAAATTTGATGCTTCATCGGACTATGCAGCTATAAGCTACCATGTATTAAAAGGGCATTAAGGGATAAAAGAGGTAACTAGATTAGGAAGCAGTGTGTAGATTCAGAAATATGTGAAATCTGTTCGCTTGATTGATTCAGAAATATGTGAAATATGTTCGCTTGATTGATTCAGAAATATGTGAAATATGTTTGCTTGATTGATATATATATATTCTAATACCGGGTTACAAGTATTACCAATGATCAATGCAATGATTATATATATAAAGTAATCGCTTTACAAGTCGTATTATAACATGAATAACATCTAAAGTAGAATAAACGCCTACATAACAGCACACCTCTAAAGGCAGAACAAAGAGCCATGCGTTTCACACGGATAATTATTCACAAAGAGAAAATCTGCTAAATTAACGAAAGGAAGGTACAAAATAACTACCATAGAGAAGGCACAACAAGTAAAAAAACATCAAGCAAAGAGCTTTGTACACAAGCACAAATTAAACCCCGCTACACAAAAATACACACTTGTAAATCAAGTATAATACAAGTGCATGGCAGCGTCTATGACAAGCAATACGGTTTTGGATACTTGCCTACGTCTTATCACGTTACTATGGTTACATAACTACGGCTAGTTTAAATTAGTTTGGTGCTAGTTCAACGACAACAGGCTGGATCATTCACAAATATAGACATTGCTCCTGAGTTTGCAAAGTCTGAGAACTAGGCTAAATATAAAAGTCAATCCTACAACAAGACAATAGCTTCTAAAGACTTCAAACAAAGTAAAGGAGAATTTAATCAGAGACAAGGAAATCTGCAATGATGTTACATGTTCACCCGTATGGTGGAGCAGCGAATTCTGAGAACTACTATGATTGGGTGTCAATTGAAGTGGTGGTCTAGACTGAAAACAGGACAGGTTGAAAGACCAGAAATATCAGCACCTGCTCTTCCCCTTCTGGTTCGGGTGGTTGCAATTGAAGCAACAATGGTGCCTTTTCAAAAGGTTTATTTGCATTCGATTACATTCCTCGCACCCACAAAATTATGTTTACACTATGCTGAATACAAATTTTAATTGCACTATTGAAAACAACAAGCCGTGTGTATTTTCCGGAGTTCTTCGGATGACCCAAGGGAATCCACTATCACTATCTAATGGCAGATGGAGGCTCCGTTGTAGTGTACACAAACTTTATTGAACAAAATTATTATCTCAGTTAAATTTGGTGAGTGTTTTTTGTTTTTACCACTGTTGTTGCAACCACAGCCCAACCGAAGTATTCTGCCAGCCAGCCTGATGGTATTTGGTTAAGGAATCAGTTATTGTACTATATATAACATGTGTGATACGGCCCGTGGTATGCTCCCTTACACTAGATATTGTAGGTGCCAGGCCACCTTACAGGTGTCTGGACACCATTGGGTGTCTGGTTACCATTTCTAGGTCAGACTCCTAATCTGAAGGTCAGTGGTTCGATTCCCAGTGCCCCCACCTCTGCCAATTTGGATTTCCACCGCTGTGTATAACTTACGGCATCATCAAAGGCCAGTTGCTCTCATACCATGTCTATGCGGTGTGGGAGGTTAAAAATCCCTTGGGTCGGTAAAAGTGTAGTCTCGAGCTTTCTATCGACAAACTGTCTAATGGTGAAAACAAGTCTATTCAGACTTATCTATGATAGGCAGTATAAATCTTCATGGAACTCTCAGCCTTCCAGCGTCCCTCCACCCAGGGCACCAGCTCAACCAGGGCCGCGTTCAGGGAACGCGTCAAAGTCGACTCCGAAGTTGGCTCCGCGACGTCTTTTTGGCCTATATGGGTTCAGGGTGCGCCTCGGAGTCAACTCTGAGACATGACGCTTTTCAGATAGGAGGCAAAAAGCGCCGACAAAATGGCCGCCCGATTCAGTGGGTTCAGCCAATCAGAGCTGTTCTTTTCAATTACAAATGGCTGCACCCTATGGGGGGCAGTCATTTTCGAGGCAACCGACTGCTCATGCCGTTCAAAGTAGCGCGGCATCCGGAATTTCTCCAAGGCGGCCAAGGGCTCATTTAAAACTGGTGCAGTGCACCTCCTTAGCCTCCCCCCCCCCTCCACCCCGCCCGCCTTAGCAGTAGAGAAACGGCCATTTGCTCCAAGTTGGCGTTTATTTCCCACCACCACCTCACCCACCGACTGAAATCTAATAATCAAATTAATAGAAATAACTGAAATTGAACCAATTCAATGTGATGAACACAAAGTCTCTTGAGCAGAGAATGACTACGCTTTCAGGTCTGATACACGTAACGTTAGCCACTGTATGGGTAATACTTACTTGTGTAGAGTACTATTAAACAGACCACACACCAAACATTAGTGATTGCTTCACTACACGTTCACTAGGGAGACAACTCCTCTCTCCTCCCCCGCCTCCTATACCCGTGAGCCAACTGTCACTCTGCTCACATTCCATGGGACACCAAGAATGACACATTTCTTTACAGCTAATCTCATGATTCCACGTTTCTACACAATAATTAAATTTAGTTTTTCATACAATGCCCCCTTTTCGATACTTTATTAATGCTCCCATCGTCCACCAGGACTCCGTCCTGATATGAGCTTAGATTTTGTTTGTTTGTTGTTGTTTTACATCCTAGCAACATCTAAGGTCATATCAGGACGGGTACCGACTTGTGACAGTGCGCACTCATGGCGACTTTATAGTACCAGGCCACTGGCACCATGACCGGGTTTCCCACTCAGTCACATTATCCTGACACTGAGCACACCAGTCCTTGCCCTGTCCTAATAATGCCGAGTGCCTGGATAGGAAGCGACAAGTATCAATTTTTAAGTCAGTGGTTTGCCTTAGATGTTGCTAGGATGTAAAAGAACAAACAAACAAAATCCACCAGGACTCCCCCCCCCCCCCCACCCCATAAAAAACAAGTATACCTCAATCAAAATGTCAGCGCTGAGAGTTTATTTGTTGGGGCTTTACGTTTATGGTCATATCAGAACTGACAAGTGAGGGTTAGCCTCATCACTGGAGACAGCATCACGTGACCTACATAGATAGTCAAGCTCCACCATTTAAGGAGAAGCGATGGGAAAGACAACTATAATAAACCATGCTTTGCTGCAGGGCAGGCGACTCGGATTGGTTGGTTGGTTGTTAGAGTTTTACATTCTATGGCTGTCCCATTAGAACACCAGGCCATGACCTGATATCCCACTCAGTCACATTATCCTGACACTGAGTAAACCAGTCCTTGCCCTATCCTAATAATGTCAAGCGCTTGGCTAGGAAGCGACAAGTATCAATTCTCAAGTCATTTTCCCATCACATAGCTATTTTGCATAAAATAAATCCTCCGAGCGAGTGGCGAGCGAAGCCCCGCGCAGGATCAAAGAGGTGCATGCTGGTACCCAGCCCCACCCTGGGGAGGAGGGGGGGGGGGGGGGGAGTGCAACCCACTCCAGATCTTATCACACGTGATAACGGGTTTATCACTATCCATATATACAAATACACGTATTTGTATATGGTCTCTTAACTGCATTCCATGTATAACTATAGATGTACATATATATGTATAGCTAGCTATACATATGTACATGAATAGCCTACAGTCCGTAGGCTCGGGCAGAAAGAGGGCCTTTTGATTAATATCCAAGCTGCAAGTTTGTGCAGCCGGTAGGTCAAACTCATGCCACCATCGCCACATTTAGAATCTTAGAAAAGGGTAGGAGGGGGAGGGAGGAGGAGGAGGAAGAGGAAGAGGAGGAGGAAGATGAGGAGGAGGAGGAGGAGAGAGAGGAGTAAAATGAGAGGTAGGAGGAGGGTGAAGAGGAGGAAGACAAGGAAGAGGGGGAACAAGCGGAAGAGGAGGGGGATTGGAGGAGTAGGAAGAGGAGGAAGAGGAAGAGGCGGACGAAGGGGAGGAATGGAGGAGGAAGAGGAGGAGGAACAGGAGGAGATGGAGGAGGAGGAAGATAACAGAAATAAAGAAAAAGAGAGACACAGAAAGATCTGGGACCCTATACACACACAACGCCAGCCGTCACATCTAAGCCCCCATCTTACATTTCACAAAACCAAATAAAACCAGTAGGTTAGTAATGTCTTTAGAATTTCATATCCACTAGATCAGGAGAGAATTTGTACAAAACGACTGTGAAACTTCCGTAGACGCATGCCTCGGCGCGGGGGGTTAGGCTGTGTTAGGTGAACCACTCATGTGTACGCGGGTAACTGGCAGAAGGACCCGTCCCAGTGTTAGCACCCGCCACAGCCTCGCAGTGTGAGTAGACAGGGGGCCGGACAGGGCCCTCATGATGCTAGTTAGCGCTAGTCATGGCCAAAGAGATTACCTTCTATGCACATCCCGACGGTGGAAGGTAAAGAGAAGCGCAAGGGTTTGGTGATCGTGTATTTGGCATTTGACGTCCAATAGGTGTAGTGCTGTGGTATGCGTGTGTATGTGTATGCGTGCGTGTGTGTGTAGGTGTATGCGTGTGCATGTGTCCGTGTATGTGCGTGTGTGTATGTGTGTACATGTATGTATTGTATGTATGCATGTGTGTATGTATGGATGTATTGTATACATGTATGTATGTATGTATTGTATGCATGTATGTATTTGTGTATGTATGTATGTACGCATGTGTATATGTATATGCCTGTCTGTCTGTATGTAGATATGTGTGTATATATTTGTGTGTGTGTATGTATGTATGTATGTATATGTCTGTGTATGTGAGTTTTGGTGTGTCTGTATGTCTATGTCTATGTATGTGTATGTATGTGTATGATTGTATGAATATGTGAGTGTCAGTGTCTATCAGTATGTCTGGATGTATGCACATGTGTGTATCTTATGTATGTGATGTGTGTATGTATGTATGTATGTATGTATGTATGTATGTATGTATGTATGTATGTATGTATGTATGTATGTCCATCGGTATGTATGTATGTAGTATGTATGCATGTATGAATGTGTGTATGTATTGTATGCATGTATGCATGTATTGTATGCACATATGTATTTGTGTATGTATATGCCTGTGTGTCTGTATGTATACATGTGTGTGTCTATTTGTGTGTATGTATGTATGTCTGTGTATGTGAGTTTTGGTGTGGCTGTATGTGTGCATCTATGTATGTGTACGTATGTATGTGTATGATTGTGTGAATATGTGAGTGTCAGTGTTTGTCAGTATGTCTGTATATATGCACATGTGTGTATCTTATGTATGTGATTTGTGTATGTATGTATGTATGTATGTATGTATGTATGTATGTATGTATGTATGTATGTATGTATGTATGTATGTATGTATGTATGTATGTATGTATGTATGTATGTATGTATGTATGTGCAGGCAGTTCACACAATGCTGTGTTATTTCACACGTGGAGCATACCATTTTCTAATAGTACACCCACTAATCGGTATCCACCAAGCGTCGAGTACAAGAACTAAACAGCGTTTTATTTTATAGACCTATTTATTTGATAGACCATGACGTCAGCATAGGTATTTAGGTCAGTGTGCACGCTGCTTGGCTGCAGGATGACACCCTGCAAACTCAATGGCTATGAGCAATCTTCATAGAGAACAAGTGAAATATCTCTAGAACCACACCACCTAGAAACAAACCGCTTGGAACACATATAGAAAACATATTTAAGAAACAGATTATATTAAATTTATACAGTTAGGGTTCTGCATCTCTATTAATTTGGAATAAAATTGACGTTTTGCACTATGCGTATCGGCAAACTTAATGCAATGTCAATGGCTGTGAGCAATCTTCATAGAGAAAAAGTTAAATATCTCTAAAACTACACCACATAGAAACAAACCGCTTGGAACATATATAGAAAACATATTTAACAAATAGATTATATTAAATTTATATGGTTAGGGTTCTGCATTTCTATTCATTTTGAATAAAACTGACGTTTTGCATTGCGCGTACCAGCAAACTCAATGGCAGTGTGCATTCGTTCTGCAGCCAAGCTGCGCGCGCATACACAATGTTTATAAACATTGAAAGGGGTCATTATAATTATATCATTAATCACAATTATCCTCTCAAACTCATTACTCACCCCCTTTGCACCACCCTTCCCGCATATCGTGAATAGATTACAGGGTGAAATGGGAAAAACATGCGACATCTTGGACATAGATAGCTGTATCAAACAGCAGACAAATAGGAGCCATGTGATGAATAAGGATTGTAATTATCTCGGTGGAGTAAAATGAAATGGCGAGTGTCACATTAAATCTTTGAATAAGCTTAGTGTAGGTCTTTTAATGGGTATCAAACTAACTACCACCTACCTATTACCAGACACTAAAACCTCTACGCCTACCTAACTCATATACATGTTTCTACCTTTGACCCATATAGGAGAATATCAGAATCTAACCATTGAAACTGTACTTACACGAGGCTACCCATTGTACTGCCAATTTCCACAGCGCCGTCATCAATCAAAAAGTGTCATCTTTCACCACTCGTCGCATTCTCGTTCCTCATTTATAACTAAAATGATTTATGTCAACAACTAACACTACCAATGGTCAAAAGACAAGTGCCTCAGGGCTGACAAATATGTTATTCTGAACAATGAAACTATTTACTAACAAACAAAAATTGCAAACAACTTAAGTAGCAACCATTAACTGTACAAACCTTCGCTCATTCTGTGTAATGGATCCCTTCTCCAGTTTTCCCGCCACGTCGGCCAGAACTTTGCTGGCATCATTGGCGAAGTCCAGGTCTCGAACCTCTTGTGGAGATACGGGCACAATAGCGAAGGCCTCCTTGTCCTCCTTGATGGCAGCACAGCCCACCTGTCAACGCAAGGTTTTGTTTGTTTGTTTTATGTCCTAGCAACATCTAAGGTCATATCAGGATGGGTACCGACTTGTTTGTTTGTTGTTTTACGTCCTAGCAACATCTAAGGTCATATCAGGACGGGTACCGACTTGTGAGTGTACACTCATGGCGACTGTATAGTGCTGCCCCACTGGGAGACCAGGCCACCTGCACATGATCTGATATCCCACTCAGTCACATTATCCTGACACAGAGCCAACAAGTCCTTGCCCTATCCCAATAATGCTGACCGCCAGGCCAGGAAGCGACAAGTGTCAATTTTAAAGTCATTGGTTTGACTCGACCAGGGTTCGAACTCATGAACTCATGGGTTCGGATGCCCCGATTTCCCAAAGCAGGAGATGAACGCTCAACTCGTTCGCCCATCCTGTCTGGTCAACGCAAGGAGCGCATGCTTCAAATAAGTCTACACATGTGCACCCGGCCATACAGCTCTCAGTATTGTCAAAGCTATTTTCAGTATTCTTGAATAACTTTCAGTAATAACTGCCCGGCTCTCTGAATTGCTTACTCGTATCCATAAGCTTACTCATATCCATACGCTACGACAATTTATTTATCCGCTAAACAGCACTGGCAACTCACCTAGTGCAAATGACTAACCTTGGACATGATGGGCTTGTGCTTTTCTTTATCAATCGGCACACTGGTGCTGTGCACCCACGAATTGGTGCAGAGGTGGCGTAGTCGCACAAACGAGGATCTGTGGCAGCGAACCGAAAAGCAGAATCAACACCTGCATTATACACATTATACAGATCATACAGATTATACACAGAGGCGCAGGTTCTCTGCTGTGTACGGGATATCAGCAGTTTGCGGTTTTAGGTTTTTCTTTAATTAAGTTAAAATGTTCATATGTACATTTTAAAAACTTGTGTTAGCTTTCAACATCACAATGACGGCATTAGTGATTTGACTTCCAGGTGATTTGTAGTCTACCACAAGGTCGCTTAATTTCAAATTGTGCGTCATTCTTAAGAACCCCAACTAAACAGGGCGGAAGCGGGTGTAGATAAAAGATTCACCCCTAGGCAGAGTAAGGGGTGAATGAAAACGTAGTCTAAATACAGGCTAAAATTGCTTTAGTATGGAACAGGAAATGGAATTCCTGGTTCCAGTATCTAATGGCTATTTATATCAGCACGGAGTTGGTGAAATGGGAGAGAATGCAAAAAGACAAGATGACCACAGAATGCTGTGAATTTTACTTTAAAAGTCCATTAAACTACATGTTTTATTATATTTTTCAACTCAAAAGTAGCAGGTAAATATGAAGCTGTATATGAAGAATATATTTCACTTCTTAAATTAAGAATTGATGTGCCGATTTCATTTACCCAGCCATTTTCCACTTCTTGTAATGGGTTGGTTTTCACCCCTATTGCAAATACATGGTGAATCTTTTATCTACACTCGATGTAGTTACAATGTGACCGAGTGTTTCTCTATGACCGAGTTCCATGTTGTGTGCGTACACTAGTAACTGCATACATATCACACAGCTTCTAACCATACAGGCAACACAGCAAGAGCTACGTGTGCTTCTAGTAGGATCGTGTCTATGTATTATTACCCCATGTCTCACACGCACTTATAAGTTCACATAATGCATTCTAGAACCTCTCAGTCTCACAACACGGGTATTCCGAGTTCCGCCGATTCCTTAGTGAGGACTGAAACTGAACACCAGCATGCCAGGGCCCTGTTCAAGATACGCCTCGGAGAAATTCCTGACGTCACGCTAGGCTGAACGACTTTACTGTTGGCCACCTCGAAAATGGTCACCCCAATAGGGAGCAGCCATTTGCAATGGAAAAGAAGAGCTCTGTATTGGCTGAAACCATTGAATACGGCGGCCATTTTAGAGGCGCTTTTTGTCTCCAGCCTGAGAAGGGAGATGTCTCCGAGACGACTCAGAGGTGTAGTCTGAACGGAAATAAGCCAAAAGACGTCTTGGAGCCGCCTCGGAGGTGTACCCTGAACGCGGCCCAGGTCGCAGCTACAGCTTAAACACCAGAAGTTGTTTGGGTTGGTACCATTGCCAGCCGTATCCTTCACTGTAGACCCTAACACTTTAAATTCACTTGCCTCCTGATGACCAAACTTGGTCAGATTAATGCCATACATTTGTTTCTAATGTAGATTGCAGTGAAATTGTCCTACCAAATATTTGCCATAAAACAAATTAGCACTTTCTGCATCATTGTGTACATGTATTCACCACCTCCCCCCCCCCCCCCCCCCCCCGCACCCTGTACGCTGTAGCTGTGACCTGACGGGCTAGGTCCCAAGCTTCAGTCCTTACTGAGGCACCAGCAGAACTCGGAACACGTGCATTGCGTCAGATACCCAGCACGACGTTCGGGTTATTGAACCTGTTGCTGCAAAGAAGCATAGCTCCATTTGGGCTTGCCAAAATAGTCTGATTGAAAGAAGAGAGGGGGAGAGGAGAAGAAAAAGAACCATGCCTTTTACACAAACTACTGAAAACATTTAGATATAGCTGAATAAATATATATATATATATATATCACCTAGCTCAAAACCTGCCACATTCCGTAAAACGGTACGATTAAATAATCACGAGTGTACTTAAGTCAAGCCCAAAATAGATAAACTTTGGGGAGGAGTAAGATCAAAATGCATCATTCTTTTTTTTTTAATTATAAAAAATAGTTAAAAATTTAAAAAAGGTTTCAAAGCAACTGTCTATCTAGTGACCACCGGTATACTGAGTTGTCCAGTCCAATCTGCACATGCATGTTGACACGGGGGATCCAAAACTTATACGATGGAGGAGATGGAAGGTGGCTAGATTAATGTCTCGTCCAGATATGAACGAAACCACCAATTAGTACTTAGAAATCCTATCTCAATATCTGTCTCCCTCTGTATGTTTTGTTACTAGAGACCTAAGGCTGGGACGCCGGGAAAGTATCGAATCTTGAACCTCTTGCATAATATAATATAATATAATATATATATACCATATAATATACATAATATATATGATATATATAATATATTTATAATCGTGATGGCAAGATAAATCGGGAAGCAGAACCAAATTAGTAGTATACCAGCACACCAATATAAATAAATACAAGGTAAATGTACATAAATATATGTGTATATAGATAAATATTCAATTGTTTCAAAGCAAGTTGATGCTTAACCCCCCCCCCTCCCCCGCCCCCACCAGCCACCTTATTCACCCCAAAATGAGAGAAGAAAACTCACTTTTTTTTAAACACCACCAGAACCTATGATATACATTATTAAGGTCCTAAATGCTGAGATGGCAGAGAGAAAGTAGAGAAACTTGCCTACTAAATCTCCCAGCGAATTTTGTTGGTGTCTATGTAATTTAACGCATTCACACATTGTACAGAAGGCGCCATTGTGTGCAGAATGAACATCTGAATGGCAGTACAACTATACTAGCCAGGGACTGCATACTACCTGAACCACTCATTCCAGTCAATTACCTACCCGCTTGTCTTCTTGACTGCACACCAATTAATGAAATTAGAGACAGAGAAAAATGGTTCCTCGCCATCCCTCCACCTCTTTCTATGTTTTCTATTCGATTGTACAACACTAAACATGAAGGGGGGAAAACATGTTTCTACTTTAATTACTACTTTAATTACTACTTTAATTACTACTTTAATTACTAATTGAATTAACTAAATACGACTGAAGGCATAAGTGCTGCAACTGTCAGCTACTATGGTTTAACTACTGTGCTGCATTGTGCTGTGCAGAGTGCTGTGCACATTGTTTCCGTGCTGCTCTCCTCCACGGTGGTGACGTCACACTCCGTCCAATGTGACGTTATATATATATATAAGGCCCCTGAATACGACACAGCTCACGCATGTCGTACGGCTTAAGCTACGGACAGACAGGATGCGGGTGTCGTGCTGGCATCAAGTACAAGCGGGCTGCATGCGGTTCTCACGCGCAAATAGCGAACACACTGGACGCGTCTGCCACGCGTCTGCCAAGTGGCAAATAATGCCATTTGGGATAGGGCTACGGAGAGACAGGACGGGTGCAATATCCAGAAATCACTGGAATATAAAGACTTTACATGACTTGACTTTACACAATTTGACTTTACAACACTTGACTTTACACGACCTGACTTTACATGACTTGACTTTACACGACTTGACTTTACCCAACTTGACTTTACATGATTTGACTTTACCCGACTTGACTTTACCCGACTTGACTTTACCCGACTTGACTTTACCCGACTTGAACTTACCCGACTTGACTTTACCCGACATGACTTTACACGACTTGAGTTTACACGACCTGACTTTACACGACCTGACTTTACACAACCTGACTTTACACAACCTGACTCTACACAACTTGACTTTACATGACCTCACTTTACACAACCTCACTTTACACGACCGGACTTTACCCGACCAGACTTTACACAACAACACTATAAAGTTGTTGTGTATAGTCAAATCTTGTTAAGTCAAGTTTTGTAAAGTCAATTTGTGTAAAGTCAGGTTGTGTAAAGTCAAGTCGTGTAAAGTCAATTTGTGTAAAGTCAAGGTTAGTAAAGTCAAGTCGTGTAAAGTCAAGTCGTGTAAAGTCAAGTCAGGTAAAGTCAAGTCATGCAAAGTCAAGTCGGGTAAAATCAAGTCAGGTAAAGTCAAGTCGGGTAAAGTCAGGTCGTGTAAAGTCAAGATGTGTAAAGTCAGGTCGTGTAAAGTTAAGCAGTGTAAAGCTTTTATATTCCAGTGATTTCCGGAAATTGCACGCATCCTGTCTGTCCATAGCCCTATCCCAAATGGCATTATTTGCCGCTTGGCAGATACATGACAGACACGTCCAGTGTGTTCGCTATTTGTGCGTGAGAACCGCATGCTGCCCGATTGTACTTGACGCACGCGCGACACACACGTCCTGCCTGTCCGTAGCTTTACTCACAGTGGCAATGGGTTGTTTTCATGTGACGTCACAACATTGAAATCACGATAGAATGTGGGCGGGGGCATAGCCAAACATTTTTATATTTTTTATGGAAAGACAAAATTCCATACGGGAAAAAATAAATTGTAAGGACAACATTTGTTTAAAGTCTATATTATAAAAGATTTAGTATGAAAAAGAATTATGCTGAGAGAAATTGTTCGCACATGCTTACAGTGCGACAATGTAGCTATGCCCCTGGTGGGTATTGGCGCCATCTTACTATCTAACTAAGATTGATTGACTGATTGATTGGAGGTTTCTTTACTCCCCAACTAAGAAAATGCTGTAATGTGAAACCATTACTGTAGGCCTTAATGTGGTACTTTTGTTTATCTCCCTGCAGCCATAAAAACACATAACTATACATGCCCTCGCAAACACTCCTCTATAGCTATTCAGCCATGTCATGTATACACAACAACCTGTAAATAAGTAAACAAACAGTATGGGAGCCAGATGACCCTTCACTAGGGCACAACTATAACTTATTCTAATACATAAATATAAGTAATCATACATATATCTCAGGCAGAACTTGTTTTATCATTGATTAAATTTCCAAGTTATGATTCCGTTATATTGTTGATAGAGCCACTTTAAACAATGCACGGTTTGCATAAGTATGATATCCAAAGAACCCATGGTGTAACAAGCTAACTGCAATTGTTCATTTGCTTTGTAAATTTGGAGAAATCAGCGACTAAAGTTTGGGCACATTTGTTAGATACGGACACAGAAAATTGCAGTCAGTAGTATTTTTGTATATCCTTTGCAGCTGCAAAAACATCTAAAATGGAAATCCTTTGCTAAATATAAATGCTGGTGAACTTCAAATAACATTCTGCACATTTATGTAGCCAATGCCACCACTGTCATGTGCAGGAAACCGTCTGCATTAAAAAAAACAAAAACAAAAAAAAACAATGGTAATGCTAAAGTAGTATATTCAGCTCGAGGGTAGCACAATGGCGCCGCGCAATGCAAGCCGGGTAATTTTGACCACGAGCACGTGATCTAATGATGTCAATGAAAACAACCCAATCACATGTCAGAACCTCCGCTGTGAAGTCACGTGGCCTCGCCAAGGTTGCGACACCACGTGACCAATTCGGCACCGTTATTAACCCTGCACCTTTCATGGATGAAGTTGGATTTCGATCAGCAAATAGTGCATATTCTGTGCATACAATGTGATTTTATGAATGAAATCTACTTTTTTTTTAAACGAAATTAGCTGTTATGAATGAAAATAAATTCATCCTTGAAAGCTGCTTTTCATTCACAAAATCGCATTCGTTCACGAAATGTGCTTTGTGTACGGATTCACTTTGCAGATCGTACCAATGCCGCCCCCCCCCCCCCCCAGCCCTCTAGGCCGCATTCGATTATGACGCTCTGGACGATTCGGGTCACCCGAGGCGTTAGGATTTCAAATAGAACACCCCGAATGGAGCCTAAAAATACACGGGGCCGTGTGCAAAACGACCCGACCCCAGTGCCCCACGTACTGGCTGCGGGTGCTAGGAGCGATGACGGCACATTTGTGTTGGTGCCGTCCTGTACCGTACCGGGCATAAGTCCTACATGTTTAAAAAAAAAAAATTGTTGGTAATAACCCAGATTAATGAAATGGAAATATAACTAAACTATGCTATCATAAAATACTTTAAATCCTATTTTGCTGTAGTTATATTGGTTATTAAAAAAGAAGAAGGTTTTGGATTATGCCACCATTTTTCCCACCCCGAGCGTATTCGTTTATGCAACCTGAGGTTGTAGGCCCTGCGCATGCGCCAAAAAGTGGTTCAGGTGACCGGAATTGTTTAATCAAATACGGCCCTAGTGAATAGAACAAGTACTAAGCTTTCTAATACAGCTTCTGATTGGCTCGCCTGCTCAACACACTTGTGGTTGGTACATAATTGTCTTAAGGGCGATAAGTGATAAATAAGCGGAAGCACTAGTCCAAAATACAAAAATGATTAAAGGGGCTGTCACACTACGACGACCTATGCAAATTTTTACCAACACGTCGGCATACGGCGTCATAGATTATGTATAGGTTATGCATAGGTCGAGTATGCCTCATACGTTTCTCATATGCTTGACGTACACTCGGTGTACGTCGGCGTACGTTATGCACACGTTAGGGGTAGGTTGTAACATGTTAGCTGTACGTTGAACTGGCACCCTCGGCATATCTCTAGCGTATATAGCATAGGCTAACGTGCCTCTGGCGTACCCCTAGCGTATGGCGAGCGTATGCCCAGTGTGTTGGCTGTCAGTATAGGGGCTATCACACTACGACGTATGGTCTTAGCGTATGCCGACCTATGCGAATTTTGACCAACACGTCGGCATACGGTGTCATAGGTTACATATAGGTTGGGGATTGGTCGTGTACGCTCGGCATAGGTCGGCGTAGGTCGCCGTATCTCGACCTATTTTTATTTTCAAATTATTTCGACATTTTATGCACACGCCGCCGCCATACGTCGTAGTCTGACAGTGTCTTAAGAAACACGAATGCAGATTTTGTTTACAAAGTCAATTCTCGTGAACGAAAGTACACAAAACACGGTTTTTACGCGAAATCCAGTATCAAACACCCAACAAAAGTGGATTTACGCTCGGCGCTCCACGCGTGACGTCATATCGTGTGTACTGACGGCCGCCTCCAGACAAGCACCTTACATCTGCTACGGAAGGACGACACACCAACTTGACCAAACTGGGTAACTTACCCACCCTGGGCTCTAGGTTAGGACAAAGCCGTCGTAAAAAGCAAAAGCCAAAGCCATCAAGTTTATTTAGAGTTAATGTTTGTAAAGTGAGGCAGTTAATCAATAGGTTCCCACGCCCCCCCCCCCCACTTTGTACGTATTTGCATTTTAGTTTGGTTCCCCCAAACTCTCTGGGGAAAGTAATATTTTGAGTACAATAGACGATTTCCACGACGCATGCGCACTCAGCTCAAACTCGAGCTGCAGGACAAATTTGGAAGCGAGCACTAAACTTGCACGGAATTATTATTTAATGAAATGGTTATTGAACCCTCCCGAATATCATTTTTTGTTTTTAAACCTGAACAAAATAAGAAAGTGCCAATCAGTGTGTGATGGCGTCCAGAGTTCTTGATCAGAAATATAAACACAGGTAGCAACTCATACTTAAATGAGTAACTTATTTAGCTCTAAATCTAGACCTTTCTGGGTCTAAATGCAAATGTCAAATGTGAAGAACTAGATGTACAGTAATGCCTGTATTAAGGCACTGAATGGAAAAACCCTGCCTTTCTAAAAATGTGCTATTAGATATTATATCTCTATTTTATTTTCCAGTAGTTTTACTACTACTACCCAATGCATTTGTTCTGAAGTCTTGCCCAATACATGAGTTCTTGTTCCTGCCGTCAGAGGGCGGGTTCGTGGCGGAAATTGTCTATTAATTGACGCTATTCACGCCGCGGCCATGTTGAAACCATACTGAGGGCACGTATGCATCTGCGAGGCGCCGCTGTATGAAAAGTGATGTTAATACTTTTTCGTCGACCAATAGCTCTCTAAATCACTCAAATTTGAGGGTATTCATTTTTGAAACTACCATATTCATCTTTGCATACCTGTTTTCTATCTATTGGCCAATTTTCACGAAGATTGGGTGACCCTTGCATGGTGATTTTCCCATTCTTTTAAGTTGCATAGTCCAATGGTTTTTGAGTTTTTGACATTTTCTGAGATAAATACATTAGGTTGATTGTTATAATGTACCTTAATTTAGCTTGAAGTAACTTTTATTTTAAGAAGGTAACTTTTGAGATATTTGAAGTGCAACCATGCTAAGTTAATTTTGGCAAGCTTGCCAAAACTCTGACACCATAGCTTTCTGCAGTAAGAGATTCTATTCAATTGCCTCACTATTCCCATCTGTGTGGCGACAAATGTTTACGTGTCGAAGGTAGATATGTAGAATCCAATTTAGATAATTATTTTCGTCTTTAAAATTTGATGTTGTCTTCAGACTATGCAGCTTTAACTAAAATGTCATTGTCAACTTCAAGTCTACATAGTTATGGTGGTATCATGTACCATGCAGCACTGTCAGCATAGTTATCTGTGTAACACAGTTAAACAACGAGTCTTAGTAATTATATATTAATACAATCTTTAAAAGGGTTAAAATATATTTTTTAAATATATATATATTAAGAATGTTATGCAATTTTGAATTTAAGAAAAGATTGGCAACCAGGGAGCGACTTTGTTGACATCGCCTACTGAAATGCATCTGATCATCACTCAATCTTCATGAAAATTGACCAATAGATAGAAAAAAATGTATGCAAAAATGAATATGATAGTTTCAAAAGTGAATATCTTCAAATTTTACTCCTTTAATTTCTGTCGTAGTTCATACACATGAGCACACAACAGTGTCTTACTGCCATTTCCAATACCCGATGTCTACTCAACCTCGTTCTGATGCCTAACTAGGTCACGCATGAATAGTGTGAATTATGTCAAATGGTTATAACAGAAATTCGCCCGATTCCCAATACGCACAAAAAAAGGCCACTCGAAAACAAAGCAAAAATTCCAATCCAAAATTAAAAACATTAGTTTAAAGAATAGCAGCGTAGTTTGTTGGCGTATATAATAAAAAAGATTGGGCACTGTTCCATTTGTGATATGGAGGTTGTAGATTGTGATATATTAGTCAGATTAGTATTGTAGAATGGGCAACCGCCTTACCTTCTGTCTGAGAATGGGAGAATCGAACCGCCTCTACTACTACTACACCTAGAGTTTATTGTGATAAGAATGTACCGTGAGGCTCTGATGTACATGTATGTATGTGGATATGCCGTTAATACTAATATCAGGGATGAAAGTGATCTCGGAGGGAAAAAAAACAAAATTGAAAATAATTGAGCGATAATATGGACATACTAATGAGTAGTACAGTGTCACAGGATAGTCTGTACTGACTGATCGGTGGTATGGAGCTAGATTGGTGAGTACTGGATGAAACCTTACTTCCGATATTTTTCCAGCAATTCCTTGACTATTCCTATGAGACAATTTCTCCGTTTTCGCGGAAATCCAACCCATATTCAGTATAACCCCAGCCGCTATTTCTGGAATTATGTGTCTGTATTTAATAATAGATGGAGGAAAATACATATATTTAGATTGTTTGTTGGGGCTTATGTCCGAGATATTTTTAAAACACACATCGTTGATTACAAAAAAATTGATGAAATCCGCGAAATCGCGGAGGGAGATCTTTCACCCTTGTAATATTAGCAAGTGGGCATTCATTTATAACTTGCTAGTACCGAGAGAATATACAAACACGTTCACAACTGTTCACGTTCAAACACGAGGGCCATTGACATCGAGCAAAACACCACGCGCGCTACCTGTGGTAAGTGGGTCGCATTACGGTGAACACACACAAGGTAAATACATCTTTACATCTGTACCAGTTGACGACACACTGCGCAGTGACCATCCTGCGACGCTTTACACCGTAAGCCACATGGTATAAAGCCACACCAACCACATGCAGGGTCCATACACATGTGAAGATATGGAATTTAAGGCTATTTCAAGGCTTTTCAAAGCTGTTTTTGATAGGAATTCAAGACTATTTTCATTTGGATTTAGTCTGAAATTGCCATTCCAAATGGCGATTTCAGACTAATTTAGATCAGTGCGGACAGTTTAATGGAATTCCAGGCTTTTCAAGAGTAATTACCCAAAATAGCTTAAATTCAAGACTTTTCAATGCCTTGAAATGTGGCAAATGAAGTTTACAACTTTTCAAGACTTTCCAGACCCTGTAAGGACCCTGCTCATGGGGAATGTACATCGACATTAAATTAATAAAGCCCTTCAATTTGTAGACCGTGCCATGTCAAGAAATATCCCCCACATTTACTTAGGTTTAGATGAGGAAAATAACTGTCGTAGTATCCAAGTGTGTGTGAAAGCAGAATTGTTAATAGGTTAACAGGGCCTACCAATATTATTTAATGGTGTGATGACAATGCGGGGAATACAACTTGTATCAGTAGTATTACGACGGGTAAGAGGAGTTACTGTAGTCGGCCTTCAGATAGACAGGATTTGTGTTGGTGTAAACTGCGCCCTCTGACAACATTATGTACTTTCTTTCTGTGTGTGTGTATATGTGTGTATGTGTGTGTATATACACAGAAATATATATATATATATATATATTTGTGTACATGTATATATATATATCAATTTGTCTTCAATGAAGTAAATTGTTATAATAATAATAATAATAATAATAATAATAATAATAATAATAATAATAATATAAGCGGAGCGCAATCGACTCCATGACAAATTGTGTGACCATCGTATGTAAGAGATTGAGGTTTTACGTCCTAGCAACATCTGAGGTCATATGAGGATGGGTGTGAAGAACTAATCGAGTAATTAACCGCAATCAGAATCGCAGTAGGTGGAACCCGGATTCGAAGGACACACTCATAGAAGTTATTTTTAATCACTCATGAACACCCACTTCAACTTTTTGTAATAGGCATCTATATAATGTATCCAGTACAACAGCGACATGAGGTACCACAAAGAAATTCTGAAATGTCACAAACATATAATTTTGCACATTGATTTTTATCATCGGCTATTGGACGTCAAACATAATGTCATTCTGACATATTTCTTTGGAGGAAACCTGCTGCCACCATATAGGTTACTCTTTCCGATAAGCAGCAAGGGTTCTTTTATAGACACCTTCCCACAGACAGGACAGCACATACCACATCCTTTGACGAACCAGTGGTGGACCACTGGTTGGAGTGGAAAATAGCCCAAACTGCAAATTTGTCTACTGAGCAGGATCGATAGGATGACCCACACCTTCACAGGTGGACACTCTACCGCCTGAGCTAAGTCCCGCTCCGCGCCCTGTGTCACAAACCCAGCTGCCAAAATCTGCATCGTGGATATACAATCTATTCTTAAAAGCTGCATAGTCCGATGAGGGCATCACATTTTCGAAACCAAAACCTAAATATCTGATACTACATATCCAACTTAGGCACTGATGCAATCGTGAAGCATTATTGCTGCATATAAGCAATACTAAGTCAATTCAATCAGGGATGAAGGTGGTCTCCGGCAAAAAAACGCGGAAAACAAGCTGAGATTATTACACCGATGGTGAATTGCCATGAAAACGCGGATCCCCCCCCCCCCCCCCCTTCCCCATAGGATAGCACTGTCAGGGAATCGTGAAAAAATACCGGAAGTCAGGTTTCAACTATCGTTGTTGTTGTTGTGCCTATATAGTATAGTTATACGAGTCTTACCTTGGTACAGATGATGGATAACTGTTGTTTTACCGAGGTATAAGCCTCGGATAGATGTGGGCTAGGGAGAGGTAAGCACGTCCGGTACCAGCAATCTTAACCTACTTATTGAGGATAAAAATGACTTTCAAACAATGGATACTATTACTTTACCGAAAAAGTACACCAACGGAATAGATGTGGCAGGGTGTGGCGGGAGGGCCCTAGCCCACATCTATCCGAGGCTTATACCTCGGTAAAACAACAGTTATCCATCATCTGTACCAAGGTAAGACTCGTATAACTATACTATTTTACCTCGGTAAACAGCCTCAGGCTAGCCTCAGGCTAGGGAGACCTTTACATAATTCATTTTTATCCTTAATATCATTCTTTCTTATTATTATAACATTCTAAATTTTTGTTCTCACCTATTCTTGTTAGTTGGCGAGAAGACGCTTTGCAACGCCGGTAGGCTTTTCTAGTCGTTTATTATAATGTTTTGCAAACGACTTAGCCGTCTTCCAGCCTGCATGCGCTAGTATTCTTTTCACAGAAATACCAAGCACCCGCGCCTTGGAGACCATGGCTCCTCTAGTTGAGTGGGAAGAGTATTTACTCGTATCCACTCCAGCCAATTTCAACACCGTAATTGTCCATCTGGCAAGTGTGTCTCGTGAAATCGCCTTATGTGGCTTTATAAAGCTCACTAATAGTTGTTGTGATGCACGTAAATCCTTTGTCTTGTATATATAAGCCCGTATGGCCGACACAACACATAATTTCCGATCATTCGGAAAACAGTCTAAGTGAACCGTTGATAAAGGGTCACCTAACGTGTTCGATTTAAGCAATTTTTCTAAATCAAACGTAGCTTGTTGCTTGTCTATTTCTAATCCAGTTAAGGATAAAGCAACAATCGTCTGTCCTCTGTGTCCGGTTACTAACAATAACAGGACCGCAACCTTAAAACCTAACTGTTTTATATCTAACCACGAGTTGTGAGGCCAAGCCTGAAACAACTTAAATACTATAGAAACATCCCAAAACCGACTATACTTTGGTTTTGGAGGATTCCTTTGATAAATTGAACGAAGTAAATAACAAATAACATGATGTTTTCCAACTGTTTCGCCATCAATTCTAGGTAATATAATTGATAACGCACACCTCGCCGCATTAATCGATCCAAAGGAAAGTCCTTCATCCTCTAGAGAACGAAGAAACCGAGCTACTTGTGAAATCTTTGGATTTATTGGCTTAACTTTCATTAACAAACAATGTACACCCCATTTCTTTAAATAGGTTGTATACATTTTGACAGTTCCTGGCCTCCAGGCATCCGATACTATCCTATCCTCAGTAATTCTGTCCAATCCAAATTGCTGTAGCTGCTTCCTTAGAAAAGGAATGCCAATAGGGGCGTCGTTGACACGTCGCCATGAACCACTAGCGGTCCGTGGTGCGTCAGATTCCCGAGTTTTCTTGGGAATCGTATACGATCTTTTGCCAGTTGTGAAACTGCTGGCAGCCAAGGTTGCGTGTCCCAATCGGGCACCACCAGTATCGCATGTGTCCCTTCCAAGCCGATTTTTCTCACTACTCGGCTGATAATGCTAAATGGTGGGAAAATATAAAAATAATTATTTTCCCAGGTAATAGCAAACGCATCTACTTTCCAAGCATCCGGTTCAGGATGCCAAGAAACATAACAGGGTAACTTGTTATTATTTCGTGATGCAAATAGGTCAACTTCAGGTGTACCCCATTTTTCACAAACGAAGTTAAACAAATGTGTAGAGAGAGACCACTCTAAATGGTCATGGAAATTTCTACTTTTATAATCTGCAAGTGTATTTTGTGACCCTGGAATATGCGCTACAGTCAGCCAGACTTGTTGAGCCTGTGCCCAGTTCCAAATCAGTTTAGATAACTGATTGCAAGACTTTGATTTGGTTCCACCCATGTTACGAATATATGCCATGGCAGTAGTATTATCAGTTAGTATTCTAACCTGTGATTTATTTATCTTTACTAAACTACGTAAGCCCAGATAAATAGCACGCAATTCTAGTGCATTAATATAGTCTGATTTTTCATCATCAAGCCATCTACCTCCTGTTGTGACCCCATCTCGATGAGCTCCCCAACCTTCTAACGAAGCATCAGTAGTAATTACTGTATTAGGTTCCGCCATGCGGATTGGATTTGGTGAACTTGCTATATGTTGCATCCACCATCCAATATCCTGTAACCCTTCTTGCGAAATAAACATCTTTCGCTCAAAATTGCCTTTAGTTCGTGTTAACGCTAAATTTTTATCTATTTCTAGCGACTTAATATGGGCCTTCCCATATAACACAGCAGGTGCATATGAGGTCATTATGCCAATAAGAACAGCAACCTGTCTAATTTTTGGCTTTGATAACTTAATAAGCTGAGTCGCTGTAGTCATAAACTTAATTAGTTTTTGTTCTGTTATCGACACTGTAAGGGACTGTGTATCCAGAATAAACCCTAAACATTTGAGTTGTTTTGTTGGTTTAAACACTGACTTTTGTTGATGTACATAAAACCCCAATTTAGTGAGTAATGCACATAAATCCAAAACTGCATTCACACAACCAATTTGTGTTGATGCTATAATAAAAGAATCATCTATGTATGGAAACATTATATGACCCTTCCTCGCCATTACCGAGAAAACAGGTTTAAGCAATTTAGTAAATAAACGTGGCGCACAAGCTAAGCCATTCGGCATACAGGTAAACTCATAGAGTTGGTTATCCCAAATAAATCGAAGAAATTTTCGGTATTGTTCCATTATGGGAAGCGTATAATATGCATCCTGTAAATCAACACTAGCCATCCACGCATCTGGTGTAATCAGATCCCGTGCCGTATCTAGAGAGAACATTTTAAAATGTCGATATTCCACCCTTTTATTAAGGATTGTTAAATCCAGGATCATTCGAACATCACCATTAGGCTTCGGTCTCGAGAAAATGTTTGAAATAAACTGTCCTGAACAGTGTGTCACTTTTTGTATAATTCCTTTCTCAAAGAATTTATGTACCTGTTTAGTTAGTGCGTCTCGTTCAACTGGTTGAATGTTATATGGAAAAGGTATTATACTTTGTACAGGAATTTGTGTAAAAGGAATTTGAACACCCCTAACTATTTCTATAATTTCTTGGTCACTAGTAATTTTGTGCCACTCAGAAATATGATTACTAATATTACCAGCCACAAAGTTGCTTACAGTTTGTGTGTTTTTAGAGGCTGCAGGGACTTGTAAAGTTTGTGTTTGGACCTCTACTTGGACCCGCCCCTGGGGAAAGGTCTCGACGAGTTGAACCCTCGACCTAATGGCCGTGCGGTGTTGTCGGTCCAGCCTGGGCGAGCGCCCCGGCCCCGAAACCCTTGACCGAAGTTTGAACTCGGTCTGGTTCCTCTGGTGAACCGTCGTGGACGAAAATCCCCTCGTGACTTTTTGAAACGAGGAACTTCCTGTTTCTTCTTGCCATCCATGTTTTTGCCACTCTTGGCTGCAGTCTCTACCTCTTTATAGAGGTATTGTAGTTGACCGCCAAACATCTTGGTATTATCTAAAGGTTTCCCTTTAATCGGCTCTGGAGCAAGATAGAGCGTAAACTCCTTCCCCTCATTATCGGTAACCTTCTTAGAGCGAGCCACTTCTTTGCCAGCATCTGTGCAAACTGACTTGAAGACATTTTCATATCTTCGAAACGACAGGTAATTACCTGCCGCCGCTAGTACTGCAATGCCTTTGTCCATTGTCTTAGCCAAAGACGAGAACTTATTTTCACTCTGCATCCTATTAGCCACAGGAACAATAGCTGTTAGGGTAGCCAACACTGCCTTATGCACTGTGTGCAACACATCCTCAAACTTCTTACGGTCATCCGTCATATTGACATCCCGATCCATTTCTTTAATGATGGAGTTGGGAACACCCTTTATGCCTGTTAACTCATCTCCTAACTTGGAGATAACCTCCGCCGGTTTGAACGTGCGAAAATGACCATTCACGGTCTCGCGCATAAGCGTAGTGGTTTTAACCCGCTTAGCCTTTGGCTTCTCCACCTTCTTAGCCACTTTAGTGCCAATGTCCGCATAGACCCCTTCATATACGGTGTCTGAGTCTGATTCCGTAGAAGTAGACTCAGTGGACGACTCAGAAGAAGAATATTTCCTCTTCCTCTTCTTCTTTTTGGACTTAGTCTTCCGCTTTTTGCGCAAACCAGACTCTGCCCGCTCCTTGGTGAATTCATCACCCGAAGAAATCACCTGTTTCTTCTTCTTCCTCCGTTTAGGAGAAGGAGGAGGAGGAGCCTTAAGCTCCACCGCCGAGTCTGTGTCCAAGAAATCCTCAAATGAATCCTCTTGGACACTCGGTCTACGCCGCTTCCGAGACACAGGCAATTTGGCAGTCAAGATGTGGCTTTCCAATCTTGCAAAGCGAGCCTCCCAATCTGGAGGCGCAGGCACATCAGGCACTGCGTCCTCGTCCGGGTCGGAGAGGATATGCGCCCGGGGCTGTGTCGACGGCCCTGCCGACAACACGGGTGAGGAGTCGTACTCCTCGTCCACTCCACTCGGAACACGCCCCTCGGCTGCTGCTGCACCGCGCTTACTCCGCTTCGTGGCCATCGGAAACTGAAACAAACATTTTTGATCAGTCCCGGTATATATATATGTCACAATATGGTTGTTTCAAACTCATTTGGACATCTATTGGTGTTAAAGAACGTGTTTATACCGTTATAACACAGGCGTAATAAGCTAAATTTGTGCGTGGGTTGTGGGTCAAGCCCAAACCTTACGCGGGGTCGGGACCAGTGTATCGGCCCGCCCATCCCTCTGTTCCGCACACTTCTCCCACCTGTGACTACTACGTCAACAAGTTGGAGAAAATGCTACGAAACTCGGAGAAACGCCTGAAAAAGTTTTGTCTAGGGGAGTCTATAAAAGAAACCCAGGAGCATCTCCAACATTACTCTCTATTAGAGTACGAGAGAATTTCCACATGAGATAGGGCGAAACCCACATCTCTACCCATAGTCACACGGTGACCCGGGTGTTGACATAACCGCTAATGACCGGTTTGGTTCCTTCGCGAAACCCACTCGAGTGTTCTATCCTTGGTTGTTTATAACCAAATAACTCGTCCAAATTGGACCAACGAAAGTCTAAACTTTCCATATTGATGCTCTAATGCATCATAATTAAGCTAACCACAGTTTTTATTATACTTACTGCGTATTTGCTTGTATGTAGACTAATTTTGCCGGAGCAACCCAACGACACGTTATCCAGTCGTGAGTTGTATATGCTAATTGCTGGTACCGGACGTGCTTACCTCTCCCTAGCCTGAGGCTGTTTACCGAGGTAAAATATATATATATACACATACATACATACATACATACATACATACATACATATATATATATATATATATATAGTATATATATCTATCTCATTTGCCACCTTGGCGCCAACGGTGAATTTCCGCAAAAACGCAGATTTTTCCTAACACCTATACCTAACTCGTTCTTTTTGGGGTTTATGTTCTAGCAACATCTAAGGTCATATAAAAGGGAATTTGAACCAACCATTAATCGATAAATTAACAAAATCGCGGAAATCCGCGAAATCATATAAAAGGGAATTCGAACCTACCATTAATCGATAAATTAAAAAAATCGCGGAAATACGCGAAATCGCGGAGATCTTTCATCCCTGTTCAATGGAACCTATCAGTGCTGGTGTCCAGCATGTTGATATGCATGCACAAATTAATTTGGCATGTTTTCACTTTAAATATTTTTGAAGTTAACTCTTTAAAAAATAAAAGTTATTCCAAATTAAAGTAAAATAGATTGAAATTATCAACATAATATATTTATCTAAAAAATATGCAGAAACGCAATTGTAAACGACTGGATATTGGCTCATCGTGTGCAGGGCCCCTTTATGTCTTAAGGAGATGAGGGGTGTGGGTTCAACTGTTTGAAACTAGAGTGTATAATTCGTTCACAGAGCACAACATCTGTTTTGTGTGCTACTGCATTTAATATAAATGTGTGTAAATCCGCATGGATATATTTGTGCTTGGATATATGCTAATGACTTTGAACCAGAAATCCTTCATCTCCCTGGGCTGTTATAGGCCAGAGGATACAGCTCGAGGTCAAACATATGTATAATATATAACATATAAATAAATACATGATATAAATATAATGTGTCATGTAATATATACTATACAGATTATACATATATTATAATTATATATAAATCTATGTGGATATATATACCGTATATGTCCCAATAGACGGGCACTGCGCGAGTGCAAACACATGGATGCACGTCTATTTATTTCCCATGGGCGCAAAGTAATTATTTGCGATGGTTTGTTTAAAATTAACATGTACTATGATTAGATATGCAGATATTGTGAAACATTCATCACTGTTTATTATTTCATGGATTTGTTTTTGTTGTGCCTCTGAAATAAAGTGGGATTGTCTTATTTTATGTGCATTCAGTCTGAATATGATCATAAATTTGTGCGTGCTTTCAATCAATCTTGAAATGGAGGTGTGTGCTTCTATTGGGTAGCGTGCTTCTATTGGGACATATACGGCATATATATTATATACATAAATCGCATCCAGAACAAACCCAGCACAGGCCATTGCGCTTCAAAAGGCTAAACAGAGTTGCCCGGCTATTCAGATAACATTGAGTGAGTGAATTAACAACAGCCGTGCCACCACAACACAAGTGTGGCCCAATGAGAGGCAACGATTCACCAACACGCACACACAGTGCTTTTTGACGCAGGCTCACCTGGGCACCAGAGAATCCCCTCTAATCATGGTAGTTGGGTCCAACTCGAATATGGACGCGATGTCATGCGCGTGGGGCACAGAGACGAGAGCGTACACGGCGGCACCCGGCACACCGCGCAGTTTGTTGCGCATCACGTCCGGGGTCGGGTCAACATCCACCTGGCGCGGACACAAGGCAGGATCAATGTTATGTTTGTTGGAGTTTTACGTCCTGGTAACATCTAAGATCATATGAGGACGGGTACCGACTTGTGACAGTGCGCACCCATGGCGACTTTATAGTGTTGCCCCACTGGGAGTGGGAGACTAGGCCGCTGGTAGGCCTACCATGGCCCGATATCCCACACATGCACAATATCCTGATTCTGAGCTAACCAGTCCTTGATCTATCCTAGTAATGCCGAGCACCAGTGTGGCGGAGTGGTTAGAGTGTCTGACTTTTTTCTAGGTCAGACTCCTAATCTGAGGGTCGGCGGTTCGATTCCCCGTACTCCCAGCTCTGCCAATTCGGATTTCCACCGCTGTGTATAACTTACAGCGTCATCAAAGGCCGGTTGCTCTCATACCATGTCTATGTGGTGTGGGAGGTTAAAAATCACTTGGGTCGGTAAAAGTGTAGGCTCGGGCTTTCTATCGACCAGCAGTGGAATGAGGAAGACCAGTCGTCTATGACTGAAATTTCCCCTGCTTAAACAACTAATGGACCCCCCCCCCCCCCCCCCCCCCCAAAAAAAAGAAGTATCAAATTGGTAAATCATTGGTTTGACTCGGCCGGGAATGGAACTTCCGCCTTTCCGCACCCGAAGGCTGCACTCTACCGATTCAGCCACCGCGTCCAGTTTAACTGAGCAGCCTGGTTCATTGGGGATTTTCAAGTTTTTCCTAGCAACATCTAAGGTCATACAAAGACAGGCACTGACTTGTCACATTGTGGGTATTCACGGTCATGGTGGCAGCTTAGGAAAACACATCACGTTGTCCAAATTTGACATGGCGACTATATCATGTGTGGCAGTTTAGAAAACCCAATCACATTGTCAAAATTTGACATGGCGACTATATGCGTGTCCGTCCAGGAAAACCCATCCTGTCAAAATTGGACAGGTGCTTTTTATGTTGGTTTCTGAATCTACAGATTCAGCAGAGCGCAGATCTGTTGAAATTTTTTCAAATAGCTTGTCTAGAACTGAAGTTATGAATGTCTAAAGATGGCTCAGCTTGCCACATCATTGAAAACCCAGAACTAAATAGTGCATCAGCTCATTAATGAATCCAGCAACTTCCAACAGGTTTTGCTAGACTGCCACACATATATGGTGTTGCTCCACTGGGATACCAATGCCACCACTACCATGAGCAAATATTCCACCCAGCCACCCAGTCCTTGCCTTCCTAGTACTGCCGAGTGCCAGGCAAGGTAGCGACAAGTATAGATATTTGCAAATCTTTGGTTTTAACTTGGCCAGACACTGATCCCATGACATCCTGTACTGGAAACAGGCAACCTACCCACTCGGCCATCCCGTCTTAGTATGTAAACATCAGGAATATGTCCTATGCGCATGTGCCTGGGGTTAATGAAATTGCTTAAATGAGTGTATTCAGGTTCTTTTGGACCTGACCATCTCAGAGTTGCAAGTAAATATCAAGGCAGGCATGTGAATGTGATTGACAAGACTGATAAAATAGATACCACTAGTTTTTTTGCTATTAATATGACCCGTGTTTCCGACACGGCGTTAAACTATCAGCAATCAATCAATCAAATCATGCATTCAGGTTAACAGTTATGAATCATTTTGATCCACCATAGTCAGTAGTATTTTCTCAATATTAATGCATTGGCCGAACTTAGGAATTGGTTCTGTAAAAAGCTGCATTTGGTGTTTGGTATGAATCGGTAGACAATGTCTTAGCACGAGATGGTTGGGTGGTTCTTGGAGGTTTACATCCTAGCAACATCTAAGGTCATATCAGGATGGGTACCGACTTGTGACAGTACGCACTCATGATGACTTTATAGTACTGCCCCACTAGGAGACAAGGCTGCCAGCACCATGACCTGATATCCCACCCAGTCACATTATCCTGACACTGAGCCAACCAGTCCGTGCCCTATCCTAATAATGCCGAGCGCCTGGCTAGGAAGCGACAATTATACATTTTTAAGTCATTGGTTTGACTCGACCAGGGTTCGAATCCCACGATCTGCCAAAACGGGAGACGGACGCTCAACTCATTTGGCCATCCCGTCTGGCCATCCTTAGCGCTAGTTGAAGTTAGTGGAGCCTACATACTTCTGCTGCGAGATAATGCCCGGTGGCAAGGTGCTTGAACCGGAAGAGGCTGTTCCACTGTCCAGCACCCCCTCTGCATGGATCATGGTGCACAACCTGGAATGCAAATGAACAAAGACAAATAAACACTGGGCTATAATATCTTGTCAATTTTGATCATTAGACAGGAAGTACGAATGAAAGTCGGTTCTGACGAAAAGAAAGCGGAAATCTGACTTCCATCAAATTTTCCATTATTTAGCGCTAAGCCCATGAGGGGGCTGTCCGCTTATTTTGGTGGAAATCAGTGAAAGCGCAAAGATCTCCTATCCCTTAGAAAGGGACCAATGGTGAAAAATCTCTCCCATAGGTGATTTATTAAAACAGCACATCCAAAATTTGGTGCGCTCTTAGTATCTGCGCTGCGATACATTTATAGAATATCTATTCTCCTGTTGGCCAGAGCGTGTGTGGTTAAGTTGTTCAAATACAAATTTCAGTATTACTTGATTAAATTATACGGATATAGGACGTAAGATATACAAAAAATAGAATAAAATGCTTGAGTTGCTCAAAGAAACGGGGTTAAAAAAATTTAAGCTGTATAGTCCGATGAAAGCTTCAAATTCTTCATTACCAAAACACTGATCTAGATTTGATTCTACATACATTGGATAGTGTGAACTTATTGAGTAATTGTTGGTGCATAGAATGGATTAAGCTAATTTAATAGAACCTGTTAGTGTTGAATTCTATGGCGTCAGAATTTTGATGAGCGAGCCTAAATTAATTTGGCATATTTACATATCTAATATCTTCAAAGTTAGCCATTTAAAATCAAAGTCACTTCAAAGTAAAGTAGAGTACATTATAACAATCAACGTAATAAATTTATTTATTTAAAAAAAAACAAAAAAACCCAGAAATAAATGTATATACGTTAAAAAAAGGAGTTTAATGAGAAAACAGTTGAGTTCAGTAGGCTTAGATATTCGAAGAAATAAGTGAATTATTATTATTTTTTTTATTTTTTTTAAATTTTTTTTTTTTAATTGAGGCTGTATTTATACTGTCCATAGCATATAAGCCTGGGTATTCAGACTTGTTTTCAATGCTGGCCAGCTGTAGTGTTGGTGTTGTCTTATCACACAGTAGCTGCTGATAAGGTATTTGATTGCCTGTATTTCAGTAGCAGATAGATAGTTGGTTGGTCTGGTTAGTACTATAGTAGTCTATGTTAATTTTTTTGGATTTTCTTGGCATATATGTGCTTTATTTTTTCTACTCTTATTTCTAGACTAGCCTACTCCTATTTACATATCATAGGCTTGTACGCAGCTGTGAGGTGTGTTATCTGGGTGCTTTTGGTATGGTTACATGTATCACCTGCCCCTTTGCGGTGCAGCTTAGTTGGGGGTTCCTAGCCTTATTTTGCACAGATATTTTTTGTATGTTTTTAGGTCAGGAATTTGTCGTTCCTTTACTGTTTGGGCATTCCACACCTTGGCAGCCATTTCTAGCGTGCTTCTCTCGTGAGCTTTTATTTGGCTTCTGGTCTGCTTTAGTAGTGGCGCATTATTTGCTCTAGTTGCCCTTTGTGGTTTTGTTAGGAGTTTATTGTCTTGACTATAGCTGTATGCTAATGTTTTCAGATGAATTATTCTCCTATTTTCTAGCAATTTTACTTTGGTTCTTTTGTGTATGTCATAGGTGGGGTGCAGCTTGTCTACTCTGAGGCAGATTTTCAGGGCTCTGTTCTGTAGTGTTTGCAGTTTTTTTAGAAGTTCTTTCTTTGCACCCATGTAGTTTACATCTCCATAGTCAAAATAGGGTAGCACCATGCCCTTGAAGATTTTTATTGACCACAGAAAGTGCTCCGATCGCTAAAATACAGTTTTTTAAACCTTCAAAGAAAAGGCTTTAGCACCTAATTTCAAAGAAGGCTTCCTAAATAAGAAGAAGAAGAAGAAGAAGAAGAAGAAGAAGGAACAAATTAAATCACTTAAGTGGGTTACTCAGAGAATTACTGAAATGAGTTACTCAGAGAGGTTTTGAATTGTTCAAAGACTGGGGCTTTTAGTAACAAAGCTCAAAGAAGGGCTAACACCATTACGGATTTTTCTTTTAATTAAAAAAAAATGTATTCAATTGCGTGCGTTGCTCAGAGAAATTGAAGGAGCTGCTCAGAGAATCTACTTGAGCTGTTCAAAGAAAGCGCGTGTTGGCTCCTTTCTGTGAGCTCCGAGTAGAGCTGCTCACAGAAACGCCTCTTGCTGCTCACCTCCACCTCCCACAATGCCTTGGAGCTTGTGGCGGCCGTTGCGGACGTCCGGCCCGTTGTGCGTAGGAACACATATTGCTTTTTATTGTACTCGTCCCCCGTCAGAAACTTCTCCTGCTCGGCATGAAACATGCGGACCACATCTCCCTATAGGAGTAGAACAAACTCTTTTAATCATCTTAATTTAGCAGCGATTGTGTACAGACAAGGTGCGGACGAGAAACGATTTTGAAAGTTAGATTACACAGGAAGCAAGTGCTTTGTTTATTCAGCCATTCTGTCCGGTGATGAAACATGGAATTCCTAACAGCTTCAAATGTGTCATGTGTGAGCAGTAAATAGCGATGTTTCACTTTAGTCTGAAATTCCAAACAGCATAACTAGTGTGTCATGTATGAGCAGTCCACAGTGGTGTGTCACTTTAGTCTGGAATTTCAAACAACATACCAAGTATGTCATATATGAGCAGTTAATAGCGATGTTTCACTAGCTAGTCTGGAATTCCAAACAGCATAAAAAGTGTCATGTGTGAATGTTCAGTCAATAGCAGTGCTTCGTTTTAGTCTGGAATTCCAAACAGCTTCACAAGTGCGTCATGTATAATCAATCAATAACGGTCTTTAACTTTGTTTTGAATACAAATACGATTCTCTATAGTACAAGCCTGCAGTACATCAGTTGCTGTGCTTTCAGTGGGACCTTATTCATTTGTATTTGTGGGGGGTGCGAGGAATGAAGTTTTCATTCTTCAATGTTAGAGAATATCAAATAAACACATTCTCTTTTACTAAAGTTTTGTATCAGCACAAATAATATCTTCCCTTCTCCCCGAAGTGCATAATCATGTTGAACCACCATACCACGGATGATGACAGTAAGTAATAAATGCAGTCAAATAGAAGGAATGCAAACGTGAGCTATTGGGATAAATATTCTAAATATTTGTTGTACCTATACAATGCAATAAGCTATACATACGCCTTTTAGGATGTCTTCTTGGTTTTCTTTGTGGTCCATAAACAGGTTGATTTTCCAAGACGTGTTTGAGTTGACGGAGTTTACCTGGAACGGACACAGATATAATCAAATTTTTCTCCGGAGAAAAGTCAGGAAATATTGTCCCTAGACTTTTGTTTGTTTGTTTGTTCGTAAACGTCGGCTATTGGGGGTCGTCCCTAGACACAGTAAAACAATCAGGATCCAACTGGTGTAGTTCACGCATGGTATGTTTGTTTGTTGTTTTATATCCTAGCAACATTGAATGTCATATCAGGATGGGTGCCAACTTGTGACTGTGCACTCATGATGACTTTATAGTGGTGCCCCATGTGGAAATCAGGCCACCAGCACCAGGACCCGGTATCCCACTCAGTCACATTATGCTGACACTGAGCTAACCGGTCCTTGCCCTATCCTATTAATGCCGAGCGCCAGGCTAGGAAGCAACAAGTATCAATTTTATAAGTCATTGCTTTGACTCGACCGGGAACCAAACTCCTGATCTCCCGCATGCGAGGCCTGTACTCCACCGATTCGGCCACCGCACCCGGTAGTAATAGAACATCCACAAATGGGTCCCAAATGAAGGTCAGTAAATGCACAGTAGAGAGTGTTGCCTCTGTTTATGATACTTACACTAACTTTGGGCTGGGTATTACGCTTGCCAAATTGCCATTTGGTCTAAAATAAGGATGGCAGTCAATATATTGTCATAAGCTACCTATACAGTGGTTACCTTTCCTCGACCACATCCTGTTGCCTAAATATAGAATACTATCGATTTAAAATGACATAAAAACCTTTTAATGTGCGTTTATAAAGTAGGAAACCAACATGTACATTTCTCCCTTGTTGCCTTACCTCCTTACAACCCGGGTTGTCAATAAGTTCGTAATTGCTTGCATGTAGGGGTTGTCCAGCATTCACGGGGTTAAGCACAACTTTGTCTCCAACCACCACCTGCAAATTAAAAGGCAATCAAACGCAATCTTAAAGTTATGTATATGTGCTCTATACAGGGATGAAAGTGGTCTGCAAAAAAAACCGCAGAAAGCAAGCCGAAATTATTACACTTCTTAGGGCGAATTTCCGCGAAAATGCGGATTTTCCCCCTTAGAATTAGCACTGTCAGGGAATCGCAGAAAAATTCCGGAAGTCAGGGTTCAACTATCCTTGTTGTGCCTATATTATCGCCCATACTTAAGGTCATATAAGAACGGGATTCGAACCAACCAATTTTGTCATATACATCCTGATTCCTGACCATTTTGCTTAACATTAATCGGTAAATATAAAACATTGCGGAAATCCGCGAGATCGCGGAGATCTTTCATCCCTGTCTGTAATATATTATGGGAATATAAACAAGGAAGCTACCACCTTTCAGTTATGTACTATATATTCACCACCATATAACTACCAACTGTGGAATGCTCCAGGGCTTAGTTCCATCCGCGACCACATCGGCGCCACCTGCGAGTGGCCACTGGCCACACTTGTGCCAACTGCGATTGGTCACTATTGCCTCCAGACGAGCGCAGACGGTCAGATTTTAAATATATAATTATATATGTCTACCTTAAAGCTGCATAATATGATGCAATTGTAAGTCCCATTCAAGTTACAACACATACCCAAGTAGTGCACTTCCAGTACATAGGCAGGGCAGGTTCGGTTCAGGACCATACAACACTAAGCATGTACAGAATACTGGTCATGGAACCAGTGTCATGGGATGTGCTGTTGCAAACAAATTGGAACATGATGCCCAGTGTGGGACTCGAACCCATATTTCGTCCATAACAATAAGGTATATTTAGTACAGCTCCCTTTATAGCAGGAACCATTCTAAGATGCTGTAGAATATAAGTTATAACCATGAATTTGGCATATATGTACAACTTGGTTAAAATATTTGAAGAATAGAGACATTTTTAAAGATACTATAATACAGGTGAGTCTTTTTACAATCAAATTAAAATTTAAAAACTCAAAAGATGCTGATTTGCTTGCATCCTCTGGCAACTTATTCCATAAAGTGTGATCTGCCACACATAATGCACAATCGCAATATGATTTTGAGTCTAGATTCCCATTAAACAATCTGGCTTCCGGGATGCAATCAACCTACCGACTATATGCACATACATGTATGTGTGTGGCATTTCACCGGGGGAGGGGAGTGCAACTCACAACCATATTAATTCATAAACTCAAGGTCACGCAATTTCAAATCGGTGTGCGCCCCTTAATGGTGCTGTCACATTATAACGTTTCTCGCCAACGCGCGTCGACGTGTGTCATTTTATGGCGAAACGTCGGGAGATGTCTGGAAGCCTTACGTGCGCATTAGGCGCGCGTTGGATTTTGTTGATGGACGGCGACGGTCGGCGAGGCGCGTCAGGGTATCGGCGAAGTTTTGTGCTTGCACGCTTAAACGCACTGGAATAACGTTATGCGAACACTAGGCATACACCGCGCGCATGAGGGTCGTTCCTACACATTGCACCAAACTGTTGCTTTTTGTTGTTTTATATCCTAGGAACATCTAAAGTCATATCAGGATGGTGCACCAAACTGTTACCACAATGTTGGCCGCACGCTACCAATACGTTGCACTGATGCCGAAAAGTTTGACGAGTCTCAGCGATTAAAAGTGATTTTGCGCGTTGGTGGCACGCCGGCGAGATACGTCTCAGTGTGACAGGGCTATTAGTGACGACGTACATTGTCTCCTGACGTGCGGAGTTTGTAGAAAGGCACAATGTAGAACCACGACCCCTCGTTGCCCGATGAATCCAGCGTCACCCTCATGGCATTCTTCTCCAGCAGGGCTGGCAGGCGCTTGTTTACGGTCAGGTACTTGTTGGACTTGAGATGGAGCAACTGTAACAAAGAGGAGGTGAAATATACAAGATTATTACAAGTCTGGAAATGTAAACAAGTTTAGCTGAGGCCTCGGTCATACTACCACTTGTGTCCACTTTGCGACCAAAAGCCGGCGACCTCCTTGCGACCAAAGCAAAAATAAAGGCGGTTGGCGATCCGTTGCTGATTGCTTAGCGACCGGTAGGCGATCAGAGCCGAATTTTGGGGGTGCTTGGCGAGCAGACGCCAAGTGGTCGGTGACCGATCATTGACCAGTTTTCAAGTTATTCAAAGGTGATAGGCAGGAGCAAGCAAAGGTACAGGTGTGCACGCTGACAAATTCCAAAAGACTCTGGCATGGGTCTACACTGGCGGTTGCCATAGTGAAGACAGCAATCGCCGAGTGCTCGGCGACCCATCGCCCAACAATCACACCACCATGCGAACATACCTTTTTGGTGGTCGTAAGTGATTGTAAGCTTAGTGTGACTGGGGTATAAATCTCCATTCACTTGACCCAGTCATGCAATGACCAAATAAATTTTTTTTAAATTCAATTGAATACACGAGCAACTCGAGTACAGGATTTACAAAAAAACATTAGGAACTTTAAACCAGGCCTCAACATAGATTTGATAAATTAATTAAAGATGACGGTGCTTCGTAGGTGTTGCTGTGCATGTGTGAAAGTATGTGCTGGTGTTTGTGTGTTGTGTATGCTTAAAAAGGGGGAACCTTTTCAAAATGGCTTCCCTTTTACACCTGCCTAATCAAAATAATGTTCTCTACAAACTATACATCCAGCGTATTTAGAGAAAATCGCTTGTTACCTGGAAATTATCTTTAGCGAATTTATTTCCTTCTAAATAGGTGAAGCTGTTTTAACTTTTAAAAAAGAGAAAAAAAGTATTTTGTCCTTTACATTACATAAATAGGCCTATTTATTTCTATTACAATACCTGACGAGTGGTCTGTCTGCTCCCACGAATGTTTTTTTTTTTTTACATTTGACAAATATTAACTTTCTCACTTGGTCTTTTAAAGGCAGTGTTCCCTTTTTTATTTTTTATTTTTTTTACAGCAGTCAGCAGCACTATTGCTCTCGGTAATAACCCAGGTAATGTTTACAACAGGACGGATAGAATAACAACAGCAGCAACGGAGATTCAAGTGTGTAAAGTCGGAAATGTGGTCATACAACATAAGACTTTTTATATTTTAAATATAGGGCCTACAATAGGTGCACCTGCCACATAGGTTTGCTAGTTTAAACTCATGAATTGAATGAATCCTCATGAATTGACTCATTGTGAATTGCCTCTCTACCAATTACCTCCTTATAAATTGCTTCCTTATGAAATGTCTCTTACCAATTGCCTTCTCACCAATTGCCTTCCTATGAATTGTCCCCTTATCAATTGCCTCTTACCCATTGCCTTCCTATGAATTGTCCCCTTATCAATTGCCTCTTATCAATCAGGGATGAAAGTGGTCTCCGGGGAAAAAGCGGAACTGCAAATATTCTCCTATAGGCTTAGCATTGTCAGAGAATCGTGGAAAATTTCCGGAAGTTGGGTTTCATACATATTGGTTTACGCTGATAGAGTTGCAGCGTTTGAAGCACGTATTAGTACTATACGCTGATAGTGATGCAACTTCTTCATCGTATATTAGTATACGCTGATGGTGCTGCAGCATTTGAAGCATGTATTAGTAGTATACGCTGATAATGCTGCATCTTCTTCACCACATATTAGTATACGCTGATGGTGCTGCAGCATAAAACTTATATTGCTGCGGCGTTTGAACAATGTATTAGCATACGCTTATAGGGCTGCGACGTTTGAACAACGTATTATTAGGGGCCTACAGGAAAAATCCTGGAAATCCGCAAAATCGTGGAGATGTTTCATCCCTCATCAATTACCTTCTTACCAGTTGACTTCTTATGAATTGTCCCCTTATCAATTGCCTCATCAATTGCATCCCTATCAATTGCCTCCCCATGAATTGCCTTTTCAAAATTGCATCCCCATGCATTGTCTCTGCATAAATTGTTTCCTTATGAATTGCCTCCCCAGGAATTGCCTCTTCATGAATTTTCTCCTTGTGAATTATCAGGGGCTGGGAGAGCCGATTACGCCATTCTGAGAAATCCTCAATTGTTCAATGTAGCCTCTGACATTGATAATTATAGCCTTTGCTGCCAGCAGGACGTTAAATAACCATCAATTGTCAACTCAAAATATAAACGATTGTTGATTCATAAAACCTCTCTAAATCGACCCACCATGGGACCAACTTTAATGGTCCGTTTAGGGAGGTGGTTGGTTTAGGGAGTTTCTTTTATCGCTACAATGGTATTGCATGGGCAATTGTTTGGGGCTCAAATAAAGCGACCGATATAGGGGAGTGATTGATCTGTGGTGGTGGTCAGTTAGAGAGGTTTTACTGTATTTTGCCTTTAACTTGATGCCAACCTTTCTCCTAGAGCAATGCAATGATGGCAGTTCCCATAATGTGACGTGACAGTGATGTGGAATGCCAGCTTTTTATGTTGTGGGATAAATTCCCTAGTCAAACCAAATACTTACACAATTGATACCTATCACCACCTTGTCTGATATTCGGCATTAAAAACAGTGATAGAAATAAGCTAAAATTGTAACTTGTCCACCAGACAATTCTGGTGTGATTTTCACTTGTCGGTCTGAATTGTTCACTTGTCCAACAGCATGGTATCCTAATGAGTCATAATGAGTGTTACACCATCACAACTCGATACCTGTCCTGACACAATCTCACATGTTGCTAGGACGTAAAACCTCGCTCACTCAGTGAACAATTTGATTCAACCTCCATATCAGCAACTAGTTATCATAAAAAATAGCCCCCCGCCCTCAGTGCAACTCCTATTTCAGACCTTGCAAGGTGTGCCACATCCATTTCACACGGAGTGTCGTCGCCATTACATCAGCTAGATTGCACGATGTCGCTCGCTTTAAGCCCCAGTCACACTATGGCTTGCGACCACATTGCGACCACTTTGGACCAAAGAACCCAGTCACTGGTGACCTCCTTGTGACCAAAGAAATAGTCGCCGACCTCTGGGCGACCATTTTGGTCACAAGGAGGTTTTTAGTGCAGCAACTGCAACCTCCTTATGACCAAAATGGTCGTAAGGAGGTAGGTAACCACTGAGGACCATTTTGCGACCATTTTGTGACCAATACTTTTTTTTGTGGTCGAAAAACGGATGAAAGCAGTAGTGTGACTGGGGTATTAGTGATATGACACGTACACTGGCGGAGGAAGACAATAACTTTACATGCGTGGCTAATTCACCTCAGGTCCCCCAGGATAGGCTAGCTAATTTCACGGTCGAGCATCACGTGACAGTAAAAACAGCGCGGTGTCGCGCATTGTTTCATAATAAGCCATTTAGAGATAATCGAATTAATGCTGCATAGTCCGATGAAAACATCAAATTTTCAGAACCAAACCACTTATCTAGATTAGATTCTACATATCCAACTTAGATACTGGTGCACTTATTAAACATGTGTTGCTGTATAGAAGGGCGTAAACGTCTAATACATAAATTTAATAGAATGTGTTACTACATGTACTACACGAGCCAATGGTGTCAGAGTTTGGTGTTCTTGCCAAAATTAAGTGTCATGTTTTTTCATCAAATATCTCCAAAGTTAGTCATTTAAATTAATAGTTACCTTAAACTAAAGTAACGTAGACTATAATGATTAATCTATTTGATTTATCTCAGTAAATGGCAATAACTTAAAACCATCGAACTAAGCAAATTTAAGCACTGAGAGACAACCTCATCAAAAATGTTCTAGACTGCACAGCGACATCTTAGAGTTGCATAGTCCGATGATTTTGAGCTTAGATAAATATATTGGGTTGATCATTATAATCTACCTTATTTTAATTTGATGCAACTTTTATTCTCAATGGCTTACTTTGAAGATATTTAAAGTGAAACATGGAGAATTAATTTTAGCATGCACATGAACACTCTGACACCATAGGCTTTAGCATCTGTAAGTTAATCTGTAAGTTAACAGCAACATATTCTATTAAATAGACTTATAGGGATCCGGTACAGGCCGTTAGGACTAGAGCTGTCCTCCGACACATGCTCCAAGCACACCTTTGCTTAGTTTTTCAATTTATGCACCAAATAGAGGGGGGGGGGGGTGAGGTATGTGCTCCTGTTTAATGAATGAATGATGTCACAGGTGGGATTTCCACGGTTTTTTCCCTCTCCATTCTCTGCTTCAAAGCAAAAGGGGTTCCCTGGTTTGTGGGGAACACTTCTAAGTCATGTGACCTAGAGGAGCTTGTTTCTTGTCTCAGTGGGCTATACCTGGCGACTTTAAGTTTAACAGTAATTTTCTGGGCAACAATACATGCTTAATAACTGCACCAGTATCTCAGTTAAATATGTAGAATCAAATCTAGATAGATGTCTTAGTTGATCAAATTTGATGCTTTTATCGGAATCTATAGCTTTATTAGGGCGACACTAACGTGATGCGGGACGATATTAATGTGAATGCCGCTTTAATTAAAGTGATCACTGCCAAGGAATACCCAGTTATTGCTTATTTCGTCGAACCTCCCAGAAGAGGCCAGTCAGCCAGCCTTCCTCCCCGAATTGCTTAATGCGCATTAAGACACATTGCTGCAGGCAGGTAGATTTACGCTGATTAGTAGATCACGTGACTGACGCGAGGCGGCTGCCTATGTAGGCCTTGTGAGAATGAGGTCACCACTCCAGGGTCTCCCTCTTCATGCTTTAGTGCGAATAGCATTCCCAGTTCTAGCCGTACTTTTATATCTCAGCGCATGCCATTATGTAAAATATTCTGATTTACGGCATCGGGGGGAATGCAAATCTTCTATTACTAAACAGGTGTACCTGACCAAGGGCATGTATGTATATATATGTAAGTGCTGGTGGTGCCTGAGTGGGATGTAAATAGACATAGTGGTGTTGGCAGGGCTGGGTGTAACCGCACTCAGGACCTACCCCCTCCCCCTCTGCTGGGTAGGATCACCACACTCAGGGTCAAGGTTGGTGGTGGCCATGGGGCCACACAGCTTTGTGGTGGTGGGCAGACCACTGGTAGCCATGGGGACCAGGAATGCTGGATCCCTATTGGTAGGGCCAAGAATGCTTATTTCCCATTGGGGGAAAGGGGTGGGGTGATACTCTACAATGAACGCATGTAACCATATAAATAATAAACCAGAGGGCTTGACTCTCACTCTTTCTTTACACTTTATACTCTTCCTTTCTCTTTGTCTGTATTGATTTCACTGTAGCCTGCCTACACAACCACAGATTCGAATCCTAGTATTTACATAATTGGTGACCATGACGAGTGGTAAATCTATTAGTTGAGTAGTGGATTCAACTTTACAATTAGACAAAGTATGCAGCACTACTAGAGAAGTTCATATCTAAGGTTTAATTTCATCGGACACTTATTTATTGAGGCTTGTAGTCCTAGCAACATCTAATACTGTATCTTTGCTTTAGTGGGAATAGCATTCCCAGTTCTAGCCACCCTTTTATATATAAGCGCAAGGCAATAGACAACGTGTGCAGCACTACTGGACAAGTTCCTATCCGAGGTTTAATTTGATCAGATGCTTATTTATTGAGGCTTGCAGCCCTAGCAACACCTAATGCTGTATCTGGATGGCTACCGACTTGTGACTGCGTCTTCATAGTGAATTTTATAGTGCTGTCCCACCGAGATACCATGCTACCTACAACACGGTGTGTGTGTGTGTGTGTGTGTGTGTCGTGTATGTGTGTGAATAACTGCATTGTCACACGGCCGGGACACAGTGTGAATTGGCCAGTTAGAGCTGTGGACCTACATGGAGACTAGGGGGCAGGGCTGGTTATATATTACTGGAGTCATTTCATTGTCTCTTCTCTTTATACACCAGTATGGCGTTGACCCTTTTTTGTTGTTGTGTTTTTAATTATTCTTTATACAAATGTTCAGCAATCTTGTCGCAGTAATGGATTTGCCATAACAGTAGCTCCCACTAATGTGTCATTCAACTAGATGCTATAATGGAGAAGCACTTACAGTGCTTGTCAGCCTGTGTTTAAAGTTTGCATACTTTTGCTGTCCATGCCATTTAGAAATAACTTCTGCTTTTATAGATCTTTTCGATCTTTAACAAATCTCATGCAGGTTCTCTGCATCGTCGAAAACGGTCGAGGTACTTACTATCAACAACCAAGTAAAATGTTTTGAAATGCCAGAAGACCACAGACATCCAATGTCAATACCCTCAGCAGGTGGTTCGGTGACCGAATCTATAGAGCGCAGGCCTCGTGTGTGGGAGATCAGGAGTTTGGTTCCTGGTCGAGTCAAACCAATGACTTATAACATTGATACTTGTCGCTTCCTTGCCAGGTGCTCGGCATTAATAGTATAGGGCAAGTACTGGTCAGCTCAGTATCAGCATAATGTGACCGAGTGAGATATTGGGTCATGGTACCGGCAGCCTGATTTCCCAGTGTGGCAACACTATAAAGTCACCACGAGTGTGCACAGTTACAAGTCAGTACCCGTCCTGATATGACCTAAGATGTTGCCAGGATGTAAAACTCCAATGACCAACCAACTCAAGTAATAAAAATGACACGTCAGCCTTGAATTAGTGCATGCGGCACTCACCAGTGACAACTGGGTCCAGCCGTTCAGCCCCCACCCCCCCCCCCCCACCCCCAGACGGCTATGTGGGGCTTCCTCAACAAAGAGCAGCGCAGATATGAAGCATATTAACTGCAGCAAAAATAATAATAAATAAAAATGCACACAGTGCGCTTTCAACTTCAGGGCACACCCCGCTGCCCCCCCCCCCGCCAAAGCACCACCCAACCTCACCCAGTCGGCACTGTCACCGATTGGCTCCATTAATTTAAGGCTACCAGTGAGCAGCTCTCCCGTGCTACCGACGAGCAGCTCATGGCCACTTCTCATGTGCACGTATCGATTGATGTGACCATCAGGGATGAAAGTGGTGTAGAGCAAAAAAAACCTGTGGAAATCAAGCTGAGATTATTAAACCGAGGCGATTTTCCGTGAAAACGCGGATCTTCTCCCATACACTTAGCGTTGTCAGGGAATCGCGGGAAAATTCGGAAGTCAGGTTTCAATTAGCCTTGTTGCGACTGTATTATCACCCATACTTAACTCGTTCTTGTTTGGCCTTTATGCTCTAGCATCATCTAAGGTCATGTATAAGACACATTTCCAAACTACCCAACTCTTGTCATATGCATCCATTTAACAACAAAAGATTGTTTTAATGTTAATCGGTAAATATCTTTTTTAAACTACCGAACTGTTGTCATATACATCCATTTAAAAAAAAATTGTTTAACGTTAATCATTAAATATAAAAAATCGTTAGAATCTACGAAATCGCCAAGATCTTTCATCGCTGGATCATGGCAATTTGTGAAACCTCCCCAAAGTTATCAACGCACGCTAAAATCACATGCCTGGTTAGCTGCCTTTCATCAGAGCCACTATCTGCCAGAATCTATAGCCACCGCCCCTCATCTCAACGAGTCTCGTTAGAGGGAGCCTCGTCTTCACATCCGCCGAAGAGCTCCTCGTTTTAACTAACTGCTATCACGTGGTTGTGGAGATTTTGTATGTCATATTAATTTCCCCTTCAGAGGTTTCACATTTAGTACACACTCACACATATGTTGTTGGTTGGGAGTTTTACATCCTGGCAACATGGAAGGTCATATAAGGGTGGGTACCGACTTGTGATGACTTAATAGCGCTGCCCCACTGGGAGACCAGGCTGCTGGCACCATGACCCAATTTCCAACTCAGTCAGATTATCCTGACACTGAGCTAACCGGTCCTTGCCCTATCCTAGTAGTGTCCTATCCTAGTAGTGTGCATGAATATATGTATGCATGCATGCATGCTGTATGTATGTATGTATGTATGTATGTATGTATGTATGTATGTATGTATGTATGTATGTATGTATGTATGTATGTATGTATGTATGTATGTATTTGTTTGTTGTTGTTTTACGTCCTAGCAACATCTAAGGTCATATCAGGACGGGTACCGACTTGTGACAGTGCACACTCATGGTGACTTTATAGTGCTGTCCCACTGGGACACCAGCACCATGACCTGATATCCCACTCAGTCACGTTATCCTCACACTCAGCACACCAGTCCTTGCCCTATCCTAATAATGCCGAGCGCCTGGCTAGGAAGCAACAAGTATCAATTTTAAAGTCATTGGTTTGACTCGACCGGGACTCGAACGACGACCCCATGATCTACCAGCACTGGGAGCGGACGCTCCAACCACTCGGCCACCCCGTTGTATGGTTATGTATGTATTTATGTATTGTATGTATGTATGTATGTATGTTATGTATGTATGTATGTATGTATGTATGTATGTATGTATGTATGTATGTATGTAGTGTATGTATGTATGTATGTATGTATGTATGTATGTATGTATGTATGTATGTATGTATATGTATGTATGTATGCATGCATGCATCATGCAAGCAAGCAAGCAAGCAAGCATGCATGCATGCATGCAAGCAAGCAAGCAAGCAAGCAAGCAAGCAAGCAAGCAAGCAAGCAAGCATGCATGCATGCATGCATGCATGCATGCATGCATGCATGCATGCATGCATGTATGTATGTATGTATGTATGTATGTATGTATGTATGTATGTATGTATGTATGTATGTATGTATGTATGTATGTATGTATGTATGGGCCATTCTCTGAAACTGGGTTCTAAATTGTGACACGGAAACCAAAAGTGAAAACCTTCCAAATAACAGCATAAAACGTCCCAAATACTAGAAAAATAGGTGTTCATATGAAGATTTGCACGTTGTGTATATATATGTCAGGGAGGTAACAAAAAGCAATTTCAACTTTTGATTTTGATCTCATATAAATTGAACAATACATTAATATCATGGAAATGAAACACATATTCAGATCATCATTTTAACATACACAACAAAATCAAACTAGACTTGACTGCTTACAACTGTTATTGTTTGTTTGTTTGTTTGTTGTTTTACATCCTAGCAACACCTAAGGTCATATCAGGACGTGAACCGACTTGTGACAGTGCACACTCATGGCAACTTTATAGTGTTGCCCCACTGGAAGACCAGGCCGCCAGCACCATGACCTGATATCTCACTCAGTCACATTATCCTGACACTGAGCCAACCAGTCCTTGTCCTATCCTAATAATGCCGAGCGCCAGGCTAGGAAGCGACAAGTATCGATTTTTAAGTCATTGGTTTGACTCGACCAGGGTTCGAACCCACGATCTACCAACATGGGAGACGGACGCTCTAACTCATTCGGCCATCCCGTCTGGTCCTACAACTCTTAAGCAAACAAGATTATGTCTCACACGAAACAAGTTGTAAACAAGTTTGGGTAAATGCATGGTATTAATGTGTAAATTTTCACAAAATCATACATTTTGTGGGATAGATTAAATACATGAAGAACAGTAAAACCTCTCTAACCGACCACCTCCACAGATCGATCACTCTCCTGTATCGCTTTATTTGGGTCCCAAAAAAATACCCATAGAATACCATTGTATTTAATTCGTAACGATTTTAAAAAAAATCCTAAACCGACCACCTCTCGAAATGGACCAATTAAAGTCGATCCCATGATCGGTCGATTTAGAGAGGTTTTACTGTATTGCACTTTAGTGCCCAGTTTAAGAGAATGGACACACATACAGATATCCTCTTTATTGTATTCATGCTATCCACTGCAGGTCATTGTAAGTAAGCCTGCAATGTACACCTATGAGTACAGTAAAATCTCTCTAAATGGACCGACCATGGGACCCATTTTAAGTGGTTCATTTAGGGAGGTGGTCGCTTTAGGGAGTTAGAATATCCTTACAATGGTATTGTTGGGCCCCAAATAAAGCGATAAATATAGGGGAGTGGTCAATCTGTGGAGGTGGTTGGTTAGAGAGGTTTTACTGTATGTATAAACTCAATAATTAGCTCACCTGCACCACAGAGCCATACTGGATGATACTGCCGAGCAGCTTCTTGTTTTCCGACTCGTTTTGCTTTTTCTCCAGCTCTGCTGCATGCTGTAAGTAAACAAACCAAATACGCCATTAAATATAAGTATCTACATTCAAGTTCATGGACCGGTAATGAATAGACCTATTTAGTTTAAAGGAAAATCAACTATCAGTGATGAACTCTGAAAGACTGAACATACAGGAGATACAGAATATCCAGCAGGTCAACCAACAATCATGAAATAGGTCTCTGTCATAAATAAGTATTCATGGAATTGGGATCCATCATAAATAGGTATTCATGAAATTGGTCTCCATCATAAATAGGTATTCATGAAATTGGTCTCCATCATAAATAAGTATTCATGAAATTGGTCTCTATCATAAATAAGTATTTGTGAAATTGGTCTCTATCATAAATAAATATTCATAAAATTGGTATCTATCATAAATAAGTATTCATGAAATTGGTCTCTATCATAAATAAATATTCATAAAATTGGTCTCTATCATAAATAAGTATTCATGAAATTGGTCTCTATCATAAATAAGTATTCATGAAATAGATCTCTATCATATAAGTAGTCATGAAATTGGTCTCTGTCATACATAAATATCTTAAACTTGCAGTCTGATGGTTTTGAGTTTCTCTCATTTTCTGAGAAAAAAATATTAGGTTGACCACTATAATCTACTGTACTTTAGTTTGAAGTAATTTTTTTAATTTTAAATGGCTAACTTCTGAGATATTTGAAGTGCAAACATGCCAAATTAATTTAGGCAATCACACAAAAGTTCTGACACCATAGGCTTCTGTAATAACATATTCTATTAAATTGCGTCAGCATTCCCTTCTATGTGTCGATAAATGTTTAATAAGTGGGCCAGTATCCAAGCTAGATATGTATAATAAAATCTAGATAATTGGTTTTGTTTTGAAAATGTGCTGTTTTCATCGGACTATGCAACTTTAAGGGGGAAAACACAATGTGATAATAGTTTGTGGTATATGATACAAACTTTTCTTCCTCTAATAAACTCGCACCAAGAAAAGTTATATATTCGAACATGCAGGGTAGGACAATAACCGTTTTCCAATTTTCCCAATCGGGCAAGTGACTGAATTTTCTACTTGCCCGAGTGGCAAAACTACTTTCCCAAGCCTAAATCAGCCAATTGAAATTGAAATCTGCTACTGCAGATCAGAAAAACAACGACTTGCCCATTTGGCCAGGTCAGCGAGGACTTCACCTGCTTGACCGGGTAAACTAGGTGCCTCAGGAAACCGGTGAGTCCTTATTGTCCTACCCCGAAACACATCTTGCTTATGCGTATGAAACGACCAACAACCTTTTTTTTTGAATCAGCAGCAAGGTATGCAGAGTCAGACTAGAATTTCTTTTAAGTGACATTTATTTATTTATTTATTTATTTGAGCATGGTAAATAATTAATGACTGAACGACACCTCCTGATGGGATATACACGTCAGCTAAGAGCATGGTGTAGTGATGACGTCTTGAGAAGACCGAGTAGGCGAGGCGAATTTTCACAGCTCGCAGCTTTATTTTTATTTATTTTTTTAAACCAGAGATTGAATTGGTGGGGGATGTAGGTGTGGTGGGGGGTGAGGTGAGTATCTCTCATGTTCGCAGAGTAATGTCACACGCTGCAGATATCCTCCGTGATAAGTCACGAGTCGGCGCAAATCGGCCGAGTCAGCAGTCCAATCTGATACTCGGCACGCAGTATGTTATCCAACCCTACAGGGCCAGGGACAGGGTCACATTGCCACATGCTCAGAGCGACAATAAAAAAACATTTAAATAAAAACAAAGTTTTCTGTATTCGCCTTTTTTAATGCACACGCCTTTTCACGTTATTTGTCTTATCCCTCACGCTCTCCCCCCGCCTAATAGACGAGATCACCGTTCCGAGTGCGCATGCGCTGAAAACGGTGTTGGCAGCAAAGCAAATGTGCCCATTGAGTTTGCCGATACGCATTGGGCAAAATATCAAAATTTAATCAAAATGAATAGAAATACATAACAATTTGACATAAACATGTATGCACACATGCAATATAATGATCTGATGAATATAGCAAAGAAAAAACTAGCCAGAGTTAAACATTTTGAGCTAAGAAACATACAATTCCACATAAAACAATCAGTGATATCCACATCACCATTATTAATTCTTGTTCTAAATATTAAAATGCCAAATGTGTCAACATACACTTGTTTCAGAGAAATATATATAAATATATATACCAATATCTGATTTAACCTACTCATTTTCTATTTACTAATTTTCTAGTTCTACATATGTCATTAACCATAGGATATAAATAAAAACATTAATAAAATAAGTAAAACTGACTCTGGCTATGGCTCTAGTCTGAGTGCCCAGATTTCTCTAAATCTAAATGCACATGGCATAAGATGTGCATATTATATTGATGTAAATGCAATGCTGCATAAAAGATTAATATCTTATTTTATTATATATATATATTTTTTAGTTGGTATTCTATGTTTCAAACAAGAGCTGAGATGAGCTGAAACTAGCACATTTCATAGCTGCACCCAGTGTATTAGCATGTGCCATGTGCTTTTCGTGGGTTTGTTTTTGTTCTACGCATCCCACAATGTACCACGCAGCTGGAATGGTGATGTAGTCTATCCGCCCCCCCCATCCATTTTTTTCTTCTCTCCAAATAGCGAATCCCAGATATGCCCAGTGTCAAAATGGCGTGGAAAGAAATCAGTCATTTTCAAGTTAATGCTTTTTTGGGGGGCTTTTTATTTTGCCGCCGCAAAGGTGGGAGTGGTCAGGATGGATCATCAGATGTTGCCCACTCACCCTCCACACCTATCCCCACCCCCACACACCACCTACCTCCCCACCCGCCACATACCTCCCCCACCCCTGTAGCAACTAAGATGAATCACCTGCCTGAGGTTCATAAACAACCACAGTGTGTTCACAGTTCGCGCGAATAAGCTTGGCTGGGGAAATTAAGGCTATGTTTACCTAGATCTGTGCCAACTTGGCAGGCTCGAACTATACACATGGGTCAGCTGAGTGTGGTGTGTGCGCGCGCAGGCCTGCATGTCACTTGTCAGGTGACTGACAGGCTGACAACATGTGTACACCCAACGCCCCCATTAACGTTGTGGTTAGGTTCCTGAAAACCACTATGTTAAGTTCCAGTCACACTTTGGATTACGACCACGTTCCGACCACCTTGCGACCACTTTGCGAACAAAAGGCCTGCTGGTCGCCAACTGGTTGCACGCGGTGAAAGTGGTCGACAACCAATATGGTTGCAAGGAGGGTTTTGGTGCAGCACCTGCAACCTCCTTGCGACCAAAATGGTCGTCTCTACCTACCTGTCTGCCGACATACCTACCTGCGTAGTTTTGCTTGCCTGCCTGCCTGTCTGTTTGTCTGCTTGTCTGTCTATCTGTATATCGGTCTGTCTATCTATCTATCTATCTGTGCCATAACTTTACTGTGTGGGGAGCCAGGATTCTTTTTTTTTTAATGTATGTCTCCACCCCTACCCCCACCCTCACCCGCCTAACCCCATCGGTTTCCTCCTAGCACATACGGCACTGACTTCGACTCGATGACAAATCGCCTGCACTGACTAGACGAAATGGCGAATGCATTAGTTCATATATCTTATCATCGCATCTCTCTTCCCTTTTAAAAAGAAATGACACAGGAACATGCAACCTTCTGATAGGAGCGACAAGCTACAAGACACCCGATTTATTAAGTGTCCTGTGCACAGTCTTATGTGAAGCCATCTGGAGAACATCAAATCATGTGATACATTTACAACCAGGGTGCTATGTCCTAGCAACATCTGAGGTCATATCAGGTGATACATTAACAACCAGGGTGTTATGTCCTAGCAACATCTGAGGTCATATCAGGTGATACATTAACGACTGGTGTTTTATGTCCTAGCAACATTTGAGGTCATATCAGGTGATACATTAACAACCGGGGGTTTATGTCCTAGTAACAAATTTACATTTGGGTGATGCAGTATTGAATGAGGTAGACACATACAAATATTTAGGGACCACATTCGATTCCACACTAAATGGTAATCGACAACTCTCAAGACATAATCAAATGATAGCCATAAAAATGACAACTTGCAGAAAAATTTGGCACTACATGAGCGAGAATACAGTCCTGTTACTATATAAAGCCACTATTCTTCCAATAATTGACTACAATGATTTAATATATGGATTGCTGACAAAACAACAAGAAAACAAATTACAGAGGATTCAAAACAACAGGGCACTTAGAATTGTCTACAGAGGAAAAAGCCTGTCTGTAAAGGAAATGCATGCTAAAGCACAAGTCAGCTACCTTAGCCATGGAGGAACACACATCTCCTCATTCTCATGTATAAAAGATCCAATGGTGAACAATATAACAGAGTAACCAGACAGAGCAATGCTGCACTTGTAAAAATACCCAAGCCACTAACAAACAAGCTGACTAAAGCACCGTTTTACAGAGGTGGCACATGGAATAAACTCCCAGTAAGGACAAGATGGTCCACAAGTCTCCTTGAATTTAAAAACCTATTGAAAATACAACGGGCCTGTCAGACTCCTAGGCAATTATAGGTATTCTAAAGCCCATCGTTGCCCTGACCCTTGTACATACATAAATATATATATAAATGTTCTCAAATGCACTACACAGCCCTGCACGCTGATCCCCTTCCCACCCCTACCCAACCCCTACTACACCTTCTTTCAAAATCTATAACCCAACATTTTCCTTGAAATTGACATAAAACCTGTCTGATGTAAGTCCCTACTGCAATTTCAGACTTCCGATCCCATCATTAGGCCACACAATACAAAAACACTTGCGATGGGATCCAACAATGGGCAGGTTTGTTACATCTTTTTTTTAAAGAAGAGAGAAAGACAGGAAGAAAAAAGTGTTTAAAGACAATTCTAGAATCATGCAATACTATGTGATGCATACTCACCAAGTGCATAATACATATATGTTGAACTGGAATTGTACATCTGTATCATAAATTATACAGCACATGAGCTCATAGGTGTTGGGTGTGTGTGTGTGTGGGGGGGGGGGGGGAAGTGGCGCCACAGTGGTCGAAGTGGAAACTAGACCCTTAGTGTATAGTATATCAAGGTTATGCGTAAGTCAGAGGACAGTAGAGGGCGTGCCGGTGAATCCAGGACGTCAATGGTTTTCACAATTGTAACAATATCTGACCACCTTCCCCTCATCCTAACATAAAAACACAGATAAAATGTGACAAATGTTACTTAACATAAAAACATAGATAAAATGTGACAAATTTTACCTAACATAAAAACACAGATAAAATGTGACAAATTTTACATCCTTGAAATCAATACGAACATGGCTTATGCCCCCTACGGGCTCTCTGGACATTTGGATCGTGAAGAGCATCGATATTTATAGACCGTGCCTAATTGACATAGTGTTAGGGCTGACCGCCTAAGCCGAAAACCAATGATGCAAAAAGACATAACGATTGGTTGGTTGGTTTTTGGAGTGTTACGTCCTGGCAACATCTAAGGCCATATCAGGACGGGTATCGACTTGTGACAGTGCACACTCACGGTGACTTTATAGTGCTGCCCCACTGGGAAATCAGGCCACCAGCACCATGACCCGATATCCCACTATGTCATATTATCCTGACACTGAGCTAACCAGTCCTTGTGCGATCCTATTAAATACTGAGCACCAGGCTAGGAAGTGACAAGTATCAATTTTATAAGTCATCGGTTTGACTGGACCGGGAACCGGACTCTCGATCTCCTGCATGCGAGGCCAGCGCTCTACGGATTCAGGCATGGCGCATAGTAGGGTACAATGATATGCCCATCTTGAACTGAATATGCTACTTGATTGAAACGCAAAGGCTTCCATCCATATGACTACAAACAGCTAGAGGCAGAAGAGTACAATAAATAAGGTATTCCATACTTAACCCTTTCAGGCCTAAAGAGATTTCAATCGTTAAGTCTATGGAGTCCTGACCGAATTGTTGAATAATCTGAATATATGATGTTAGTGCAAATTAAATTGATATATCTCAAATACAGTTGAAAATCAAGTTACTTTTAATGAGAAAGTAAATTCAGTTCTCTTTCAAATGATACCAAACTTAGCCTCCTTGGTATTACTGGTTATGAGATATGATTATGAGATATGGCAGGCACATTCAGGTGCTCCCAGCCTGTAAGTACGTGTAACTTGTGGGCACATTTGGGTGCTCCCATCCTTAAAGGATTAATAATAATAATAATATGTGTATCATGATAATACTGCACATAAATTACAAACACTATCTCGAAGAAGGTGAGCCGTCTTGATATGACCTTAGATGTTGACAGGGCATAAAACTCAAACAAACAAACAAACGAAGGTAAGAAACAATCAAATCATCAACAAAAGAATTGCTATCAGAAGAACCATACGCTAGGAGCAGATCGCCGGAAATAGAAGGGCAATCCATTCAGGCTGCCATCCACATCCAGTGCCCCCACAATGCAAAGGTGTGCTGGTGATAATTGACTACGTGCTTCCAATAGACTGGTCTCAGGAAGCGCCTGTCTGACTGCCTCTCCAGTATGTAGTGTGTTCTATATCCGGTCCCTGACATCACTTCCTGTGCACCCGGCTTTGGACTCACAGACAATAGACTACATCACCATTCCAGCGGCGCGGTGCATTGTGGGACGCATGGAAGAAAAACAAACCCGTGAGAAGCACATGGCACATGCTAATACACTGGGTACAGCTATGAAATGTGCTAGTTTCAGCTCATCTCCGCTCTTGTTTGGTACATAGAATACCAACTAAAAATATATATATAATAAATTAGGATATTAATCTTTTATCAAGCATTGCATTTACATCAATATAATCAGCACATCTTATGCCATGTGCATTTAGATTTAGACAAATCTGGGCACTCAGACTAGTGTTAGAGCCATAGCCAGAGTCAGTTTTACTTATTTTATTCATGTTTTTATTTATATCCTATGGTTAATGACAAATGTAGAACTAGAAAATTAGTAGGGTTAATCATATATTGGTTATATATTTCTCTGAAACAAGTGTCTGTTGACACATTTGGCATTTTAATATTTAGAATAAGAATTAATAATAGTGATGTGGATATCAGCCTTAAAGTGACTGATTGTTTTGTGTGGAATTGTATGTTTCTTAGCTCAAAATGTTTAACTATTGCTAGTTTTGTCTTAGTTATATTCATCAGATCATTATATTGCATGTGTGCATACATGTTTATGCCAAATTGCTATGTATTTCTATTAATTTTGAATAAAATGGAAGTTTTGCCCTACGCGTAGCGCAAACTCAATGGCTGAGGGCCTTTGCTTTGCTGCCAGTGCCATTTTAAGCGCATGCACAGTCGGAACAGTGATCTCATCTATTACGGACTGCCGTTCGGAAACAGAGGAGGTAATAGATTGACTCATGAATCTGTACAAGCTATACCCATTTGAGTATTTGTGGTTGACTAGGTATTTTTCACAGGGCATCAAGGTGGAGGGGCGTGTATCTTCTCATTTGCTTTCTCTGAGTTTAAAAAATTTTTAATTTAATTTTTAAAACTATACTCAATATAAAAATATATAAATATATTTTTTAAACATAAAGCACATAATAAGATACATGCCCCTTAACCTACATGCCCTGTGAAAAGTGAGCCTACCCAGTCAGCAACAAATACTATTTTGTTGTTGTTGGTAAATATGTTTATTCTGCTGAATAAATTTCTTGTCCAGACATTTTTCAATTCAGGGTTATTTACACAAAAGGTATATAGAATAAGGTATACAATAACTGTTGAATACACAATTTGCAGCACGTAACACAATGAAATTCTGTAACCCAAAAGTTCCATAGCAATATGGTAACAGTAGTGTCATATAACAAGATCAATATTAGTCAGATTAACTATAATGGCTAAACAAAAATTTAAATGGTTAAAATATATAAGGTGATTCCAACTAGCATCATACAGAAGAAACTGCATAATCAGATGCTATAACTTATCAGTTTTAGAAATGGCCTGCAACAAATTTTTTTTTAAAGGCTCTGTGAATAAAATAAAATAACATCTTGCTTAAATAATGTGCTGTTACAAGCTAGACTTCAAGCCATAATAAAAACTGGTCAATTGTCAATAAGTAGCCTATGCTGCCCTCACTCCTTATTTGACAGAGGAAGACCAGTTGAGTGAGTCACATGATGCTTTCTGTAGTATTAGTATTTCTAGGCTATGATTTTCTCACTTGTCAGGACTGAGATTAAAGCAGCATAGTGCGATGAAAGCAGCCCATTTCATTTGTTCATTTGTTTGTTTGTTTAACGACCCCCCACACAAAAATCAGCACATTTAAAAAGCTAAAACACTAACTGGGTTTAATCGTACATATCAAACTTAAACACTGGTGTTCTTATTCAACTTGTACAGTCACATGACAGCATCAAATTTGTTAAACCAAAACACTTATCTAGATTTGATTCTACACGTATTAAGCATTTGCTACAACATAGAAAGAGCTACTGAGTCAATTTAATAGAACCGGTTACTGATCAAATCTATGGAGGCCCGCCGCCCCCCCCCCCTCCAGCCAATGACAACTCCCCTCCCGGGGGACTCCCCCGGGCCTGCCAGCCAATCACGGCGCAGCACTATCCTATTGATTTTTTTAAAAGAAATGTTTTGGATTAAACCACCATTGTTTCCACCCCGAGCGTGCTGGAGAGTTTTCGAGTATGCAACCCGAGGAGGTAGAGTGCGCATGCGCCAAAAAGTGTACTCGGGTGACCCGAGTTGATTAACTGAATATGCCCCTATTTTGCTCTCGACGCCGTTTTCAGCGCATGCGCAGTCGGAATAGACTACATCACGGTTTCGACTGCGCATGCGCTGAAAACGGCGTTGGGAGCAAAGCAAAGGCGTATGGCCATTGAGTTTGCCAATACGTGCACTGAAAAACGTCGGTTTTATTCAAAATTAATAGAAATCCAAAACCCTAACCTTATTATTTTAATATAATCTTGTTGTTAAACATGTTTTCTATATGTGTTCCAAGCGGTTTGTACCTACGTGGTGTGGCCGGTGTGTGATATAATTATAACTGAGTATAAAATATGTAAACCGACCTCTGGCTATGGCTCGAAAGCTGCGTTTACAACGGCGCGACCTTGAAACGTCCTACGTAGAACCAGTTGCCTAGAAACGTTTTAAATGTGCCGTGTAAACACCAACACTGCCGGCGTTTTTAGGGCTGAACCGTTTCGGCTGGAACGTCCCGCGTATACCACCTAATCAGGTGGTCTACAGGAAACGTTTCAGCTGGTTCCTAGGCAGCGATAATGTACAATAGTGGTGCTCGCCGGCTACAGTCTCAGCAGTAACTAATCGCTGATGCCCGGCAGTGTTAGGGCCCGATTAGGCCGAAATCTAGTGAATGCGATCATATTTAACAGAATTTCATACTCAAATAATGAAATTTAATTAAATTAACCTTAAATTCCAAGCGATATTAACGTAGCAGCTTGATCAGCGTCGAATCGCAGAGTGTAAACAAAACAAATAGCAGTGATCGCCGCAACCAGCGAAAATCCGCTCATGCGCAGAAGCCACGAAAATACGACACCGTGTAAACGCACCACGAGAACGTTTCAGGTAGAACGCTTTGTCTTGAATCGTTTTACTTTTGGCCGTGTAAACGCAGCTTAACACTAGTTTGTAGCACAGTCAACAGCGGAGGGCTTTGCTTAAAGGACACTGCTGCTGCTGCTCTGTCATCACATACTATCGCATCTCTTGACTCAATCCTATTACACCCGGGGGGAGCTCGCGGTGGCCCCTGGCGGCACACGGGCGGGCAGCCGCGCGAGGGCGGCTACAGAAGCCTTCCAAGGGCAGCGATTAGCGCCGTTATGATGGGAAGCCGGCGGGGGGGCGGGGGAAGGGGAGGAAGGGGGGGGGGAGGGGGAGAGGGGAAGGGGGAGAGGAGAGGGGAGGGCACGGATCATCGAGGCCAGCCTTCACCAGGGCGGAGGGTGCCGGGCGATAATAGGGCCAACAAAATCTGAGTTATTTCCGATCAAGTTTATAGATAGGTACTGTATAGTATGCATCGTTAAGAGGAGCCTTGCATTACTAAGTCTCTTGCTGTGTCTAAGGAAAACATTTTTAAATGTTTGTATTCTACGAATTTGTTGAATAATGTTAGATCTAAAATTAGTCTTACATCTCCATTTGGTTTGGGTTGCAAGAAAATATTAGATATGAATTCCCCAGCCACATGTATTGTAGGATGTTGCGGTTTGCACAGGGAGGGACACCAGTTTCGCCAGGGGAAACATTGTCTTCTGCGCATGCGTCATAATCCAACAGAGGGGTCACTAACCCTATAAATTTAATATAATGTTTTTGGTAAAGATGTTTTCTATATGTGGACCAAACGATTTGTTTCTAGGTGGTGTCGTTTTAGAGATATTTCACTTTTCCTGTATTTTCTGTATGAACATTGCTCACGGCCATTGACAATGCCTTGAGTTGACAATGCCTTGAGTTGGACGGTATGCGCAGTGAAAAACATTAGTTTTATTCAAAATTAATAGAATTCAAGAACCCTAACCATATAAATTTAATTTAGTCTTTATGGTAAAGATGTTTTCTATATGTGTACCAAGCGATTTGTTTCTAGATGGTGTAATTTGGGACATATTTGACTTCTTCTGTATGAAGATTTGCTCACGGCCGTTAACAATGCATTTGAATGGAAGTGTCCCTGGCAAACTGGTGTCCCTCGGAATCCACAACACCGGTTCTATGATACCTTTTTCACAGAATTTAAGGACTTGAATATCTAAAGCTTCGCGTACTGAACCATGAAATCGGAAAGGGAAAGGTATGCTATTTCGAATGGGTTCTTCCATCAAGGGTACTCTTTTTTTGTTTGTTTGTTGTTGTTTTATGTCCTAGCAACATCTAAGGTCATATCAGGACGGGTACCGACTTGAGAGAGTGCGCACTCATGGCGACTTTCTAGTGCTGTCCCATAATAATATAGGACTTGGAGGTACGCCTTAACGAGAATAACAATTGGGGAATCTTAATGAAACCCAGGAATAAATCCTAGCGATGTAAATGGCTCCTGCCAAACATCTCTCTGTTTGGCCTCGGGCGGCTTGATTAATAACTGATCAATGGATGCATTGTTCTAATGATCATATGTAACACGATCGAATCTGAGCTGTAAAACAGCGAAAACTTGATGAAAAGTTTCCACAACTTTGTATGTGAATCTAACATGAACCGAACCAATGTATCAATTTTGAAAGATACTAACCTTGTTGGTTTTGTAGTTAATGTAGAAAAACTGCCTGAGGCGCTCACAAACGTCCTCCTGCTGTGAGCTGATTATGCTAGTTGCTGGACCCGGATGTGCTTCCTTCTCCCTGGGCTACGAGTAGCCAGAGGCCTAGTACCGAGGTAAAATATATATATGGATATATATTTAACCGTTCGGCTATTTCGCCCCCGCCTAAGGCGAGCCTACGTGTTAATTTATGTAATTATTTCCATGTGAATTTCCTGGGCCTGCCGCGGGCCACCGCCGCCTCTCGTCCCATCTGCAGGTAGACCTCCTCCGTCGGTGTAATCCCCGGGCTAAGGGCGGACAGCCAGAGTATCATAGAAATACGGTTTTGTCCCCCCCCCCTGCATTTATATAACAAAGAAGTTACTTATTATTTCAACTAACTGGCTCTCCTCCCCGCCATTCGGTGTGAGTTAATATACTTTAATTAATCCAGAACTAAGCAGACACTCCCTGTGGTGCTGTCGCTGTCACTGATAGTCAGCCTACGTTAATGTCTTACTTTCAGCCAAATATCACTACATTAATTATGTTAAGATGTCTATTAATATCCCCGCAGAAGGGTGGATCGGCTTCATAAGGCCTATCAGGCAGAAAGCCTTTAAGTACATATAAAACAATCGATTATCACTATCAAGTTGACCATAGTGGTTAATATACATAAAGACTGGAGATTAGTAAAGAATGCAATTACTTTTTAAGAGCTCACAGCTTTATTCTTACCCTCCTAATACAATCCGGTTCTCTAATAATGACAAATACTCATAAATATGTCCCTTCCCATCATGTTTACTTTAAAACACTTCTGAATTCCGACAATAAAGTCCTAAATCTCATCTAAAACATCAGAGCGTGCAAAAACATGTCTGATGGGTCAGGGCCCGAGCGCTCGACCTTCCACCGTTGCTAGGAAAGTCACAATTGATGTCTCCTAGCAACGCGTTACAGCAGGGAACCCGGCCCCGCAAATGGTGGCAAATGCGGGTCTGTCTCGACGAGTAGCCCAAGCTCGCAATTGCCATAGGAGTAGTAGTCTAGCCCACTTCACATATATACATATAGTTTAACCCCTTTAATTAGCTACTGATTAATACCCTGCCACGGCACGGATTAGTACGTTGCCATGGCAACATTAACACTTTGTGTACAAAGAGGGTGGATGTTCTCTACCAATTTTTAACTGCGCATATTACTGCATGTCTGTAAAGTGGTCCTGGTGTGTATAATGTGGGCCACAATGTCTTCCAGAAATGATAATAGTTCTCCACGAATTCCCTCTATTTTTCTCCCTTTTTTTGTAACGCAGCAAGCTGTTGGCCTGTACTTAGAGCAATACATGGGAAAGCGGTGATAAAGATAACAGTCATGATTTTAATCTATAAGTATAAGAAAACATGTTTAATTATTCCTCAGACGTAGGCCTACATGCATACACGCACACACCCCCAATTCGCACGGTTGTTTGTTTGTTGTTGTTTTACGTCCTAGTAACATCTTAGGTCATATCAGGACGCAAGCTCCTGCGCGGCTGACGCTATGGAAGTGGTGGTGGGGGTGGGGTTGCTGTTATTTGAAACAATGTACCAACAGCTAATTAATGTCAGCCCTCTTACATTGTCTCAATAAATACCGATTATCCCCAAGCACGACCGGAGATTAGCTATCTCTGTCCACACAATAACAACAACAACAACAACAACAACAACAACAACAAAAGAAAAACCAACATCATTCAGTATCCTTATGGTCACGTGGTGTCATTAAAACACACATTTATCTGAAGTGGTGCAAATTCACCCAGTTCCTGAAGAACATACACACGCGACACGCACACACACTGCTGCTCGTGTACGGGCTCCCTTTAATGCTGGACGACGCTGTAGGCCGAGAGCAACCGACCTAATACACCCAGATGGGGCAGAGGCTTCAAAACCTGCACAGAATATCGCCACCGTCCCATGGCTCCAAAGTAGCCTCGCTTTGGAAATGTGTGTATGTGTGTGTGGTAGTGTGTGTAAGTGTGTGTGTGTGTGAGTGTGTGTTGTGTGAGTGTCTGTAGGTGTGAGTGTGAGTGTGAGTATGTGTGTGAGTGTGCGTGTTGTGTGTGTTGTGTCTGAGCGTGAGTCTATGTGAGTGTGTGTGAGTGACTGTGTGAGTATGTGTGTGAGAGCGTGTGAGTGAGTGAGTGTGTATGGGTGTGTGTGAGTGTGTGTGTATGTGTCAGTGTGTCAGTGTGTGTGTGTGAGTGTGTGTGAGAGTGTGTATGTGTGAGTGTGGGTGTGTGTGTGAGTGTGTGTGTGTGTATGTGTGAGCATGTGTGTGAGAGTGTATGTGTGAGTGTACGTGCGAGTGTGTGAGAGTGTGTATGTGTGAGTGTATGTGTGAGTGTGTGTGTGAGTGTCTGTGTGAGTGTGTGTGTGAGAGTGAATGTTTATGGGAGTGCTGTTCTCGGGAGAGTTGGCGGGAAGCCGTAGTGACGTCAGCGGTACTCAGGGAGGCATGTCCGTCCATTACTCACGGCAATACAGCAGCCACTGCTGAGACAGCTGCACTGACGGCTCTGCTGGTTTAATTGAAAGCTGCATAGTCCCATGTCTGCTGCCTTCATTTAAAGCTGCATAGTCCCATGTTTCCCGCTTTCATTTAAAACTGCATAGTCCCATGTCTCCCGCTTTCATTTAAAGCTGCATAGTCTCATGTTTCCCGCTTTCATTGAAAGCTGCATAGTTCCACATTTCCTGCTTTCATTGAAAGCTGCATAGTCCCATGTTTCCCACTTTCATTGAAAGCTGAATAGTCCCATGTTTCCCACTTTCATTTAAAACTGCATAGTCCCATGTTTCCCTCTTTCATTTAAAACTGCATAGTCCCATGTTTCCCGCTTTCATTTAAAACTGCATAGTCCCATGTCTCCCACTTTCATTAAAAGCTGCATAGTCCCATGTTTCCCGCTTTCATTTAAAGCTGCATAGTGCCATTGTAAAAATATACGGATTTTCGGTTTAGAATTATATATTGGCAGAGAGCATTATTATTCTTGGGCGACCGAGTGGGGACAATGTTATGTAAACTAAAAGTAATAATATCCCACTCCCATTATGACATGATATAAGCTATGTGAAATATATGTTCATACATGATGCCTAAGATAAATGGAGAGATGTTCCTATATAAGAGACAGTACATGATTGTTGAAATGTTTCTCATTGCATCCATAAAAGAGTGCAATTGGAGAAAGGGTCATTTTAACAGAGATCTATTGTAACTGTTTGCAGCTACCTGTCCCTACATGACCAATGGGCCCCGCACACCAGCCTAATCTGCATATACACACAGAACACAACCTACAGCTGGGTTGAATGACAGCCACCACTATTGGGGGTTTTCACACTCCCAGGCTGTGGGGGTGCCTGATTGGCTGGCTGTGGGAATGCCCAGTCACTCACACTACCTTGGCCTTCTGCCCACACTAGCCTCACTTTGAGATTAATTAATTATTCAAGACACTGCTTCAGGCACACTGGAGAGTGATCACTCTACTCCTGGCTCTTGAGTGAGACACACCTACTCTTGAGCAGGAACCCCAGACACTCTATCTGATGCTAGCAAAATTCATATATTCCAATTGAGTGTGAACACAGCCATAGGACTCCTGTCCCATGGGCTGTAGACACTGCTAAAGAGGTAATAATATCTTGTGTGGCTGGAAGGTAAGGGGTGTGGATGAGGTCACTGGTAAGTGGGCAGGAGTTGATGTTATTAAAGCACAACTTCCCCACTGTTTATTTGTGTGACTTGTCTTCATTCTTCCTTAGTATTGGTTAATGAGCTGATAGATAAGTGATATGAAGGGGAGAGTTTTGTAGTATTATCTGGTGTCCCAAACGTGGCTGGGCATCCAGTAATATTATACCATGTTTCCTGCTTTCATTTAAAGCTGCATAGTCCCATGTTTCCCGCTTTCACTGAAAGCTGCATAGTCCCATGTTTCCCGCTTTCATTGAAAGCTGCATAGTCCCATGTCAGCCGCTTTCATTGAAAGCTGCATAGTCCCATGTCAGCCGCTTTCATTTAAAGCTGCATAGTCCCATGTTTCCCGCTTTCATTGAAAGCTGCATAGTCCCATGTCTGCCGCTTTCATTTAAAGCTGCATAGTCCCATGTTTCCCACTTTCATTTAAAACTGCATAGTCCCATGTTTCCCGTTTTCATTTAAATCTGCATAGTCCCATGTTTCCCGATTTCATTGAAAGCTGCATAGTCCCATGTTTCCCACTTTCATTGAAAGCTGCGTAGTCTCATGTTTCCCACTTTAATTTAAAACGGCATAGTCCCATGTTTCCCTCTTTCATTTAAAACTGTATAGTCCCATGTTTCCCGCTTTCATTGAAAGCTGCATAGTCCCATGTCTGCTGCCTTCATTTAAAGCTGCAGAGTCCCATGTCTGCCGCTTTCATTTAAAGCTGCATAGTCCCATGTTTCCCCGCTTTCATTGAAAGCTGCATGGTCCCATGTCTGCCGCTTTCATTGAAAGCTGCATGGTCCCATGTCTGCCGCTTTCATTGAAAGCTGCATGGTCCCATGTCTGCCGCTTTCATTTAAAGCTGCATAGTCCCATGTCTGTTGCCTTCATTTAAAGCTGCATAATCCCATGTTTCCCCGCTTTCATTTAAAGCTGCATAGTCCCATGTCTGCCGGATAATGTGACTGAGTGGGATATTAGGTCACCATAAGAGCACACAGTCACAAGGCAGTACCGTTCCAATATGACCTTGGATGTTGCCAGGACGTAAAATTCCAACAACCAATTTTTAATCACGTGACCAAAGAGCACTACCCATATGTCTGCACAGTTGATTCATCCTGGGCCGGTATTGCTTGAGCCTCGTTCGACTCGGGTCTCATTGTTGCCGTGAGAAGACCAAAGGAGTGGGTTCGAAGAAGGAACTCCATTCACGCAGCCTGGACTCAAACCCAAGTTTCTACCATTCTGGTGACTGGACGCGGTGGCCTCCCGTGCGGAAGATCGGGAGGTCGATTCCTGGTCGAGTCAAACCAATGAATTACAAAATTTATACTTGTTGCTTCATAGCTTGGTGCTCGACATTAATAGTATAGGGGAAGGACTGGGTAGCTCAGTGTCAGGATAATGTTACTGAGTGGAATATCGGGTCATGGTGCCAGTGGCCTAATTTCCCAGTGGGGCAGAACTGTAAAGTTGCCTGAGTGCACACTGTTCCAAGTCGGTACCTGTCCTGTTATGACCTTAGATGTTGCCAAGACATAACATTCCAAAAACCAGCCAACCAATCATTCTTGTGCGAATGACAAATGTTACACCGCTTTGGCTACCCCAGTCAGCAAAACCGTTCACCCACCGGTACAAGGCTGTCTTGTGATTACCAAACTATAGCAGGACATGTCTTCAAGGGATAACCTGTCTTCAAAGACAACGCTGCATTCAGACCAATGTTGTCCTGACATAGCAAGTGTCCTGTCATCAGCAAAGGACAGTCAAATGAGACAATTATAATTCACACATTGAAAAGTTATTCGCATACAGCAGGGGTTCGCTGATCACAGGGGTCGTTGAAGACAGGCACCACTGTACTTTGCAAGGAGTGTGGCCATAAATAGGATGAGCTTACTGTTTAATAGAAAATATCTTGAACGATGCCTGCAGGAGAGCAATATTATGTCCATTCTGGCGGAGAGGTGGTTTCGTTGAATAGCGCTACACATTTCCTAAGTAGTTTACAGATGAGTGAATGTGAAAAGCAAAGCTTGCAAAAAGTATCACCGGGATAACGAAAAACTGTATCTCCATTACTTGTTATTTGGGAGTAATGTAACTTAGGGCCTCAAATGGTTATTGCCTTGGAAGAGATTGCTTCTAGCATTATGTGTGTGTGTTGGAATGTTACGTTCTTGCAACATCTAAGGTCATATCAGGACGAGAACCGACTTGCCACAGGGCACACTCATGGCGACTTTATAGTGCTGCCCCACTAGGACTCTAGGCCGCAGACACCATGACCCGATTTCCCACTCAGTCTGATACCGAGATACTTTCTTTATCTTTTTGTTCTTTGTCCCCACCCCACCCCCATATTTTCAGCTAACCAATAACAATTAAATAATTGGTATATATATCGGTAATAATTAATATTCACACAAAACCGACAATGGTAGTTGACATAAAAATTGACACTTGTTGCTACGTAAGGTGGCATTCGGCATTGTTAAGATGCGCAAAGGAGATATGGAATGAGGAAGATCAATTGCTTACGGTTGAAATTTCCACACCTTAATAAAAAAAATGTAATGACTCCTTTTTTTAATTGGTGTCATCAAGTGGGGCTGGTTTCACACAGTAAATCAGTAAGGGCATCTTAATATTAATACGCCTTATGTAATCGATCTAGGCACCACTGGTTTGACGTTATTTAGAAAAAGATCGTGTCCAAATGTAAAAATTCTGGTATTGTCAACCTGTCAACTATCGATCAATAATGCGCATTTGGGGAAGACGCCGGTTTAATTTTCTATTTTTCATTTTTTATCAGTTCTCTTAATTTTCTCATTACGTGCAGACTGTGCAGCTTTTCAAGCAAACACCGCTCCTCACCACCAGCACCGGCACCGGCACCGGCACCGGCACCGGCACCACCACCACCACCACCGCCGCCGTCGTCACTCTTATCCTCCCCACCACTACCACGGTCACTAAAACCACCACCACCATCAACAACCAGTACTGCCGCCGCTCTCACCCTCCCAACCCCCAGGGCTGTCACTATCAGCACCATCACCACCACCACCCTCACCATCACCACAATCCTCACCACCACCACCACCACTGCCACCCTCACCAGCATCCCCACCACCAACACCGTCACCACCACTCTCACCACCACCACCACCACCACCACCACCACCACCGTCACCATCACAACCATCCCCACCACCACCCTCACACTCTCACCACCACTACCACTCTCACAACCACTCTCACAAGCCACCCCACCCACCAACCCCCACCACCCCCACCCTCCCCCACAACTTCAACTACCAGCATCACCACCAACACCGTCACCACCACAACCATCCCCACCATTACCACCGCCACCACCACCGCCACCACCACCACCACCACCGCCACTACAACCACCACCACCACCACCCTCACCCTCACCCTCACCCTCACCCTCACCACCACCACCACCACTACCACTGTCCTCAATGTTAAATTAAAACTCCCCCACCGCACGGATAAAGCGATTGGATGAATCGTTTTTCTCTTGCAATCAGTAGCGTCTGGTTTGACTCGACCGGGAAGTGAACTCCCGATCTCCCGCACCGTGTTCTCTGTGGCGGAGTGGTTAGAGTGTCTGACTTTTTTCTAGGTCGGACTCCTAATCTGAAGGTCAAAACACTATCATAACACCGCAGTGGGGGCTGTAAGTGTAATGCCGCTTGTTTCTTTCTTGTTGTTTTACGTCCTAGCAACATCTAAGTTCATATCAGGACGAATACTGACTTGTGACAGTGTGCACTTATGGTGACTTCATAGTGCTGCCCCACTGGAAGACCAGGCTGCAAGCAGCATGACCTGATATCCCACTCAGTCACATTAGCCTGACACTAGGTCAACCAGTCCTAGCCCTATCCTAATAGTAATAATGCCGAGTGCTAAGCAGGAAGCAACAAGTATCAATTTTTAAGTCATTAGTTTGACTCGACCAGGGTTCGAACCCACGACCCTTGATCTACCAACACAGGATATGGACGCTCTAACCCATTCGGCTATCCCTTCTGCTGCCCCACTGGGAGACCAGGCTGCAAGCACCATGAGAGTAGTATTTTGAACTTAAAGGGAGTGTTTTGAACTTAAGGATAGTGTTTTAAGCATGGCCACAGTAGTCTTTTGAACCTACCTTTAACTAAGTTGAAAACACTGCCGTAGTGTTTTGAACCTAGGTTGAAAACACTACCATAGTGTTGTTGTGGGGCAGTGTTTTGACCTTACTACACCGGCTGCAAGGTTCACTTCACTTCGTGCCCTATTACCGTATACATAGCTAATGAAGATATTGCATTCAGTAACACCAACACAAACCAGAGATGTGTTTGTTGTACTTTGCCACCCTACAATGCTGCCCGTTTTATGCTACAATACTTTACAGACAACGGCTAAATCTCAGCATAAACAGCATTTAATTTCATTAACAGCATTTAATTTTATAAGAAAAAAGAAGAGCTTGCACAGAAATCATGATAGTGCATATAATGTACATTTATCAGCATTTCTTTCACTTAAAATCCCTCCAGACACACAATAGTGACACACATAGGCACACATACACATGTTTGTTGGGGTTTTACATCCTATCAACGGCTATGATCATATCAGGATGGGTACCGACTTGTGACAGAGAGAACCCCCCCCCCCAATAACATGCATAAAAATATCGACTGTGGGAAAATTTACATCACCAATTCAAAGAATAACTAAGACTAAATACATTCGAAGTTGCATAATGTCTGTGTTCAACAACCATCATATGTAGTATGACTAGATTTTTTTTTTAATTTGGGGGTATATATTAATAATTAAAAACGTACAAATAATTAAATACAAAAATTAAAACAGTTTTCGCAGAATGGTCGAGATTCCACCGCTGACAAATCGGAATGATTCCGCGGAAAAGAGAATAGTTGGCAATTCAAATATCTACCCGTGATCAAAGAATTCTATGGTGTTTAAACATAAGCTAAGATAACAAGTTGCTCTTATTCTGAGGTTTGAAACACGTGCATCTTGGAAGTTGGAATAGCGTGCGCCTGTTATGATGAGTCAGCTTCTCATGCAGGTTATTTTATTCTTTGTTCTGTTTCCTTTCTAATCTTTTTCTTCCCACCTTTCTGTTGGTATTTTATGTCTGGCTTTCTGTCTGATCGATGTGTTCTGCGTCTCACTAAGCAGCTTTGTTAGATAAGTTTGTGAGACTCCTTCAACTGGTCTATGCCTCGGATCTGGGTGTTTCAGAGGGAGCAGGACGTAGCTCAGGCAGTAGCGTGTCCACCTGGGATGCTGTCAGACATCCTATCGATCCTTCTCAGTGGAGCCATTTGCAGTTTGCGCTATTTTCCGTTCCATCCAGTGGTCCACAATTGGTTCATCAAAGGCTGTGGGATGTGCTATCCTGTCTGTGGGAAAGTGCATACAAAAGACCCCTTGCTGCTTATCGGAAAGAGTAGCCTATGTGGCGGTAGTGGGTTTCCTCCAAAGAAATACGTCCAATAGCCGATGATACAATAAAAAATGCAATGTGCTCTAGAGGCGTTGTTAAATTTTTTAAAAGCTTTACCTCTACAGAAGGTGGGGTGGGGCTTAGACTTAGAGGAGTGCATTAACGTAGGATTGTGCTAACACAGGCTTGTATTAACACAGGATTGTGCTAACACGCCTATAACTCATTCTAACTCCTTATTTCAAAAGGCATGACCTTTTACCACTGCTGGGCACTCAACATGTACCACCTGATTCCTAAATGCCACTCCAATATAGGTGTTCCCATCGTGAAGTAGGATCCAGTCATGAACAGTGCCGTGTAATTCCATGATCCAATTTCCGGCACTTCTTTCTAATGGGGTTGGTAGGTTCCCGGTAAAGGCTCAGTCACACCTTACCGGACTGGGGAAATGGATAGAAAACGGACACTGTCCAGTGAAATACGTCAATGTCCGGTTTATATACGGTACGCATCCGGCATGTCCGTTCTCTGTCCGGTGGTGTCCGGTGTGTACGGTGTCAAGTTTTCAACATGCACAAAACTTGTACCGGACACCGCCGAACTGATGTGTATGGTTGGTGTCTGGTTTAAGTCCGTTTAGTCCGTTTCATGTCCGGTACCCATCCGTTACATGTCCGGTACCCATCCATTACATCTCCGGTTTGCTTCCTGAATAGTCCGTTGACGTTGCGGGAATCCGGTCCGTCGTTTTTTGTTGGTTTTTTTTCGGGGCAGCCGTTAACAGTCCGGTATGTGTCCGTTTGACATTCGGTTCTTATCCTGTGTCGTCCGGTTATCATCCGGTGGCTATTCGTTAATGTACTTCCTTGTCCGTTAAGCATCTGTTTCATCCGGCCGCCTTTGATCCGAAAGCGCAACATTTCGACACATTTCGATACCGAACACCACCGGACTAGAAAATTCTTTGTCCGGTTTATGTCCGTTGCTCAATCCGGTAAGGTGTGACAGGCACTTAAGGCTTCACCCCACTGGTACCTGCAGTCTTAGTCACCACCTCAGCTGTGATGTATCACGTCAGTGCCGACGTCATGGCCTGGCCGGAGAAGCCTGCCGTATGTCAGCCACCCCGTCACTAGCTAAACGTTTGCTTGTTTCCTTGCTTGTTGGGAGTTTTACATCCTGGCAACATCTAAGGGCATATCAGGACAGGTACCGACTTCTGACTGCACACTCATGGTGACTTTATAGTGCTGTCCCACTTGGAGACCAGGCCACTCAGTCACATTTATCCTGACATCGAGCTAACCAGTCCTTGCCCTATCCTATTAATGCCGAGCGCCTCACTAGGAAGCGCCAAGTATCAATTTTGTAAGTCATTGGTTTGACCCGACCTGGGGTCAAACAGTTTCTGAGACTGACCCGACTCCTAACAGCCGATGTTCACCTTTTGTGTGTTAAACAAACAAAACACAAACTGAGACCGACCCATGTCAGAATTGCTATGTTCGGGAATCGATTTGATGCGTCAGGCCCAAGTTCCATGCGTCATCTCATGATCCTGATAATGAAGTTAAAAAATATTATCACACTCCTCCTGTAGCTGCCTGATACTGGATGCAGCAAGATAACGGGTGCTCTCCTTGACACGCAGCTCATTTTGAAGCACTATCCAATTCTTTGAAATCTAACAATTAAAATCCACTTCTTTGAAATCTAACAATTAAAGTTGCCTAGTCCGATAAAAGCATCAAATTTTCAAAACCAAAACCATCATCTAGATTTGAACCTACATGTCCAAATTAGACACGGAAAGTTTGTTATATTTAACGACGTCTCTAGAGCACATTGATTTTTATCAAAGGCTATTGGACGTCAAAGTCTAAAGGCCCAGTCACACCTCACCGGATGGAGCAATGGACAGAATTGTCTAGTCCGGTGGTGATAAGTATCAAAATGTATTAAAATGTGTCAAAGTGTTGCGAAGGCCGCCGGACGAACAGCCATGAAACAGATATGAACGGATAGCCAAAGAACGAAACAAACTCAAACCGGACAAGAACCGTAGATGTCAGTCCGGCGGCATCCGTCCTTTAAAGCCCATGTCACACATCACCGGATCAGAGGAAATGGAAAGAAACCAAACAAAGTCCATTGATAGTCCGGTTTGTGTCCATACAAGTTTTGAACATGCACAAAACTTGGAAGGGATGCCGCCGGATTGACGTCTATGGTTCTTGTCCGGTTTCAGTTTGTTTCGTCCGTTGGCTATCCGTTCATGTCCGTTTCATGTCCATGTTATGTCTGTTTCATGTCCGTTCGTCCAGCGGCCTTTGACCTGATATCACAACATTTTTACACATTTTAATACATTTTGATACTTATGACGCCCGAACACCACCAGACTAGACAATTCTGTCCGTTGCTCAATCCGGTGAGATGTGACAGGGGCTTTAGACGCTGATGCACTTATTAACTATTTGTCCCTACACCCTCACACATACATCCTCACTCTCACATACACACACACTCACAAACTCATACACACATCAAATTTAATTTAACGGAATCTATTACTGCTGAAGCCTATGGGGGGTCAGTTTTTGACAAGCATGCCAAGATTAATTTAATATGTTTACACTTCAAATAAGTCCCGTCCTGACATGACCTTAGAGGTTGCTAGGATGTAAACTCCAACAATCAACCAATCTCCTAAGTTAGTCATCTTAAGGCAATGTTATTTCGAATTAAAGTAAGGTAGATTATAACGATCAACCTAAAAATATTTATCTCAGAAAATGACAGAAATTCAAGACCATCAGACTATGCAACTTTAACTACTGCATGAGAAGGACACTCCTTTGGGACCGGGCACACACTGGAGCCGACCGAGCATCACGCACTGAGGTTATCTGAGAGGCTGCATTCCTTTAGCACATCATTGTCACAAGACACGCAAGCCGCACAAGACACACAAGACACACAAGACATGCACAAGAAGGTCAGAGAATTGAAAAAAAAATAACTTGTTTTATTTAACGACGCCTCTAGAACACAATGATTTTTATCATCGGCTATTGGTCATCAAACATATGTTCATTCTGACACATTTCTTTCGAGGAAACCCGTGGTCGCCACATAGGCTACTCTTTCAGATAAGCAGCAAGGGGTGTTTTATATGCACTTCCCCACAGACAGGACAACACATACCATAACCTTTGATGAACGAGTTGTCGACCACTGGTTGAAATGGAAAATAGCACAAACTGTAAATGGGTCCACTGAGCAGGATCGATCCGATGACCGACACCTTCACCGGTGGACACTCTACCGCCTGAGCTACGTCCAGCTCCCCACGGTCAGAGAATTGATATAACCATGTCTCCGTTACTAAGTTACTCATCATGTTATTCTGAGACTCCCAACACTATTTATAAACCAGAATGCAAACCTCACTTCGATTTGCTTATTTGTCAGTTTGTTTGTGCTTTACATCCTAGCAACTTCTAAGGTCATATCAAGACGGGAAGCGAACTATGACAGTGCACACTCATGGTCACTTTATATACAGTGCTGCCCCACTGATAGTCAAGGCCACTGGCACCATGATTCAATATCCCACTCAGTCATATTATCCTCATATTGAGTTAACAACTCTTGACCTAATTTAGTCATGCTGAACATCAAGCTAAGAGCGACAAATGTTAATTTTGTAGGTCATTGGTTTGATTCGGCTGAGGTTCGGTGCCAAAATAATAGCTTTAATTTGACATTTTATTTTGCTAATAAACTTGGAGCAAATAACACTTTATTTTTATTGCAGATATACTACCCATACATTGTTAAATACGCACACTTTTATTTTTTTGAACTGTAAAACAACACACACAAGTTGTCTTGTCATGCACCAAACGGGAAAGGCCGAATGAGTTGAGCATCCGTCTCCAGTTTTGGTAAATCGTGAGATTCGAACACACGGGTTCAAACCCTGGTCGGATCACACCAATGACATAAAAATTGATACTTGTTGCTTCCAAGCCAGGTGCTTGGCATTATTTGGACAGGGCAAGGACTGGTTGGCTGGATAATGTGATGACTGAGTGGGATATCAAGTCATGGTGCTGGCACCCTGGTCTCCCAATGGGGCAGCACTATAACATCGCCATGAGTGCACTCTGTTACAAGTCGGCACCCGTTGTTACTCCTGTTGCTGTTGCATTCATTTTGCATGAGTGGAGCAAGGATCTCCAATTTATGGCCATGTTCTCATCCAGATTCAAAGGTCCCGGGGGTTTTAGTCCCGATAGCGCCATATCACGTGGTTCACCTTTTAGATCTGACATCATGTAAAGAACGTGTGGACAAGGTGAGCTGTGCGTTGTAACCGTTTATTATTTGGAACCTCCCCTGATCCGACGTCATGACCTCTGACCTGTCGCACGCGTGACCCGCGTGATGCCTAATACATGTATACATTACAGATATGACCTTCGATGTGGCGACGATGCAAAACTGCACCAACCAACCAACCATGTTATGCACCTTTCAGTTAACCAATCAGATACGTGAAAGGCTGCCTTCACAAACCGGAGAGCATGGCCCACAGAGGGTGGCCCACGCTGGCGTGAGCTGGTTCTCGGAACGTGCTGCCTGTGTAGGCGTTAATAGCTACTCAGAGCTGCTCAGAGCTGCTCACACATCACTGTCGCAGATGTTGATAGTGCTGATAACGGCGGGTGAACACAGCGCCAGACCCCATAGTGTGTTTTGGAAGGGATGCGCCTGGTGCTATTTTTTTATAGCAAGCAGGCCACCACCGGTGTGCACCAAGGATGGTCTGAAGGGGCGTATCTTAACAGCTATGGCTTTGTTGATCAGCCTCAATAAATTAGCTTGTTTGTTTATTGGAGTTTTACGTCCTTGCAACATCTAAGGTCATATCAGGCCTGGTACTGACTTGTGCCAGTGCGCACTCATGGCGACTATTATAGTGCTGCCCCACTGAGAAACCAGGCCACCATGACCCGATGTCCCAGACAGTCCCATTATCCTGATACTGTGCTAACCAGTCCTTGTCCTATCCTATTAATGCCGAGTGTCAGGCTAGGAAAACGACAAGTATTTAATTTTATAAGTCATTGGTTTGACCCAAACGGGATTTGTATTAGTCTGACCCAGAAATCTCGCTATCCAACGAAAAACATCCATGGAAGAGATACTTATCTCCGTGTTCTTGTTACATATGCTGTATAAGCCATTATATGAGAATAATAAGGCCGAAGATTCCATCTATTGCCCAGCAGCCTCAGTCTTTGGGTGTTTGAGTCTATACTGACACAACCTCAGCTCATCCTCGCCCACGCTTCAGCCACCATTATGCGTACTCACTGTACCGCTGATTATATATATATATATATATATATATATATATATATATAGATTAGTTAGACGAATCTTACCTGGGTATAGATGATGGATAACTATTGTTTTACCGAGGTAGAAGCCTCGGTTAGACGTGGGCGAGGGAGAAGGAAGCACATCCGGGTCCAGCAATCTTTACCTACTAATTCAGGATAAAAATGATTCTAAAAAACAACCTAAGGTCAAGTGACCTCATGCTAAATTGAGTGATTGACTAGACGTGGCAGGGCGTGGTGGGTGGGCCCTCGCCCACGTCTAACCGAGGCTTCTACCTCGGTAAAACAATAGTTATCCATCATCTATACCCAGGTAAGATTCGTCTAACTAATCTATTTTACCTCGGTATGCCGCCTCTGGCTAGCCGTAGGCTAGGGAGACCTTTACGTAAAATAATTTTTATCCTGATATTCTTGTTTTGTTATTATTCTTTAGTGATTATGTCTTATGTATGCAACAATGGAAAAGCGATTTGTATGGCAAAAAAGAGGAAAAACCAATGTTTTTCTTACCTCTCTCTTTCAGTTGGTGAGTAGCCTGTGCGCTATAGGCTGAGGCTTCTCTAGTCGTTTGTGGTAATGTCTAGCAAACGAAGTAGCGGTTTTCCATCCCGAGTGAGCTAGGATCCGTTTAACGGAGATGCCTAGCAATCTTGCCTTGGACACCATTGCACCACGTGTAGAGTGCGATGAGTACCTGTCTGTATTTACTCCCGCCAGTTTTAACACATTCATTGTCCATCGGGCGAGGGTATCCCTGGAAATGGCCTTGTGTGGCTTAATAAAGCTGACCAATAGCTGTCTTGAGTTTCTTATTAATCTTGTCTTGGATATATAATTTCGTATCGCAGATACGACACATAACTTGCGATCCTGAGTGAAACTGGACACCCCTATCGTAGAAAGGGGGTCACCTAATCGGTTTGATTTTAATAAAGTTGATAAATCAAACGTGGCCTCTTTACTGTCAATTTCTAGACCATTCAGCGACAGGGCAACTATAGTTTGGCCTCTGTGTCCAGTGACCAGGAGAAGCAAAACTGCGACTTTGAAACCTAAAAGTTTAACGTCCAGAAACTTATTTTCTGGCCATTTCTTGAAGAGGTTGAACACTAGAGAAACATCCCAAAACCTATTATATTTGGGTTTAGGCGGATTCCTCTGATAAATTGATCGTATGATCCAACAAATAACATGGTGTTTACCCATTGTTTGTCCATTAACCCGCGGTAGGATTATCGACAGAGCACATCTGGCAGCGTTAATAGCGCCATATCCTAGGCCTTCGTCCTCTAGGTAACGTAGGAAGAGTCCTACCTGGGATACTGTGGGAGTCATTGGCTTGACTTTCTTAAGCAGGCAATAAATACCCCATTTCTTTAAATACGTAGTATACATTTTCACCGTTCCTTTTCTCCACGCATCATCAACCAAACGCTGTTGTGTAATTTTGTCTAAGCCAAACTGTTCTAAATATTTATTTAAAAAAGGAATGCCACTAACGGAGTTGTCGACACGTTTCCGTGGCGTTCTAGTGGTCCCTGATGTTTGAGGTTTCCTCGGAATCTTGGGAAGCGAAGGCTGCTTTTGGCTGTGGCTAGTAACGTCGGTAGCCACGGTTGCGTGTGCCACTCGGGGACGATGAGTATGGCGTGTGTCCCCTCCATTTGAATCTTTCTGGCGACTTTGCTAATGATAGTAAAGGGGGGGAAAATGTAAAAGAAATGATGTCGCCACTTTAGGGAGAAGGCATCAATGTGCCAAGCATTGGGTTCCGGGTGCCACGAAACATATTTTGGAATTTTAAAGTTATTACGCGAAGCGAACAAATCGATCTGAGGTGAACCCCATGTGTGACAAATGTGTTTGAAAATGGATGGATTAAGTGACCACTCTAAGTGATCATGGAACTGGCGACTCATCTTGTCAGCTAGACAATTTTGTGTGCCTGGAATGTGATTAACAGTTAACCAGACATCAAAGGTTTGAGCCCAGTTCCAAATGAGAAGTGCCATTGCATTACATTTAATCGATTTTGTACCTCCCATATTTCTGACATAAGCCATAGCTGTGGTGTTATCCGTGAGGATACGTACATTATTTTTGGGTATTTTTACTAGACTGGTTAATCCCAAGTAAATGGCCCTTAGTTCTAGAACGTTAATATGATCGGGAGTTCCGATTCTAGCCATCTTCCTCCCGTTGCTACATCATTTTGATGTGCTCCCCACCCTTGGAGAGACGCGTCAGTGGTAACGGTAGTGTCAGGCTCTCCCATTCTAATGGGATTGGGGGAATGGTCAAAGTGGTTTAGCCACCAATCAATGTCGGCTAGGCCGTTCTCCGAAATAAACATGGTCTTTTCAAAGTTTCCCTTTGCGCGGGCCAGCGCCAAATTTTTATCAATTTCGAGGGATTTTATGTGTGCCGCTCCGTATAGAATAGCTGGACTATACGAAACCATGACCCCGATAAGGACCGCGACCTGTCTAATCTTTGGCCTAGAAGTGTCTAACAGCTGTATCGCTGTGCGGTAAAGCTTATCTTTCTTTTGGCGTGTAAGCGAAACGGTCATAGCCGTGGTGTTCAGAATGAACCCGAGACACTTAAGCTCCTGAGTAGGAGAAAAAACTGATTTCTTGTTATGTATGAAGAAACCCAATTTGGTGAAAATTTTGCATAAATCTTTAACAGCGAGTTCACATTGCGTGAAAGATTGGCCCATAATAAAAGAATCATCTATGTATGGAAACATACAATGCCCCAATTTTGCCATGTGTGCAAAAATTGGTTTCAACAACTTAGTAAACAGACGCGGTGCGCAGGCCAAACCATTAGGTAAACATGTAAATTCAAAAAGTTGGCCATTCCAGAGAAAACGTAGGTATTTCCGATCTGTCTGGTGAATAGGAACGGTGTAGTACGCATCCCTTAAATCAACACTCGCTAGCCAACACCCTGGGGTAATTAAATCACGAGCTGTTTCTAAAGAAAACATTTTGAAATGTTTGTATTCAATGATTTCATTCAACTGAGTTAAATCTAAAATCATTCGGATTGAACCATCAGGTTTAGGAGTAGAGAAGATATTGGAAATATATTCCCCTTCAGTATGTTCAACTCTGTTGACAATGCCCTTAGACTCAAACAGTAGAACCTGGTGATCTAGCTGAGATTTTTCTAGTGAATTAAACTGATACGGAAAAGGCGCTCTCTTTTGTATAGGCAATTGTGTGAAAGGGATGTGAATGCCTTTAACAATATTCAGGACCTCTGGATTAGTGGTTAACTGTTGCCATTGATGTAAACAATTAGAAACATTCCCTGCTTGAAAAAGGCTTACTTCAGTTTGAGTTTCCTCCGTGACCATTGTAGGGTCAGGAGGCTGCACTGTTTGTGTGGAAATCTCTACTTGTTCCCTTGTTTCGGGAACTGGGGCTTGGGAACGAAATCCCTCTTGTAGCCGCGGTTGTCGTTCCAGTTTGAGGCCGGCCTGTCGCCTCGGCCCCTTCCTCGCTGGTTGAACTGGAAGGACGGTCCGCCCCTGAACGGCCTTCCTCCTCTGCGGAATCGAAAATCCGTCCTAGACTTTCTGAACCCTGCTGGGTTTTGGAAGCGACGACTCTTTGCTTCAGTGTTTTTAGCACTCTTGTAGTCGACCTCTACCTGTTTGTACAGGTAAGCTAGCTGACCCCCAAACATCTTGGATTTATCAAGCGGTTTGCTCTTGATAGGGGTAGGTCCGGAATACACGGTGTATTCCTTACCATCATGGTCCGTTACCTTGTTAGAGCGGGCAACCTCTTTTCCGGCATCTGTGGTGACCGATTTGAAAACGTTTTCAAATCTCCGATGGGTCATGTAGTTACTAGCGGCTGCTAACAAAGCTATGCCCCGGTCCATAACCCGCGCCAAAGACGAGAACTTGTTCTCTGTCTGCATCCTGTTAGCCACAGGGATAACAGACGTCAAGGCACCCAAAACTGCCTTATGGATCAGGCAGAGGGAAGTTTCATAACGACGGCGTTCGTCGGAAAGATGAATGCCGGAATCCATCTCTTTGAAAACCGAAGCAGGAATGCCCTTAACTCCTGAAATCTGCTCAGTCAACTTGTTGATGACTTCGATCGGTTTAAACGTAGTGAAATGGCTATTCACCGTTTTGCGCATCATGGTAGTGGTGCGCACTTTCTGAGCTTTCTTTTTGACAATCTTCTTGCCAGCTTTAACGCCTATTTTGGCGTAGACTCCCGCTCGTTCCGTGTCGGAATCCGACTCGGTGGAAGAAGAGTCGGACGACGAGTCTGAAGAGGAGTCCTTCTTCTTCTTCTTCTTCTTCTTTTTGGACTTTTTGGAGCGCTTAGAGTTCGCTTTCTTTGTGAACTCGTCACCAGAACTGCTCACTGGGCGGCGTTTCTTGCCCCGCGCTTTCGGTTTCGGAACCTCAGGTGCCGAAAGCGTGTCCTCTTCGTCCTCAGAAAAGTCTTCCCAATCCTCATCAGGGATTTGGGAAGGATCTGGAAAGGTCTGCGCCTGGAAATGGCGCATCTTCTCCTCCATCATCGCCGCCATTTTCGCCTCCCACCCCACTGGTTGAGGGGCGTGATCACTGTCTTGATCCGAGGCATGAGCCCCAGGATGTGGGGACGGCGGAGCCGTAGCCGGTGGAGACGAATCGTAATCCGTAGGAGGGACACCCACCGCTGCAGCGGGCGGCTTATTCCGGCGAGTGGCCATCGGGAACTGTAACGAAACCAAAGCGTTACTAACCCGGAATCATCTCAACTACACAAGTGTAAGCCAGTAAACTGGGTTGAGGAACATGGTACAGAGAACGTGTTTTGCAACGTGTCAGTACAGGCGTGAAGCTAAATTTGCCGTAGGTGTGTGGTAACGAAACCAACCAAACGGAGGGCATCGATCGTGAGATCGGCCCCTCTCTCTGTTCCGTACACTTCTCCCACCTGTGGCTACAGCGCCAACAAGTTGGAGAAAATATTACGAAACTCGGAGGTTCGCCTTAAACCGGTCAGGGGTGTTTATAAAAAACACCCAGAAGCATCCCCAACATCATCCTCTATTAGGATCCGGGAGACTTTTCTTAGGAAATGAGCAACTCGGGTTGCCATTTCTCCCTGTCTGAAAAACAGGTGTCGATAGAACTCAGTATCGGTTTCGTTTGTGCCAGCGGCACGCAATGTTCTATCCGTAAGTTAAAAAACGTACAAAGTCCAAACAGGACTGAAGAAAGTTCTGAACTTTCATAAAAAGATGCTATAGAGCATGATAAACAAAGTTATCGAAGAAAACAGTACTTACTTTTGGATAAAAGCAGTAGTAGTAGATAAATCCTGTGGAGCAACTCACAAACGTCCTCCCGTTGTGAGTTACTTATGCTAATTGCTGGACCCGGATGTGCTTCCTTCTCCCTAGCCTACGGCTAGCCAGAGGCGGCATACCGAGGTAAAATATATATATATATATATATATATATATATATATATATATATATATATATATACCGTATTCTTGTGGGTTAACACCCATGAGTGGGTTAACGCCCACCCTCCACCTGCCCAATAAGTGATTTGCCAATTTAAACGCCCAAGGTGTTAACCCGTGAGAATAAGGTATATATATATATATACATATATATATACATACATATATATATATATATATATATATATACATACAGCACAGCAACATTTTTAAGGCATCGGGTACTTGTGATGACCTAGCCGTGAGCAGCTCATCACATTGCTGCTATACAGTGTGTTGAGAGGCGATGCAGACAGGCTGGCGAATACAAGCGGTAATGTGGAATCTATGTCGTGTCTAAACACCACCCATCCACCCCCCAGCCCACCGTCACCATTTCACCGATGGTTGGTGGTAGTTGGAGTTTTAAGTCCTGGCAACATCTAAGGTCATATCAGGATGGGTACCGACTTGTGACTGTGCACGCTTATGGCAACTTTATAGTGCTGCCTCACTGGGAGACCAGGCCACCAGCACCATGACCTGGTATACCACTCAGTCACATTATCCTGATACCGAGCCAACCAGTCCTTGTCCTACCCTAATAATACCGAGCGCCTGGCTAGGAAGTGACAAGTACTTCCGCGCGGGAGGCCTGCGCTCTATCGATTCGGCCATCGCGTCCGGTACCATTTCATCGAAGTAACCAACCAGACAGGATGACCGAATAAGTTTAGAGCCCTCTCCCAATGTGGCAGCTTGTGGGATTCAAGGCCCAAGTTTTAAACCAGGCCGAGTCAAACCAATGGCTTTAAAATTGTATACGTGTCGGTAGTTAGCCTAGCGCTCGGAACTATTAGGTTAGGGCAAGGAGCAGTGTAATGAGATAGATCGATTGTCGACAATTGAATTTTGTCCTTGCTTAATCAAGAAATGTAACAAATATTGTGGATTTAGTCATGCCCACATGTTCATGGAATTCGTTCATATTTGGCTACTGAAGGCAGCCACACAGGTTAGTGTGAATTTTATTCAAGATGGAGTTAGCATTAATAGTAGCAGGCGGTAGGTGCCCTAATTGCAGATCTCCACAGAGTCCCAGATTTCAATAGAGTCTGTCTGTGCAAGTCTGGAATTGCAGCAAGGTTCTTATGGAAGTCGTCTGAAACAATACAGCACCTTGGGATTCTACAGACCCGACGGGATGGCCGAATGAGTTGAGCGTCCGTCCCCCATTTTGGTAGAACGTGGGATTCGAACCCACAGGTTCAAACCCTGGTCGAGTCAAACCAATGATATAAAAATGTATATGTGTCACTTTCTAGCCAGGCGCTCAGCATTATTAGGATACGGCGAGGACTGGTTGGCTTAGTGTCAGGATAATGTGACTGAGTGGGATATGAGTTCATGGTGCTGGCGGCCTGATCTCCCAGTGGGGTAGCACTATAAAGTCGCCGTGAGTGCGCACTGTCACAAGTCCGTACCCATCCTAATATGACCTTAGATAATAAGATATTGCCAGGACGTAAAACTCCAACAACCAAACCTTGGGATTCTGAGGACTCAGTCTCCAGATGTAACTCACCTCTCTAGGCAGACCAAGTCTGGTGTCCGATAACCAGACGCGGTGGCCGAATCCAGAAGAGCGCTAGCTGCTTTCACGTCCAGGAGGTCGTGGGTTCGAACCCCATCCGAGTAAAAACCAATGACATAACAAATTAATACCTGTTGCTACCTACCCTATTCCTAGTGCTCGGCATTAATAGGATAGGGCAAGGATTGGTTCAAAAGGTATCATCCTGATATGACCTCACATGTTTCTAGGATGGAAAGCTCCATCAAACAAGCTGTTGTTCATTTTGATAACACAAGGTGGCACCACTGGTGAAAGCATTAAGTTGTTTCCTATAGATGCCTTTCAATGTTTATAAACATTATGTATGCGGGAGCAGCTTGGCTGCAGAACGAAGGCACACTGCCATTGAGTTTGCCGATACGCGCAGTTAAAAATGTCAGTTTTATTCAAAAGTAATAGAAATGCAGAAACCTAACCATATAAATTTAATATAATCTGTTCATTGAATATGTTTTCTATATGTGTTCCAAGCGGTTTGTTTCTAGGTGGTGTAGTTTTAGAGATATTTAACTTTTTCTGTATGAAGATGGCTCACGTCCATTGACAATGCATTGAGTTTGCCGATATGCGCAGTGCAAAACGTCAATTTTATTCAAAATTAATAGAAATGCAAAACCTTAACCTTATATTAATATAATCTATTAATTGAATATGTTTTCCATATGTGTTGCAAGCAGTTTGTTTCTAAGTGGTGTAGTTTTAGAGATATTTATTTGTTTGTTTGTTGTTTTATGTCCTAGCAATGTCTAGGGTCATATCAGGATGGGTACCGACTTGTGACAGTGCGTACTCATGGCGACTTTATAGTGCTGCCTCACTAGAAGACCAGGCTGCCAGGACCATTACCTGATATCCCACTCAGTCACATTATCCTGACACTGAGCCAACCAGTCCTTGCCCTATCCTAATAATGCAGAGGGCCAGGCTAGGAAGCGACAAGTATCAATTTTTAAGTCATTGGTTTGACTCGACTAGGGTTCGAACCCACGACCCCACGATCTACCAACACGGAAGACGGAGCCTCTAACTCATTCAGCCATCCCGACGAGGTGGACCGAAGGGGCATGCCATTCGATACTGTGAAAACGCCAATCAGGGTCCATGGCCTAGTAGGATCCAGCAACTGATCCCTGGCAAGCCAATATCATCCATATAGCATTTTAAAATTACAGAACTTTTTGTTGTTGTTGATACATTAATTGTTTAAGCATGGGAAATTTCAGTCGCGAACGACTGGTCTTCCTCATTCCACTGCTCCTTGCCCAATCCTAGTAATGCCGAGCGTCTGGCTAGGAAGCGACAAGTATCAATTTTTAAGTCATCGGTTTGACTCAACCAGGATTCGAACCCACAATCCCACGATGTACCAACACGTGAGATGGACGCTCTAACTCATTCGGCCATCCCGTGTGGTTAACTTTGAAGTCCAATGTATTCTGTGTAGGCATCAATTTCCATTTTGAGATATTCGAATATTAGGCATGCAAGGCTTTTTTCTTCTTTTTTTTTTCGTTCAGGATTTCTCAACTTGAGATTGTGTCATCAGAAGTGGGATGCAGATAGATCAGTGACACGGTACTTTCTTTGTATTTGTTTAACGACCCCCGCCCCCCCCCCCCCACTCCCCACCCCCAGCACATAAGTAGACATTGAGGGGGTGAGTGACATGGTACGGTCCGGACCCCACCTCCACCCTCCACCAGAACTGTATTTGAAATTAGTGGTGGGGGGGGGGGGGGGGGGGGGGGTCCCTACCCACAGTTGGGGTGAGATTGGGTTGGATTGGGTTGGGTAGGTGGTGTATATATACATACAGTAAAACCTCTCTAAATCGACCGAGTGGTCTATCTGTGGAAGTGGTCGGGTAGAGAGGTTCCATTTGCAAGTACTCTAAAGAGTCTGGAAAACTTAGTTTGAAATTTCCAAAACTTTCCAAGTTTTCCAGAACCCCGGAGGAACCCTGTGAATTAGACGAAGAGTAAGAGTAAGAGTAAGAGTAAGAAAGCGACTATAATCATGCAGCCAGTGCTTGTGCTTTAATGGTGCTCTCATAGCGTACAGCAAAACCCCTCTAACCGACACCTCCACAGATCGAACAATCCCCTATATCGATCGCTTTATTTGGGTCAAAACAATACCATTGTAACCATATTCTAACTCCTTAAACCGATCACCTCCCTAAATGGACCACTTAAAGTCGGTCCCAAGGTCGGTCGATTTAGAGAGGTTTTATTGTACCTCCGATGGGTGCAGTAAATATTTTTAAATACTCTCAACTATTTATACACACTCCACAAATGCCAGGGGTCTGGCTGTTCCTGCAAGGACCCGGATGTGCAGAGAGGAGAGAGTAGTCTCTCTTTACTTACAGACAACATGTCGACCACTCTCTAACCATCGATTCTTTCTACTCACCTGGAGAAAAAAGAGAGACGGAAACGCGTCAGAATGCACAGAGTAAAGGTATCAGTATTCACGAATGGAGAATAAAGAGTATGTATATATATATATATGCAGATTGTTTTAGGTTTCTTCTGTTTCTTCTGTTTCTAAAGCTTCAGTGAGGTTTCCTCTCTTTGGAAATGGAGATATATTTGAGAGAGTTGAGTTGAGTTGAATTTACTTCAAATTTCTTTCGGATCTCACTCCATCTCACCGGACGTGGTGGTCGAATCGGTAGAGCGCAAGCTTTCCATGCGGGAGATCGGGGTTCGATTCCCGGTCGGGAGATCGGGGTTCGATTCCCGGTCGAGTCAAACGAATGACTTATAAAATTGATATGTGTCGCTTCCTAGTCTGAAACTCGGCATTAATGGGATAGCACAAGAACTGGTTAGCACAGTATCAGGATAATGTAACTGTGTGGGATATCGGGTCATGGTGCTGGAAGCCAGGGCTCCCAGTGGGGCAGCACTATAAAAGGTACCGTGAGCGTGCACTGTCACAAGTCGGTACCCGTCCTGATATGACTTTAGATGTTGCCAGAACGTAAACCTACAATAAACAAACACTCCATCTCTTTCACCCTCTTCTTTTCTAACGAATCCAATTAATCATACATTGTGATATGTTAACTGTAATCTAGGGGGAAGTCTGTTTCTAATTTAAACAAATTAATATAAGCTTTGAAGATGTAATACAAATAGGAGTTTATTTAGGATTTAATGGGACTAATCAAAAAGTATGTTGCTTCATCTCAGATATTCAGCACTGTGATGGACGACGTGTTAATTTCAAATATTAGGTCTAATGATGCCAAATCAATTAGATTAGTGTGGCAAAATAAAGCAATGTCAGACGCCATAATGACACTAACTGGGTAGGACAATAGAAGAAGTGATTTGTAGACTGGAGACATGCATTGTGATATTTAAATACTGAATGGCGTATTGAAATTGCGTCCCATTTGTTTTGTTTGTTGGGGCTTGATATCTTAGCAATGTCTATGGTCATATCGGGACAGGTACCGACTTGTGTGACAGTGCGCACTCACTCATGGTGACTTCATAGTGCTGCCCCACTAGGAGATCAGGCCGCCGGCGCCGCCGCCACAATCATCCAATATCCCACTCGGTCATATTATCCTGATTCTGACCCAATCAGTCCCTGCCCTATCCTGGTAATGCCGAGCACCAGGCTAGGTAGCGACAAGTAGCAATTTAGTAAGTTATCGGTTTGACTCGGCTGAGATTCCAACTCCTGACCTTCCACACAGGAAGCCTGCGCTCTACCAATTGGCTTACTGCGTGCGGTGAAATTGTGTATCAACCATACTCATACACACATATGCACGAAGATACACACATACACACATGTTGTTGTTCACTGTGTGGATATGATCTTAAAACAGCATCGTAAAAGGTTCTTCGCTTCTCAACACCTTTTACATGATTAGCTTCCTTCAAGGTTGGATTTGAAACACGGCTAGACAGAGAGCTGCATTTCAAGAAAACAGATTGATTTGATAAGTGTAAGTTCAGCATATATTGTGTGGAAATGCAAATGTTATAAATCTGATTTAAAAGTCCCCTAACCTTGCAAGAATGCATCAAAAGAAGCAGAATCATATTTTAAAACAGTAAATGCCTGAAGGCAGCAGAATGTGTGCAGGTAATGAAGGGGAGGACTGCGAAAGTTATCCTCTGATTCTTCGTGGGAGGAAAAGGCAGGCCAATTAATAAAGCATTGCCCATTAGCTGTTGCTACAGTTATATATAACCCTTCCACTGGCCCGTCCTTTCCATCTTTCTCGCCTCCTCTCGCGCTGGGTGAGAGAGTACATTAGACTTTATAGAGCCGCATTAGACATGCGCAGTGGAGCGTCCACTAAATAATTAAATAGAAATGCTAAGTGACCACATGGAGAGGTAAGCGTGGATAGAGCGATTGCATCAGGGAGCCTAGATACAGGGATGAAAGTGATCTCCGGGAAAAAAAGCGGAAATGCGGAAATTCTCCCATAGGTTTAGCATTGTCAGGGAATCGCGGAAAAATACCGTAAGTCAGGTGTCAACTAGCCTTGTTGTGATTGTATTATCGCCCATATCTAAAAGCTTCTTGCTAAGGTTTTATGTTCTAACTATATCTAAGGTCATATAAGAACGGGATTCGAACCACCAAACTGATGTCATATGCATCCCTTCTTTTGGAATTTTGTTTAACGTTAATCGCTGAATATAAGAAATCACGGAAATCCGCGAAACCGCGGAGGTCTTTCATCTCTGTAGATAGGCTCGAAGGCTGCTCGAGTCGCAATATTTCCCATTTGCATCAACAGTCATACCCACTACACTATTGAGGATTTGCGTCAAACGATTAGCACCACGTGACCAGTGCCTCGTCAGCCATTTTGGTTGGATAGAAAGTACAGCTCTAACACTACCAATGTGGCGGTGTGTGTTAATATCGCTTCTATTTTGGGTTTAATTTGACCGAATTTCATTTTTTGAGTAAGCTATTCTCATAAATAACATTATTTCAACCCCCGAGTGAATATCCATGATTCTAAATAACAGAATTAGATCGTAGCAGTGAATAGATTTGTGCTTTTTGTTTTGTTTACATTTGACAATATCGCTGCCGATGCTGCGGGATGTTAATATCGCTTGGATTTTGGGTTTAATTTGACCAGATTTCACTTTTTGAGTAAGCTATTCTCATAAATAATATTATTTCAAACCCTGAGTGAATATCCATGATTCTAAATAACAGAATTAGATCGTAGCAGTGAATAGATTTGTGCTTTTTGTTTTGTTTACATTTGACAATATCGCTCCCGATGCTGCGGGATGTTAATATCGCTTGGATTTGGAGTTTAATTTGACCAGATTTCACTTTTTGAGTAAGCTATTCTCATAAATAATATTATTTCAAACCCTGAGTGAATATTCATGATTCTAAATAACAGAATTAGATTGTAGCAGTGAATAAATTTGTGCTTTTTGTTTTATTTACATACACTTGATAGTAGAAGGAACTGCTTCTATCCAACCACGATGCAGGAGTAGTGCAATGCCTACGTCACACGCAAATCCTCAATTATATATCTTTGGGCCTGAGACTAATGCCTCCAGCCTCGATTGATGGTGAATTGGCTATAGACGAGCCTTCACAACCTTCTCACTAGTGATATATGAGCAGTGATTGCCCTACATATTGTTGACGTGCCATTTGACAGTCAAACCTCATTAATCCAGACTACTTTCTTCCCAACACCCAAAGTCGGATTGGTGAGATTTTCTTCGCTGTTGTTGTTGAGAGGTGATTATGATTTGAGAGGTGATGAATGGCAGCAAATGTGTTGCATGGTTGTTTTGGTCCGATAGCGAGAATTCTTAAAAGCTGCATATTCTGATGAAAGCATCAAATTTTGACAAACCAAAACACTGAGCTAGATTTGATCCTACATGTCCAACTTGGGTACTGGTGTACTTATTAAGAATGTGTTGCTGCATAAAATGGGATACTCATACTGAGTTAATATAATAGAAGCTATAACTGTTGAAGCCTACAGTGTCAGAACTTTGACATGCTGGCCAAAATTAATTTGCATGTTTTCACTTCAAATATCACCAAAGTTCGCCGTTTAAAATAAAAGTTACTTAAAGCGAAAGAAAGGTGGGTTATACCGATTAATTTCATGTATTTATCTCAGAAAATGTCAGAAATATAAAACGATCGAACTATGCAACTTTAATTAAACAGAGTCGGATTAACTCGAGGTGACTGTACATCATAAGTAGGACACAAAGTGGTAGTTTTGGTGGGGTTTTTTTGGGTTTTTTTTAATTGAGGCTGTCCATAGCATGTAAGCCTGTGCACCCAGGCTTGTTTTCAATGCTGGCCAGCTGTAGTGTTGGTGTTGTCTTACCAGACAGTAGCTGCTGATAAGTTATTTGATTGTCTGCATTTCAGTAGCAGATAGATAGTCTCTATGGTACTTTTTTGGGCCCTCTTGGCATTGTATTTTTGTTATATTCTTATTATTATGTTAGTTGTTTTCTTAAGGTTCTATGTTAGTGTTTTGGGGTTTTCTTGGGAAGAGCTTTCCACTTTTTTTTCTACTTAATTCTATACTAGCCTATTTTATTTTATTTACATGTCCATAGGCTTGTACGTAATAGGTGGTTGAGTTATGTTTGTTTGGATTTCATTTGATTTATATTGTTGTTGGATATGTTGCCTGGCTTTTTTATTTCCGGTTATCCCGCCCTGGGCTGTCCAGTTGGTGGGCCGTGACATATCACCTGCCCCTGTGTGGTGCAGTTCAGTTGGGGTTCCCAGTTTTTATTTTGCACAGATATTTTTTGTACGTTTTTAGGTCAGGGATTTGTCTTTCTTTCACTGTTTGCGCATTCCATGCCTTGGCGGCCATTTCCAGTGTGCTCCTTTCATGGGCTTTGTTTAGTCATATTTTACTATGCATCACTTGAATTTGCTAACTGAAACTCTGGATGTCCGACTCCATCTATTTTTCTGAGTAATAAGACCAATGACAAATGTTTTATAAGTACACCAGTATCTAAGTTAGATATGTAGAATCAGATCTAGATAATTCGTTTGGTTTTGAAAAGTTTATGTTTGATGATCTTTAAAGTAAAATATGTAAAGAGGCCTTTGTTGGGGACCAGTGTGAGTGTCAATCGAGCCTGACTGCAAATCGGGTCCACCCCTAACTTCGTAGTATCATAAATTGCACAAGGGTGCACACCTACTACAAGCCTACCAGCAGCTGGGAGCAGCCACCTATTCACACAGTGAACTATTCACGACGGCTAGTTGTAGTGTGCACAAGCGATTACTCACTCACCCACGGCCCTCGTACCAAGCTCATTACACACTCCACTAACGCACTCAACCTCTAGTCACGCACACACACCCTCCCACCAACACGCCCTCCCACCAACACGCCCTCCCACCAACACGCCCTCCCACCAACAT